>JASDDO010000001.1:182608141-183808141 GCA_030015575.1 Agapanthus africanus
TAGAGGCCGTATGGAGATATGGCAGGGTTCGATCAGATACGTGCGGTATTGCACGGATCGTAATCGGACGGATTTTGCTAGCGGGCTTTAGTTTAAGCCGGATCCTAGTATTGTACAGTGTAGATTTTGTCTCTTTACATTTGTATTCAGTGGGAATACAAATGCGGGTATGTATATACAGTCGCGGGGTTATCCTGTAATTGTAATTTATTACGGGTTCAGTTTTCTGAAGTTGCCAGATTGCATTCCGTTCCGGCCAGTTTTCCTTTCTTCCTTCTCGGCCGATTTTTCCGATGGAGGGGCTAATTTGCAGTTGTGCAAATAGCATTATGGAGGGGGTTATTTGTATTTGTGGCATCATGATGGTTCTTGAATCATTAGATTCTCTTTGCATCTTATCCTTTGCATTTATGAGATGTGCTTTGTGAATGGATGTGGGTTGATGTTGGTGTGACATTTCTTCTCATTATCCTTCATTTTTCTTCTCTTGAATTATGGCTTATTTTTCCCTTCACCATTATAATGGCCAGCCACATTTAGTGAGAGAGTGAGAGGTTCATTTTGAAGTGGGAAAAAATATCCATCACATTTTATCTTGCTACAAAATGTCCTCACATCACTCCAAAGTTCTTTCTCTCATCCATCATCAAAGGCAACTTCATAACCCCAAGAGACAAAGCATTCTACACTCACCTACAACATCCTTGGGCACGTCGACCTTTCCAACTTCATGCTCGAGTTGCCTCAGTCCAGAGGTGGGAGCCCGTAAAAGAACCCGGCGATGTGGTGCCCGTTCCGACGAGGAGCTGAAGACCGGAGATTCCGCGAGGAGATCGGAGTGGAGGCCGAAGACCGAAGGACACGGATCGCTCGGTATAGCTCTCTTTCCATCTTCTAGTTTTGCTAGAATTAGGTTAATGGCCCGATCCGGAATTTTAGTGCGCGGTAGGTGCCGGTTTCTAATTTTAGAAAAGTTTCGTTTCCGCATTCCGGCGTCGATTGACGGTCGGGCCGCCGCCGTGCACTTACACTGGTATCAGAGCCACGCCATTAACCTAGTCTAGCTTGTCTAACGTGTTTGCATTTTCGATCAAAAAAAATCCAAAACCGCGATTTCAAAGCATCAGTTTTTTGTCGAATTATTTTTGGCTCGTAAAATTTTTCAGTGTGTTGCAGAAAAAACATGCAGGAAGTTTTAAGTATTCTGGGGAAAAAATGGTACTATGATACTGTTGCATGGCCGCGGAACGTGGCCAAACCCCTGTTCTGGCCGCTGTTCCGCCGCAGTAATATGTAATCATCATACCAGTTTTCTACAGAGCTCTTTAAATTTGGAAATAGGGTTTTTGGAATATTCTTTTTGGGCCCAGATTATTTTGAGTGCTGCAGTTGTACTTGGGGCCCACATCGGGAAACTTTGTCGATCGAAAATTTTAAACATGTTAGTTCACAGTATTTACATTATATTTGCGACCGTGAATGTCATTTGATCGGTAAATCCTGTCTAACTGCTATAGCCCTTTTAGACGGATTTGCGAACGTGACATTCACGTTGATGTTCTGTGTTGTGCTGTGATGTTGCGGATTGGTCATGGGGGATAGCCTGGATGCAATGTTAGTACAACTTGGTTATTTATGTGCATTTGATATTGCAGGGCGAGCATCCGACATGTGGACTGTCGTCACTGCCTGTTTGTATATTATTCTTTTGGGCACGACCGGGCTAGAGGTCGATATACCCGTTGTATGTATATTTTACTTTCTGTACTAGGATTACCCCATGGAGGGTGCACGGGTAGCCGGGTTCTAGAGGGCAACGGGCCCGCATCTTATGGCGTTGAGACGAAGGGGGCTTCACTCTAGAATTGGCGGGCTATTCGCCGCACTCGTAGGGGGTACAGGTTGACCCAAGGAGGGGTGCCCAAGTTACTGGATTCCGTGAAGTGCTGGGTGGTCCATTCACGTTGCTGAAGGGGGCTGCCTCGCTTTAGGTTTTGGCGGGTAACTTGCCGCGCCCGTAGGGGTCTAGGATTTCATTGCACAGGCTATCCACACGACCAGAGGAACATCGGGTTTCAGTAGCAGCTCTATGAAACCCGGGGATCCCAGATATCTGTATTATTCTTAATGCTTCTTACATTTCTGTGATGTTGCATTTATCACGCTTTGAGCGAATATTATATATTGATATATATACTAGTAGATGTTGTATATGTTTTGCATCAGCGCTAGTCCAGTCCCCGCTCTGTCGTTAGTTAAGTAACCTTACGGCTGATGACGAGACCCAGTGGCGAATGCGGATGGCATATACGTACATCATTATTTCGTTCATTATTGGTGTGATCAATGATGGGACTGCGTTGATTCGGATCAATGCAAGCTAAACAAACCTATTCTGATGTTGTTGGAACAATTTTTCAAAAAAAAGCTGTTATTGTCAGGGCGTTCTCTCTTGTTTTGCACAGTGGTATTCGGTTATGAATATCCAGCTCCTCAGTCGACGAGGCAAAGGCTGAGATCCCTTCACGGAGTGACCCCTGGACAGAAGTTTGCGTCAGGGCAATAACTACACTATAGTCGTTTACTTTTTCTTTGCATCGTGGTATTCGGTTAGAATATCTTGCACCTCATTCTACGGGAAAGAGCCGAGATCCCTTCACCGGGAGTGACTCTCTTTAGCAAAGGTTTTCGTCACTATATTTTTATAAAGGCTATCCGGTTCCTTCAACGATATCAAGTTCATTACGTTAAAGGTTTTCACCAGAAACCATAAGTAGCCCTCCGTCGTTTCATATGGATAGTCAATAAGTATTCAAGCTGTGTTTGTTGGCCAAAGTCAAGGCACAGTGATTGGTAGCTATTGGGTATTCATATGCAGCATAGATAGATGCGTTGGTTTGGGACAGTCGTACTGCCATGTTGGCCAAAGTCAAGGGTAGGTATGGGTGGGTTCAAATTAACCTGTAGAATGACGGGTAGAACTTGACATGTGACTTATGATTTTTTGGCCAAAGTCAAGGTCATAAGAGCATGGGGCAAAAATGACATCAGGAGTTTCTAAAGAAACTGAAACTTGCCAGATATACGCAAACCTTCTGAAGTGTGATAACGTGAGCGGATTCCGTCACGTTATCATGCGATGATAGTTGGATCCCGATTCCCACTGATGAGTTGGTTTACTCCTCGGGTGATCCCGACTAATTCTTCTTTCAGGTTTGGAGGAGAATTTGACGGTACAGTGGGAGGTTTCCTGATTAGATAAAGTGATAACCATTCTGATCTAGGCTAGAGTGCGCGCTGAGTGTTTCTTTTCTCTCTCTCTTTGGCAGCGACCATGACCCGACCCTTGACTATGACTCAGTGACCAAAATTAACCGAACCTTCTTAAACACTGGCTTTGGATTGTCAGAGTTGCATACCTCATTGCCACTCCTACTTTTACCCTTTCTCCAGGACACCCCGTATTACTACGAACGTCCACTTCATTGGACAAAACCATTGTATGGTTATATACGAACTCGAAGGAATTTATTCGAGGATGGTTTCCGGTTCTGGAGAAAACGAATAGGACTATTTAGTTGTCTTTTCTTTTACCTTCTCTCAGGTTGCGGGTACTCCTTGGTTTAGCAGATAGTACACCTATTACGCAAATTGGATAGTCTTCTTCCAAACCTTAGGCTGGTGCTGAATGGTGGGAATTGAAGAAAACCAATTAGCATAACGATGGTGTACAAAAGGAATTAAGCAAAGACATATCAAGGGATTAGTAAGAGGGCAAAGTAAATTGCGACTGCTATCACGACCCAAACCAACTATTTCTTCGCCAATCCTAAATCACCTTTGTATTTCTCCAGGACACTCCGTATCACTATGAAGATCCACAGTTTATTAGATACTCCATCGTATGGTTATATACGAACTCGAAAGGAACTTGTTCCAGTTTTGGGATGGATTCTGTTCAGGGGACAATAGGAATAGTTTATTCAGTTGTCTTTTATCTTCACTTCTCTCGCATTGCGAGTGCTTCTAGGATTAGGACAGTACACCCATTATGCTTATTGGATAGTCTTCTTCCAAACCATAGGCTGGTGCCGAACGGTAGGGAAGGAAGAAAACCATTTAGCCTAAGAGGGTGTACAGAAGGTAATGACTAAAGACACATAAAGGGATTTGGAGAGATGACAAAGAATTATACGGTTACAGTTGTGAATCTGGAAAATGGAAAAGGCATTACTAGGAATACCAGGATACCCTTATGAAACATTTCAATGTTTCAGTTTCACTGTGTACTGTTAAAAGAGAACTGATTTCCCATTAGCACTTGCTCCAGGGTATGTATTTACCAGGTTTGATTCTCACATCTGTATGGTTTTACAGATGCTGAGTGGGAACAAGGTATTGGGAATTAGGTGATCATCCTCATTATATCGGAATTCGTTATAATTGGTGATATTTGAGGAAATCACCTGGGTAGTTTACCGGATGGCAAATATTTGGTTTTGAATATCCGCTGTTATGCACCAATTTCAAATTGATATACATGTACGTCTATTTTTATAGAGTGAGATATACCTTTTTGAAATTATGTCTATGACATTTACCTATATCAGTGGATGGTTAGGTAAGGAGCATTAAACATCGGTGTAATTCTTCTTAACCATAAGTACAGTTTTCAACCTACGACACATAGGGAATGAGTTATTAGACTCAAAGGACTTATACAGAGTAATCTATATTGTCCAGTGTCTATTAGGAAAGAGGGGTTGGACCCCGTACTATATTCTGTTTACTTGTGACTTCTCTAGTTCTTAGACATGTGTTTCGTAGAAACACAGGGTCCAAATTTTGAGAAGTTATAGGTATAAGAGTAAAGTAGAGAACCAGGTATTGCAAGTATCGGGATTCTTCAAGGTGATCGAAAATGTAGATACTTGTGTATGGTATTAGTAATGATTAAGAGAACTTCCTTCTCTTCCTGGTTACTCTTAATAGGAAGCATTCCTAAGTTGAGTAACGCTGATAGGTCTCTTTCCATTTAGTTGACATGCACTGGAGACAGTTGCATGATTTGAATCCGGTTCAATTAAATCAATGCCTCTGTTTCTATATTGGATATAGAACAGTTCATATCTTGACATTGTTAAGGTACGGGGAGTTGTCCAGCTTATGCTTAAAACCAGACTCTGGATAACTCAAGGCGCGTTTCTGTAATGGCTGTTTGTGGGTTGACCCAGGCTATGACGAGGGTTGACTTTCTACCATATGGAAGATCAAAAGTTATATTGTTCTTGACTCACCGCAGTTTTAACAAAAATGGATTTTTTCAAAAAACAGTAGTGGGAGTATGGTAGAACTGGAAGTGATTCCAGAACCGCAAACGATTACTGAAGATTTGATAAGAACCTAAAGATTCAATCTGGTTTGACATTCCATTAGCCACTCCCCAGATATGGTGGGTAACCTCAGGCGCTCTAGAGGTACTTCGGTATGCTCAAGGACGGTGACAGGGAGGTTCTTGTTTACCCAGACTTGACACTACTTTTGTTCCAGACTATGAGACCCGGCAGGAGGATGAGTATAGCGTCGTTCTGAACTGGCTTCAGAAGTGTACGTGTATATGACTCTGCCAGAGGGTTGTCGTAGTCAGTGGGAGCAGCGGAAGCATGGTGGACAAGTAGCTTATGTCTATTTATGGACTAAAGCAGATATAGCGGAGATAGATCATTTATTTCTGATGTAACAGTCATAGGTTTGACTTCATCAGAGTAAAGGATGGATCTGTTAAGAAGGTAGCATGGGGTGATTTCCTGGTGTTTGGATGACATACACAGAGTAGGAAGTGAAATTCCTATACTACGATCGGTTGTACTTTGGTTGTCACACAGTGGTTTCTCCACATGGGACTTGGATATAATATCAAGACATTCTGGTTACTAGATCTATAGATCTAGATTTGGGTGGTTTCCCAATCTGGGTACTTAGACAGCATTCTAAAAGTATTTAGAATGGACGACTCCTAGCACGGTAGTATACCTGCAGGTAATGGAGTCACCCTCTCTAAAGGTGTCTTACAGACTAAAGATGAGAGGGATATGCATGATTGGCAGATCACTTGCTTAGGCAATTGAGTCAATCATGAGATGTCAAGTACCACACCAGATGTTGTTTTTGCACGAGATGCAGTAAGTTGATATTAATCCAATCCCGGAGAAACGATCGGAAGCAGTTTTAGAACATAAGTGGATGTTCTAGGGATATGATAACGACAGCCTCTTTTGGGAGACAGTTACCATTCCAGGCTTCCAAGGTGACCTGGATGACAGAGTGACTGTCAGAGTTATAGTTCTCCCTCTGAAGTGGGGCAGTATTTTGGACAGGTGGTCCAGGCGGATACTGAGGGAGGCATGGCGCAGGATACTGATTAAGTTCAGTTGACGATACAGTCTAGGAAGTTTGGATTTGGAGTTCATTTATGAGCTAGGTTCCATCAGACATCCAGACACATTCTAAGACAGGTATTGCTAATTTGGGGAGATGGCTTTCTCCACGAACTTAAGATAAAGAGAGACATAGAAAGAAACATCAAGGCGGATGCACTCACTGAGGCTATTCCTCGAACACATTAGTTTCGCAAACGAGCTTTGTGAGACTGACTAGTAGAGGAGTTGGGTGTTCGGTATCGCACGGGCTGTGAGTATGCGACATCGCAATAATTAGCCTTGAGTGCAAGTGGGAGATTATTGGAGATAGTGCCCTCAGAGTCAATTATTGGATCATAGGTACGTGATTGCAATGATTGAGGGAGGACATGTCCCAGTAGGACAGTCTTACTCAAGATGATAGTATGCTATCTGGTTTATCTTTATCAACGTATACTGCTTTAGGTGACCTTACAGGTCACTATTGCACGTTGATAGAGCCCGTAGGATTCTTGCTTGACTGCCAGCAGTATGAGGGCGATCATATACGTAGGAGCTGGGGTCTATAAGCACATTCTTAAAAGGTCCCTAGTCGTGGGAGTTTCGAGACAGGGCATCGATACTCCAGAGTAGACTAGTGTATACAGTCGAGACCCCGACAAGTGGCGGTGGCCGGTCTCACAAGCCACTGGTGTCAGTTGGTTCACCTAAGATGTATACAGGTGCTCATTGGGTTATGAGTACATCGGACAGGACTCGCCGGGAACCTGCTAGTTGGTCTTATACCTGACGTCAGATAGCAGTTCCCTGGTGACATGTGTACAGGTTAGTTCATTGACCTGAGATCGTCATTTGTCTCGTGTGAGTTCCCACTGTGCTTTAACTACTACCCTACCACGCTCACAGGAGACGTGCAAACAGGTTTTAGTTGGGTACAGTCCCGAGCCACATGGAGGCGGTGAGCGGATCTTCAGGGGTTTGTCTCTCCCGGTATTGGGGGTGAGGTCGCGCTGTGTCTAGGAGAGCCATTACACGAAGTCCTTGGCCAAGGCAGGAGATTTACTGGTAGGTATTCCAGTAGTATCTCAGGGTGTTCTGGGCTACACTCCGACACGACTTGTACCGCTTTTGGGGGTCTGACTTTTACCAACCCCCTAGGCACGCCATGCGATGCTCATAGACGAACGGACCGGACTGTACGGATATTGTCACTGACAGGCTCAGTAGGGTGTTAGGATGAGTTCGCTCATCGACGTCCCTTTTGGTCAATACCTGGTAGCCCGTCACGTATGGCTAATACCTCTGACGTGCTAGTGTTTAAATCCACAGCCAAAGTATTGACGAGTCTTTAGAGTCCCCGAGAGACCGTTTTCTCAAGTTTCGGGCGAAACGCTGTAGAGCCCGTATGGAGATATAGCAAGGTTCGATCAGATACGTGCGGTATTGCACGGATCGTGATCGGACGGATTTTGCTAGCGGGCTTTGGTTTAAACCGGATCCTAGTATTGTAAAGTGTAGATTTTGTCTCTTTGCATTTGTATTCAGTGGGAATACAAATGCGGGTACGTATATACAGTCGTGGGGTTTTCCTGTAATTTATTACGGGATCAGTTTTCTGAAGTTGCCAGTTTGCATTTCGTTCCGGCCAGTTTTCCTTTGTTCCTCCACGGCCCGATTTTTCCGATGGATGGACTAATTTGCGGTTGTGCAAATTAGAATTGTGGAGGGGGTTATTTGTATTTGTGGCATCATGATGGTTCTTGAATCATTAGATTCTCTTTGCATCTTATCCTTTGCATTTATGAGATGTGCTTTGTGAATGGATGTGGGTTGATGTTGGTGTGACATTTCTTCTCATTATCCTTCATTTTTCTTCTCTTGAATTATGGCTTATTTTTCCCTTCACCATTATAATGGCCGGCCACATTTGGTGAGAGAGTGAGAGGTTCATTTTGAAGTGGGAAAAAATATCCATCACATTTTTAGCTTGCTACAAAATTCGTCACATCATTCCAAAGTTCTTTCTCTCATCCATCATCAAAGGCAACTTCATAACCCCAAGAGACAAAGCATTCTACACTCACCTACAGCATCCTTAGGCACGTCGACTCGCCAATTTCGTGCTCGAGTTGCCTCGGTCCAGAGGTGGGAGCCCGTAAAAGAACCCGGCGATGTGGCGTCCGTTCCAATGAGGAGCTGAAGACCGGAGATTCCGTGAGGAGATCGGAGTGGAGGCCGAAGACCGAAGGACACGGATCGCTCGGTATAGCTCTCTTTCCATCTTCTAGTTTGCTAGAGTTAGGTTAATGGCCCGATCTGGGATTTTAGTGCGCGGTGGTGCCGGTTTCTAGTTTTTAGAAAAGTTTCGTTTCCGCATTCCGGCGTCGGATTAACGGCCGAGGCGCCGCAGTGCACTTAAACATACAAACAGTTACGCAGAATCAATATCTGCCCACTTGTCAATCTAAGGTGATATTCCCCTACGGATTCAGCGTCCACGCTCATTCCGTTTGCAACCCTGAGAGTCATATCACCTATCTTGATAACTCTACGGTTTCTCAGAGCTTGTAATGAATTACAGATGTGAGATCCTGATCCTGTATCCAGTACCCAGGAAGTAGGGTTAATTGACATACAGTTTTCTATTACAAACAAACCCGAAGCCGAAGCCACAACATGCTTTGAATCCTGGCTACTGGCTTTGCTAGCCCTGCAATCCTTCTGCCAATGTCCTTTCCCGTAACAATAGGAACGTCCCTCCTTCACTACATCCAGTCCCGAAACTTTTGCCCTTCCCTTTCCTTCTACTTCCCTGGTTTCCTTCTTGGTACAATTAGAGGGCAGAGACCGTAGAATCAAGTCAGTATTTGACCCGTTCTTCAACGTGGTCTTCAGGTCCGTGAGCTCATCAAAATAGCTAGTCTCTGTAAGGACGTTGTCCCCTACAGATGACCCGATAGCCAGCCTCGCTTGAAGCAATTCGTTCAAGGTCTCATATCTTGCGATACGAGATTGCTCTCCATATAAATCTTTGTTATGGAAGAAGAAAGAAATTAAGTCCATCTTCTCATGCTGCTTCTGGTATGCACCATCAACTTAGGCCAACACGAGGCACTTGGCATTCGCACAGTCTTTTTCCGATGTCTTACGGATATCAATATCCGTGATAGGGGAAACTGGTCCTGAGACGGCAGGAGTTTGATTAGTTAAGAGGTGTCCCAACTTGTCATGGGTAATGGACATCTGGACAGACCTTTGCTAGTCATAACAGTCAGATTCAGTCATTTTATTATCTAAATGTAACCTATGTCTGGTCACTGGGTCGCTGCAATTAAGAGAGAGAGAAGAAAACACTTGTATGATGCTCTTGCAAGTTTAGATTGGTTTTTAGTTTATCTAAACAGGATGGCTCCCACTGTTTCTTAAATCCTTCCTCAAACCATAAAAGAAGAATTAGTCGGGATTGATCTCACCGTACAATACTTGCTTAACCATTCAGCCAGGCTGGTGTCGGTACTTCGAGGGAGGTTTTACGACGCTTTCGCAAAGTTCCTTAATTAAATAACCTCTTTTCCCTGTGGGCGTAGCCCCGCTAACACCTTTCTAGACACTTACTTGGTTTATAGCATTGATCGTTAAGTGAAAAAGTTTCCCGAGGAATAGCGGATACTCACAGTAGGATCGAGATCCAAATATCATTGTGTGATAATGCTGAAGGAATCCTACCAACATTATCAAACTCCAAATGGTATGTAGCACTAGCAATTTTCTATTTTCTTAGAAACTCCCGATGTGGATTTTTGCCCCATGCTCTTATCACCTTGACTAAGGCCATCAAATCATAAGTCACATGTCAAAGTTCTACCCGTCATTGTCCAGGTTGATTTGAACCCACCCATATATACCCTTGACTATGGCCAACAAAGTAATACGACTGTCCCAAACCAACGCATCTATCTATGCAACATATGAATACCCAGCAGCTACCAATCACGATGCTTTGACTTTGGCCAACAAACATAGCTTGAATACAATTGAATATCCATATGAAACGACGGAGGGCTATGAATGGTTTTGGCGAAACCGTGAACGTAGTGAACTTGATATAATCGAAGGAACCTGATAGCTTTTAAAAGGAGTAGTTTAAGCTCCGCATTTTTAAAAGTTTTTCTGTTTTGAAAAAACCGAGTGTTTTTGAAATTGTTCCAACGATTCAGCTTTGGTTTGTTTTCTTTGCATTAATTTAATGCGTTCCATCAATTAATCCTACCATTGCAGAAAACAACAAAAATATGGCGTACGCTTATGCCATCCGCATTCGCCACGGGGCCCGTCATCACCCGTTATGTTACTTAACTAACGACAGAGCGGGGGCTGGACTAGCGCGGATGCAAAACATAAGCAACTCCTACTAGATATCATATATAGATATATACATCCGTCAGACGCAATGATAGCCATTCCAGATCACAGATGAACACATTGGATATGCTAGGAATCCGCGTTCCGTTCGAGCCTGCAATGAAAGACGGATTACACGGTCGCGATGAATTGCCAAACCCCACCCTAGATCCCTACGGGTGCGGCAAACTACCCGCTAAGTACCCGAAGTGAAGCAGCATCCCTCAACAACGTGAGTAGGCCACTCGGCACTTCAAAATACCCGGTAGTTTGTGCACCCCATCTTGGGTCTATCCTAGGATCAAAAACAGTAAAAGAAATAATATACAATGGCGGATACAACCTCAACCCGGATGTGCGGCCATAAAAATAATATTACATCAATTTACAATTTACATTGAATGAAAAATGAAAACTCTCATCTCACATCCCCGGCTATTCATCACGACGATCCAACAAGTTCATATACACAAACCAACATTACAGATCACAGATATGCACAACCCCTACTAATCGACGTATAGCGATTAGTGAACGTTCAGTACATATATTACATCACAGAAGATCCGATTAGCTAAAGTACTTAGAATTTCGATCGAAAACTTGATTTGAAACTACCCCAAGCACAACACAGTACTCAACTAAATCTGGGCAGAAACAAACTATCAAAAAAATCACAAAATACAAATCTGGAAAGACTGCAGGAAAAACGAGTTGACTCAGCGTCGACTCGGCCGCGGATCCACGGCGAAACGCATGGTTTCGCCGCGCTTCCACGGCGGTACAACCGATTCATGACCTCGTTTTTCTTATGTGTCCTTAAAAAAGCCCGCACAAATTTTTAAGGTCCGTGGAAAAATTTTTGGACCAGTTTTTATAATCGACAGAAAAGTGCAATTTTTGACGTGTTTTACGATTTTTTCCGGCGATCGAATTTCTAACACTTTGCTAACAATTTAGTAATGGTTTAGCAAGGCTCTGATACCACTGTAAGTCTACATTACCCACCCTAGTACTTACGGGGAGGCGGAATAGGTAAAAAACAAATTTTTATCACAAGGTAACATAGATTAAAGCTTGAGGATTTTTGTCAAACCATTGCTAACAAACTACAAGAGGTTCTATCTACTATGCTTAGGAGATTATACCTCATGCAACAAGTCATTCGGGTCTTCTCCACTACCCTCCTCGTCTCCGTAGGCTCTATTGTTGGAGATAGTGCCCTCAGAGTCAATTATTGGATCACAGGCACGTGATTGCAATGATTGAGGGAGGACCTATCCCGGTAGAACAGTCTTACTCGAGATGATAGTTTGCTATCTGGTTTACCTTTATCATCGTGTACTGCTTTAGGTGACCTGATAGGTCGCTATTGCACGTTGATAGAGCCCCTAGGATTCTTGCTTGACTACCGGCAGTATGAGGGCGATCATATACGTGGGAGCTGGTAGTCTACAAGCATATCCTTAAAAGGTCCCTAGTCGTGGGAGTTTCGAGACAGGGCATCGATTCTCCAGAGTAGACCAGTGTATACAGTCGAGACCCCGACGAGGGGCGGTGGCCGGTCTCACAAGCCACTGGTGTCAGTTGGTTCACCTAAGATGTATACAGGTGCTCATTGGGTTATGAGTACACCGGACAGGACTCGCCGGGAACATGCTAGTTGGTCTTATACCTGACATCAGATAGCAGTTCCCAGGTGACATGTGTACAGGTTAGTTCATCGACCTGGGGATCGTCATTTGTCTCGTGTGAGTTCCCACTGTGCTTTGATTACTACCCTACCACGGTTCAAAGGAGTCGTGCAAACAGGTTTTAGTTGGGTACAGTCCCGAGCCACATGGAGGCAGTGAGCGGATCTTCGGGGGTTCGTCTCTCCCGGTATTGGGGGTGAGGTCGCGCTGTGTCTAGGAGAGCCATTACACGAAGTCCTTGGACAAGGCAGGAGATTTACTGGTAGGTATTCCAGTAGTATCTCAGGGTGTTCTGGGCTATACTCCGACACGACTTGTACCGCTTTTAGGGGTCTGACTTTTACCCACCCCCTAGGCCCGACATGCGATGCTCATAGACGAACGGACCGGACTGTACGGATATTGTCACTGACAGGCTCAGTAGGGTGTCAGGATGAGTTCGCTCATCGACGTCCCTTTTAGTCAATAGCTGGTGGCCCGTCACGTATTGGCTTATATCTCTGACGTGCTAGTGGTTAAATCCATAGCCATAGTATTGACGAGTCTTTAGAGTCTACCACACTTTCAGTTACTCAGCTTTCGGGCGAAACGCTGTAGAGGCCGTATGGAGATATGGCAGGGTCCGATCAGATACGTGCGGTATTGCACGGATCAGGATCGGACGGTTTGTACTAGTAGCCGTATAGGTATATGGCAGGGTTCGATCAGATACGTGCGGTATTGCACGGATCAGGATCGAACGGATATTACTAGCCGGCTTTGGTTTAAGCCGGTCCTAGTTTAGTACAGTGTAGATTTTGTCTCTTTGCATTTGTATCCGGACGGAATACAGATGCGGGTGTGTATGCACAGTATCGGGGTTTTCCTGTAATTTATTACGGGACCAGTTTTTTGGAGTTGCCAGTTTGCATTCCGTTCCGGCCGGTTTTCCTTTGTTCTTTCCCGGCCGGACTTTTCCGATGGAAGGGGTTATTTGCAATTGTGCAAATAACTTTTTGTGGAGGGGTTTCTTGCATAAAAGATTGATTATGATAGCTTCATATCTTTTGCTCCATCACTTGCTTTAATGAGATTTGAAAAGGGTATGGTTGGATTTAAATGAAGCATGCTTGATGTTTTCTTGTCTTTGGATGTGGTCACCTCTTGTTCTCTCCTACACTCACCTCCCTTCTTGCTTCATATATTGATTTTCCTCCACCATTATTCTCACTTGATGGAAGAAGTTTTTCCATGGTTGAGAGAAAGAAAAAGATGAGAGTTTTCATTCTTGAGTTTTTCATTTCTTGATCTCATTTCATGTTAAGAAAAATGCAAGCACCATTTTTCTTATCTTGTTTCCTCCATCATCTTCAAATGGCAACCACCCCAAAAGAGACTATGATTCTACACTACACTTCCTACAGCAAATCTTGGACGCGTCGATTCGCCAGCTTCGCGCCCGAGTTGCCTCGGTATTGAGGTGGGAGCCCGTAAAAGCTACAGGCGATGTAGTGCCCTTTCCGACGAGGAGGAGACGGACGGAGATCCCGCGAGGAGATCAGAGTGGAGATGAAGACCGGAGGACTCGGATCAGTCGGTACATCTCTTCCCTTTCTTGTTAGTAGCTTAGACTTGTTAATGGTTACGATCCGGAGTTTAGTGCGCGGTGGTGCCGGTTTGCAAAGTCCGCAAAAATTAAAGTTTATCACCGCTTCCGCATTCCGGCGTCGGATTGACGGCCGGGGCGCCGCCGTGCACTTACAGTGGTATCAGAGCCTCGCCATTAACTTCGTCTAGCTTCGTTTGATGTGTTTTGCGTTTCCGATCGACCAAAATTCCAAAATCTACATTTTACCTCACATCAGTTTTCTGTTAAGATTTTTTGGTGTCTAAAATTTTTTCAGGTGGTCTCAGAATGATGTGCAGGGAATTATAAGCATACTGGAAAAATTCGACGCAGTGACTCGATCAATGGAGCGCGGAACCGCGGCCAAAACCCCACTTGGGCCGCGGTTCCGCCGCGCATTGATGTCCTCACTGAATCAGGTTTTTCCAGTGGGCTTCTGGTCTTAAATTGGGGGTTTTGGAATATTAAAATTGGGCCAATTATTTCTGTGAGTGCTGCAGTATTGGTTTGGGGCCCACTTGTTAATTTTTGGTCAATCGGAAAATTTTAAACACATTTTTTCACAGTATTTACATTATATCTGCGACCGTGAATGTCACTCGATCGGTAAATCCGGTCTAACTGCTATAGCCCGGTTAGACGGATTTGCGAACGTGACTTTCACGTTGATGTTCTGTTTTTGCTGTGATGTTGCGGATCGGTCGGTGGGGATAGCCTGGATGCAATGCTAGTACTGTGCTGTTGTATTATGTACATTTGATATTGCGGGGCGAGCGTCCGACATGTGGACTACCGTCACTGCCTGTTTGTATTATTCTTTTGGCGCACGACCTGGTTGCGGTCGATGTACCCGGTGTATGTATATTTTACATTCTGTACTAGGATTACCCCGCGGAGGGGTGCACGGATAGCCGGGTTCTAGAAGGCAACAAGCCCGCATCTTATGGCATTGAGACGGAGGGGGCTTCACTCCAGGATTGGCTGGCTATTCGCCGCACTCGTAGGGGGTATAGGATTTCATTGCACAGGCTATCCACACGACCAGGGGAACGTCGGGTTTCAGTAGTGGCTCTGTGAAACCCGGGGATCCCAGATATCTGTATTGTTCTGTGATGCTGTACATTTCTGTGATGTTGCATTTTATTCATGCCTTGAGCGAAATACTATATATTGGTATATATATTAGTAGATGTTGTATATGTTTTTCATCCGCGCTAGTCCAGTCCCCGCTCTGCCGTTAGTTAGCTAACCTAACGGGTGATGACGGGACCCAGTGGCGAATGCGGATGGCATATACGTACGTCAATATATTTTCGTTCTTTGTGGTGTGATCAATTGATGGGACTGCGTTGATTCGGATCAATGCAAGTTAAACAAACCTATTCTGATGTTGTTGGAACACTTTTCAAAAGGCTGTTATTGCAAGGACGTTCACTTTTGTTTTGCATCGTGGTATTCATTTAGAATATCCTGCTCCTCAGTCGACGAGGCAAGGGCCGAGATCCCTTCACCGGCAGTGACCCCTTGGACAGTAGTTTGCGTCAGGGCATTAACTTCACTATAGCCGATTACTTTTGCTTTGCATCGTGGTATTCATTTGGAATATCCTGCACCCCATTCTACGAGGAAAGAGCCGAGATCCCTTCACCGGGAGTGACCTCTTTAGTAAAGGTTTTCGTCACTATATTTTCTAAAAAGCTATCCGTTCCTTCAACGATATCAAGTTCATTACGTTAAAGGTTTTCGCCATAAACCATTCGTAGCCCTCCGTCGTTTCATATGGGTAGTCAATAGTATTCAAGCTGTGTTTGTTGGCCAAAGTCAAGGCACAGTGTTTGGTAGCTGTTGGTTGTTCATATGCAGCATAGATAGATGCGTTGGTTTGGGGCAGTCGTATAGCCTTGTTGGCCAAAGTCAAGGGCTTGTACGGGTGGGCTCAAATTAACCTGGAGAATGACGGGCAGAACTTGACATGTGACTTATGATTTGTTGGCCAAAGTCAAGGTCATAAGAGCATGGGGCAGAAATCACATCGGGAGTTTCAAAAGAACTGAAACTTGCCAGATATGCGCATACCTTCTGGAGTGTGATACCGTGAGCGGATTCCGTCACGTTATCATACGATGAGAGTTGGATCCCGATTCCCACTGATGAGTTGGTTTACTCCTCGGGTGACCCCGACTAATTCTTCTTTCAGGTTTGGAGGAGAATTTGAGATACAGTGGGAGGTTTCCAGATTAGATAAATTGGTAACCATTCTGATCTTGGTTAGAGTGCACGCTGAGTGTTTCTTTTCTCTCTCTCTTTGGCAGCGACCATTGACCCGACCCTAGACTATGACTCAGTGACCAAGTTGACCGAACCTTCTTAACACTGGTTTTTGGATTATCAGAGTTGCGAACCTCATTGCCACTCCTACTTTTACCCTTTTCTCCAGGACACCCCGTATTACTACGAACGTCCACTTCCATTGGACAAAACCATCGTATGGTTAGATACGAACTCGAAGGGATTCGAGGATGGTTTCCGGTTCTGGAGAAAACGGATAGGACTATTCAGTTGTCTTTTCCTTCTACCTTCTCTCAGGTTGCGAGTACTCCTTGGTTTAGGAGATAGTACACCTATTATGCAAATTGGATAGTCTTCTTCCAAACCTTAGGCTGGTGCCGACTGGTAGGGAATGAAGAAAACCAATTAGCCTAAGCGGTGTGCAGAAGGTATTAAGATTAAGACAAAGCAGGGGATTAGTAAGAGGGCAAAGTAAATTGCGACTGATATTCACGGCCAAACCAAGTATTTCTTCGCCAATCCTAAATCACCTTTGTATTTCTCCAGGACACTCCGTATCACTACGAAGATCCACAGTTTATTGGATACTCCATCGTATGGTTATATACGAACTCGAAAGGAACTTGTTCCAGTTCGGGGATGGATTCTGGTCCAGGAGAAATAGGAATAAAGTACATTCAGGTGTCTTTTATCTTCACCTTCTCTCGCGTTGCGAGTGCTCCTAGGATTAGGATAGTACACCCTTTATGCTTATTGGATAGTCTTCTTTCAAACCATAGGCTGGTGCCGAACGGTAGGGAAGGAAGAAAACCAATTGGCCTAAAGGGGTGTGCAGAAGGTAATGACTAAAGACATATGAAGGGATTTGGAGAGGTGGCAAAGAATTATACGGTTATAGTTGTGAATCTGGATAATGGAAGAGGCATTACTAAGAATACCGGGATACCCCACCGAAACATTTCAATGTTTCAGTTTCACTGTGTACTGTTAAAAGAAAACTGATTTCCTGATTAGACACTTGCTCCAGGGTATGTATTTACCAGGTTTGATTCTCACATCTGTATGGTTTTACAGATGGTGAGTGGGAGTAAGTTATTGGGAATTGGGTGATCATCCTCATTATATCGGGATTCGTTGTAATCGGTGATATTTGAGGAGATCATCTGGGCTGTTTGCCGGTCGGCAAATATTTGGTTTTGAATATTCGCTGTTGTGCACCAATTTCAAATTGATATATCTGTACGTCTATTTTCATGGAGTGAGATATACCTTTTGACATTATGTCGATGACATTTACCTATATCAGTGGATGGTTAGGTAAGGAGCATTAAACAACGGTGTAATTCTTCTTAACCATAAGTACAGTTTTCAACCTACGACACACAGTGAAAGAGTTGTTAGACTCGGCGGACTTATACAGAGTATTGTATGTTGTCCAGTGTCCATTAGGACAGAGGGGTTGGTCCTCATACTATATTCTGTTTACTTTTAACTTCTCTAGTTCTCAGACATGTGTTTCGTAGAAACACAAGGTCTAAGTTTTGAGGAGTTATAGGTATTTGAATAGAGTAGAGAACCAGGTGTAGCAAGTATCGTGATTCTTCAAGGTGATCGAAGATGTAGATACTTGTGTATGGTATTCAGTTGATAGTAATGATAAAGAGAAATTGCTTCTCTTTTAGGTTATTCATAATTGGAAGCATTCCTAAGTTGAGTAACGCTGATCGGCCTCCTTCCATTTTGATGACATGCACTGGAGATAGCTGCATGATTTGAATCTGGTTGGATATAGTACAGTTCATATCTTAACATTGTTAAGGTACGGGGAGTTGTCCGGCTTATGATTAAAACCAGACTCTGGATAACTCAAGGCACGTTTCTGTAATGGCTGTTTGTGGGTTGACCCAGGCTATGACGAGGGTTGACTTTCTACCATCAAGAAAGATCAATAGTGATATTGTTCTTGACTCGCCACAGTTTTAATAAAAATGGATTTTTTCAGAAAACAGTAGTGGGAGTATGGTAGAACTGGAAGCGATTCCAGAACCGCAAACGATTACTGAAGATTTGATAAGGAACCTAAAGATTCAATCTGATTTGACATTCCATTGGCCACTCCGCAGATACGGTGGGTAACTTCAGGCACCCGAGAGGTACTCCGGTAGCCTCAAGGACGGTGACAGGGAAGTTCTTGTTTACCCACACTTGCCATTGCTGTTGTTCCAGGCTGCGAGACCCGGTGGGAGGATGAGTATAGCGTCGTTCTAAACTAGCTTTAGAAGTGCACGTCTATATGACTCTGCCAGAGGGTTGTCGTAGTCAGTGGGAGCAGCGGAAGCATTGGTGGACATCAGGCTTATGTCTATTTATAGACTAAAGCAGATATAGCAGAGATAGATCATCTGTTTCTGATGTGACAGTCATAGGTTTGACGTCATCAGAATAGGGGATGGATCTGTTGAGAAGGTAGTAGGAAGTGATATTCCTATACTACGATCGGTTATACTTTGGTCGTCACACAGTGGTTTCTCCACAAGGGACTTGGACATTATATCAGACATACTGGTTACTAGATCTATGGTTTTAGATCTAGATTTGGGTGGTTTCCCAATCAGGGTACTTTGACAGCATTCTAAGAGTATTTAGAATGGACGACTCCTGGCACGGTAGTGTACCTGCAGGTGATGGAGTCACCCTCTCTAAAGGTGTCTTATAGACTAAAGTAGAGAGGGATGTGCATGATTGGCAGATCACTTGCTTAGGCAATTGAGTCAATCATGAGATGTCAAGTACCACACCAGATGTTGTTCTTGCACTAGATGCAATAAGTTGATATTGATCCAATCCTGGAGAAACAATCGGAAGCAGTTTTAGAACATAAGTGAATGTTCTAGGGATATGATAACGGCTGCCTCCTTTAGGAGACGGTTATCACTCCAGGCTTCCAAGGTGAGATGGACGACAGGGTGATCGTCAGAGTTATAGTTTTCCTTCTGACGAGGGGCAGTATTTTGGACAGGTGATCCAAGGCAATACCGAGGGAGGCATGGCGCAGGATACTGATTAAGTTCAGTTGACGATACAGTCTAAGAAGTTTGGATTTGGAGTTCATTTATGAGCTCGGTCCCATCAGACATCCAGACACTCTAAGACAGGTATTGCTCATTTCGGGAGATGGCTTTCTCCGCGAACTTGAGATATAGAGAGACATAGAAAGAAACATCAGAGCGGATCCAATCGCTGAGGCTATTCCTCGAACACAAGAGTTTCGCAAACAGGCTTTGTGAGACTGACTAGTAGAGGAGTTGGGTGTTCGGTATCACACGGGCTGTGAGTATGCGACATCGCAATAATTAGCCTTGAGTGCAAGTGGGAGATTGTTGGAGATAGTGCCCTCAGAGTCAATTATTGGATCACAGGCACGTGATTGCAATGATTGAGGGAGGACCTATCCCGGTAGAACAGTCTTACTCGAGATGATAGTTTGCTATATGGTTTACCTTTATCATCGTGTACTGCTTTAGGTGACCTGATAGGTCGCTATTGCACGTTGATAGAGCCCCTAGGATTCTTGCTTAACTACCGGCAGTATGAGGGCGATCATATACGTGGGAGCTGGTAGTCTACAAGCATATCCTTAAAAGGTCCCTAGTCGTGGGAGTTTCGAGACAGGGCATCGATTCTCCAGAGTAGACTAGTGTATACAGTCGAGACCCCGACGAGGGGCGGTGGCCGGTCTCACAAGCCACTGGTGTCAGTTGGTTCACCTAAGATGTATACAGGTGCTCATTGGGTTATGAGTACACCGGACAGGACTCGCCGGGAACATGCTAGTTGGTCTTATACCTGACGTCAGATAGCAGTTCCCAGGTGACATGTGTACAGGTTAGTTCATCGACCTGGGGATCGTCATTTGTCTCGTGTGAGTTCCCACTGTGCTTTGATTACTACCCTACCACGGCTCAAAGGAGTCGTGCAAACAGGTTTTAGTAGGGTACAGTCCCGAGCCACATGGAGGCAGTGAGCGGATCTTCGGGGGTTCGTCTCTCCCGGTATTGGGGGTGAGGTCGCGCTGTGTCTAGGAGAGCCATTACACGAAGTCCTTGGCCAAGGCAGGAGATTTACTGGTAGGTATTCCAGTAGTATCTCAGGGTGTTCTGGGCTACACTCCGACACGACTTGTACCGCTTTTGGGGGTCTGACTTTTACCCACCCCCTAGGCCCGATATGCGATGCTCATAGACGAACGGACCGGACTGTACGGATATTGTCACTGACAGGCTCAGTAGGGTGTCAGGATGAGTTCGCTCATCGACGTCCCTTTTAGTCAATAGCTGGTGGCCCATCACGTATTGGCTTATACCTCTGACATGCTAGTGGTTAAATCCATAGCCATAGTATTGACGAGTCTTTAGAGTCTACCACACTTTCAGTTACTCAGCTTTCGGGCGAAACGCTGTAGAGGCCGTATGGAGATATGGCAGGGTCCGATCAGATACGTGCGGTATTGCACGGATCAGGATCGGACGGTTTGTACTAGTAGCCGTATAGGTATATGGCAGGGTTCGATCAGATACGTGCGGTATTGCACGGATCAGGATCGAACGGATATTACTAGCCGGCTTTGGTTTAAGCCGGTCCTAGTTTAGTACAGTGTAGATTTTGTCTCTTTGCATTTGTATCCGGACGGAATACAGATGCGGGTGTGTATGCACAGTATCGGGGTTTTCCTGTAATTTATTACGGGACCAGTTTTTTGGAGTTGCCAGTTTGCATTCCGTTCCGGCCGGTTTTCCTTTGTTCTTTCCCGGCCGGACTTTTCCGATGGAAGGGGTTATTTGCAATTGTGCAAATAACTTTTTGTGGAGGGGTTTCTTGCATAAAAGATTGATTATGATAGCTTCATATCTTTTGCTCCATCACTTTCTTTAATGAGATTTGAAAAGGGTATGGTTGGATTTAAATGAAGCATGCTTGATGTTTTCTTGTCTTTGGATGTGGTCACCTCTTGTTCTCTCCTACACTCACCTCCCTTCTTGCTTCATATATTGATTTTCCTCCACCATTATTCTCACTTGATGGAAGAAGTTTTTCCATGGTTGAGAGAAAGAAAAAGATGAGAGTTTTCATTCTTGAGTTTTTCATTTCTTGATCTCATTTCATGTTAAGAAAAATGCAAGCACCATTTTTCTTATCTTGTTTCCTCCATCATCTTCAAATGGCAACCACCCCAAAAGAGACTATTATTCTACACTACACTTCCTACAGCAAATCTTGGACGCGTCGATTCGCCAGCTTCGCGCCCGAGTTGCCTCGGTATTGAGGTGGGAGCCCGTAAAAGCTACAGGCGATGTGGTGCCCTTTCCGACGAGGAGGAGACGGACGGAGATCCCGCGAGGAGATCGGAGTGGAGATGAAGACCGGAGGACTCAGATCAGTCGGTACATCTCTTCCCTTTCTTGTTAGTAGCTTAGACTTGTTAATGGTTACGATCCGGAGTTTAGTGCGCGGTGGTGCCGGTTTGCAAAGTCCGCAAAAATTAAAGTTTATCACCGCTTCCGCATTCCGGCGTCGGATTGACGGTCGGGGCGCCGCCGTGCACTTACATCCATGAGTCGATCCGGATCTTGGTCACCTCCGCGGCCTCCGTGAGTCGAAGACGATCCACCCGAGAGTCTGTAGTCCAAGCTCCACCTCAAGCCGAAGTAACTAGGGCAACAAGTTTGCTACTCTTGATGCCCTAGGTGATGTAGAATATGATGGTGGATTTGTTTGTCTATTTTGTTTCTATTTTTCTCAACAAATGAGAGCTATAGAAAAATCAAGAGAGGAAGAAGAAGGAGAAACCATGGGAGCTCTCTTTTGGATGAGAGAGAATGAGTAAGAGATAATGATGCCTTAGAAAAATAATTACTAATCTATTATCATGATAAAGTGTGATGGCTACTTGATTTGACCCTTATCATCTCAAAAATAAAACCAAGAGAATAAGAAGGATCTAGTGTTCTCAAGAAATGTCCAAGTCAGCAATGGTCAACTAGGTCAAATGGTCAATCATGGTCAAATGGTCAAAGTAATTAGCCATAACACAATTATCATTAAAAAGATTAGTAAATATTTTCCTCACCTCATAATGGCTTTGACCTAATCAACGGTCAGAACCCCAATGAGGCACCTCCTTCTTCGCTCCTCACAACCGTGCATACACACCTGCATCCGCATTCCGTAGAATGCGAATGCACAGAAGATAAAACTAATCCATCTATACAATACTAGGATCCGGCTTAAACCAAAGCCCACTAGTATCGTCTGCCCGAACATCATACGCGTACAAGTGCACGTAAGTGATCGTAGCCTTGCCGTAAAACTATACGGCCTCTACACCTTTTGCCCGATGCAGGGAAACTCTCTGTGTGGAACTCTAAAGACTCGACACTACGCTGGCAGTGGGTTTAACCACAGACCGCAAGCGACACTAGTTGTACGTAATGGTCCCCAGGTAGATGTCGATAAGAAGGCCGATGAGGTAAACCCATCCGAACTCCTACTGAGCCTGAATGTGACAATCTCCGTACAGTCCGGTCTGTTCGTCTAAGAGTATCGCATGTCGGGCCTAGGGGGGCGGTAAATGTCAAACCCCTAATAGCGGTACAAGTCGTGCCGAAGTGTAGCGTAGAACACCCTGAGATACTACTGGAAACACTACCAGTAATTCTCGCTTACCCTGGCCAGGGATTTTGTGTAATGGCTCTCCTAGACACAGCGCGATATCAACCCCCAATACCGGATGAGACGAATCATATCTAACCGCTACTGCCTCCAAGTGCTTCGGGACTGCACCCAACTACTACCTGTTTGCACGACTCCTTTGAGCCGTGGTAGGGTAGTAATCAAAGTACAGTGGGAACACACTCGAGGCGAAGTAGCAGTGTCAAGTCGACGGACTAAACTGTACTCCTGTCACTTGGGAACTGTTATCTGACGATAGGTATAGTACCAACCAACAATTCCCGACGAGTCTTGTCCAGTGTACTCGTAACCTAACGAGCACCCGCATACTATCTCCAGTACGATGTACTAATGGCTATGGGACAGACCATCTCCCCAGCTGGGATGAGAAGCGTATACGCTAGTCTACTCCGGAGTATCGATACTCCGTCTCGATAATCCTACAACTAAGGACCTGTATAAGGATGTGCTTGTAGATTACCCAGCCCCTACTAGTGTGACTGCCATCACAACGCTGGTAATCAAGCAAAGATCCTAAGGGCTCCACTAATATGTATAAACGATATGCTAAAAGAAACATATGCACATATTGAAGTAGAAACAAACCAAGTAGTATACTACGATTTTGAGCAAGATTTTCTATACAACTGTGAATATCCCAAGCTTCCATTAAGTAATATACAAACTAGTATGATACAGTAATGGCCTCTAGGGCATATACACTAACAGAACCATTCCTGGCATGTATAGACATGGAACCGCATACATCACTATGTATCAGTCTCAAGAGTTCAGTAGCTCTTTCTCTGTGTCCAGTAAACGGAGTTTTGGTCATCTTACCTTTGAAACATGACTAGCAAGATTCATAAGATATAAATTCGAACGGATTCAAATATCCATTCTTATGTAACTTAGCTATTCGTGTCGCATTGATATGACCTAGTCTACAATGCCACAAAAAGGATTCGTTCATTTCTGAACTTTTCCTCTTGTGTGTGTTCTGTACGTTAAGAACTGTATTTTGATTCAGAACGTATAAACCGTTACATAACGTACCATACCCAATCAACACTTGATTTAGGAAATGTTCATAACATTATTCTCTACTACAAAGTTATATCCTTCTTTATCTAATAAAGAAATCGATATTAAATTGCATATTATAGATGGTACGTAATAACAGTCGTTCAAGATCAATGTATTCTCATTTGGTAATAAAATGTGATATTCACCAACTGCTTTGGCTGCAACATTTGCACCATTCCCTACTTTTAGATAATGATCACCATTTCCCAGTTCTCCACCTCTCTTAAGCTAATGAAATATATTACATGTGTGGAATACTGATCCGGTATCTAATACCCAGGACGTAGAGTGTACTTAGAAACAGTTCTCGGTAACGAATACACCCGAAGAAAATGCATCAACATGCTCATTCTTTGTTCGGGTCGCGTGGGAATCCGGATATTCCCTTATTTCCTGCTCAAACTTATAACAATTATAAGGTAGAGCGGAACCAACATTCCCCAGCTCAGTATAATAAGCGGGTTCGGTCAATACATCAATATTATTATCTTGATTAAGGCGTGTCATGGTCGCTGCCAGGAGAGAGAAAGAGAAGAAACACTGCGTGCGCTCTTGCAAGATTAGATTGGTTATTATTTTATCTAATCAGAATGGCTCCCACTGTTTTTATCAAATCTTCCTTCAAACTCTAAAAGGCAAGACTTGCCGGGATTAATTACACTCTACAAGTTCGCTAACCGGTCAGCCAGGCCAGTGTCGATACTTTGAGGGAGGTTCCCCGTGCTTTCGCACGGACCTAATTAAAATAAAACCCGTTTTCCCAAAGGTAAAACCCCGTTAACACCTTTCTAGACATCTACTGGATTAGCTAATTGTAAAGTGTAAAACTCTCCCAGGAGTAATGTTCAAACCGGAATATTGCATTTTAATACCGCTCATTCATTATCTATTTTTTGTATATATCGGTACTATTAACCGGTGTTTGCTCAGTAATACAGATTACAGGTATCCGTGACAAAATACTAGAAATACATCCAGAATCACGGATATTACATTTGTGAGCTAACACTGCAACCAGAACTGCAAACAGATCAAGAATCAAAGAGTTTTTGTAAATAAACTAGTGTACACACATTTTGGTCCAACACATTACATGTGTGTGCATACAACTCTTGGAACATGGACCATAGACCTAGGGGGCAGCCATGGCATGATGGCTAGTGCAAATGGCTGTCATGACCCAAATGTTGCACGTAACCGGCACTTAAGTCACGTGACATCTCAAGACATCGACGCGGTTTAAGTAAGCCGAAACCCGGAATCTAAACCCTTTTTGAAAAAATATTGGAGGTGAGGTTTAAATAATCAGCCGATAATCTCGATTTAAATTAACATCTAAATTTAACTAAGTATGTTGAAAAACCTTTGTGATGTTAAAAAACAGTCATCACCTCCTTTGTATTTTTATAAAATCCGATACAACAAAATCAAATAGTCTCCCAACGGAAGCTAGCTTTCACGTCAAAAAGACGGAACAACCAAACAAATTTGTAACAGATATCGACTCTAAAGAGTGTGACATCACCACCCATAAACACTAAGTCTCGATTCTAAGTCCATAGTATATCATTTCTAAGTTGATGGAGTTTCCACTAGATACAAGAATAAATGTATAAACAAGAGTGAGTATGATACAATAATAGCTCACTTACCCATCAATCCCCAAAAGAAGGTGTGCCCAAGCCGCTGACAATCCAAGCGGTAAAACCTGCAAGAAACTGTGGCACAACAGGGATGAGTTGCCAACTCAGTGAATAAAAGTACATCTAAAAGTAGAAATCGAAATGCATGACGATACCTAGGTCATAAGTATAGTACTATCATAATCTGTATTGATATACTATATGATATGCAAAGTCCAACCCTAGCTATCATGCAATCACATGTAAAATGTCTCAATGTCATATGATTCAATATCATGAATCCATTACCCGTATTGGAATTCCGTTTTTTCTTCTATGCATGTCTGTACAATTTTTATGTAGGTACTGTGCCCCGGATCAGTCCTGGTGGAATCCAACAATTAAATATCTAATCGCGTACCTCATGATACTGTAGGGTTGCTAGGCACGCTCACAAGGTTCTACGAGGCATCAATCATGCCCGATTAAAATTTTAGCCGTGCCGAACAACCCAAAGCCGGATCTTTAAACTAGAGTTTAGGCGAAAACTAACATGTTAAACACTTTAACACTACGTGAGAGGGATTACAACCGTTGTAGATCCGGTCAATCACTTCTTAAACTCCGTGTTGAGGTCCCTTCGCTGCGATCATTGTGTTCCAGACTCTCGAGAGGCTTCACGAAGAGAAAGATGCAGTCTTGCTTCTGATCTTCGATAACAAAGATGATCTACCTTGAAGTTTCATTAATACAAGCTAACACTCACTAAATGAAGTGAACACTCTCATCTAAAGGGCAAGGGTAGATGAGGATGATGAAGTAAGATTTTCTCTCTCTTTTATTTTCTTATTCTCACTCATTTTCATCACTTGGAAAAAAGTTAGTAAGCTTTTTCCATGAAAGAAAGAAGGAAGAAGAAGATGAATAATAATTAGAATCCTTTTGTGATGAATAATGAAAGGATAAAGATGATAAAAAATGCAACCATGGTTGACTAAACCTTTGTAGAGAATTAACCAAGGCTAGGGTTTGGGTTAGGTTAAGAATGAGTCACTTGAAAATATCTTTGCAAAAACAAAAGAAAACCTTCTAGAAACATCTAGAAAGCATTAACCCAAATCAAACACTAATCTTATTTAATCTCTACTAAACATGTTGCATTAGTTATCATATCATGTTACAATATTATATATCACATATATAATATTTATTGTAACAAAATAAAATAATACAAATAACATATATCGCATATATATCAATGTATTACCCGAGTGAGAAAAATAATCTTTTAGTGAGCTAATATTAGTTAATGTAATTTAATATATCATATATATTATTATACATTAAATTATCGAATCAACACTTGATCCGATAATCCGGCTATATCGCATATAACCGACTAATACGATGACCCGGCTATATCACATATACCCGGCCGATATCTCATATCGCGAAAATCCAATACGGTATCACATACCGCATTATCCTTGGTCCCGCATATATCACATATGTGCTCCTATCCCGTTTTTCCTGAGTGAAGAAACCTCTGTGTAGGACTCTAAAGAATCGTCAATACGCCGGCAGTAGGTGATGATCATATCAAACACTCACAAGCTGCAAGCGGTCAGCTAAACGTAACAGCCACCCAGGTATTGAGCGCTCAGAAGATCAACAAGCAAGCCTGTACATTCTCTTGTGAATCCAATTAGTAACACTCCCGTACAGTCTGGTCTCGTCGTCTGATATGTCGCATATCTCGCCTAGGGGTGGTAAACGTCAGACCCCAGTAGCTCGATAAGTCGTGTTGATATGAGGTCTATAAAAGTTCGAGAAACTACTGATAACACTTACCAGTAAATCTCAGCAACCCTGGCCAGGGATTTCCGGTTATAGCCAATCGAACACAGCACAACATCAACTCGCTATACCGGGAGAAACGAATCCCCTCCTATCGCTCATTGCCTCCATGTGATTCGGGACTGTACCCAAAAGCCACCTTTTTGCACGCCCTCTTGGACATGGTATGATGGAAATCAAAGCACAGTGGGAATCACACAAGACTCTATAACGATCTCGGGTCAACAGACTACTCTGTAACAGTGTCACCGGAGAACTGCCATCTGACGTGAGGTATAATACCATCTGGGAGTTCTCGGCGAGTCCGTCCAGTGTACCCAGTCTCTACTGAGCACCCGTACACCATCCTTGATGTCAAACACCGATGGATATGGGATCATCCATCGCCCATCATATGGGTCAAGATGCGTATACGCTAGTCTACTCTGGTGTATGGATGCCCTGTCTCGATACACCCTCGACTAGGAACAGTTATAGGATGTACTCGTCGACTACCGTGGCCCCACTAATATGATCTCATCATAGTCCCAGTAGTCAAGTGTTAGTTATATGTATGCCCTAGAGGCCATTACTATACATAGGATGTATATTGTAGTGGATGCTTGGACATATATAGGGATGACTTTCTTGCTCGACATGATAGTATACTATCTGGTTGCTCTTTACCTTAACGTGTACACTAATTGTCTCTCTGTCACATGTTGGTAAATCCCTTAGGATGTGTACTTGACTACCTGTACTATGATGCGGATCATACTAGTGGGGACATTGTAGTCCATAAGTACATCCTTCAAAGTCCCTAGTCGTGGGTATATCGAGACGGGGCATCGATATACCAGAGTAGACTAGCGTATACCTTCTCGACCCATACAGATGGGCGATGGATGATCCCATATCCATTGGTGTTTGACATCAGAGATGATATACGGGTGCTCAGTGGAGACTGGGTACACTGGACGGACTCGCCGAGAACTCCCAGATGGTATTATACCTTACGTCAGATGGCAGTTCTCTGGTGACACTGGTACAGAGTAGTCTGTTGACCCGAGATCGTCATAGAGTCTTGTGTGGTTCCCACTGTGCTTTGATTTCCACCTTACCACGTCCAAGAGGGCGTGCAAAATGGTGGTTTTTGGGTACAGTCCCGAATCACATGGAGGCAATGAGCGATAGGAGGGGATTCGTCTCTCCCGGTATGGGGGGTTGATGTTGCGCTGTGTTCGATTGGCTATAACCGGAAATCCCTGGCCAGGGTTGCTGAGATTTACTGGTAAGTGTTACCAGTAGTTTCTCGAATTGTTATAGACCTCATATCGACACGACTTATCGAGCTGTTGGGGTCTGACATTTACCACCCCTAGGCGAGATATGCGACATATCAGACGACGAGACCGGACTGTACGCTAAGTGTTACTGGTTGGATTCACAGGAGTGTGAGCGGGCTTGCTCGTCGATCTTCTGATCACTCAATACCCGGGTGGCCGTTACGTTTAGTAGACCGCTTGCGGCTTGTGGGTGATTGATATGATCATCATCTGCTGCCGGCGTATTGACGAGTCTTTAGAGTCCTACACAGAGGTTTCCTGGCTCAAGCGAAACGAAATAGGAGCGCATATGAGATATGTGCGGGACCGAGAATAATGCATGTATGTGATACCGTATTTCATTCTCGCGATGAATGTGTCGAATGGTTATATGCGATATAACCTAGTTATCAAATCAAGGATTGATTCGATAAAACGATACATTGTATACTAGTCGGTTGTGTGTGACATGACCGGATCATTGAATCAAGTGTTGATTTAATGATTTGATACATAATTATATATTTGATATATTACTTTGCATTAACTAGTGTTGGTTCACTTTAAATGGATTTTCTCACTTGGATTGTGCACATTGTATATGTGATATACTTTTGTACACAAGTTTGTATCATGTTTGATGATACATGCTCACTAGGGTTTGTGTAAAGATTAAACCATGGTTGTGTAATAGTTAGGGTTTTCATTTTCTTATTCATTTATTTATTTATTTCATTTATTTTATTTTGGAAAAGAAAAAGGGAAAATGGTGGCTTTGTTTGTTTGTATATTGAAGCTTCATGAAGCTTTGACTAAGTGACCATTTTGTCTCATGCTTAACCCTAACCATTCCACTTAACCCTAGTTCATTCTCTACACTTGACCATGGTTGCCAAATGATAAGTATTGTTTTTATTTTCTATTTTAAAGCAACTTATCATATTCTTTTCATCTTCTTCTTCTTCTTCACTTCATGAAGAAAGCTTTCTACCAACAATGGTGAAATGTGAAAATGAGTGAGAAATCCAATTCTAAAGTGAACCCACTTCCTATTTCTTCATCCTCTACCTCTTGCCAAGTAGTTTTAGGGTGTTTTCTTCACAAGTTTCAAGACTTGGTGAAGTGGGAGCTTGATCTAGTGTTGCCTCGACGTAGATCATCTTCGGCATCGTAGTCGATGACCTAGCCCGCCCATTTCTCCGATGAAGCCGACACTAGAGCCCGGGATTCGATTTGGACAGCGAGGAGACTTCATTGCGGAGCTATGGAGGTGGAGGACCGGATCTACAAAGGTTGTATTTCCGTTCTTGTAGTTAATTTGTTAACTAGTTGCATCTTTCGCCTGAAATTCTAGTTAACGATCCGTATTAGGGTTTCTCGGCACTTGTAAAATTTAAAATTGGCATGGTTGATGCCTTGTGAGACCTCATTAGTGTGCCTAGGAACCCTACAGTGGTATCAGAGCCAAGTTAGAGCCTTAGGCGATGCGTAGACGAAGTTTGAAGTCCGATCGAACCGAAATCCCATTTCCAAAATGCTCTCTGGGCTTTTTTCAAAAACTGGGTTTTTTCCAGATTAAAAATTACTAAAAAATTCAGCAGGGTCTTAGTTGAATTACTGTGAAATTCGAGGGGCTAACTCATCTAAAGAGCGGCGGAACCGCGGCACAAGCATGCCTTGTGCGGCGGTTCCGCGGCCATATGATGACGTCAGCCCTCCATTTTTGCACAGTAATTTGTCACTTCAGGTGCTGGATTTTATGGGAATTTTTTAATATTTATTCAAGAGTTGAATTTTCTGGGGTTGTTTTGGGGATTCGATGATTCGATCGGATTATCAGATTTTGTCTATGTAGATTCCGGATAATTTTTGAATATCTTAAAAAGTTCGGCCGGATATTAATACCCAACTTTTCCCCTGCCGGAAAATTTCCAAGAGTTGGATTTTTCCGAGATTTAAAGACGTTCTAAGTAGTGCAAGTAACGCGATGGTCCCTCTAGAAGACAACAAACCTTAACTCGATTATGTGATTGTCTTGAACTGCCCTTTGAACCTTCGGGTTTGGGGCAGTACGGCGTGCCACATGTGAGGCGTTGGCTTGACCCTTCTACGGCTGGACCGTTGGTACTGAGGCACAAAGTGAATGTCTTTGAACTTATTTCATGAGTTGAGCTGTTTCGGAAAACTTGGGTGTTCGATTGTTCGATCGGAAAGTTTAACATTTTCTATCTTATTCGGAATGTGATACAACAATTGGAATTCAAAAGAAGTTATGAGATAACTGAATGAATGTTATAAACATAGCACTTTAGTCTCACTTGATCGGTTGCCACGGAATTTTGATATGATCAAAAGTCCATCGCAATCATGTAGCGTATGAGGATACTCGCCGGGTAAACTTAATAGACAGCCTCACTCCATAGCCCCGACCAAGTGACTGTAGGAGAACCCCGTCGCCGAAAGCATCCGTTCGGGTGCTCGCGGCAGCGGTGTTCTGCCTTGGTGCACTTCGTCGACGGCGTCGGGGTGCGGCCACCTACTAAAGTTTGCGACGAGCATTCGATCAGGATGTCGGGAATCTTGTTGAATTACTCGACTTTATATTGAAAAGTGTTTTCGATTTTGAGACTAAAATGCGGGGTTTATAATTGTTAGGCATGCGATGTCTAAGGAATTCATTTGATTAGGCATGCGATGTCTATGTAGGTTGCGGATTCCAACTGTTGTAGTTTTACACTTTCTTTTCTGTGACCGTAAGTGTAATATGTGATATCGCCGGTTTCGTTGCTATATGTCAACGACAATTGGGATGCGCATATTTACTTACGTTGATGACATGTGATGTTATGTGTTGCTGGATATGTTATATTGGATCATCGTGTTTGAATAGCCGGGGGGTTTTTATGTGAGACGAGTGTTTTTCATTTTCATTCATGTAAAAACATGTATATAATATTCTTTTATTGGGGCACTTCCAGGTTGTGGAAGATGTCACCCTTTGTATATTATTTACTTTTCCGCACTAGGATAGACCCAAAGAGGGGAGCACAAGTAACCGGGTTCTGGAGTCCAGTGGGAGACCAACTCGAGGAGTCGAGTCCGGGTCTCCTAACTCTAGAATTGGTAGGGTTGCTTGCCGCTTTCATAGGGGTCTAGGGGTGTGGGTTTGGCTATTCTTCGCGACCGTGGAATCCGTGTTTTATACTGGCTCGTATTGAAAACACGGACGTCCTAGTATAACCAATATTTCATATGATTCTTCTGCTGCGATATCTGTGATGTGATCATGTGATATGTTCTGTGATGGATACTTTATATAGTATATTTGATATATTATATAGACGTTACTTATGTTTTACACCCGCGCTAGCCCTGCCCCGCTCTGCCGTTAGTTACCTAACCTAACGGTGCACGAGGGGACATCGAGGTGAATGCGGATGGCATAAGTGTACGTCGTATTTATCTGTGATATTTAGGTATTTTAAATGATGGGACTTCATTAATGTGATTAATGAAAGTAAAAGAAACCTAAGATGTTGTAGAATCGAATTTCAAAATGAAAAGGGGGTAGCTACAGTTCTTGCTTTGCACAGCGGTATATGTGATATATCCTGCACCTTATTCGATGAGGAAAGGACCGAGATCCCTTCACCGGGAGTGACTCCTTTAGCAATAACTGGCAGATGCTACAACTTTCGGTTTGTCTTTTGATTGCTTTTAAGTGTTTTGCTTTGCACAGTGATATATATGATATATCCCGCATCTCATTCGACAAGGAAAGGACCGACGATCCCTTTACCGGGAGTGACTCCTTTAGCAAAACTAGAAAAGCCTCAAAGACACTCCATTTCAAAATTCATTCGATCCTACAATGATATCAAGTTCATTACGCAATAGGTTTTCAGAAAAACCTGTCGTAGCCCTCCGTCATTTCAGATAAGTACTAGTTAGTATTCGTGCTGCGGTTGTTTGGCATGCGTCAAAGCGTAGTGTACGGTAGCTAACTAGTGCTTATCTACTAGCATACGATGCGATTGGATTAGGGTATTCGTACGGCGTTGTTTGGCATGCGTCAAGGGTCGTGCGTGTGGGATTAATTCAATCAAGAAATCTACGGGTTGAACTTGACTAGCGGACTATGGGTTGTTTGGCATGCGTCAAGGTCATAGCATGCTAGGGGCAAAATATTATCGGGAATTTCAAGTGTTGAAATTTGCAATGAGATTGCATACCTTCTATGAGATAGTTGGATCCTGATACCCGCTGCGAGTAAGAGTTACTCCTGGGAGAGTTTTACATATTACAATTAGCCGATCAAGTAGGTGTCTAGAAAGGTGTCAATAAGGTTACGCCTCTGGGAAAACGAGGTTTACATTAATTAGGTTCGTGCGAAAGCACGGGGGACCTCCCTCAAAGTACCGACACTGGCCTGGCTGAAAGATTGGCGAACTTGTAGTGTGTAATTAATCCCGGCTAGTCTTTCCTTTTAGGGTTTGAAGGAAGATTTGATAAAAAGCAGTGGGAGCCATCCTGATTGGATAAAATAATAACCAATCTATTCTTGCAAGAGCGCACGCTGAGTGTTTTCTTCTCTCTCTCTCCAGGTAGCGACCATATCACGCCTTAATCAAGATAATAATACGGATTTTTGACCGAACCCGCTTGTTATACTGAGCTGGAGAACGTTGGTCCCGCTCCAACTTATAATTGTTATAAGACAGAGTAGGAAATTGGGGATTACCAGAATTCCCGTGCCGCCCAAACGAAGAGAGTGCATGCTGATGCATCATCTTCGGGTGTGTTCATTACAGAGATCTGTTTCTCAGTATCCTTTACGTCCTGGGTATTTGATACCAGATCAGGATCCCAAATATGTAATCTGTTACATGGGCTACAGATAGGTAAAGAACTGAGAACGGGTGATAAGTTTCATGAGACAGAAAACGGGGCAAGTGTTGCAGCCATGTCTGTTGGTCACTGTCACCCTGTATTCCAAATACATTGATTCTGAACGAATGTTATTAGATACCGAACCTGATATACAAAATCATATCAGTCTCTTTATTAGTAAAGAAATGATAAAATTTTGTATTGTTGGATAATGTTTTGAACATTTCCTATATCAAAAGTTGATCGGTTCAGGCACATTATCTAAAAACATTGATGTTCCAAGTCAAACTACAGTTCTGAGTATACAGAACACACACAAGAGGAAGAGTTCAGAAATGAACGGATCCTTCTTGAGGTATTGTAGACTAGGTCATATCCATGCGACCCGACTAGCTGAATTTACATTTAGATGCATATTTAAATCAGTTTGAATTTACATCTTGTGAAACTTGCCAGTCATGTCACAAAGATATAATGACACCAGCTCTGTTTATTGGAAACAGAGAAAGAGTTACTGAACTCTTGGGATGATACATGTTGATGTATAAAGGTCCCCTGTCTATACATACCAAAACCGGTTTTTTGTACTTCATTACATTCTCTGATAATCTCTCTAGATTCAGACATATGTTCCTGTTGAAACACAAGTCCGAACCTTTTGAGATATTCACAGAATATAAGTTAGAAGTAGAGAACCAATACGGGTAAAAGTGATATGTCCTTTGATGAGATCAAGGAGGAGAATACTTGAGCACGGAATTCTTGGACTTTTCTAAAGGAGAATGAGATTCTCTCTCAGCATTACTCCTCCGTATACACCATAGCACGATGGTATATCGGGGTGGAGCAACAGCACCCTATGTGATATGGTGTGCTCTATGATGAGTACTACTGAGTTACCTGTTTCCTTTTGGGAGTTATGCACTTGAGAAGCTGCATACCTATTGAATAGGGTTCGAATCAGATCACAGCCTACCACTCCATATGAGATATGGTATGGGAAGAGCCCATGTCTTAAGCTAGTTAAGATTTGGGGTTGTCCGGCCTATGTCTAAAAGCAAAATCCGGACAAGCTCGAGGCAACGTCAGTTATGTAGAACTGGAAAGGTTCCAGCTATGCAAACTACAGCAGATGATTTGGTACAAGCAAAGGATTCAGTAGATTCCAACGAACCTCAGCCTCTCCGCCGATCTAGTAGGGTTCCTCACCCACCTGAGAGATACTTCGGTTTCTCTATGACAGTGGGAGCGAGGATTGCATCATGAGATGATGACCCAACTAGTTTCGAGCAGGCCATCGAGAGTAGGGACTCTGTAAGAATGACTGGATGCTTAGCGATCTGAGATGGGATCCATGTACACCAACAAAGTATGGACTTTGGTTGCTATATCTGAAGGGTTAAATCCCCATCAGGAGCAAGTATATCTTGAGAAGATTACTTGGTGTAGATGGAAAAGTTGAGACTTTCAAAGCTAGACTTGTTAAAGCTTTTCGTCATCGACCAGGCGTGGATAATAATGAAACCTTTTCAAGTGGCTATGCTTAAGTCCATCCAGATCCTACTTGCCACGGCTACATACCATGACTACAATATCTGGCGGTTGGGTGCCATGACTGCTTTTCTAAATGATGTTTTAGAAGAGAGAGTCTATAAGTACACAGTCAGAGGGCTTCGTAAACAGTGGGAGCAGCGGAAACGTGCACAAGATGCTTTATAAGTTAAAGCAGGCATCGCGGAGTTAGAACATCTGTTTTGATGTGTTAGTCAAAGAGTTTGACATCATCAAAATGGTAGATGAACCTTGTATAAACAAAAAGGTAGTAGGGAGTATGGTGCCGATCCTCGTAGAGTACGTGGATGACATACTCTTGATAGGGAAGGAGTTTCCTATGCTACGCTCGGTCAATCTCCGCTTATCACAAGGATTCTCCATATAGGATCAAAGTGACACCTCCTAAATCCTGGGTTTTGGATCTATGAGATAGATCTAATTGGATGTTAGGATTCTCACTAGTTGTAGTGAGATGGTATCAACCGATCCTGGGGAGAATCACTGGAAGGGTTCCAGGGTGATAAAGACGACTGAATGTCAGTCACAGGCATTTACTTTACCCTCAGTAAAGGGACGGTATGTTGGAAGAGTTCCAAGCTAGATACCGTGGCATACTAGACGATTAAAGGCAAGATACATCGCTACTTAAGATGCTTCCGAAGAGGCAGTCTGGATGTATATTGGTTCATGAGATGAACTTAGTTCCTTCCATAGTGTGACAATGGAGTTGTGGCTTAAGCCAAGGAACGTCAGTCCCATCAGTGATCTAGACATATTCTAAGGCAGTATCACCTAATCATGGAGATGGTTGATCTCCAGGGTGATCGAGGTTAGGAGACTAGACTCAGAGGACAACACGGCGGATCCACTCACGAAGGCCTATTCCCAGAGAGAGACTTTTATGGGATGGTTGAGTATGAGATACTACAACCACTGCTATCAGATGGCCCAAGTGCAAGTGGGAGATTGTTAGTTATATGTATGCCCTAGAGGCCATTAATATACATAGGATGTATATTGTAGTGGATGCTTGGACATATATAGGGAGGACTTTCTTGCTCGACATGATAGTATGCTATCTGGTTGCTCTTTACCTTAACGTGTACACTGATTGTCTCTCTGTCACATGTTGGTAAATCCCTTAGGATGTGTACTTGACTACCTGGACTATGATGCGGATCATACTAGTGGGGACATGGTAGTCCATAAGTACATCCTTCAAAGTCCCTAGTCGTCGGTATATCGAGACGGGGCATCGATATACCAGAGTAGACTAGCGTATAACTTCTCGACCCATACAGATGGGCGATGGATGATCCCATATCCATTGGTGTTTGACATCAGAGATGATATACGGGTGCTCAGTGGAGACTGGGTACACTGGACGGACTCGCCGAGAACTCCCAGATGGTATTATACCTTACGTCAGATGGCAGTTCTCTGGTGACACTGGTACAGAGTAGTCTGTTGACCCGAGATCGTCATAGAGTCTTGTGTGGTTCCCACTGTGCTTTGATTTCCACCTTACCACGTCCAAGAAGGCGTGCAAAACGGTGGTTTTTGGGTACAGTCCCGAATCACATGGAGGCAATGAGCGATAGGAGGGGATTCGTCTCTCCCGGTATAGGGGGTTGATGTTGCGCTGTGTTCGATTGGCTATAACTGGAAATCCCTGGCCAGGGTTGCTGAGATTTACTGGTAAGTGTTACCAGTAGTTTCTCGAATTGTTATAGACCTCATATCGACACGACTTATCGAGCTATTGGGGTCTGACGTTTACCACCCCTAGGCGAGATATGCGACATATCAGACGACGAGACCGGACTGTACGGTAAGTGTTACTGGTTGGATTCGCAGGAGTGTGAGCGGGCTTGCTCGTCGATCTTCTGATCTCTTAATACCTGGTGGCCGTTACGTTTAGCAGACCGCTTGCGGCTTGTGGGTGATTGATATGATCATCATCTGCTGCCGGCGTATTGACGAGTCTTTAGAGTCCTACACAGAGGTTTCCTGGCTCAAGCGAAACGAAATAGGAGCGCATATGAGATATGTGCGGGACCGAGAATAATGCGTGTATGTGGTATCGTATTTCATTCTCGCGATGAATGTGTCGAATGGTTATATGCGATATAACCTAGTTATCAAATCAAGGATTGATTCGATAAAACGATACATTGTATACTAGTCGGTTGTGTGCGACATGACCGGATCATTGAATCAAGTGTTGATTTAATGATTTGATGCATAATTATATATTTGATATATTACTTTGCATTAACTAGTGTTGGTTCACTTTAAATGGATTTTCTCACTTGGATTGTGCACATTGTATATGTGATATACTTTTGTACACAAGTTTGTATCATGTTTGATGATACATGCTCACTAGGGTTTATGTAAAGATTAAACCATGGTTGTGTAATGGTTAGGGTTTTCATTTTCTTATTCATTTATTTATTTATTTCATTTATTTTATTTTGGAAAAGAAAAAGGGAAAATGGTGGCTTTGTTTGTTTGTATATTGAAGCTTCATGATGCTTTGACTAAGTGACCATTTTGTCTCATGCTTAACCCTAACCATTCCACTTAACCCTAGTTCATTCTCTACACTTGACCATGGTTGCCAAATGATAAGTATTGTTTTTATTTTCTATTTTAAAGCAACTTATCATATTCTTTTCATCTTCTTCTTCTTCTTCACTTCATGAAGAAAGCTTTCTACCAACAATGGTGAAATGTGAAAATGAGTGAGAAATCCAATTCTAAAGTGAACCCACTTCCTATTTCTTCATCCTCTACCTCTTGCCAAGTAGTATAGGGTGTTTTCTTCACAAGTTTCAAGACTTGGTGAAGTGGGAGCTTGATCTAGTGTTGCCTCGACGTAGATCATCTTCGGCATCGTAGTCGATGACCTAGCCCGCCTATTTCTCCGATGAAGCCGACGCTAGAGCCCGGAATTCGATTTGGACAGCGAGGAGACTTCATTGTGGAGCTATGGAGGTGGAGGACCGGATCTACAAAGGTTGTATTTCCGTTCTTGTAGTTAATTTGTTAACTAGTTGCATCTTTCGCCTAAAATTCTAGTTAACGATCCGTATTAGGGTTTCTCGGCACTTGTAAAATTTGAAATTGGCATGGTTGATGCCTTGTGAGACCTCATTAGTGTGCCTAGGAACCCTACATCAAGTACATATCCTAAGGGCTTTATCAACATGTAACATAGAGACAATCAGAATACATGTTAAGATAAAGTACAACCAGATAGCATACTATCATGTCGAGCAAGAAAGTCCTCTCTATATATGTCCAAGCATCCATTACAATATACATCGTATGTACAGTAATGGCCTCTAGGGCAAACATATAACTAATAATCTCCCACTTGCACTAGGGCCATCTGTTGTGGTATCACATACCCAACAATTAGCTACGGTTGAAGTATCTCATACTCAACCATCCAGTAAAAGTCTCTACTGGGAAAAAAAGGCCTTTGTGAGTGGATCCGCGCTGTCGTCGTCTGTTTCTACTCTCCTAACCTCGATCTCCCTGGAGTTCAACCATCTCCATGATCAGGTGATACTGCCTAAGAATTATATTTGGATTACTGATTGGACGGTAGTTCCTAGGCAAAAGCCACAACTCCATTGTCACACAATGGTAGGAACGAAGTTCATTTCATGAACTTATATATATCCAGACTGCCTCTTTGGTAACATCCTTGGTAACGATGTATCTTGCCTTTAATCGTCTAGTAAGTCACGGTATCTAGCTTGGAACTCTTCCAACATACCGTCCCTCCACTGAGGGTAAAGACAATGCCTGCGACTGACATTCAGTCGTCCTTATCACCCTGAAACCTTTCCAGTGATTCTCCCCAGGATCGATTGATACCATCTCACTACATCTAGTGTGAATCCTAGCATCCAATTAGATCTATCTCATAGATCTAAAACCCAGGATTTAGGAGGTATCACTTTGATCCTATATGGAGAATCCTTGTGATAAGCGAAGATTGACAGAGCGTAGCATAGGAAACTCCTTCCCTATCAAGAGTATGTCATCCATGTACTCTACGAGGATCACTACCATACTCCCTACTACCTTTTTGTATATACAAGGTTCATCTACCATTTTGATGAAGTCAAACTCTTTGACTACCACATCAGAACAGATGTTCCAACTCCGCGATGCCTGTTTTATCACATAAAATATCTTGCACACTTTTCCGCTGCTCCCACTGTCTACGAAGCCCTCTGGCTATGTACTTATAGACGCTCTTTTCTAAAACATCATTTAGAAAAGCAGTCATGACACCCAACCGCTAGATATCGTAGTCATGGTATGTAGCCGTGGCAAGTAGGACCTGGATGGACTTAAGCATAGCTTTGAAAGTCTCAACTTTTCCATGTACACCAAGTAATCTTCTCAAGATATACTTGCTCCTGATGGGGATTTAACCCTTCAGATAAAACAACCAAAGTCCATACTTTATTGGTGTATAAGGATTCCATCTCAGATCGATAAGCATCCAGCCATTCTTACAGAGTCCCACTCCTGATAGCCTGCTCGAAAATAGTTGGGTCATCATCTCATGATGCAATCCTCGCTCCCACTGTCATAGAGAAATCGAAGTATCTCTCAAGTGGGTGAGGAACCCTACTAGATCGGCGGAGAGGCTGAGGTTCATTGGTTACTATTGAATCCTTCGGTTCTACCAAATCATCTGCTGTAATTTGTATAGCTGGAACTCTTTCCAGTTCTACCTCATGACCACTAATTTTTCCACAAGAAATTCCCTTTCATGAAGGTGGCATGTTGAGAAATAAAACACTTTTGTTTCTCTGTTTGGTAGAAGATATTCCCTTGCGAATACTTAGGATATCCAACAAACTTCCACAGATCTGACTTTACCTCGAGCTTGTCCGGATTTTGCTTTTCAGATATAGGCCGGACAACCCCAAATCTTAACATACTTTTGATATGGGCTCTTCCCATTCCATATCACATATGAAGTGGTAGGCAACTGATTTGATTTGAACCCTATTCAACAGGTATGCAGCTTCTCAAGTGCATAACTCCCAAAAGAAAATAGGAGACTCAGTAGTACTCATCATAGATCACACTATATCACATAGGGTGCTATTGCTCCGCCCCGATAAACCGACGTGCTGTGGTATATACGAAGGAGTAATGCTGAGAGAAAATCTCATTCTCCTTTAGAATAGTCCAGGAATTCCATACTCAAGTATTCTCCTTCTTGATCTAATCAAAGGACATAATACTTATACCCATATTTTGGTTCTCTACTTCTAACTTACATTCTGTGAATATCTCAAAAGGTTCGGACTTGTGTTTCAACAGGAACATATGTCTGAATCTTGAGAGATCATCAGAGAATGTAATGAAGTACAAAGAACCAGTCTTGGCATGTGTAGACAGGAGACTTTCATACATCAGCATGTATCAATCCCAAAAGTTCACTAACTCTTTCTCTGTTTCCAATAAACAGAGCTATGGTCATCTTATCTTTGTGACATGACCGGAAAGTTTCACAAGATGTAAATTCAAACAGATTTAAATATGCATCTAAATGTAACTTAGCTAGTCGGGTCGCATTGATATGACCTAGTCTACAATGCCTCAAGAAGGATTCGTTCATTTCTGAACTCTTCCTCTCGTGTGTGTTCTGTATACTAAGAACTGTAGTTTGATTTAGAACGTCAATGCTTTTAGATAACGTGCCTGAACCGATCAACTCTTGATATAGGAAATGTTCAAAACATTATCCAACAATACAAAATTATATCGTTTCTTTACTAATAAAGAGACTGATATGATGTTGTATATCAGGTACGGTATCTAAAAACATTCATTCAGAATCAATGTATTCTGGTAATACAGGGTTATAGTGGCCAACAGACTTGGCTGCAATACTTGCACCGTTTTCTGTCTCAAGAAACTTATCACCCGTTCTCAGTTCTCTACCTTTCTGTAGCCCATGTAACAGATTACATATGCAGGATCCTGATCCGGTATCTCATACCCAGGACGTAAAGGATATTGAGAAACGGTTCTCTGTAATGAACATACCCGAAGATGATGCATCAGCATGCACTTTTTTCGTTTGGGCGGCACGGGAATTCTGGTAATCCTCTATTTCCTGCTCTGTCTTATAACAATTATAAGTTGGAGCGGGACCAACGTTCCCCAGCTCAGTATAACAAGCGAGTTCGGTCAATATATCTGTATTATTATCTTGATTAAGGCCTGATATGGTCGCTACCTGGAGAGAGAGAGAAGAAAACACTCAGCGTATGCTCTTGCAAGATTAGATTGGTTATCTAATATATCTAATCAGGATGTCTCCCACTGTTTTAATCAAATCTTCCTTCAAACCCTAAAAGGAAAGACTAGCCGGGATTAATTACACGCTACAAGTTCGCTAATCTTTCGGCCAGGCCAGTGTCGGTACTTTGAAGGAGGTTCCCCGTGCTTTCGCACGGACCTAATTAAAGTAAACCTCATTTTCCCAGGGGCGTAACCCCGTTAACACCTTTCTAGACACCTACTTGATCGGCTAATTGTAATGTGTAAAACTCTCCCAGGAGTAACTCTTACTCACAGCGGGTATCGGGATCTAACTATCTCATAGAAGGTATGCAATCTCATTGCAAATTTCAACACTTGAAATTCCCAATAATATTTTACCCCAAGCGTCCTATGACCTTGACAAAGGCCAACAAACCATAGGCAGCTAGTCAAGTTCAACCCGTCATTTCTTGATTGAATTAAACCCACCCGCACGGCCCTTGACAAAGGCCAACAAGATCGCATGACTATCCTAATCCAATCTGCATCATATGCATAAGCAGATATGTACTATTCAGCTACCGCACACTACGCCTTAACAAAGGCCATCAAACGCAGCACGAATACTAAACAGTCCTTATCTGAAATGACGGAGGGCTACGATAGGTTTTTAAGAAAACCCTTTGCGTAATGAACTTGATATCGTTGTAGAATCGAGTGATTTTAAATGGAGTGTTTTTTAGGCTTTTCTAGTTTTGCTAAAGAGGTCACTCCCGGTGAAGGGATCATCGGCTCTTTCCTCATCGAATAAAGTGCAGGATATTTCACAGATATCACTATGCAAAGCAAGAACTATAGAAGCAATCAAAGGACAAACCGAGTTTGTAGCATTTGCTAGTTTCACTAAAGAGGTCACTCCCGGTGAAGGGATCTCGGCTCTTTCCTTATCGAATAAGGTGCTGGATGTTCTATAAGGAACACCGCTATGTAAAGCAAGAACTAGAGCTACCAGTTTTTAAACAAGTTTCTACAACATCTTTAGGTTTCTTTTAGTTTCATTAATCTCATTAATGAAGTCCCATTTTAATATGCTTCATAAGCATCACATTTGAAACGAAATCTGCAATATAACATATATCTCATATATATAATATAAACATTCGTCTCAGGCAGTAATATGATCTCATCATAGAACATTGCAGCAGAAGAACATATATGAAATATTGGATATACTAGGACGTCCGTGTTTTATTACAAGCCTGTATAAAACAAGGATTCCACGATCGCGCTGAATAGCCAAACCCATATCCCTAGACCCCTATGAGAGCGGCAAGCAACACTGCCAACTCTAGGGTTAGGAGACCTGGTCTCGACTCCTCGAGATGGTCTCCCACTGGACCCTAGAACCCGGTTACTTGTGCTCCCCGCCTTGGGTCTACCTAATGCGGAAAAGTAAATAATATACAATGGTGACATCATCCTCAGCCCGGAACTGGCCTAATAAAAGAATATTACATACAAATGAATTTTACATGAATGAAAAAGAAAAACTCTCATCTCACATAAAACCCCCGGCTATTCAGTACGCGATGATCCAATATAACATATCATAGCAACACATAATATCTCATATCATCAACGTAAGCAAGTATGCGTATCCCGATTGTCGTTGATGTATAGCAACGAAACTGGCGATACACCACATACTATGCTTACGGTCACAGAAAAGAAAGTGTAAAACTACAACAGTTGGAATCCGCAACCTCTTTAGACATCGCATGCCTAACCAAATGAATTCCTTAGACATCTCATGCCTAACAATTATAAACCCCGCATTTTAGTCTCATTATCGAAAACTCTTTTCAATATCAAGTCGGGCAATTCAACAAGATTCCCGACATCCTGATCGCATGCTCGTCGCAAACTTTAGTACACGGCCGCACCCCCAGATGCCGTCGACGAAGTGCACTAAGGCGGAACACCGCTGCCGCGAGCACCCGAACGGATGCTTTTGGCGACGGGGTTCTCCTACAGTCACTTGGTTGGGGCTATGGGGCGTGGCTGTTTGTTAAGTTTACCCGGCGAGTATTCGCGTATGCTACATGATTGCGACGGACTTTTGATCACATCAAAATTCCGTGGCAACCGATCATCTGAGACTGAACTGCTAGATTTATAACATTCAAATTAGTTATCTCATAACTATCTTATGGATTCCAAATATTGTATCACATTCCAGATAAATAGAAAATGTTAAACTTTCCGATCGAATAATCAATCACCCAAGTTTTCCCAAATTGTTATCAACACTTGAGCGGAGTTTAAAAATATCCATCACATGCCACAGTACTGATGGTCCAGCCGTATAAGGGTCAAGCCAACGCCTCACATGTGGCACGCCGTACTGCCACAAACCCTAAGGTTTAGAGGCAGTTCAAGAAGGTCACATAATCGAGTTAAGCTTTGTTGTCTTCTAGAGGGTCCACCACGTTACTTGCACGACTTAGAACGTTCTTAAACTACGAAAAAATCCAACGCTTGGAAATTTTCCGGCAGGGGAAAAAGTGAGTTATTGATATCCTGTCGAACTTTTTAACACGATAAAAAAAATTACCCGGACAAACTAAACAAAGTTAAATTATCCGATCGAATCAACGAGTCCCCAATACAACCCTAAAAAACTCAACACTTGAGTGTAATTAAACATTTCCCAGAAAAAAATGACAAGAAAGGACCTAAGAATAAATAAATGAAGTTCCAGAGACTAATTCAAAATTTTGGCTGCGGAACCGCCGCCAAACCCTTGGTTTGGCAGCGGTTCTGCGGTCAAATCAGTGCATTACAGGTCCGTACTTCACAGTAATTCTTAGTTTTTCCTGCTTAATTTTCTGAGCATTTTTAATTCATAAAAAATCACATTTTTGAAGAATATCCAGAGAGAGATTCAAATTAGGGTTTCGGTGTTCGATCGGACTTCAAACTTCATCTAGACTTCGCTTAAATCTCTAGCTTGGCTCTGATGCCACTGTAGGGTTGCTAGGCACGCTCACAAGATTCTACGAGGTATCAACCATGCCCGATTAAAATTTTAGCCGTGTCGAACAACCCAAAGCCGGATCTTTAAACTAGAGTTTAGGAGAAAACTAACATGTTAAACACTTTAACACTAAGTGAGAGGGATTACAACCTTTGTAGATCCGGTCAATCACTTCTTAAACTCCGTGTTGAGGTCCCTTCGCTGCGATCATCGTGTTCCGGACTCTCGAGAGGCTTCACGAAGAGAAAGATGCAGTCTTGCTTCCGATCTTCGATAACAAAGATGATCTACCTTGAAGTTTCATTAACACAAGCTAACACTCACTAAATGAAGTGAACACTCTCATCTAAAGGGCAAGGGTAGATGAGGATGATGAAGTATGATGTTTGCTCTCTTTTATTTCCTTATTCTCACTCATTTTCATCACTTGGAAAAAAGCTAGTAAGCTTTTTCCATGAAAGAAAGAAGGAAGAAGAAGATGAATAATAATTAGAATCCTTTTGTGATGAATATTGAAAGGATAAAGATGATCAATAATGCAACCATGGTTGACTAAACCTTTGTAGAGAATTAACCAAGGTTAGGGTTTGGGTTAGGTTAAGAATGAGTCACTTGAAAATATCTTTGCAAAAAAAAAAGAAAACCGTCTAGAAACATCTAGAAAGCATTAACCCAAATCAAACCCTAATCTTGTTTAATCTCTACTAAACATGCTGCATTAGTTATCATATCATGTTACAATATTATATATCACATATATAATATTTATTGTAACAAAATAAAATAATACAATTAACATATATCGCATATATATCAATGTATTACCCGAGTGAGAAAAAGAATCTTTTAGTGAGCTAATATTAGTTAATGTAATTTAATATGTCATATATATTATTATGCATTAAATTATCGAATCAACACTTGATCCGACAATCCGGCTATATCGCATATAACCGACTAATACGATGACGCGGCTATATCACATATACCCGGCCGATATCTCATATCGCGAGAATCCAATACGGTATCACATACCGCATTATCCTCGGTCCCGCACATATCACATATGTGCTCCTACTCCGTTTTGCCTGAGTCAAGAAACCTCTGTGTAGGACTCTAAAGAATCGTCAATATGCCGGCAGTAGGTGATGATCATATCAAACACCCACAAGCTGCAAGCGGTCAGCTAAACGTAACAGCCACCCAGGTATTGAGCGCTCAGAAGATCAACAAGCAAGCTTGTACATTCTCCTGTGAATCCAATCAGTAACACTCCCGTACAGTCCGGTCTCGTCGTCTGATATGTCGCATATCTCGCCTAGGGGTGGTAAACGTCAGACCCCAGTAGCTCGATAAGTCGTGTCGATATAAGGCCTATAACAGTTCGAGAAACTACTGATAACACTTACCAGTAAATCTCAGAAACCCTGGCCAGGGATTTCCGGTTATAGCCAATCGAACACAGCACAACATCAACTCCCTTTACCGGGAGAGACGAATCCCCTCCTATCGCTTATTGCCTCCATGTGATTCGGGACTGTACCCAAAAGCCACCTTTTTGCACGCCCTCTTTGACATGGTATGATGGAAATCTAAGCACAGTGGGAATCACACAAGACTCTATGACAATCTCGGGTCAACAGACTACTCTATACCAGTGTCACCGGAGAACAACCATCTGACGTTAGGTATAATACCATCTGGGAGTTCTCGGCAAGTCCGTCCAGTGTACCCAGTCTCTACTGAGCACCCGTACACCATCCTTGATGTCAAACACCGATGGATATGGGATCATCCATCGCCCATCATATGGGTTAAGATGCGTATACGCTAGTCTACTCTAGTGTATCAATGCCCTGTCTCGATACACCCTCGACTAGGAACAGTTATAGGATGTACTCGTCGACTACCGTGGCCCCACTAGTATGATCTCATCATAGTCCCAGTAGTCGAGTACATATCCTAAGGGCTTTATCAACATGTAACATAGAGACAATCAGAATACATGTTAAGATAAAGTACAACCAGATAGCATACTATCATGTCGAGCAAGAAAGTCCTCCCTATATATGTCCAAGCATCCATTACAATATACATCGTATGTACAATAATGGCCTATAGGGCATACATATAACTAACAGATAATGATCACATCAATATACGTATCGAGATGTCCAGCATCGACATCGAAATACGAAATCTCTCGTGTCCATCATCGACACATAAATACAGATATTGTCGACACCACCTCAATAGATGATCGCCACCCGATATCTTGGCTACGATCAGTATTCCCGGAATAATTGTCGCACCAAGTCGAACCCCGGTCAGTATCCCCTGGACATCTACCGTGCTCGTTTTTATCTCCGGAATCGAGTATCCTCGTTAGGCTCCCCCGCCTCAATGCGGTATCCTGCCCCTCGGTCTCGATCTGGGTCCACCATGTATCCGACTGTATAGCTCCACCACTCAGTACGGATAATTCACAAATCCGAAACCGTATAGCTACCCCACCCGGTCCGGAATCAAAATCAGGAAACACAAAACTCGTGGTGGACGTTTAACTCATCATGTCAAAATATCAAGTAAGAAATAAGAATGCATGCATAGATTACATTGATGATATATTATATATATACATATAACAGTGTCCCATACCACTGATATATATCATCAGGAGTAAAATATTTAGAAAATCCATAAGAATCAAATACAGCATTTATAGTATTAATATTCGTAACTTACAACAGGAATACAGAAGACGACATAATTACATCACATAATTATAGATTTCAATTCTACTGTGTCATGGTACTACTAATGATGTGTAGTGTAGCATATGCGTCTGTGCTCGTGAAACATGGCAATCATTAGTATTTATGCAAGTGTTTTACGGTGTAACATATCAGCACGGTTCTATAGTGACATGGCAGTACCAAGGAGGTGTAGTGTAACATATAGTTAAGTGCATGTGCAGCATAGTACTCATTGGTATTTGTGCAGTGTTCTACCAGAGTGTGCGTAACACGGAAACATATAATATGAATAATACAATGTAAACATATAATTTAATTTAAAGCTAACTATTATAATTACTTGCTATGAGTTATACCATTATCCTTAGAAATGATCGAAGCGTTAAGTTTAAAATAAGGAAGCTGCTCTAGATTTAAAAATAGATATTCGTTTTAGAAACTGCCACGCATCCGTGTATTTTATTTAAATGACAATGAATCATAGTTTTTAAAAGAATATAGCTCACACAAGTATTACATCCTAAAACAGAATATAACCTAATACTACGGGTCAAAAGATAAATTATCCATATTTGGCACACAAAGATCATCATTTCCAATTTGCATAAATCCTTGTATTATCTTAAGTACGGCATGATTCCTCGTACAAACTCGTCAAATCATATCTGTATCATACAGATCTAATCATTATGCACATGTCTCCCTTAAAGACTAGATATGAACTTTATGCAATGAAGGATATATAAGATACGATAATTTATCAATGTCTTGAATAATTATTATACTAACTAGCAATCATAATAATATTTATAAGGTTGCGGGGGTGCTATACGCCATCCACCTGACTTCCCCCAGTAGATATAAATCTACTCACCAGAAATACGTCGTATCTTCTCAAGAATCGCCAATCCTCTTTCCTTTCCTTGCGGCCTCCGAAGTCCCCGTATTTGAATCTAACATAGCAATAACTTGTATAAGGAAACGGTTATTCTGACACGGCGAATATTCAAACACACGTTCCTACGTACTAGTTATATTGTATACGACTATTTCAAGCTATCATACACTTAACCTTACTGAATCCAACCCAATTCTGCACCGCGACAGGAAACAGATTGCGTTATGATTTACCCGTGTCGTATTTTAGATTTTTGATTCCATAACCGATATTTGCTCCCAGATTTTATATATAGTTAAACTAACCTTTTTAAATAATACCAGAATAGTCAAAACTCTTCACAGACACCAACCCCACAAGCCAAAGCACCCAAACCCCCCAGAAATCCGGCAACGCCGAAATTACTCTAATGGTCGCCGGCTAAAGTCCGATCCCCTGGGTCCGTCATCCTAGGGTTCGTTCTATGTTCCACATACATCATTCTGGCACTGTTTAGTTAGGTTTAATTTACTCTGAATAATAGCAGATTTTAATAGTGTTCAGTTTTTCTAAAAAAAATACGATATTATGGACACTTGATTTCCTATTTAAACATATTACAGAATAATTTCCTACAGTAAGCAAGGGTTTTACCTACAAGAATATTGCTGGAAAAACACCCTCCAAGATACACAAGCTCTTTGTCCTAACTTGATGGTGAGAAATCCCTATACTTAGCTCTTTTCTTCTTCTCCCTTCTCTTTTCTTTTACTTCTATTTTTTCGCTCTTAATTTTTCTTTAACTCTTGAATTTTCTGAATGTTTAATCTTGTAAAACTGATCTGAACACCTTAGGAAAAAGGTGAAGGGAAGGGTGAGGTGTAGGAGGAGGTGGCACCATGCAAGGTGTGGTGGTTTCATGCAAGAAGGAGATGTGGTGTTGTTGTGCATGAAAGGAAGTTGTGGCACAACCTAATCTTTCCAATTTAATTTATCTAAAGATAAATTCTGAACAAAAAACCTAATTTATCACTTTTCCACTTACACCCTCAAAATTTCAAGTTTGCACATTTTTTCCTAAACTTTACAAAAAGACCACTCACTACTTAGTTTGTTATATAAGCACCATTTTATTAAAATGAAGCTAATTTTGTCATTAAAACCCTTGTAATTTAATTTTGTTGCATATTAAAATTATAATTTAATTTATCTTACATGCTATTTATGAAAATGTTTTACTTGGTTTTAATAACATTTTAATTGAACATTTTATTATTTAATTAATTATTTTTTTATTTCTAAATTTTCAAAATGCTACAATATTCCCCCCTTAAGAAAATTCTGTCCCCGAATTTAAAAATTAATTAGACATACCCCCTAAATACGTGGAAATCTCATTTCGCATCGCATCCTCGGTTTCCCAAGTAATCTCCTCGTGATTATTTCCTTGCCAAAGAACCCTTACAGATGGAAGTACCCTTGATTTTAATTTCTTTGTCTGCCTGTCTAGAATAGCTATAGGCAGCACTGCGTAGGATAAATCCGGCTCAAGCTGTAAGGTCTAATGCTAGATCGCATGAGAAAGATCTTTAAGATACTTGCAAAGCATCGATACGCGAAACACCGAATGCACATCGGAAAAACTCGGTGGAAGTGCTAAGCGATAAGCTACAGCACCCACTCCTTCCAGAATCTCGTAAGGTCCGACATATCTGGGGCTGAGCTTCCCATTCTTCCCGAAACGCATCACACCTTTCATTGGAGATACTTGAGGGAACACATGATCTCCCACTCCAAACTCGAGTCTACAACGTCATCGATCTGCAAATGGTTTCTGTCAGTACTGGACCGCTCTCATTCTGTCTTGTATCAGTCAAATCTTTTCCATAGTCTCCTGTACTATCTGTGGTCCCAAATTGCTACTCTCGCTCAGTTCCGTCCAGCAAACAAGCAATCGACATTTCCATCCATACAAAGTTTCAATGAGAGCCATCTGGATTGTCTTCTGAAAACTATTGTTATACGAAAATCCTATCGAAGATAAGTGACGATCCCAACTACCATCAAAATCAAGGCTATAAGCTCGAAGCCTATCTTCTAAAGTCTGAATGGTCCGTTCTGACTGGCCATCCGCCTGTGGTTGAAAAGCTGTACTAAAACTCAATCGTGTACCAAGAACTTCTTGAAGTTTCTGCCATGGCCTGTTAGTAAACTGGGTACCCTTATCTGATACTATGCTCGTTGGAACTCCATGCAATCGAACAACCTTGTCGATATAAATCTGAGCGCACTGTGTAACCCATACGTCGTATTCACTGGTAGACAGTGAGCTGCCCTTGTCAGTCTATCTTTAATCACTCAGATGGAATCATACCCTCTGCTAGTCCCGGGGCAGCCCCACAAGAAATCCATGGAAACCTGTTCCCATTCCCACTCTGGAATGGGTAAGGGCTGCAATTCTCCAGCCGACTTCTGATGCTCTGTCTTGACTTGCTGACAATTCAAGTATCTTGAAACAAACTTCACAATATCCTTCTTCATACCTCACCACCAATAAACATCCCTCAAATCATGATACATCTTGGTGGAACCAGGATGAATACTGTATGCTAACCTATGGGCTTTCTCTAAGATCTCACATCTCAGTCCATCCGAATCTGGTACATAAAGACGGGTTCCAAAACGTAATACCCCACTGTCATCACTCACAAATTCCGACTCTCTGCCCTGCCTAACCTAATCCATAATCCCTGTCATACGAGCATCTGCGGCTGTGTCTTTCGAATATTATCCAATAACTGAGGTCGGGTGTGAACATGTGCTAACTGTCCTCTTACGGAGGTGAAATCAAACTGTATATGCGGCTATCACCTAAAATCTGCCAACCTGTAGAAGACTGCCTCTGTAAGGTACGCAACGAGATAAGCTACCTCCAGGCTTTCGACTCAAGGCATCTGCCACAACATTTGCTTTGCCTGGATGATACAAGATCTCACAATCGTAAACTTTCACGAGTTTCCCTCCATCTACGCTGCCTGAGATTTATATCCCTCTGCTAAATATATACTTTAAGCTCTTATGATCTGTGAGAATCTGGCACGACTCTCCACACAAGTAATGTCTCCAAATTTTCAGACCAATTACTATAGCAGTAATCTCCACATCATGAGTGGGGTAGTTCTGCTCGTGCCTCTTCAACTGTCGAAAAGCATAAGCTACAACCCTGCCGTGCTGCATAAATGCACAGCCTAAACCCACTCGAGATGCATCACAATACATAACAAAACTACCTAACCTGAATGGTAACGATAAGACAGGTGCAGTCGTCAATCGAGTCTCTAACTGCTGGAAACTCTATGCATCTATCCCAAGAAATGGAACTCCCTTCCTAATCAGTCCGGTCAACGGTGCAGTGATTCGATAAAATCCGGCACAAACGTCTATAATAACCGGCCAGACCCAAGAACTTCGAACCTCAATAACCTAAACAGGTCTGGATCAGTGCTATACCGCTTCTATCTTCTTTGGGTCCACACATATCCTATCTCTTATAACTACGTGACCCAAGAAATCTACACTATCCCGCCAGAAAGCATACTTGGAGAATTTAGCAATTCCCTAAATTCTGATACCCCATAGAGTAATCTGGCTAATCTCAACTTCGAAGACTCGTCCCAATTTATCGGAGAATAACTTACTACACGATCTCCTTTTTGAACTACTTGCCTCTGGTCTGAACAACTCCATCGGAAAAAAATACATCACCTTCACCTATCTCGTATCGAAGTGCTACAATGGATTAAAATCTTAACCATCTCACCTCTAAACGGCTATGAATCCTGTCGATCGATCTATATTGGTAACGTCGTTATCCATTAACTTCATGAACTCCAGAATTTACATATCGATAATCTTAACAAAGATTGATACTGCTGTCTAAATAGTACCCAACACCATGATCTTCGGAGAGGATAAAAACATCACGCCTTAAGTCTGTCTGATCTCCAATACTGACTCTACCATCAGGTGCGGATCCCGAAGAACTTTCCCCACCATTTGAACTCGATCATATATGAATGAAGGACGTCTCTATATCATCAAGAAGTCACCCCCATCAGTCCTTGTCCCAGACAAATCGGCTCTGACTGTATCTCTGATTGTAGCCCTTTCGGCCCTCATAACATGGTGATCGAACAACCAATCATGTACTGACGAAGATAGATCAACGGAAGGAACAGAAAAAAAATCTCAAGATATAAATCCTAAGGTATCTTAGGCGGAGTATCATATCGTAAATATGCCACGGAACATACGTACAATACGTCACTCTACTTAGTACCGACTCCATCAACAAGGTCATCCTATATAACGAAAGTTCGGGTATAAGACCCCCAAAGTCAAGTCTAAGTCCTATAAAGTCAAGCCCAGGTAACAAAATGTATCCCCAGACTCCACATAGTCAACCTAAACTCGAACAAATGTTAAACAAAACGCTCTGATACCAACTTTGTCACGACCCAAATGTGGCACGTAACCGGCACTTAAGTAACGTGACATCTCAAGACATCGACGCGGTTTAAGTAAGCCGAAACCCGGAATCTAAACCCTTTTTAAAAAAATATTGGAGGTGAGGTTTAAATAATCAGCCGATAATCTCGATTTAAATTAACATCTAAATTTAACTAAGTATGTTGAAAAACCTTTGTGACGTTTGAAAACATTCATCACCTCCTTTGTTTTTTTATAAAATCCGATACAACAAAACCAAATAGTCTCCCAACGGAAGCTGGCTTTCACGTCTAAAAGACGGAACAACCAAACAAATTTGTAACAGATGTCGACTCTAAAGAGTGTGACATCACCACCCATAAACACTAAGTCTCGATTCTAAGTCCATACTATATCATTTCTAAGTTGATGGAGTTTCCACTAGATACAAGAATAAATGTATAAACAAGAGTGAGTATGAACAATAATAACTCACTTACCCATCAATCCCCAAAAGAAGGTGTGCCCAAGCCGCTGACAATCCAAGCGGTAAAACCTGCAAGAAACTGAGGCACAACGGGGATGAGTTGCCAACTCAGTGAATAAAAGTACATCTAAAGGTAGAAATCGAAATGCATGACAATACCTAGGTCATAAGTATAGTACTATCATTATTTGTATCGATATACTATATGATATACAAAGTCCAACCCTAGCTATCATGCAATCACATGTAAAATGTCTCAATGTCATATGATTCAATATCATGAATCCATTACCCGTATTGGAATTCCCTTTTTTTTCTATGCATGTCTGTACAATTTTTATGCAGGTACTGTCCCCCGGATCAGTCCAGGTGGAATCCAACAATTAAATATCTAACTGCGTACCTCATGATAATGATCACATCAATATACGTATAGAGATGTCCAGCATCGACATCAAAATCCGAAATCTCTCGTGTCCATCATCGACACATAAATACAGATATCGTCGACACCACCTCAGTAGATGATCGCCACCCGATATCTTGGCTACGATCAATATTCCCGGAATATTTGTCGCACCAAGTCGAACCCCGGTCAGTATCCCCTGGATATCTACCGTGCTCGTTTTTATCTCCGGAAACGAGTATCCTGGTTAGGCTCCCCCGCCTCAATGCGGCATCCTGCCCCTCGGTCTCGATCCGGGTCCACCATGTATCCGACTATATAGCTCCACCACTCAGTACGGATAATTCACAAATCCGAAACCGTATAGCTACCCCACCCGGTCCAGAATCAAAATCGGGAAACACAAAACTCATGGTGGACGTTTAACTCATCATGTCAAAATATCAAGTAAGAAATAAGAATGCTTGCATAGATTACATTGATGATATATTATATATATACATATAACAGTGTCCCATACCACTGATATATATCATCAGGAGTAAAATATTTAGAAAATCCATAAGAATCAAATACAGCATTTATAGTATTAATATTCATAACTTACAACAGGAATACAGAAGACAACATAATTACATCACATAATTATAGATTTCAATTCTACTGTGTCATGGTACAACTAATGATGTGTAGTGTAGCATATGCGTCTATGCTCGTGCAACATGGCAATCATTAGTATTTGTGCAAGTGTTTTACGGTGTAACATATCAGCACGGTTCTATAGTGACATGGCAGTACCAAGGAGGTATAGTGTAACATATAGTTAAGTGCATGTGCAGCATAGTACTCATTGGTATTTGTGCAGTGTTCTAACAGAGTGTGCGTAACGCGGAAACATATAATATGAACAATACAATGTAAACATGTAATTTAATCTAAAGCTAACTATTGCAATTACTTGCTATGAGCTATACCATTATCTTTAGAAATGATCGAAGCGTTATGTTTAAAATAAGGAAGCTGCCCTAGATTTAAAAATAGATATTTGCTTTAGAAACTGGCACGCATCTGTGTATTTTATTTAAATGGCAATGAATCATAGTTTTTAAAAGAATATAGCTCACACAAGTATCACATCCTAAAACAGAATAAAACCTAATTCTACGAGTCAAAAGATAAATTAGCCATATTTGACACACAAAGTTCATCATTTCCAATTTGCATAAATCCTTGTATTATCTTAAGTACGGCATGATTCCTCGTACAAACTCGTCAAATCATATCCGTATCATACGGATCTAATCATTATGCACATGTCTCCCTTAAAGACTAGATATGAACTTTATGCAATGAAGGACATATAAGATACGATAATTTATAAATGTCTTGAATAATTATTATACTAACTAGCAATCATAATAATATTTATAAGGTTGCGGGGTCATATATGCCATCCACCCGACTTCTCCCAGTAGATATAAATCTACTCACCAGATATACGTCGTATCTTTTCAAGAATCGCCAATACTCTTTCCTTTCCTAGCCGCCTCCGAAGTCCCCGTATTTGAATCTAACATAGCAATAACTTGTATAAGGAAACGGTTATTCCGACACGGCGAATATTCAAACACACGTTCCTACGTACTAGTTATATTGTATACGACTATTTCAAGCTATCATACACTTAACCTTACTGAATCCAACCCAATTCTGCATCGCGACAGGAAACAGATCGCGTTATGATTTACCCGTGTCGTATTTTGGATTTTTGATTCCATAACCGATATTTGCTCCCAGATTTTATATATAGTTAAACTAACTTGTTTAAATAATACCAGAATAGTCAAAACTCTTCACAGAGACCAACCCCACAAGCCAAAACACCCAAACCCTCCAGAAATCCGGCGACGCCGGAATTACTCTAATGGTCGCCGTCTAAAGTCTGATCCCCTGGGTCTGTCATCCTAGGGTTCATTCTATGTGCCACATACATCATTCTGGCATGTTTGGTTAGGTTTAATTTACTCTGAATAATAGCAGATTTTAACAGTGTTCAGTTTTTCTAAAAAAAATACGATATTATGGACACTTGATTTCCTATTTAAACAGATTATAGAATAATTTCCTACAGTAAGAAAGGGTTTTACCTACAAGAATATTGCTGGAAGAACACCCTCCAAGATGCACAAGCTCCTTGTCCTTACTTGATGGTGAGAAATCCCTATACTTAGCTCTTTTCTTCTTCTCCCTTCTCTTTTCTTTTACTTCTATTTTTTTGCTCTAAATTTTTCTTTAACTCTTGAATTTTCTGAATGTTTAATCTTATAAAACTGATCTGAACACCTTAGGAAAAAGGTGAAGGGAAGGGTGAGATGGAGGAGGAGGTGGCACCTGCAAGGTGTGGTGGTTTCATGCAAGAAGGAGGTGTGGTGTTGTTGTTGTGCATGAAAGGAAGTGGTGGCACAACCTAATCTTTCCAATTTAATTTATCTAAAGATAAATTCTGAACAAAAAACCTAATTTATCTCTTTTCCACTTACACCCTCAAAATTTCAAGTTTGCACATTTTTTCCTAAACTTTCCAAAAAGACCCCTCACTACTTAGTTTGTTATATAAGCACCATTTTATTAAAATGAAGCTAAATTTGTCATTAAAACCCTTGTAATTTATTTAGGTTGCATATTAAAATTATAATTTAATTTATCTTACATGCTATTTATGAAAATGTCTTACTTGGTTTTAATATCATTTTAATTTAACATTTTATTATTTAATTAGTTACTTTTATTTATTTCTAAATTTTCAAAATGCTACAGTGGCATGGTGTGATGTGCATTAATGGTGCATTCAATGCATAAATGTGTGTTGTGATTTGTATCATCAAGTTTCTCTCCAAGCCCTGAGTGCATCCAAAGCTTTTACTGACCAAGCAAACAACACCCGTGGACTTCTGGGGACAACACAAGACCACACTACAAATTCCAGCCAGGGGGCTCGAATTTCAACCGAGCACATGCCACCAAATTCCGGTGTGGCCGGCCCCCCTGCTCCATTGTGTCCCTGACTTCTTTGGGGCCCTCCTTGCCGCCACGTAGCCCTATTTTTATTATTTATTTTCTTTTCTTTTATGCCTATATATAGCTGGCAGTAGGCAGGGTTCATGGTCTCACATTGTAATTCATTTTCAATGTTTTACACTTTTGTTTTTTGTTTTCTTTTTAGCTCTTGTACATAGCATAACTTCCCCTTGAGTTCTTTGCCTTCTCTTGAGCTTGCAACCTATTCATTGAGCTTGCAAGTTTAAGTTTTGGCAATTGGTTGTATCTTCTTTTAGAATTAATAAAGCTCTCTTCTTTGCCTTCATTTCATATAAGTTCTTTACCCTTCTCTTGATCTTGCAAGCTCTTGATTGAGCTTGCAAGTTTAAGGGTTGGTTATTGATCCCATGGCATGTCTTGTGTTCTTTGGTTCTTAGTATATTTCTTACTTGCATTTACCTTTCTTGCTTTTTATCACTTGCTTTACATTCATGTCTTTTACATTCATGCTTTACATTCTTGCAACTTTAATTCCATGCCCTTTACTTACTTGTAATGTTTTATTTTCTTTTCTTTGTTCTTTTCTTTCCTTTCTTCTCTTTTCTCTTTTCTTTTGCTCTTTTTTGTTGTTGTTAATATGGTGTTGTTAATATGATGTTTGTGAATATGTGTTGTTAAGAAAAGAAACCGATATTGTAAGATAAGGTTTCTGTTTCCCATTTCCTTTTCCTGTTATTTGTTGGAGATAGTGCCCTCAGAGTCAATTATTGGATCACAGGCACGTGATTGCAATGATTGAGGGGAGGACCTATCCCGGTAGGACAGTCTTACTCGAGATGATAGTATGCTATCTGGTTTATCTTTATCATCGTGTACTGCTTTAGGTGACCTGACGAGTCGCTATTACACGTTGATAAAGCCCCTAGGATTCTTGCTTGACCACCAGCAGTATGAGGGCGATCATATAAGTGGGAGCTGGGGGTCTACAAGCACATCCTTAAAAGGTCCCTAGTCGTGGGAGTTTCGAGACAGGGCATCGATTCTCCAGAGTAGACTAGTGTATACAGTCGAGACCCCGACGAGGGGCGGTGGCCGGTCTCACAAGCCACTGGTGTCAGTTGGTTCACCTAAGATGTATACAGGTGCTCATTGGGTTATGAGTACACCGGACAGGACTCGCCGGGAACCTGCTAGTTGGGATATACCAGACGTCAGATAGCAGTTCCCAGGTGACATGTGTACAGGTTAGTTCATCGACCTGGGATCGTCATTTGTCTCGTGTGAGTTCCCACTGTACTTTGATTACTACCCTACCACGGCTCAAAGGAGTCGTGCAAACAGGTTTTAGTTGGGTGCAGTCCCGAGCCACATGGAGGCAGTGAGCGGATCTGCAGGGGTTCGTCTCTCCCGGTATTGGGGGTGAGGTCGTGCTGTGTCTAGGAGAGCCAGAACATGAAAAGTCCTTGGCCAAGGCAGGAGATTTGCTGGTAGGTATTCCAGTAGTATCTCAGGGTGTTCTGGGCTACACTCCGACACGACTTGTACCGCTTTTGGGGGTCTGACTTTTACCAACCCCCTAGGCCCGCCATGCGATACTCATAGACGAACGGACCGGACTGTACGGATATTGTCACTGACAGGCTCAGTAGGGTGTCAGGATGAGTTCGCTCATCGACGTCCCTTTTGGTCAATACCTGGTGGCCCGTCACGTATTGGCTTATACCTCTGACGTGCTAGTGGTTAAATCCACAGCCACAGTATTGACGAGTCTTTAGAGTCCACCACACAGACAGTTACTCAAGTTTCGGGCGAAACGCTGTAGAGGCCGTATGGAGATATGGCAGGGTTCGATCAGATACGTGCGGTATTGCACGGATCGTGATCGGACGGTTTTTACTAGCCGGCTTTGGCTTAAGCCGGATTCTAGTATTTGATAGTGTAGTTTTGTCTCTTTGCATTTGTGTTCAGTGCGAATACAAATGCGGGCATGTATTTGCAGTAGCAGGGTTTTCCTGTAATTTATTACGGGATCGGTTTTATGAAGTTGCCAGTTTGCATTCCGTTCCGGCCGGTTTTCTTTCATTCCTTCTCAGCCGGGCTTTTTGATGGAGGGTGTTAATTGCAAGTTCGCAATTAACATTATGTGAGGGGCTTTCTTGCATATGTTGCTTTTGATGAGACTTGCATCATCATGTTATTCCATTCTTGTCCATCTCTTTGCTTTTCATTTTTGAGATGAGTGAAAAAGGATTGATTTGTGAGGTTTGGATTATCTTTTGATATATTCTTTCTTGTTTTTCTCTCTCCAATCTATTCTATCATCTAAAGGGGCCGGCCACTTGTTTGAAGGGAGTGAGAGGTTGATATATGTGATATATATTCTTCATCTCATTTCATGCTTTTATGCTTGCCATAATCCCAAGCTTCATTCATTCATTCTCCTCCTCAAATCCCTCCACCAAGGGCAACTTCATGAACCCCAAGAGAGACAAGCATACTACACTATTCTATAGCAAGCCTTGGACGCGTCGGCTAGCCAACTTCGCGCCCGAGTTGCCTCGGTCAAGAGGCGGGAGCCCGTAAAACATTCCGGCTACGTGGTGCCCTTTTCGACGAGCGAGGAGGTGACGGAGATCCGCGGGAGATCGGAGTGGAGACGAAGACCGAAGGACACGGATCGTTTGGTATAGCATCTCTACTCTTTTCATTTTGCTAGCTAGCTAGGTTAATGGCCCGATCCGGGTAAAAAGTCCGCGGTGGTGCCGGTTGCAAAGTTCGCAAAGTTTTTGTTTTCCGCGTTTTCCGGCGTCGGATCGACGGCCGGGGCGCCCCCGCGGGCTTACAATGGTATCAGAGCCACGCCGTTAACCTTACCTAGCTTGCTCTAGCGCGTTTAGAACTCGATCGGACAAAAACCCGAAAACCGTATTTTTGTGCACATATGTTCTCTGTTGAAATTTTTTGAGCTCCTAAAATTTTTCTGGTGATTGCAGAGACATGTACAACAAAATATAAGAATTCTGGGAAAATACGATCCACTCATTCCTTACTTCGACCGCGGAAGCGCGGCCAAACCCCTTGTTTGGCAGCGCTTGCGCGGCGGAAATGGGGAATCGTGGCACCATATTTTACCAGTAAGCTTGTGAGTTGGAAATAGGGCTTTTGGGATATTTTCTTTGGGCCCAGATTTTCTGTAAGTGCTACAGTACTGCTTGGGGCCCACTTGATAATATTTGTTCGATCGGATATTTTAAACATGCTAGTTCACAGTTTTTACATTATATCTGCGACCGTGAATGTCATTCGATCGGTAAATCCCGTCTAACTGCTATAGCCCGGTTAGACGGATTTGCGAACGTGACTTTCACGTTGATGTTCTGTGATTGTACTGTGTTGTTGCGGATCGGTCGTGGGGGATAGCCTGGTTGCAGTGGTAGTACAGTTCTGTTTTATATGTACATTTGATATTGCGGGGCGAGCGTCCGACATGTGGACTGCCGTCACTGCCAGTTTGTATTATTATTTTGGGGCACGACCTGGTTGCGGTCGATGTACCCGTTGTATGTATATTTTACTTTCTGTACTAGGATTACCCCGCGGAGGGGTGCACGGATAGCCGGGTTCTAGAGGGCAACAAGCCCGCATCTCATGGCATTGAGACGGAGGGGGCTTCACTCTAGGATTGGCGGGCTATTCGCCGCACTCGTAGGGGGTATAGGGTTGACCCAGGAGGGGTGCCCAAGTTACCGGATTCCGTGAAGTGCTGGGTGGTCCATTCACGTTGATGAAGGGGGCTGCCTCGCTTCAGGTTTTGGCGGGTAACTTGCCGCACCCGTAGGGGTCTAGGATTACATTGCACAGGCTATCCACACGACCAGGGGAACGTCGGGTTTCAGCGGCTCTGTGAAACCTGGGGATCCCAGATATCTGTATTGATCTGTGTTGCTATACATTTCTGTGTTGCTGCTTTTATATCACGCCTTGAGCGAAAATTATATATTATATATATATTAGTAGATGTTGTATATGTTTTTCATCCGCGCTAGTCCAGTCCCCGCTCTGCCGTTAGTTAGCTAACCTAACGGGTGATGACGGGACCCAGTGGCGAATGCGGATGGCATATACGTACGTCAGTATATTTTCGTTCTTTGTGGTGTGATCAATTGATGGGACTGCGTTGATTCGGATCAATGCAAGTTAAACAAACCTAATCTGATGTTGTTGGAACACTTTTTCAAAAAGCTGTTATTGCAAGGGCGTTCTCTTTTGTTTTGCACAGAGGTATTCATTTGGAATATCCTGCTCCTCAGTCGACGAGGCAAGGGCCGAGATCCCTTCACCGGGAGTGACCCCTTGGACAAAAGTTTACGTCAGGGCATTAACTTCACTATAGCCGATTGCTTTTGCTTTGCACCGTGGTATTCAGTTGGAATATCCTGCACCTCATTCTACGGGGAAAGAGCCGAGATCCCTTCACCGGGAGTGACCTCTTTAGCAAAGGTTGTCGTCACTATATTTTTATAAAGCTATCCGTTCCTTCAACGATATCAAGTTCATTACGTTAAAGGTTTTCGCCAGAAACCATTCGTAGCCCTCCGTCGTTTCATATGGATGGTCAATAGTATTCAAGCTGTGTATGTTGGCCAAAGTCAAGGCACAGTGTTTGGTAGCTGTTGGGTATCCATATGCAGCATAGATAGATGCGTTGGTTTGGGACAGTCGTACTGCCATTTTGGCCAAAGTCAAGGGTACGTACGGGTGGGTTCAAATTAACCAGGAAAATGACGGGTAGAACTTGACATGTGACTTATGATATGTTGGCCAAAGTCAAGGTCATAAGAGCATGGGGCAGAAATCCACATCGGGAGTTTCAAAAGTACTGAAACTTGCCAGATATGCGCATACCTTCTGGAGTGTGATAACGTGAGCGGATTCCGTCACGTTATCATGCGATGAGAGTTGGATCCCGATTCCCACTGATGAGTTGGTTTACTCCTCGGGTCATCCCGGCTAATTCTTCTTTCAGGTTTGGGGAAGAATTTGACGTTACAGTGGGAGGTTTCCAGATTAGATAAATTGGTAACCATTCTGATCTAGGTTAGAGTGCACGCTGAGTGTTTCTTTTCTCTCTCTCTTTGGCAGCGACCATTGACCCGACCCTAGACTATGACTCAGTGACCAAGTTGACCGAACCTTCTTAACATTGGCTTTTGGATTGTCAGAGTTGCAGACCTCTTTGCCACTCCTACTTTTACTCTTTTCTCCGGGACACCCCGTATTACTACGAACGTCCACTTCCATTGGACAAAACCATCGTATGGTTATATACGAACTCGAAGGACTTCGAGGATGGTTTCCGGTTCGGGAGAAAACGAATAGGACTATTCAGTTGTCTTTACCTTTTACCTTCTCTCAGGTTGCGAGTACTCCTTGGTTTAGGAGATAGTACACCTATTACGCAAATTGGATAGTCTTCTTCCAAACCTTAGGCTGGTGCCGAACGGTGGGGAATGAAGAAAGCCAATTAGCCTAAACGGTGTACAGAAGGTATTAAGTTCAGACAAAGCAAGGGATTAGTAAGAGGGCAAAGTAAATTGCGACTGCTATTCACGACCAAACCATGTACTTCTTTGTCAATCCTAAATCACCTATGAATTAAGTACATTCGGTTCTCTTTTATCCTTACCTTCTCTCGCATTGCGAGTGCTCCTAGGACTAGGACAGTACACCCATTATGCTTTTTGGATAGTCTTCTTCCAAACCATAGGCTGGTGCCGAACGGTAGGGAAGGAAGAAAACCATTTGGCCTAAAGGGGTGTACAGAAGGTAATGACTAAAGACATGTAAAGGGATTTGGAGAGGTGGCAAAGAATTATACGGTTATAGTTGTGAATCTGGATAATGGAAGAGGCATTACTAGGAATACCAGGATACCCTATCGAAACATTTCAATGTTTCAGTTTCACTGTGTATTGTTAATAGAAAACTGATTTCCCGATTAGACACTTACTCCAGGGTATGTATTTACCAGGTTGGATTCTCACATCTGTATGGTTTTACAGATGATGAGTGGGAGTAAGTTATTGGGAATTAGGTGACCATCCTCATTATATCGGGATTCGTTGTAATCGATGATATTTGAGGAAGCCACCTGGGTTGTTTGCCGGTCGGCAAATATTTGGTTTTGAATATCCGTTGTTATGCACCAATTTCAAATTGATATATCTGTACGTCTATTTTTATAGAGTGAGATATACCTCTCTGAAATTATGTCTATGACATTTACCTAAACCAGTGGATGGTTAGGTAAGGAGCATTGAACAACGGTGTAATTCTTCTTAACCAAAAGTACAGTTTTCAACCTACGACACACAGTGAATGAGTCACCAGACTCAGGGGACTTATACAGAGTATTGTATATTGTCCAGTGTCCATTTGGACAGAGGGGTTGGTCCTCGTACTATATTCTGTTTACTTTTAACTTCTCTAGTTCTTAGACATGTGTTTCGTAGAAACACAGGGTCTAAGTTTTGAGGAGTTATAGGTATAAGAATACAGTAGAGAACCAGGTATTGCAAGTATCGGGATTCTTCAAGGAGATCGAAGATGTAGATACTTGTGAATGGTATTCAGTTGATAGTAATGATTAAGAGAACTAGCTTCTCTTTCAGGTTACTCATAATTGGAAGTACTCCTAAGTTGAGTAACGCTGATCGGCCTCTCTTCCATTTAGTTGACATGCACTGGAGACAGCTGCATGATTTGAATCTGGTTCAATTAAATCAGTGCCTCTGGTTCTTGGATTTAGAACAGTTCATATCTTGACATTGTTAAGATACGGGGAGTTGTCCGGCTTATGCTTAAAACCAGACTCTGGACAACTCAAGGCACGTTTCAGTAATGGCTGTTTGTGGGTTGACCCGGGCTATGACGAGGGTTGACTTTCTACCATCTGGAAGATCAATAGTAATATTGTTCTTGACTCGCCACAGTTTTATCAAAAATGGATTTTTTCAGAAAAACAGTAGTGGGAGTATGGTAGAACTGGAAGTGATTCCAGAACCACAAACGATTACTGAAGATTTCATAAGATCCTAAAGATTCAATCTGGTTTGACATTCCATTGGCCACTCCGCAGATAAGGTGGGTAACCTCAGGCACCCGAGAGGTACTTCGGTATGCTCAAGGACGGTGGCAGGGAGGTTCTTGTTTACCCAGACTTGCCATTGCTGTTGTTCCAGGTTGCGAGACCCGGCGGGAGGATGAGTATAGCGTCGTTCTAAACTTGCTTTAGAAGCGTACGTGTATATGACTCTGCCAGAGGGTTGTCGTAGTCAGTGGGAGCAGCAGAAGCATTGGTGGATGTCAGGCTTATGTCTATTTATAGACTAGAGCAGATATAGCGGAGATAGATCATCTATTTCTGATGTGACAGTCATAGGCTTGACTTCATCAGAATAGGGGATGGATCTGTTGAGAAGGTAGTAGGGTGTGATGTCCTGGTATTTGATGACATACACAGAGTAGGAAGTGATATTCCTATACTACGATCGGTTATACTTTAGTCGTCACACAATAGTTTCTCCACATAGGATTTGGATATTATATCAGACACTCTGGTTACTAGATCTATAGTTTTAGATCTAGATTTGGGTGGTTTCCCAATCTGGGTACTTTGACCGCATTCTATGAGTATTTAGAATGGACGACTCCTGGCACGGTAGTGTACCTGCAGGTAATGGAGTCACCCTCTCTAAAGGTGTCTTACAGACTAAAGGGGAGAGGGACACGCATGATTGACAGATCATTTGCTTAGGCAACTGAGTCAATCATGAGATGTCAAGTACCACACCAGATGTTGTTCTTGCAGTAGGTGCAACAAGTTGATATTAATCCAATCCTGGAGAAACAGTCGGAAGCAATTTTAGAACATAAGTGGATGTTCTAGGGATATGATAACGGCAGTCTTCTTCGGTAGACAGTTATCATTCCAGGCTTCCAAGGTGACCTGGATGGCAGAGTGGCTGTCAGAGTTATAGTTTTTCCCTCTGACGAGGGGCAGTATTTTGGACAGGTGGTCCAGGTGGAAACTGAGGGAAGGCATGGCGCAGGACACTGATTAAGTTCAGTTGTCGATACAGTCTAAGAAGTTTGGATTTGGAGTTCACTTATGAGCTAGGTCCCATCAGACATCCAGACATTCTAAGACAGGTATTGCTCATTTCGGGAGATGGCTTTCTCCGCGAACTTGAGATATTGAGAGAGACATAGAAAGAAACATCTAGGCGGATCCACTCACTGAGGCTATTCCTCGAACGCAATAGTTTCGCAAACGAGCTTTGTGAGACTGACTAGTAGAGGAGTTGGGTGTTCGGTATCACACGGGCTGTGAGTATGCGACATCGCAATAATTAGCCTTGAGTGCAAGTGGGAGATTGTTGGAGATAGTGCCCTCAGAGTCAATTATTGGATCACAGGCACGTGATTGCAATGATTGAGGGGAGGACCTATCCCGGTAGGACAGTCTTACTCGAGATGATAGTATGCTATCTGGTTTATCTTTATCATCGTGTACTGCTTTAGGTGACCTGACGAGTCGCTATTACACGTTGATAAAGCCCCTAGGATTCTTGCTTGACCACCAGCAGTATGAGGGCGATCATATAAGTGGGAGCTGGGGGTCTACAAGCACATCCTTAAAAGGTCCCTAGTCGTGGGAGTTTCGAGACAGGGCATCGATTCTCCAGAGTAGACTAGTGTATACAGTCGAGACCCCGACGAGGGGCGGTGGCCGGTCTCACAAGCCACTGGTGTCAGTTGGTTCACCTAAGATGTATACAGGTGCTCATTGGGTTATGAGTACACCGGACAGGACTCGCCGGGAACCTGCTAGTTGGGATATACCAGACGTCAGATAGCAGTTCCCAGGTGACATGTGTACAGGTTAGTTCATCGACCTGGGATCGTCATTTGTCTCGTGTGAGTTCCCACTGTACTTTGATTACTACCCTACCACGGCTCAAAGGAGTCGTGCAAACAGGTTTTAGTTGGGTGCAGTCCCGAGCCACATGGAGGCAGTGAGCGGATCTGCAGGGGTTCGTCTCTCCCGGTATTGGGGGTGAGGTCGTGCTGTGTCTAGGAGAGCCAGAACATGAAAAGTCCTTGGCCAAGGCAGGAGATTTGCTGGTAGGTATTCCAGTAGTATCTCAGGGTGTTCTGGGCTACACTCCGACACGACTTGTACCGCTTTTGGGGGTCTGACTTTTACCAACCCCCTAGGCCCGCCATGCGATACTCATAGACGAACGGACCGGACTGTACGGATATTGTCACTGACAGGCTCAGTAGGGTGTCAGGATGAGTTCGCTCATCGACGTCCCTTTTGGTCAATACCTGGTGGCCCGTCACGTATTGGCTTATACCTCTGACGTGCTAGTGGTTAAATCCACAGCCACAGTATTGACGAGTCTTTAGAGTCCACCACACAGACAGTTACTCAAGTTTCGGGCGAAACGCTGTAGAGGCCGTATGGAGATATGGCAGGGTTCGATCAGATACGTGCGGTATTGCACGGATCGTGATCGGACGGTTTTTACTAGCCGGCTTTGGCTTAAGCCGGATTCTAGTATTTGATAGTGTAGTTTTGTCTCTTTGCATTTGTGTTCAGTGCGAATACAAATGCGGGCATGTATTTGCAGTAGCAGGGTTTTCCTGTAATTTATTACGGGATCGGTTTTATGAAGTTGCCAGTTTGCATTCCGTTCCGGCCGGTTTTCTTTCATTCCTTCTCGGCCGGGCTTTTTGATGGAGGGTGTTAATTGCAAGTTCGCAATTAACATTATGTGAGGGGCTTTCTTGCATATGTTGCTTTTGATGAGACTTGCATCATCATGTTATTCCATTCTTGTCCATCTCTTTGCTTTTCATTTTTGAGATGAGTGAAAAAGGATTGATTTGTGAGGTTTGGATTATCTTTTGATATATTCTTTCTTGTTTTTCTCTCTCCAATCTATTCTATCATCTAAAGGGGCCGGCCACTTGTTTGAAGGGAGTGAGAGGTTGATATATGTGATATATATTCTTCATCTCATTTCATGCTTTTATGCTTGCCATAATCCCAAGCTTCATTCATTCATTCTCCTCCTCAAATCCCTCCACCAAGGGCAACTTCATGAACCCCAAGAGAGACAAGCATACTACACTATTCTATAGCAAGCCTTGGACACGTCGGCTAGCCAACTTCGCGCCCGAGTTGCCTCGGTCAAGAGGCGGGAGCCCGTAAAACATTCCGGCTACGTGGTGCCCTTTTCGACGAGCGAGGAGGTGACGGAGATCCGCGGGAGATCGGAGTGGAGACGAAGACCGAAGGACACGGATCGTTTGGTATAGCATCTCTACTCTTTTCATTTTGCTAGCTAGCTAGGTTAATGGCCCGATCCGGGTAAAAAGTCCGCGGTGGTGCCGGTTGCAAAGTTCGCAAAGTTTTTGTTTTCCGCGTTTTCCGGCGTCGGATCGACGGCCGGGGCGCCCCCGCGGGCTTACATTATTTTCCATTGAACTCCGCCCAAACGTTATGCAAGCGCTCCGTTAGGCACCCTACCCTACCAAGGTAACGGTGATACCTAACCGCGACCGGTTGCGTTTGGATTGGACGGAGGCGAAAGCAAGAGACAAGAACGGAGGGACAAGGGTCAATAATCCGGATTCCACGAATACCGTGCTTAAGCACCCTAATCCACGTTGTTGCCGATTGCTCTAGCTTCAATCATTAAGTTCGGCTCAAAGGTTTTAGTGTGGATTTCCTTAGCTTACACTATTGTATATTTTCCTAACAACTTTATACTTTGCACATAACACATAGGGTAGATAATAACTTTCCGCCCACGCGCATTAACACGTCATAACAAGAATGTAAAACGCTCCGCCTCCCTGCGGATCGACCCGTGCTCATAGCGGCTAGCTGCAAAGTGACACCGTCTTGATTGCGGTTAACTTAAATTCTTCCAATTAAGTAACTCTAACTCGCAGTGGGTATCGGGATCCAACTATCTCATAAAAGGTATGCAATCTCATTACAAATTTCAACACTTGAAATTCCCAATAATGTTTTTACCCCAAGTGATTTATGACCTTGACAAGGTCAACAAAGCATAAACCGCAAGTTAAGTTCAACCCGTTCATTTCGTGATTGAATTAAACCCACCCGCACGACCCTTGACAAGTGTAAGTCCACGGAAGCGCCCCGGCCGTCTTACAGACGCCAAATGTGGAACAAAAACTTTTTACAACGGGCGCTATCGAGTACTATAACCCGGATCTGCCATTAAAGCTAAACTAACAAACTACAAAGTGGGTAGAAGAGTTATACCGAACGATCCGAGTCCTTCGGTCTTCAACCATCATCCCACGCTTTGTTGCGGCTGCTCCGATCTCCAGAATCTCCAATCTTCTCGTCCAGGTAGCACCACGTCGACGGATCTTTAAACGGGCTCCCGCCTCTGAACCGAGACAACTCGGTCGTCAAGTTTGCTAAAAGAGACGACCAAGATGATATAGAGAATGAGTAGAACACTTTATCTCGTTACGTCCAAGGCTATGGACGAACGGTTAATGAAGTTGCCTTTTGGATCGAAATGAAATGAGAAACAGAGTATACTAATTTCCATAAACAAATCTATCATATTCTTTTCCCAAAACAACTTAGCCATTCTCATGAGAGAGGGGCCGGCCAATATATGGAGGAGGGGTGAGTGTAGGAGTGAGGGGGAGGTGACCTTAAGCAAGCATACTTATCATGACTCATTACTTCATTAATGCAAAACCATGAGTCACCTTTAACACATCATCAAGCATTAAATACAACCAATGAATCATATAACACCTCACTAACCTAATCACCCTTTTCTAGAATCCTCTAGAAGCAATCTCATGACTCACCCTTATCAAGAAAAGATAAATCCGTATTTAACCGAATGTAAAATACGGGTGATAGAAAACTGGAAACTGGCAACTTCCAAAAGTGATCCTGAAACGAATTTCAGGATAACCCCATAAAAGTATAAACATACCCGCATCTGTATTACGACTGAATACAAATGCATCTGAGACAAAGATATTATATCTACACAGTATAATACTGGGTTCCGGCTTAAACCAAAGCCTACCAGTATTATCTGCCCGAAAAACGACACGTGCGAAAACGCACGTGCATTTTCCGAACCTTGCCATAAAACCATACGGCCTCTACAACGTTTCGCCCGAACTTGGGAAAGTGTCTGTGGGGGACTCTAATGAGTCATCCACACACTGGCACTGGGTATAACCTCTAGCACGTCAGAGGTACAAGCTGTACGTAACGGTTGCCTATGTATTGATTGGAAGGGAAGCTGATGAGCGAACTCATCTATAAACCCTACAGAGCCTAACAGTGACAATATACATACAGTCCGGTCCGTTCATCTATGAGTATCGCATATCTGCCTAGGGGGCTGGTAACGTCAGACCCCCATTAGCGGTATAAGTCGTGTTAGAGAGTGGCCCATAACACCCTGAGATACTACTGGAGTACCTACCAGTAAATCTCCAGCCTCGGCCAAGGGCTTTGTATAATGGCTCTCCTAGACACAGCGTGATCTTACCCCCAATACCGGGAGAGACGAATCCCCTGCCGATCCGCTCACTTGCCTCCATGTGGCTCGGGACTGTACCCAAAAAAGACCTGTTTGCACGACTCCTTTGAGCCGTGGTAGGGTAGAAATCAAAGCACAGTGGGAACTCACACGAGACAAATGACGACCTCAGGTTGATGAACTAACCTGTACACATGTCACCAGGGAACTGCTATCTGACGATATGTATAATACCAACTAGCATGTTCCCGGCGAGTCCTGTCCGGTGTACTCATAACCTAATGAGCACCTGTATACATCTTAGGTTATCCTACTGACACCAATGGCTTGTGAGACAGGCCATCGCCCCTCATCGGGGTCTCGACTGTATACACTAGTCTACTCTGGAGTATCGATGCCTTGTCTCGAAACTCCCACGACTAGGGACACTTTAAGGATGTGCTTACAGACCCCAGCTCCCACGTATATGATCGACATCATACTGCTGGTAGTCAAGAAAGAATCCTATGGGCTCTATCATCATGCAATAGTAAACTAAAGCATGTATACGATGATAAAGTCAAACCAGATAGCAAACTATCATCTCGAGCAAGACTGTCATATTGGTATAGGTCCTGCCTCAATCATTGCAATCTCGTACCTACGATCCAATAATTGACTTTGAGGGCACTATCTCCAACAATCTCCCACTTGCACTTAAGGCTAATTATTGCGATGTCGCATACTCACAGCCCGTGTGATACCGAACATCCAACTTCTTTACTAATCAGTTTGACAAAGCTAGTTTGTAAAACTCTTGTGTTCGAGAAATAGCCTCAGTGAGTGGATCCGCCATGATGTTTCTTTCTGTATCTCTCTTAATTTCAAATTCGCGGAGAAAGCCATCTCCCGAATCGAGTAATACCTGTCTTAGAATATGTCTGGACATCTGATGGGACCTAGTTCATAAATGAACTCCAAATCCAAACTTCTTAGACTGTATCGATCACTGAACCTAATCTGTATCGCGCACCATGCCTCCCACAGTATCCTCTTGGACCACCTGTCCATAATACTGTCTCTCGTCAGAGGGAAAACTATAACTCTGATAGTCACTCTGTCATCCATGTCACCTTTGAAGCCTGGAATGATAACCGTCTCCCGAAAGAGGCTGCCGTTATCAAATCCGTAGAACATTCACTCATGTTCTAAAACTGCTTCCTTAAGTTTCTCCAAGATTGGATTAATATAAACTTATCGCATCTAGTGCAAAAATATCTGGTGTGGTACTTGACATCTCACGATTGACTCAATTGCCTGAGCAAGTGATCTGTTAATCATGCACATCCCTCTCCCCTTTAGTCTGTAAGACACCTTTAGAGAGGGTGACTCCATCACCTGCAGGTACACCACCATGCCAGGAGTCATCGATTCTAACATACCATTAGAATATTGTCAAAGTACCCATATTGGGAAACTACCTAAATCTAGATCTAAAACCATAGATCTAGTAACCAGAATGTATGATATTATATCCATATCCTTTGTGAAGAAACAACTGTGTGACGACCACAGTACAACCGATCGTAGTATAGGAATTTTACTAACTACTCTGTGTATGTCATCCAAATACCAGGACATTACACCCTACTACCTTTTTAACAGATCCATCCCCTATTCTGATAAAGTCAAAGCCATGACTGTCACATCAAAATTAGATGATCTATCTCCGCTATTTTTGCTCGAGTCTATAAATAGACATAAGCTACTTGCCCACTATGCTTCCGCTGCTCCCACTGACTACGATAACCCTCTGGCAGAATAATATCTACGTACACTTCTAAAGCTAGTTTAGAACGACGTTTATACTTATCCTCTTGCCGGGTTTCATAGTCTGGAACAACAGTAGTGTCAAGTTTGGGTAAACAAGAACCTCCCTATCACCGTCCTTAAGGCTACCGGAGTACCTCTCGGGTGTCTGAGGTTACCCACCATATCTGCGGAGTGGCTATTGGAATGTCAAACCTGATTGAATATATAGGTCCTATTAAATCTTCCGTAATCGTTTGCAGTTCTGGAATCACTTCCAGTTCTACCATACTCCCACTACTGTTTTCTGAAAATAAAATCCATTTTACTAAAATTGTGGCGAGTCAAGAACAATATCACTATTGATCTTCCAGATGGTATAAATGTCAACCCTCGTCAAAGCCAGGGTCAACCCACAAACTGCCATTACAGAAACGTACCTTGAGTTATCCAGTGTCTGGTTTTAAGCATAAGCTGGACAATACCCCTTACCTTAACATCGTTAAGATATGAACCATTCTATATACAATATAGAAATAGAGGCACTAATTTAATTGGAACCAGATTCAAATCATGCAGCTGTCTCCAGTGCATATCAACTTAATGGAGAGAGGCTAATCAGCAATACTCAACTTTAGAAATACATCCAATTATGAGTAACCTGAAAGAGAAACAAGTTTCTCAAAACCATTACAATGAACTGAATACCTATCATAAGAATCTACATCTTCGATCTTTTTGAAGAATCCCGATACTTGCGACATCTGGTTCTCTACTTTATTCTTATACCCACAACTTCTCAAAACTTAGACATTGTATTTCTACGAAACACTTGTCTAAAAACTAGAGAAGTCACAAGTAAACAGAGCATAGTATGAGGACCAACCCCTTTGTCGTGACGGACACTGGACAACATACAATACTCTGTATAAGTCCCCTGAGTTTGAATAACTCAAAACCTGTGCATCGTAGGTTGAAAACTGTACCCAGGCGACTTCCTCAAATATCACCAATTACAATGAATTCCGATATAATGAGGATGATCACCTTAATTCCCAATAATTTACTCACACTCATTATCTGTAAAACTATACAGATATGAGAATGAAACCTGGTAAATACATACCCTGGAGTAAGTATCTAATCGGGAAATCAGTTTTCCTTTAACAATGCACAGTGAAACTGAAACATGAAAATGTTTCGTAGGGGTATCCTGCTCTTCCTAGTAATGCCTCTTCCATAATCCAATTCATGACTTTAACCGTATATATCTTTGCCATCTCTCCAAATCCCTTTATTTGTCTTTAGTCGTTACCTTCTGTACACCATCGTTAGGCTAAATGGTTTTCTTCCTTCCCTACCGTTCGGCACCAGCCTATGGTTTGGAAGAAGACTATCCAGTAAGCATAATAGGTGTACTCTCCTAATCCTAGGAGTACTCGCAACTTGAGAGAAGGTGATGATAAAAGACTACTGAATAAAACCTTATTCTATTTATCCCGAACTGGGAAAAAGGCAAAGGTGAAATAGGAGTGGAGATGAAGTACGCGGTTTGGTCGTGAATGATAACAGTCGCAATTTACTTTGCCCTCTTTCTAATTCCTTTATTTATCTTTACATATTTCCTTCTGCACACCCTACTTAGGCTAATTGGTTCTCTTCATTCCCTACCTTTCGGCACCAGCCTATGGTTTGGAATAAGACTATCCAATAAGCGTAATAGGTGTACTCTCCTAAACTAAGGAGCCGTCGCAACCTGAGAGAATGTGATAATAAAAGACAACTGAATAAATCAATTCTATTTCTCCTGAACCTGGATCCATCCTCGAAGAAGTCCCTCCGAGTTCGTATATAACCATACGATGGATCTACCCAATGGAAGTGGATGTCCGTAGTAATACGGGGTGTTCTGAGAAATACAAAGGGTAAAAGAAAGAGCGGCAATGACTTATGCAACTCGGACAATCCAAAGGCCAGTATTACAAGAAGGTTCGGTCAACTTGGTCACTGAGTCATAGTCTAGGGTCGGTCAAAGGTCGCTGCCAAAGAGAGAGAGAGAAAAGAAACACTCTGCGTGCACTCTAACCTAGATCAGAATGGTTATCAATTTATCTAATCAGGAAACCTCCCACTGTTATCTCAAATTCTCCTCCAAACCTGAAAGAAGAATTAGTCGGGATCACCCGAAGAGTAAACCAACTCATCAAAGAGAATCGGGATCCAACTATCATCGCATGATAACTTGATGGAAGCCACTCAAGTTATCACACTCCAGAAGGTATGCGCATGCCTGGCAAGTTTGCTGTTTGTTTGAAACTCCCGATATGATTTTTGCCCCATGTTCTTATAACCTTAGCTTTGGTCAAAATGTCATAAGTCACATGCCAAGTTCTACCCGTCACTATCCAAATCAATTTGAACCCACCCGCACATGCCCTTGACTTTGGCCAAAATGGCAGAACGACTGTCCCAAACCAACTCATCTATATATGCAACAGATGAATACCCAGCAGCTAGCAAACACTATGCCTTAACTTTGGCTAAAATGCATAGCTTGAATACTACTGAATACCCAAAAGAAATGACGGAGGGCTACGGCTGGTTTTTGGCGAAAAACCTTTAACCTAATGAACTTGATCTCGTTGAAGGAACCTGATAGCTTTTTATAAAAATATAGTGACGAAAAACATTTGCTAAAGAGGTCACTCCCGGTGAAGGGATCTCGGCTCTTTCCTCGTGGAATGAGGTGCAGGATATTCCAACTGAATACCGCGATGCAAAGCAACTTGTAATCGACTATAGTGAAGTTATTACCCTGACGTAAACTTATGCCCAAGGGGTCACTCCTGGTGAAGGGATCTCGACCCTTACCTCGTCGAATGAGGTGCGGGATATTCTAACTGAATATCACTATGCAAAACAAAAGTAAACATCTTTGTAATAACACTTTTTTAAAATTTGTTCCAACAACATCAAATATAGATTTGTTTTATCCTTGCATTGATAAGAATCAATGCAATCCTATCAATCAATCACACTAGAAAAGAACGAAAATAAAAGGTACGTATATACCATCCGTATTCGTCACTGGGTCCCGTCATCACCCGTTATGTTACTTAACTAACGACAGAGCGGGGGCTGGACTAGCGCGGGTGTAAAACATATACAACATCTAATAGTATATATACCAATATACAATAATCGCTCCATGCGTGATAATATGCAACATTACAGAAAAGTAATAAGCATCACAGAACGATACAGATAATCTGGGATCCCCGGGTTTCACAGAGCCGCTACTGAATCCCGACGTTCCCCTGGTCGTGTGGATAGCCTGTGCAATGAAACCTAGACCTCTACGGGTGCGGCAAATTACGCGCCAAAATCTGAAGTGAGGTAGTCCCCACGGTATAGTGAATGGAACACCCGGCACTTCACGGAATCCGGTAAATTGAGCACCCCTCCTTGGGTCAACCTGTACCCCCTACGAGTGCGGCGAATAGTCTGCCTATTCTAGAGTGAGGCCTCTCTGCCTCTCAAAGCCATAAGATACGGACCCGTTGCCCTCCAGAACCCGGCTATCCGTGCACCCCATCGCGGGGTAAACCTAGTACAGAAATAAAAATATGTACAACGGGTACGTCGACCTCAGCCCGGTCGTGCCCCAAAAGAATATTATACAATCAGGCAGTGACGGTAGTCCACATGTTGGACGCTCGCCCCGCAATATCAAATGTATAAATAAATCCAAACTGCACTATCATTGCACCCTGCTATCCACCACGACAAATCCGCAACATTACAGCACAACACAGAACATCAACGCGAATGTCACGTTCGCAAACCCGTCTAAAAAAACTATAGCAATCAGACGCGGTTTACCGATCAAATGACATTCCCGGTCGGAGATATAATGTAAATACTGCATACTAACAAGTTTAAAATTTCGATCGACAAAACTACCCGAAGTGGGCCCCACGTACATCTGCTGTACAGTAACAAAATCTGGGCCCAAAAGAACTATTCCAAAACCCACAATTTCCCAAATTCAGCTCACTGGAAAAAACTGGATCACTGTTCCCACATAACGGCCGCGGTTCCGCAGTCAAACCATAGCTTTGACCGCGGATCCGCGGCGTTACTGTTGGATCACGTGCCCAATTTTCTTCCGTATGCTTCAAAAACCCTGCTTCATTTTCTGGCATGATCAAAATAATTTTTAGACACTGTTTAAAAACGACAGAAACTTTAGCACTTGAAAATTGTGATTTTCAAAATTCGGTTCGATCGATATTTTAAACGCGTTAGCACAAATTAGTATAGCTTAATGGTGAGGCTCTGATACCACTGTATGTCCACGGAAGCGCCCCGGCCGTCTAACAGACGCCAAATGCGGAAAAAAAACTTTTTACAACTGGTGCTATCGCGTACTATAACCCGGATCTGCCATTAAAGCTAAACTAACAAACTACAAAGTGGGTAGAAGAGTTATACCGAACGATCCGAGTCCTTCGGTCTTCAACCATCATCCCAAGCTTTGTTGCGACTGCTCCGATCTCCTGAATCTCCAATCTTCTCGTCCAGGTGGCACCACGTCGATGGTCTTTAAACGGGCTCCCGCCTCTGAACCAAGGCAACTCGGTCGTCAAGTTTGCTAAAAGAGACGACCAAGATGATGTAGAGAATGAGTAGAACACTTTGTCTCGTTACGTCCAAGGCTATGGATCAACGGTTAATGAAGTTGCCTTTTGGATCGAAATGAAATGCGAAACGGAGTATACTAATTTCTATAAACAAATCTATCATATTCTTTTCCCAAAACAACTTAGCCATTCTCATGAGAGAGGGGCCGGCCAATATATGGAGGAGGGGTGAGTGTAGGAGTGAGGGGGAGGTGACCTTAAGCAAGCATACTTATCATGACTCATTACTTCATTAATGCAAAACCATGAGTCACCTTTAACACATCTTCAAGCATTAAATACAACCAATGAATCATATAACACCTCACAAACCTAGTCACCCTTTTCTAGAATCCTATAGAAGCAATCTCATGACTCACCCTTATCAAGAAAAGATAAATCCGTATTTAACCGAATGTAAAATACGGGTGATAGAAAACTGGAAAATGGCAACTTCCAAAAGTGATCCTGAAACGAATTTCACGATAACCCCGTAAAAGTATAAACATACCCGCATTTGTATTACGACTGAATACAAATGCATCTGAGATAAAGATATTATATCTACACAGTATAATACTGGGTCCCGGCTTAAACCAAAGCCTACCAGTATTATCTGCCCGAAAAACGACACGTGTGAAAACGCACGTACATTTTCCGAACCTTGCCATAAAACCATACGGCCTCTACAACGTTTCGCCCGAACTTGGGAAAGTGTCTGTGGGGGACTCTAATGACTCATCAATACACTGGCACTGGGTATAACCTCTAGCACGTCAGAGGTACAAGCTGTACGTAACGGTTGCCTATGTATTGATTGGAAGGGAAACTGATGAGCGAACTCATCTATAAACCCTACTGAGCCTAACAGTGACAATATACATACAGTTCGGTCCATTCATCTATAAGTATCGCATGTCTGCCTAGGGGCTGGTAACGTCAGACCCCCATTAGCGGTATAAGTCGTGTCAGAGAGTGGCCCAGAACACCCTGAGATACTACTGGAGTGCCTACCAGTAAATCTCCTGCCTCGGCCGAGGGCTTTGTGTAATGGCTCTCCTAGACACAGCGCGATCTCACCCCCAATACCGGGAGGGACGAATCCCTTGCCGATCCGCTCACTTGCCTTCATGCGACTCGGGACTGTACCCAAAAAAGACCTGTTTGCACGACTCCTTTGAGCCGTGGTAGGGTAGAAATCAAAGCACAGTAGGAACTCACACGAGACAAATGACGACCTCAGGTCGATGAACTAACCTGTACACATGTCACCAGGGAACTGCTATCTGACGATATGTATAATACCAACTAGCATGTTCCCGGTGAGTCCTGTCCGGTGTACTCATAACCTAATGAGCACTTGTATACATCTTAGGTGATCCTACTGACACCAATGGCTTGTAAGACCGGCCATCGCCCCTCGTCGGTGTCTCGACTGTATACACTAGTCTACTCTGGAGGATCGATGCCCTGTCTTGAAACTCCCACGACTAGGGACACTTTAAGGATGTGCTTACAGACCCCAGCTCCTTTGTATATGATCGCCATCATACTGCTGGTAGTCAAGAAAGAATGCTATGGGCTCTATCATCATGCAATAGTAAACTAAAGCATGTATACGATGATAAAGTCAAACCAGATAGCAAACTATCATCTCGAGCAAGACTGTCATATCGGTATAGGTCCTGCCTCAATCATTGCAATCACGTACCTGCGATCCAATAATTGACTTTGAGGGCACTATCTCCAACAACAAGGTCAACAAGGCCGTACGACTATCCTAATCCAATCGCATCATATGCGTTGCAGATAAGCACTAATCAGCTACCGCACACTATGCCTTGACAAGGTCAATAAACACCGCACGAAAACTAAATAGTCCTTATCTGAAATGACGGAGGGCTACGACAGGTTTTTAAGAAAACCTTTTGCGTAATGAACTTGATATCGTTGTAGAATCGAGTGATTTGAAAAGGAGTGGTTTAAGCTCCGCTTTTAAAATCGAGGTTTTCAAAATAAATCGAGTGGGTGTAGCATTTGCTAGCTTTTGATAAAGTGGTCACTCCCGGTGAAGAGATCTAGGCTCTTTCCTCATCGAATGAGGTGCTGGATATTCATCAAGGAATACCACTATGCAAAGCAAGAACTAGAGCTAACTTTTTGAAAATTTGATTCAACGGCATCATTAGGTTTCTTTCCTTTTCATTAATCTCATTAATGAAGTCCCATCATTTGTGCTTCCTAAGCATCACAGATAAAGAATCGAAAATATAACGTACGCTGATGCCATCCGCATTCGCCACGGTGTCCCGTCATGCACGGTTAGGTTAGTTAACTAACGGCAGAGCGGGTGCAGGACTAGCGCGGATGCAAAACTTAAGGCATATTTATTATATATCATATATATAATATAAAACATTCGTCTCACATAGTTATATGATCTCATCACAGAACATTGCAGCAGAAGTCAACATATTAAATATTGGATATATTAGGAGGTCCGTATTTTAAATTAAGCCAGTAAAAAACACGGATTCCACGGTTGTGATGAATAGCCAAACACACATCCCTAGACCCCTACAAGAGCGGCAAGTAACCCTACCAATTCTAGAGTTAGGAGACCCAGACTCGACTTCTCGAGATAGTCTCCCACTGGACTCTAGAACCCGGTTACTTATGCTCCCCGCCTTGTGTCTATCCTAATGCGGAAAAGTAAATAATATACATCAATGGTGGCATCATTCTCAAACCGGAAGTGTCCCAATAAAAGAATATTAGATACAAATTTTTACATAAATGAAAATGAAAAATTCTCATCTCACGCAAAAAAAACCCAGCTATTCAAACACGACGATCCAATATAACATCTCACAGCAATACATAACATCACACGTCATCAACGTAAGTAAATATGCGTATCCTAATTGTCGTTGACGTATAGCAACGAAATCGGCAATACACCACATATTACACTTACGGTCGTAGAAAAGAAAGTGAAAACTACAATAATTGGAATCCACAACATTCTTAGACATCATAAACCCGAAATATCACATACTTCGAATTTCATGCCTAACCATATAAATTCCTTAGACATCATAAACCCAGAATATCACATATTCCGAATTTCATGCCTAACGTTATAAACCCGACATTTTAGTCTCAAATTGAAAACACTTTTCAATAACCAGTCAGACAATTTAACAAGATTCTCGACAGTTGATCGAATACTCGTCGGAAACATTAGTAGAAGGTCGCACCCCCGATGCCGTCAACGAAGTGCACTTAGGCGGAACACCGCGGCCGCGAGCATCCGAACGGATGCTTTTGGCTACGGGGTTCTCCTACAGTCACTTGGTCGGGGCTATGGGGCGTGGCTATCTAGTAGTGTTACCCGACGAATGTTTGCGTACTATACAAGATTGCAACGGAGTTTTGATCCGAATGAAAACACCGCGGTGTTTCCCCAATCAGAGCAAAGCTCTGTTCAAATTCCGAGATTTGAAACGAAACAACGCTTTGTGAAAAGTGCTAGCATTAAATGCGCCAGCACTAAGAGTCAAAGACTCTGAAACGGCGCTCACGTGCAAAGCATGAGAGTGCTAAGCGCCAAGAGCGCTAAGCGCCATATAACAGTGTAAGTTCTATAGCGCATATGCGCCTGACAGAGGAAGAACAAAAGAATTAAAATAAAAGGAACACTTGACAGATAATGACAAAAAGGAAGAAAACACTTAATTAAACATTTTATTGCAATGGAAATAGATCGCCAAACATGGGATCAAAAGTACAGGGATTTACAAACATATAGATAAAATTATCTAGTTCCCTCTCTGTCTTTTCCACCATGTCAAAGCGACGACCTTCGCGAGAAGCAGCTACCCATCGGTTAGCACCGCATTCACCAGCAAAAGCAGAGATGACGGCCTGATGAGCCTGTATTTGGCTCAGCAACTGAACAGAGCAATCCCTCAGGTCTTTGGTGATCAAGTGCGCCTCGAAAAAGCACTCGATCTTGTCTTCAGTGGCATCGAGTATCACTGGGGTCATCTCCGCCGGAGGAGAGGGAATATCAGCGAGCACGGACATGAGGATCATCCGAAGCCAAATAGAATTGGGAAGGAGAGGAGATCCTTCACGAGTCAAGAGCTCGTGCGTCGCTGCGTCGCATTGGTCATCCGTAAGAGCAGGATTCACCAAGCGCGCAGCGCAGCGAGGAACAATGTCCTGAATGGGCACTTCCCATCGTTGTCGACGAGCATGTGGGCGGTTACAAGCCATAGTTAAGATGGTTCTCTGGAAATGAGAAAAGAAAGAATCATTGCTTCAGATTATAAAGAGTAGGCAAAGAATATTTTTTGCATAATGGAGCAATTTCAAGGATCTGGGAAATGTAAGTTCTGGGGAATATAAGTTTGATTTAAAAAACGAAGGTGAAAAGACACCTCCTACAATAAAAGCAACGCTTCAAAGAAACGCCAGGTGTGCTGCACCCAAAGCAGCCCACCACGTGCAAAGCACGTGTGGGCTAGCGCTGGGTGCGCTGCGCTCTAAGCAGCGCACCACGTGCAAAGCACAGATGCACTAGCGCTGGGTGCGCTGCGCTCTAAGCATCGCACCACGTGCAAAGCACGGGTGCGCTAGCGCTGGAACTAAAAGCTCCCCACCGTCAAATCAAAGATCCAATAATAATGATAAATCATTAATTAATCAGAATTAAATTCTGTTAAAAATAGATTCCTCAAAATCTTTCCAAACAACAAGATTGTGCTCTGTAAATCAGAGCACCGTTGGATCAATGATCTAGTGGTGATTAAAAATCACCAAAATACAGAATAAATTCTGTATGGAAAAGATTTCCCAATCTTGTTAGTAATAAGAAGACTGCCTTCTGTAAATCAGAAGCCCTTGGATCAAAGATCCAACGATGGGAAATTCCCTAAATCAATTGGAGAAAATATCTCCTTAACTTACTGAACTGATCAGCATGCCCTATAAAAAGGCTCCTAGACTTCAAGTCTCAAAAAAAAAGAGAGACAGAAATGAAGAGAGAAACCCCATCTAAGCTTCGAGAGATCTCAAGTGCCAAGCTCTTAGGAAAAAGAAGAGTCTCCTCAAGGGAAAAAAATGAATAGAGAGATGAAATCATCTCATAAAAGAAGAATTTACTTCTTTAAAGATCATAGATCTACAAGACAAAAGTCTTTCACAAAAAGATCAAAAGATCTCATCATAAAAGAAGAAGAACATAATTCTTCTCACAGATCATAGATCTATAAGACAAATTGTCTTTCAGAGATCATCTCATTATAAAAGGGGAGAATAATTCAATTCTCTCAGGATCAAAGATCCATAATGGCGAAGCCTTTTACTAAAATAAGAGATTAAAACATCTCCCACAAAATAAGAACATTTGTTCTTAGAATCTTGAGACAAAGTCCCTTATAAACAAGAATTTGTTTCTCAGATCATAAAATTGATCAGATGCGCTTTGCCCTCTTGAACTGCGCTTTTGTGCTCTTGGACTGGCGCTCAGTGCCAAGCGTGACACGTGTCTCTCATGTATGTGCCACTTAACAGTTAGCGCTTTGCGCTCTTGAAATAGCGCACTGCGCTCATGGGCTGGCGCTCAGCGCCAGGCGCACCATGTGTCACTCACGTGTGCGCCACTGAACTAATAGCGCAATGCGCTCATAAACTAGTGCTTTCCGCTCATAAACTGGCGCAATGCGCCCATCATCTGGCGCTTAGCGCCAAGCGCGACACGTGTCCCTCACGAGTCAGCTACTCGACTGAAGCGCACTGCGCTCTTTGATTGCCGCAAAGCGCCAAGCGCACCATGTGCTGCGCCGATAGAACATAAATTGTTCTTTAATAAACCCAGAGCTATAACGAATGCTCAGATTCAATAAAAGACAAAACATTGTCAAAATGCAAGTCAATGCTCAACTTTATTAAAAGGGCCAAGCCCAAACAAATGCTCAACAGCCCAAAATAAATTTTAAACATTTTAACTCCATTGGACTTAGCCCAATATTGGCCATAAGTTCTCAATTCAGATTAACTGAGCCCATATGTTCACAAATCTTTTGATCTTAGTATCAAATTGGACTGCAGATCTCTCAACCAATATTGGTTCGATGGTACATCTCTTTACTACTATGATATTTTTCGTTGTAATCCTTCAATGTCTTCAGAGAGGTGACGGGTCCCGACAACCATACATTCCAGGGACTATGATGTCCTTAACCTCGGACTGTGGGGTCCCTTTAAACCCACGGACTATGATGTCCTTAACCTCGGACTGTGGGGTCCCTTTAAACCCATGGACTATGATGTCCTTAACCTCGGACTGTGGGTTCCTTAAGCCCATGGACCGAGATGTCCTTAAACTAACATTGGACCGTAATGTCCTTAAACTAATTATGGACCGCAATGTCTTTAAACTAAACAATAGAGCCCAAATGCTCTTTTGTTGGATCTAAATGATCTTTTTAAGTTGATCTTATTCTAAAATTAGACTAACTTATCCTTAACAAACGTTTAAGTTGATCTTATTCTCAAATGAGACTAACGCATCCTTACACCCAACCCCAAACCCAAATCTAAGAAGCTACGGATTTTAACTAATCCACGCTCTACGGGCGATAACATAAATTAGTCTCCGTATATAATCCACGGGAAACCAAAAACAAAACAAACACCCACGACACGAAGTGACCATATAGAGAAGGAGAAAGTGGTTACCGCGATACAGTAGCGTAATTAACTGCAGGAGCTTGCGCCTGCAGGGAAGAGCGTCCCCACAATCAAAAACCCCTCAATGAGAGGGAATCTGACGAAGTCTGCTACATCGGCCGCATCCGTTTAAACCTCCGATACACGGTGCCATAAATCAACTTGGCATCTTTGGAGAGGTGGATGGATAGCACCAATTAGCATCTGCCCCGAAATTCAGGCAAGACGGACCCACGCGGTCACGTCTCCGTGTTTCGGTGGGGAACAGATTCTGGCACGCCCGGTGGGATCTTTTCCTCTTTCCACTTCACACTCCGTGTGTCGTGTTCGCGAACGAATCGTGGTTTGATATGGTTTTCCTTGGGTTCGAGGTACTAAGATTTGGTTTTTCTCCCGTCAAGAAAAAAGAAATAGCCTGTAACTGCTCCAGCTGCAGCTTCAACTGCAACTCCCGTTCCACCTCATCTGGAAGTGTAATCTACGGGCCCAAAGCGGCCTCCCTGTTCAAGATGCCAGTGGAGAAAGTAACTCAGGCCACCACTGGGTTGTTCTTTGGGACCATGATCCCACCGATGAGCTTCAATGCCCCGCTGCTGCTGCAAGAAGCCCCAAAGAAGTCGGTCTTTGATCGATTTACTACTGCCGCGGTCCCTCTCAACGGGTCGCCCAACTCCACTGCCTCAGTTTTCAACAGACTGGGCCAGAACGCCAACAAACCCGCGATACCTGAAGCAGCCATCCCTAAGCGGATAGCCATCCCGGATCAAGCGGGCGAAATTATCAGAGAGGCTTCTTCTTCCAAGAAGTCAGTCTTCACAAGGCTAGCCGTTCTGGCTCCCGTTTCAGACGAAATTGTCAAGGCTGCTTCATCTGCTCGGAAGTCTACCTTCGACAGACTGGCTATTCCCTCTCGACGGATGTCAGTCTTCAATAGGCTGACAACAATAACTTCTGACCAACATAGGGGGCATGAGGAAGTCACCCCTACAGCTGAGACAATCCCAATGGCTCGACACGCTCGATGTCGCTACTGGCGCCGAGTAAGGAAGGCTGGGGGCAGCTCCCCTTCTAGAATGACTCCGCCCGCTCCCATGGCGGAAATCGATGCTGCTATTCCAACTAGGAACAGCTTTGAACTGCTAAGGAGGGTTCGCAAAAACTCTCCAACTGCCATGCTGAAAAGATATCCTCCACCTGTGGAGAATGCTATGGAAAAGAAGCCGGAGCAGCCCCTCAGCGACTGTCCTCCAAAATTTACAAAGTCTGGCGACAGGTCGAGGAATCGGTGATTGACCAGGACTACTCTCGCCAACAAAAGAAGATTAAAGCTCAGCAAGAAAAGAGCCATCCTGTGGTATCGCAGAAGATGTCATCCGTCTGGGTGCCCGCTACAACGGCTCCCTCAACCTCAACCGCTCATAAGAGAAGGAGGCCAGAGAAAACCCCTGTGACCGTGGCGAACCGCAAGGACGCTGAATCTAAACGCCCTAAGTGTGGAGGCATGGTAACACATACCGTTTATATGGCTTCCGGAAAAGAGGAAAGCCGTGCTTTTATGGGTCATCGACCGCTTACCCGATCGATAATGAAGCCTCAGGAACAACAGTAGCAGAAAATTCAGGAGATGCTGACTGCATTTGTTAGTTGTATGTATGCCCTAGAGGCCAGTATTGTACAGATGATGTATATTATATTGGATGCTTGGACATATATAGAGATGACTTTCTTGCTCGATATGATAGTATGCTATCTGGTTGCTCTTTATCTTAATATGTACACTTGTCTCTTTAAACTGTCTTATAGTTACATGTTGGTAAAGCCCTTAGGATGTGTACTTGACTACCTGGACTATGATGCAGATCATACTAGTGGGGACATGGTAGTCCATAGGTACATCCTTCAAGGTCCCTAGTCATGGGTGTATCGATATACCAGTGTAGACTAGCGTATAAGCTTCTCGACCCATGAGATGGGCGATGGATGATCCCATATCCATTGGTGTTTGACATCAGAGATGGTATACGGGTGCTCAGTGGAGACTGGGTACACTGGACGGACTCGCCGAGAACTCCCAGATGGTATTATACCTCACGTCAGATGGCGGTTCTCAGATGACACTTGTGCAGGTTAGTCTGTAGACCCGAGATCGTCATAGAGTCTTTTGTAATTCCCACTGTGCTTTGATCTCCACCTTACCACGTCCATGAGGGCGTGCAAAACGGTGGTTTTTTGGTACAGTCCCGTGTCACATGGAGGCAATGAGCGATAGGAGGGGTTTCGTCTCTCCCGGTATTGGGGGTTAATGTTGCGCAGTGCTCGATTGGCCGTAACAGGGAAGTCCCTGGCCAGGGTTGATCAGAGTTTTGCTAGTAAGTGTTACCAGTACTTTCTCGACCCATTATGAGCCTCACATCGGCACGACTTATCGGTTATTGGGGTCTGACGTTTACCACCCCTAGACTTGATATGCGACATATCAGACGAACAGACCGGACTGTACGGTAAGTGTTACTGGTTGGATTCACAGGAGTGTGAGCGGGCTTGCTCGTTGATTTTCTGATCGCTCAATACCCGGGTGGCCGTTACGTTTGGCAGACCGCTTGCGGCTTGTGGGTGCTTGATATGATCATCATCTGCTGCCGACATATTGACGAGTCTTTAGAGTCCTACACAGAGGTTTCCTGGCTCAAGCGAAACGAAATAGGAGCGCATATGAGATATGTGCGGGACCGAGAATAATGCGTGTATGTGATACCGTATTTCATTCTCGCGATGAATGTTTCGATTGGTTGTATGCGATATAACCTAGTTATCGAATCGAAGATTGATTCGATAAGTCGATACATTGGATACTAGTCGGTTATATGCGATATGACCGGATCATTGAATCAAGTGTTGATTTAATAATTTAATGTATAATTATATATTTGATATATTACTTTGCATTAACTAGTATTGGTTCACTTTAAAAGGATTTTCTCACTTGATGTGCACATGGTATATGTGATATAATTTTTTGTGTGCACTTGATTGTATCATGTTTGATGATACATGCTAACTTGAGTTTGTGTAAAGATTAAACCATGGTTGTGTAATGGTTAGAGTTTTCTTTTTCTTACTTATTTATTTATTTATTTTGTGAAAGATACAAGAGAAAATGGTGGCTTTATTTGTTTGTAGTTGAAACTTCATGAAGGTTTGACTATGTAACCATTTTGTCTTCATGCTTAACCCTAACCATTCAAACTAACCATGGTCTATTCTCTACACCTAACCAAGGTTAGGATATGATAAGTATTGATATTATTTTCCTTTTTAAATACTACTCATCATATTCTATCTTCTTCTTCATCTTCATCAAGAAGAAAAGCTTGCCTCCATTAATGGCATCTTGAGTAAAAGAGTGAGAAATCCAATTCTAAAGTGGACCCACCTCCTATTTCTTCACCCTCTACCTCTTGCCAAGTAGTATAGGGTGTTTTCTTCACAAGTTTCACGACTCGGTGAAGTTGGAGCTTGATCTTGTGTTGCCTCGACGTAGATCATCTTCGGCATCGAAGCCGACAACCTAGCCCGCCCATTTCTCCGATGAAGCCGATGCAAGTGTCCGGGATTCGAGATGGACAGCGAGATGACGTCTACATGGAGCTAAGGAAGAGGAGAACCGGATCAACAAAGGTTGTAGCCTCTTTCCTTTAGTTAAAATGTTAACTAGTTTCACTTTTCGCCTAAACTCTAGTCAACGAATCCGTATTAGGGTTTCTCGGCACTTGTAAAATTCGAAATTGGCATGGTTGATGCCTTGTGAGACCTCATTAGAGTGCCTAGGAACGCTACAGTGGTATCAGAGCCTAGCTAGAGCCTTAGGCGAAGTCTAGACGACGTTTGAAATCCGAACGAACATCGAAACCCTAATTTTTCATGCTTTCTGGACTTTTTTCAAAAACTGGGTTTTTTCCAGATTAAAAATGCTTAAAAAATTCAGCAGGGAATTCTAAGAATTACGGTGCAAAAAATATCTCATGATTTGTTTAAAGCGCGGCGGAACTGCGGCAGAAGCCTGGATTCTGCGGCGGTTCCGCGGCCAAATGATGGGATCTGCTTCCAATATTTGCACAGTAATTCATGTTTTCAGGTGCTGAGTTTTCTGGGAATTTTTAATATGCATTCAACAGTTGAGTATTCTGGGGTTGTATTAGGAATCGAAGATTCGATCGGATTATCAAACTTTGTCTATGTGTTTTTCCGGATAATTTTAGAATATGTTAAAAAGTTCGACCGGATGCAAATACCCAATCTTTCCCCTGCCGGGAAATTTCCAAGTGTTGGATTTTTCTGTGGTTTAAGGACGTTCTGAGTAGTGCAAGTAACGCAATGGTCCCTCTAGAAGACAACAAACCTTAACTCGATTATGTGACCGTCTTGAACTGCCCTTTGAACCTTCGTTTTTGGGGCAGTACGGCATGCCACATGTGAGGCGTTGGCTTGACCCTTCTACGGCTAGACCGTTGGTGCTGAGGCATGAAGTGAATGTCTTTGAACCTATTTCATGTGTTGAACATTTTCGGGAAAACTTGGGTGTTCGAATGTTCGATCGGAAAGTTTAATATTTTCTATTTATCCGGAATGGGATACAATAATTGGAATTCACAAACAGTTATGAGATAACTGAATGAATGTTATAAATCTAGCGGTTCAGTTTCACTTGATATTGAAAAGAGTTTTCGATAATGAGACTAAAATGCGGGGTTTATAATTGTCAGGCATGAGATGTCTAAGTATTTCATTTGATTAGGCATGCGATGTCTGAAGAGGTTGCGGATTCCAACTGTTGTAGTTTTACACTTTCTTTTCTGTGACCGTAAGTGTAATATGTGATATCGCCGGTTTCATTGCTATATGTCAACGACGATTGGGATGCGCATATTTACCTACGTTGATGACATATGATGTTATGTGTTGCTGGATATGTTATATTGGATTATCGTGTTCGAATAGCCGGGTTTTTTTATGTGAGATGAGTGTTTTTCATTTTCATTCATGTAAAAACTTGTATGTAATATTCTTTTATTGGGGCACTTCCAGGTTGCGGAAGATGTCACCGTTGATGTATATTATTTACTTTTCCGCATTAGGATAGACCCAAGGAGGGGAGCACAAGTAACCGGGTTCTAGGGTCCAGTGGGAGACCATCTTGAGGAGTCGAGTCCGGGTCTCCTAACCCTAGAATTGGTAGGGTTGCTTGCCGCTCCCGTAGGGGTCTAGGGGTGTGGGATTGGCTATTCATCATGACCGTGGAATCCGTGTTTTATACTGGCTCGTATTGAAAATACGGACGTCCTAGTATATCCAATATTTCATATGATATTTTCTGCTGCGATATCTGTGATGTGATCATTTGATATGTTCTGATGGATACAGTATATAGTATATATGATAAATTATATAGACGTTACTTATGTTTTGCACCCGCACTAGCCCTGCCCTGCTCTGTCGTTAGTTACCTAACCTAAACGGTGCACGAGGGGACATCGAGGCGAATGCGGATGGCATAAGTGTACGTCATATTTATCTGTGATGTTTAGGTGACTTAAATGATGGGACTTCATTAATGTGATTAATGAAAGAAAAGAAACCTAAAAGATGTTGTAGAATCAAATTTTAAATAAAAAGGGTAGCTACAGTTTTGCTTTGCATAGTGGTATATATGATATACCCTGCACCTTATTCGATGAGGAAAGGGCCGAGATCCCTTCACCGGGAGTGACCCCTTTAGCAATAACTGGAAAATGCTACACACTCGGTTTGCTTTTGATTGTTTTTTGGAGTTTTGCTTTGCACAGTGATATATATGATATATCCTGCACCTCATTCGATGAGGAAAGGGCCGACGATCCCTTCACCGGGAGTGACCCCTTTAGCAAAACTAGAAAAGCCTCAAAATCACTCCATTTCAAAACTTCACTTGATTCTACAACGATATCAAGTTCATTACGCAATAGGTTTTCAGAAAAACCTGACGTAGCCCTCCGTCATTTTAGATAAGTTACATATAGTATTCGTGCTATATTTGTTGGCTTTCGTCAATGTGTAGTATGCGGTAGCTATGTGCTGCTTATCTGCTGCATATGATGCGACCGGATTAGGGTAGTCGTACGGCTTTGTTGGCTTTCGTCAAGGGTCGTGCGGGTGGGTTTAATTCAGTCAAGAAATGTACGGGTTGAACTTGACTAGCGGGCTGTAGTTTGTTGGCTTTCATCAAGGTCATAGCACGCTAGGGGCAAAAGCATTATCGGGTATTTCAAGTGTTGAAATTTGCAATGAGATTGCATACCTTCTATGAGATAGTTGGATCCCGATACCCACTGCGTGTAAGAGTTACTCCTGGGAGAGTTTTGCACATTACAATTAGCCGATCAAGTAGGTGTCTAGAAAGGTGTCAACGGGGTTACGCCTCTGGGAAAACGAGGTTTACTATAATTAGGTCCGTGCGAAAGCACGGGGAACCTCCCTCAAAGTACCGACACTGGCCTGGCTGAAAGATTGGCGAAGTTGTAGGGTGTAATTAATCCCGGCTAGTCTTTCTTTTTAGGGTTTGAAGGAAGATTTGATAAAAACCAGTGGGAGCCATCCTGATTAGATAAGATAATAACCAATCTGATCTTGCAAGAGCATACGCTAAAGTGTTTTCTTCTCTCTCTCTCTCCAGGTAGCGACCATGTCATGCCCTAATAAAGATAATAATATGGATGTATTGACTGAACCCGCATGTTATGCTGTGCTGGGGAACGTTGGTTCCGTTCTTTCTTATAAGAGTTATGGGAATGAACAGGACATAGGGGATTACCAGGATTCCCAAGCCACCCGAATGAAGAAAGTACATGTTGATGCATTTTCTTCGGGTGTATTCGTTACAGAGAACTGTTTCTCCATCTGCTCTACGTCCTGGGTATTAGATACCGGGTCAGGATCCCATATATGTAATCAGTTACATGGGCTTAGGAAAGGTAGAGAACTTGGAGAAGGTGATAAAGACATAAGAGTTGGAAATGGTGCAATAGTTGCAGCTAAGACTGTCGGGGAATATCACCTTGCATTACCAACTGGTAATACTTTCTCTGAACGAATGCTATTACATGCCGAACCTGATATGCAATATTATATCGGTTTCTTTGTTGAGTAAAGAGGGATATAATTTTGTATTACAGGACAATGTTATGAACATTTTCCGTAACCAAAAGTTGGTTGGATCAGGCACGTTGTGCAATGGCATTTATGTTCTAAATCAATCAACAGTTCTAAGCATAACAAACACATACAAGAGGAAGAGTTCAGAACTGAACGAATCCTTCTTGTGGCATTGTAAACTGGGTCACATCAATGTGACACGACTGGCTAAGTTGCATAAGGATGGATATTTGAAACCATTCGAATATTCATCTTATGACACTTGCCAGTCATGTCTCAAAGGCAAGATGACCAAAACTCCGTTTACTAGACACGGAGAAAGAGTTACCGAACTCTTGGGACTAATACATAGTGATATATGCGGTCCGATGTCTACACATGCCAGGGATGGTTCTTCGTACTTCATTACATTCACTGACGATCTCTCAAGATACGGACATGTGTACTTGATAAGACACAAGTCTGAAGCTTTTGAGAAATTTAGAGAATATAAACAAGAAGTCGAGAACCAAACCGGAAAAAGTATTAAAATCCTTCGATCTGATCGAGGAGGTGAATACTTGAGCAATGAATTCCTGGACTTCTTAAAAGAGAATGGGATTCTCTCTCAGCTGACTCCTCCCTATACACCACAGCACAATGGTGTATCAGAACGGAGGAACCGCACCCTATTAGATATGGTGCGCTCTATGATGAGCACAGCTGAGTTACCTATTTCCTTCTGGGGGTATGCGCTTGAGACAGCCATACATCTATTGAATATGGTCCCGACCAAATCTGTGCCAACCACTCCATATGAGATATGGAAAGGAAAGAGACCATGTCTTAACTATGTTAAGATATGTGGTTGTCCAGCCTATGTCAAATGACAAAATCCGGACAAACTCGGGGCACGGTCTGTTCTATGCAAATTTATAGGATATCCCAAGAATTCACAAGGGTATATCTTCTACCACCCTGAGGAACAAAGAGTGTTTGTTTCTCGGCATGCCACCTTTTTAGAAAAGGAATTTCTTGAAAAAGAGATTAGTGGTCATGAGGTAGAACTGGAAGAGGTTCCAGCTGCAAAAGCTATAACAGAAGATCTGGTGGAACCAGAGGATTCCATAGTTCGCGATGAACCCCAGCCACTCCGCCGATCTAGTAGGGTTCCTCACCCACCTGAGAGATACTACGGTTTTCTCATGGATGGTGGGAGCGAGGATTGCATCATGGAGGATGATGACCCAACTAGCTTCGAGCAGGCCATCACGAGTAGGGACTCAGTGAAATGGCTCAATGCTATGCGGTCCGAGATGGAATCCATGTACACCAACAAAGTATGGACTTTGGAAGTTGCTCCTGAAGGGGTAAAACCCATTGGGAGCAAGTGGATCTTCAAGAAAAAAACTTGGTGTAGATGGGAAAGTGGAGACTTTCAAAGCTAGACTTGTTGCAAAGGGTTTTCGTCAAAGACCAGGTGTGGACTATGACGAAACCTTTTCTCCAGTGGCTATGCTTAAATCCATCCGGATCATGCTTGCCATCGCTGCATATCATGACTACGAAATCTGGCAAATGGATGTTAAGACCGCCTTTCTAAACGGTGATTTAGAAGAGTGCGTGTACATGACTCAGCCAGAGGGCTTCGTAGACAGTGGGAGCAGCGGGAAGGTGTGCAAGCTGCTTAAATCCATTTATGGATTAAAGCAAGCATCGCGGAGTTGGAACATCTGCTTTGACGTCGTTATCAAAGAGTTTGATATCATCAAAAACCCAGATGAACCTTGTATTTACAAGAAGGTGGCAGAGAGTAAGGTTGTCTTCCTCGTATTGTACGTGGACGACATACTCTTGATAGGAAATGATATTCCTATGCTGCAATCAGTCAAGCTCTTCTTATCATAAAGATTCTCAATGAAAGATCTTGGTGATGCCACCTGCATATTGGGAATCAGGATCTATAGAGATAGATCCAAACGGATATTGGGATTGTCCCAATCCAAGTACATTGACACCATACTAAAGAGGTTTAGTATGGAAGAATCCAAGCGTGGGAACTTGCCCACGATCTCTGGAGTCACTCTCTCCAAAGAGATGTCTCCCAAGACTGATTTGGAGAGAGCTCGCATGCAAGGGAGACCCTATGCTTCGACTGTAGGCTCTATCATGTATGCGATGCTATGTACCAGACCCGATGTTGCATACTCACTAAGTGTAGTGAGCAGGTATCAAGCTGATCCTTGAGAGAGTCACTGGACAGCTGTGAAGAGCATTCTCAAGTACTTGCGAAGGACTAAAGAGATGCTCTTGGTGTATGGTAACGGAGAACTCCAAGTGGAGTCCTTTACCGATTCAAGCTTCCAGAGTGATAAGGACGACTCTAAGTCGCGGTCGGGATTTGTCTTTACCCTTTACGGAGGGGCGGTTAGCTGGAAGAGTTCCAAGCAGGAAACCGTGGCAGACTCGACGATGGAGGCTGAATACATCGCTGCCAACGATGCTGCTAAAGAGGCTGTCTGGATCAAGAAGTTCATTACTGAACTTGGAGTGGTTCCATCCATTGAGCATCCAATACCTTTGTATTGTGATAACAATAGAGCGGTGGCTTTGGCCAAGGAACCCAGGCCCCATCAGCGATCCAGGCATATTCTGAGGCGGTATCACCTGATCCGGGAGATAGTTGATCGCCGGGAGATCGAGGTCAGGAGGGTTGACATGAAGATCAACACGGTGGATCCACTCACGGAGGCCATTCCCCAGATACAGTTTGAGAGACTCTTCGGGATGCTCGGTATGCGATACTACAGCAGCTGGCCCTAGTGCAAGTAGAAGATTGTTAGTTGTATGTATGCCCTAGAGACCAGTATTGTACAGATGATGTATATTATATTGGATGCTTGGACATATATAGAGATGACTTTCTTGCTCGATATGATAGTATGCTATCTTGTTGCTCTTTATCTTAACATGTACACTTGTCTCTTTAAACTGTCTTATAGTTACATGTTGGTAAAGCCCTTAGGATGCGTACTTGACTACCTGGACTATGATGCAGATCATACTAGTGGGGACATGGTAGTCCATAGGTACATCCTTCAAGGTCCCTAGTCGTGGGTGTATCGAGACGGGGCATCGATATACCAGTGTAGACTAGCGTATACGCTTCTCGACCCATGAGATGGGCGATGGATGATCCCATATCCATTGGTGTTTGACATCAGAGATGGTATATGGGTGCTCAGTGGAGACTGGGTACACTGGACGGACTCACCGAGAACTCCCAGATGGTATTATACCTCACGTCAGATGGCGGTTCTCAGATGACACTTGTGCAGGTTAGTCTGTAGACCCGAGATCGTCATAGAGTCTTGTGTGATTCCCACTGTGCTTTGATCTCCACCTTACCACGTCCATGAGGGCGTGCAAAACGGTGGTTTTTGGGTACAGTCCTGAGTCACATGGAGGCAATGAGCGATAGGAGGGGTTTCGTCTCTCCCGGTATTGGGGGTTGATGTTACGCAGTGCTCGATTGGCCGTAACAGGGAAGTCCCTGGCCAGGGCTGATCAGAGTTTTGCTGGTAAATGTTACCAGTACTTTCTCGACCCGTTATGAGCCTCGCATCGGCACGACTTATCGGTTATTGGGGTCTGACATTTACCACCCCTAGACTTGATATGCGACATATCAGACGAACAGACCGGACTGTACGGTAAGTGTTACTGGTTGGATTCACAGGAGTGTGAGCGGGCTTGCTCGTTGATCTTCTGATCGCTCAATACCCGGGTGGCCGTTACGTTTGGCAGACCGCTTGCGGCTAGTGGGTGCTTGATATGATCATCATCTGCTGCCGGCGTATTGACGAGTCTTTAGAGTCCTACACAGAGGTTTCCTGGCTCAAGCGAAACGAAATAGGAGCGCATATGAGTTATGTGCGGGACCAAGAATAATGCGTGTATGTGATACCGTATTTCATTCTCGCGATGAATGTTTCGATTGGTTGTATGGGATATAACCTAGTTATCGAATCGAAGATTGATTCGATAAGTTGATACATTGGATACTAGTCGGTTATGTGCGACATGACCGGATCATTGAATCAAGTGTTGATTTAATGATTTAATGTATAATTATATATTTGATATATTACTTTGCATTAACTAGTATTGGTTCACTTTAAAAGGATTTTCTCACTTGATGTGCACTTGGTATATGTGATATAATTTTTTGTGTGCACTTGATTGTATCATGTTTGATGATACATGCTAACTTGAGTTTGTGTAAAGATTAAACCATGGTTGTGTAATGGTTAGGGTTTTCTTTTTCTTACTTATTTATTTATTTATTTTGTGAAAGATACAAGAGAAAATGGTGGCTTTATTTGTTTGTAGTTGAAGCTTCATGAAGGTTTGACTATGTAACCATTTTGTCTTCATGCTTAATCCTAACCATTCAAACTAACCATGGTCTATTCTCTACACCTAACCAAGGTTAGGATATGATAAGTATTGATATTATTTTCCTTTTTAAATACTACTCATCATATTCTATCTTCTTCTTCTTCATCTTCATCAAGAAGAAAAGCTTGCCTCCATTAATGGCATCTTGAGTAAAAGAGTGAGAAATCCAATTCTAAAGTGAACCCACCTCCTATTTCTTCACCCTCTACCTCTTGCCAAGTAGTATAGGTTGTTTTCTTCACAAGTTTCACGACTCGGTGAAGTTGGAGCTTGATCTTGTGTTGCCTCGACGTAGATCATCTTCGGCATCGAAGCCGACGACCTAGCCCGCCCATTTCTTCGATGAAGCCGATGCAAGTGTCCGGGATTCGAGATGGACAGCGAGAGGACATCTACGTGGAGCTAAGGAAGTGGAGAACCGGATCTACAAAGGTTGTAGCCTCTTTCCTTTAGTTAAAATGTTAACTAGTTTCACTTTTCGCCTAAACTCTAGTCAACGAATCCGTATTAGGGTTTCTCGGCACTTGTAAAATTCGAAATTGGCATGGTTGATGCCTTGTGAGACCTCATTAGAGTGCCTTGGAACCCTACAGCAATGTCCGCACTCACTGGGCCGAAAGAAAATCTAGAATCCTTAGAGCAGCATCGGGAACAAGAAACTGATACTGAATTCCTCCGAAGAATGCTTGAAAGGAAAGAAAAAGAGGCCGCGGAACAGGCGGCCAACATAAAACGAATGGAACTTTTGTTCCAAGACATGGACGGGATGATGTTACAGCCAGAACCTACAGTTGATGACCCTCTGATTATCATTGAATACGACAGAGGGGAAACATCGAACCCTCCTCCGGCTCTTTCAGCAGCCAAGGAGGAGACCATCTCCAAGGCTGCTCTGGATGATTATATCGCTCAGCAAATACGAGATCATCATGCAAGCAAAACGGCCGAGCAGATCGTTAAGACTGGACGACCCTATCCAGGCTGGTATGACCAAATAAGGTACCCGTCGGGATATACGATCCCTAAATTCCATATATATAAAGGGACGGGAAATCCCCACCAGCATATCGCCCAGTTCAGGGCTCTATGTGACAACACTGGGGGTGACGATAAACTGCTACTTCGCCAGTTCGTCGGCAGCTTATCGGAGACATCGTTCGAATGGTACTCTGAACTCCCGAACGACTCTGTCCAAACTTTTGCAGAGATGGAGCTACTATTCACCCAGCAATTCGCGAGTGCTAGTGAAAGCACTCCAATAACGGCGTTGATCAATGCCAGGGTGAAGCCTGCAGAAACATGGGTTCAATACGCAATACGATGGCGGAATTTATGGTCAAAATATGGGCAGCGCATCGAAGAAGCGCCGGCAGCGGGCATGTTCGTAGGCACTCCTGACCCTCAAGCAACCATCTCACAATTTATGATTTTTTTTAAGCCAACCACTTTCCAGTCCTTGATTGATAAGCTGGCCCAAATGGACCAGATGGGCCACAGGCCTTCCTCTTTGAAGCTAGAGCCGCGGAATGAAAAAGGGAAAGCGAAAGCGACCTTCGTCGCCAATGCTCAGCAGCAACCCGGTGGTCCAAGGTTAATTGCTCGACAGGAGGAAAGGCAGCGATTCTTTAACGAGAAGCTGAAGCGCCCTTATTCGTTTCCCCGGGATAAAACAAAAAGACTATTTGAGCAGGCAGTGCGCAACAGGCTCATCACCTTGCCATATCCAAAACGCCCACTACAACATGGTGAAGCTAATAATCCCAACTATTGTCCCTATCGTCAAGCAATAGGTCATCCAATTGAGGATTGCTTCGTCTTCAAGGGCTGGATTGAAGACCAGTACCAACAGGGAAAATTCGCACTTTCCGAGAATTGGAAAGTAAACCCGCCTCAGCCACACGCTCTTAAAAGGGAGGACACATCGGGGGCATCATGCTCTTTTGTTGAAGAAGCTCCATAGGAGGTCTCTCTTTCAGCCAAAACGAAAAGAATGCTGAAAGATCCCCAAACAAGCCCGGCAATCAGGTGGAAGAATCCACTGGAACCCGAGATCATCGAGGGAATGCTGAAATCGCGCCTAACTCCAAAAATTGGTGGTGATAGTCAAAGCGCTTATACCCAGCCGTCAAAGTTTTCGAAGAAGAAGGCCAAAAAGCCCGTGAAGCTTAATGACAAGCGTACGGACCTACAAAAATATATCGACACGCTGGAAGAATATAACCAGAAGGCGCGGACCCAATTCACACTCCAAGAATTTCTCAGTCACGTCCTTGAGGACGGAGATGATGACAATGGAGAAGACTCGTCGGATGAGCCTGAAAATTATGTGGCAAGCTGCCATGTGCTCTCTCATTCGTCGATAGACGATGAAGAAGCTGCTTACGCAGAGAAACTGGGGGCAGAGCCTGAACCGGAACTTCTAGGACCATCAGAAAAAATGATTGATGCATCCCTGAACGAAGCTCTTTTGAAAAGCAAAGCTGATCGAGAGCGCGAGATGGCCGTATTTGAAAAGGCCAAACGCCGGCGACTGGACGAAAAGTTTGAAACACTACCACCAGATCAAGGTAATTCCACCGCAAATAAAAACAGGTTCAAGACGAGGAAAAGGTTCGCCAAGGCCATATCGATGGGAATGAAGCTGCCACCCTCCGAAGAAAACACTCCTGATGAAGCGGGTATACATCCTAGCTACTGCTTATATCATCGAAAGATTACGCACCCCACCGAAAATTGCAACGCTTTTAAAAACTGGTGGCAAGGATATGTCGCTCACCAACAAAATTTTAAGCGGATAAAACGCAAAACTCGTCGGGAACAAAGAAATACGACCGAGGAGCGTAAAGGAACTACCGGCAACTGTCACATGGTTGATAGCAAGGGATCGCAAGTTCTCACCTTTAGGAGCGATTCTGATGAAGAAATATCCCTTGGCCCTCTCTTCAAAGAACCCACATCCGAAACGGAAGAAATGAAGACCTATGAGAACATTCAGCTGGGCAATCGTACGCTGCCCGAAAAGAATCTCGGGCCTCCGAACAGTGGGTCAAATAGAAAAGATAAGGGAAAAGAAAAAATCCCTGAGGACATCGCTATAGATGATCAAGTCGTCAAAGAGCTGACAGCCAAGGACCCGCCAAAGAAAAACAAGGTGGATTACAACAATCTGGCACACTTGAGGAAGCTACCTTCGCAGCTAAGCATTCTCGATTCCCTCTTGTTATCAAAAGAAGCAAGAGATTCTCTGATCAGGGCGTTACAAGAGCCCGAACAATTCCAAGCTTTCCTCGCCGACGAAAAGATGAAGGACGAGTTGGAAGAAGTACACACAGCCGATATCACCTTCGGCGATGAAGATCTCCTCCTCGGGACGTGTGAGCATAACCGTCCCCTTTATGTCTCCGGGTACTGTCATGATTTCAAGATAGGCAAAATTCTAGTTGACAATGGGTCCTCCGTCAACCTTCTCAATGTAAGAGTGTTGAAGGAAATCTGCATGAGCGTTCAACACCTCGCTCGGGATAAGATCACTATCTCTGGGTTTGACTCCCAGTCATCACGGACGCTCGGGTTTATAATACCGACACTGCGCTTTGGGCTGCTAGTCACTGACATTAAGTTTCACGTCATTGACGCTAAGACCTGCTATAACGCTTTACTCGGCCTACCTTGGTTACACGAGTACAACATTATCGCTTCTACACAACATCGGTGTATGAAGTACTTCAAAGATGGTCTTGAGTACACTGTGACAGGGGAACTAAACCCATTCTCCGTGAATGAAGTCTGAAAGTACGAAGATGCAAAATACTTCTTACCAGATTTCGAGGACACAGAAAGATGTCACAAACCGAAGAACAAAGCTATCACCACTATTCCAGTCTTCAAGAGTGACACTGAGGAGGAAGAAGAAATAATTTATTCAGGGCCACCCCAATGCAACAAGCCGGGACCGTCCACCCCTATTCTTGTCTTCGGCAGTGACTCAGAAGATAAGGTAATGCTGTATTCTCTGCTCGGCCATTGATACAAGCCTTTGTTGATGAAGATCAAAGTTTGCAAGTTGCCATGGTTCCGCAAGAGCATTACAAAGAGATCAATGCACTTGAAACTTATAGTATGCAAGACCTGCAGACATTCTATATCCCCCCCAGGCGAAAGGGTGAAAAGGCGATCCTATTTTACCAATCCAGGGAAGCCAAAGTGGAGAAAGAAATTTGGCATGGTGCGGATTCTACATTTGACAGGCTCCAGCCCATCAGCTTGCCCAGATATTACACAGACGGATTAAAAAGACTATTGAGGCGCCAAGGCGTACCCTTAAAACAGACTGCTCGACAAGCCCAGTTCTATAACAGGATCTGGAACGTACTCGGAACTCAACAAAAGATTCCCAACGGAAGAATGGAAACGATCGGACTTGGATATGTTCAATCCAAGAAACGGGAGCGATTCCGCGGTTGCTATGTCAAACATGACTTCGATGAAGAAGGAGATGCTCTGTAGGAAGATGCTAACCCTGAACCAAAACGAGCTCCCGTCATGAAAATGCCAAGCTCGTCGTTCGAAGAACAAATGGACAAGCTTATAAGGGAAGCGAGTCAAAAGGTTCGAGACGACCATAATCGCGAAATGGTCATCTACGAGAAATCCAGAACGCAGCGCCTCCTTCAGCATGCTACGGAAAATGACGATGCCCTTCGTCGCCAGCCCGCTATACAAAAGACCCGACGCTGGGGCAAATATAAACCCAAGAACGGAAAAAGCGTTCGACAGCGACAAAGCGGGTCTAAGAAGCCACGCGATCGTGAATCGAGCAACCAGGATTCGCCTCTTATAACGATGATGGGTTGAACGTATTCTTTTTCCCAAGACAAGACAAGGAAGATACTCGATCTTGTCATAAAACATCATATGATTACCCTCCCGGAGTCCAAGCACCCCGAGCAAGTAGGTGAGGTCTCTCACCCGGACTATTGCTCCTATCACCGAGCGATAGGACATCCTCTCGAAGACTGCTTCACATTCAAAAACTGGGTAGAAGACTAGTATCAGCAAGGCAGGTTCGCTCTATCCAGCAGTTGGAAGGTAACTCCGCCGCAGAAGCACGAACCGAAAGCCACGAGAGTAGAGCCGGATCAACATCAGTCTTGGAAGCGATCTCGCACCTGTCATGTGATAACGATGTCAGGAGAAGGAATATGCGAAGATATGGCTGATCTCCCCTGGTGCTTCGAAAACGATGATGACGAAGTGATCTCCGAGTTTCCACCAGCGCCAAAAGAGCTGGAAGATGGGATACATACTACTGCAGATAACCTCAGAAAAATCGACTTGGGAACGGCAAACGACCCACGGCCGGCGTTCGTCAGTAAGCTATTGTCTGAAGAAAACGTGGCTACGCTTAAAGACGTGCTCATGCAGTATAAAGATTGCTTCGCATGGAACTATTCCGAGATGCCAGGACTAGATCCAGAGATTGCTGTGCACAAATTGGCAATATCTCCGGACGTCAAGCCAATAAAACAAGCACCTAGAAGAATGTGGGTTGAACTTGAAATGAGCATCAACGCCGAAGGCAAGAAGCTAATCGACTCCGGCTTCATCCAAGAGGTTCAGTTCCCTGACTGGATCGCCAATATCGTCCCAGTGATGAAGAAAAATGGGACGGTGCGCATATGCGTAGACTTTCGGGATCTCAACAAAGCCTGCCCGAAGGATGACTTTCCAGTACCAGTCACTGAGCTGATGATAGATAATATGTCCACTCATGAAGTTTTCTCCTTCATGGACGGCTCATCGGGATACAATCAGATAAAGATTTATCCCGAGTATCAGAAGCATACCGCTTTCCAGACCCCTTTAGGCATATTCTGCTGCAAGGTGATGCCTTTCGGTCTAAAGAACGCCGGCGCCACCTATCAGAGGGCTTGACGAAGATTTTCGACGACCTCATACATGAAATCGTCGAATGCTATATTGACGACCTCGTAGTTAAAAGCAAATCATACGAGGAACATTTAGAGCATCTGAATATCATGTTTCAGCGCCTTCGGAACTATAACTTGAAGATGAACCCTCTCAAACGCACGTTCAGAGTTTCCTCGGGCAAGTTCCTAGGATTCGTCGTCCGACATCGAGGCCTCGAGATAGACCAGTCGATGATCAAGGCGATCATGGAAATGCCTCCACCAAGGACTCTCAAGCAGCTGCGGTCTCTCTAAGGAAAGCTCGCGTATATCCGGCGATTCATAGCCAATCCTTCCGAAAAATGCCGCCTCTACAGTCACTTGATGAAGAAAGGAACCACGTTCGTCTGGGATCGCAAATGCCAAAGCGCACTGGACGAAATCAAGCAATACTTGCAAAATCCGCCGATGCTGACCGCTCCAGTCAAGGGAAAACCCCTCATTCTGTATACAACTGCCCTCGAAGGTTCTTTAGGCGCGCTGTGGGCACAAGAAAACGACCAAGGGAAAGAAAGAGCCCTCTACTACTTGAGTCGAGTTCTATTAGGGGCAGAAAGAAATTACACCCCCATCGAAAAACACAGCCTGGTGTCGATCTTCGCGATAACGAAGCTCAGACACTACGCGTTGGCATATGAGGTCCATCTCATATCAAAGGTGGACCTCTCAAGTATTTGATGTCAAAGGCTATATTAACGGGACGGCTCACTAAATGGGCCCTGCTCTTGATGGATTTCTAGATAACTTATCGTCCTCTTAAGGCAGTGAAAGGCCAGGCCATCGCCGACTTCCTCGCTAAGCATCCGATACCTGCCAACTCTCCCTTGAACTGCGAATTGCCAGACGAGCACGCATTTGACACGATCGACGGGGAGAAAAGAGAGAATGATACCCAATGGGAACTCTATTTCGATGGAGCATCTTCCATGAAGAAGCGCAAACAAAGCACCCCAATAATCAAATCCGGGGTGGGCCTCATCTTCGTGACTCCGCAAGGAGAGATAATGCGCTTTGCTTTCTCCTTAACGGAGCTGAGGACGAACAATGAAGCCAAATACGAAGCTTTGATAGCAAGTCTTGAGATCGCCGTCGACATGGGAATTGAGAACCTCCTCATATACGGAGACTCCCAGCTGATCATTAGTCAAGTAAATGGCGACTATCAAACGTGCAAGCCTGAGTTGGTGAAGTACGGCGAGAGAGTACAACAACTTCTGACTCAAATTCCTTCCTACACCCTGGAAAGCATACCGCGTGCGGAAAATAGCAAAGCGGATGCATTGGCCAAACTCGCTAAAGAACTAGCCGACGAGAACCTCGATGACGTAAGGATCATTGTGCAAAGTCGTCGGGTTCGTGCACCGGTAGAAATATCTCTGGAGTCGTCCGAAGAAAAAGAAGCTACCGAGCAAACGGGCCTACAAATAAAGGACCAGGAAAAGGCTAGGGATTGGAGAGAAGTCTTTATAGACTACTTCAAATCCCGTCGAACACCTGAAAATGCGTCTTCAAGACATCAGCTCATGAAACGATCTCTATCCTTCGCCTTTGTCAATGATACTCTGTATAAGAGATCATTTGATTCTCTTTGGCTAAGATGCCTAGGACCTAAAGAGGCAAGGAGAGTCGTCCAAGAAACTCACAACGGACTCTGCGTTTCTCACCAGGCCAGGCCGAAAATGAAGGTGAAGATCAAACGGATGGGTTATTATTGGCCCACGATGATCCAAGACTGCCTCGAATACGCGAAGCAGTGCCACTCGTGCCAGATTCATGGGGACTTTATCCACCAACATCCAAATCCGCTACACCCAATAGTGGCTAGCTGGCCGTTCGAAATGTGGGGAACTGACATAATCGGCCCCATCGAACCAGCGTCGTCTAGAGGACATTGGTTCATATTGGAAACCACCGATTACTTCTCCAAGTGGGCAGAAGCAATACCACTAAGAGAAGTGAAGACGGAGAATATCCTCCATTTCTTCAAGACGCACGTCATTTATCGGTTCGGCATTCCGCGACAGATTATCTCCGATAACGGGCCAGCCTACAGAAGCCACAAGATCAGCCGCTTCGCACAACAGCATAACATAGACTGGAGATACTCTTCGGTCTATAATCCCCGAGCTAACGGTCTGGCTGAGGCTTTTAACAAAACCTTGACGAAGATCGTGAAAAAGACGGTGTCTCGAAATAAGAGGGACTGGCATGAGAGACTGCATGAAGCTCTCTGGGCGTATCGAACTACGTTTAAAACAACCACAAACACAACGACCTATGCGTTGGTATTCGGCACAGAAGCGGTACTCCCCCTTGAGATAGAGTTACCCTCCTTACGAGTGGCAGTTCACTACGAGGTAACAGACGAAGAGAATGCTCACCTTCGGCTTGAGGAGCTCGACGCCCTTGATGAATCCCGGCTCATGGCGCAACAAAATCTGGAGGCTTATAAAGAAAAAATGATGCGCTCATATGAGAGATTGACTAGGCCGAGAACATTCCGCCAAGGCGAACTAGTGCTAGTGGTCAAGCGACCTATGATCCCTAATTGTGCCAAGCGGGGGAAATTCGAGCCGAACTATGAAGGCCTGTATATCATAGACAAAGTTTACCAGGGTGGAGCCTATCTACTCATGGACATGCACGGTGAAAGACCTTTCAGGCCAATAAATGGCCGCTTCCTGAGAAAATACTATGCCTAACGAGTCACGGCCTAGGTCAACGATAGATGATGACGCCTACGTCCTCTCGCTATCTTCCTAAGCCCAAACACTATAAGTAGTAACCGGATTACAGACCGAAACGTCCCTAAACTAATGATGGACCGCAATATCCTAAAACTTGCAACGGACCGAAACATCCTTAAACAAACGACGGACCGAAATGTCCCTAAACTAACAATGGACCACTATGTCCTAAAACAGGCTGCGGACCGAAACGTCATTAAACTAACGATGGACCACTATGTCCTAAAACTGGCTGTTGACCGAGACGTCGATAAACTACTGCGGACCGCATACTCCTAAAGCTGACACAAAAAAAAGAAAGAAAACGGTATGTCCATAAGCAAAATGGGCACGGATGAAAACCCAAAAGGGCTCCGTGAGTAAGAACAGCAGGGCTACCGGCGAGTTTTGTGAAAACCCGAAAGGGCGCAATCTCGTTAAAAGACACTTGCAAGGTCCTCTTGACCCTGTAAGGAGAAACCACCTGCATGAGATCCTTACGACTCACAAAGGAGCAACACACTAAGGGATCCCTACGATTCTTAAGGAGAAATTACACTTACGAGATCCTCACGACTCGTATGGAGAATTCCCCTTTGAGACCCTCACAGCTCACAGGATTCAAAATCCTTAAGTTACAGGGATCTGAACCTGTTCTTAAGCCATCATAACATCCATTGTTGCCCTACAAGAGGTCCAATATCGACCCTTGTATACAATCCACGGGCGTGAATAAATATTTTCCTAACAAAGTCCTATCCGCGATGTGGGATATGTTTACACAGTGGACAGCCCCTGTAAGTCCTCTCGACTTATAAAGAGAAAACGCTCTTGTAAGATCCTTACGATTTATAAGAGACCATACACTTAAGACTCCTCACGATTCTTAAGGAGAAAATACACTTACGAGATCCTCACGACTCATAGGGAGAAATACCTTCATGAGACCCTTACGGCTCATGGAGTCAAAAGCCTTAGTCGACAGGATCCTAACCCTGTTTACTAAGCCACCTTTGTTCGACATCGACAGAGGCAAATGATGATTCGCTCCTGGCAATATCCCAGTTGTAGTGATACTGATGCCTAAATCGGTTTCAAATCCCAAACTTGCGGCGAAAAGCCAGCGAGCCACAAATGCATATGAAATAGCCGAAATTATGGTGAAACTTCCAACAAAGTCAGCAAGTAAAAATGTATGCATACAAAATAGCCGAAATGGTTGGGCAATTCGCAATAAAAAGTAGTGAGTAAATAAAACAAATAGCCGAAATGATTGGACACCGCGAAAAATAGTCGAAATGATTGGGCAATCATGATTTTCGAGATATAAAAAGCTGAAATGATAGAGCATCGCAGAAAGAAAAAATATATAAAATGAAACTTTTTGCCCTACAGGTGAGATCACATTGATCCCTGTATACAATCCAGGGGCACAAACAAAGAGAGAATCATACCTTCCCACCAGGCGCCATCCGAAAGAGAGCCAAATCTCGACGGTTCACAGACAGCCTGGAAATCATCTCAACATTCGTCTCATTTCAACAGACGCAACATCAAGCAAAGCGGAATCACGACAATTCCTGGATCCATGACTCGGCGGTGCACAGATAACCGAGAGTCAACCCCTGACTCCATGAAATGCGAATAAAGTCAACAAATCCTGGTCTAGTGGAACACGGTCTATGTCAATCCTGATCCCGTGGGAAGCGTCCAGATCGGAACCTGGTCCTTGCGGAACACGGCTAATGTCAATCCTGATCCTGTGGGAAGCATCCAGAGCAAATCCTGGTCTAGTGGAACATGACTTATGTCAATCCTGACCCCATGGGGAGTGTCCAGAGCGGAACCTGGTCCTTGCGGAACACGGCTATGTCAATCCTAACCCCGTGGGAAGCATCCAGAGCAAATCATGGTCTAGTGGAATACGGCCTATGTCACTCCGGACTCCGTGGGAAGCGTCTAGAGCGGAATCTGGACCTTGTGGAACACGGCTATATTAATCCTGACCCCGTGGGAAGCATCCAGAGCAAATCCCGGTCTAGTGGAACACGGCTAATGTCAATCCTGACCCCGTGGGAAGCGTCCAGAGCGGAACCTGGTCATTGCAGAACACGGCTAATGTCAATCCTGACCCCGTGGGAAGCGTCCAGAGCAGAACCTGGTCCTTGCTGAACACGGCTAATGTCAATCCTGACCCCGTGGGAAGCATCCTGAGCAAATCCTGGTCTAGTGGAACACGGCCTATGTCAATCCTGACCCCATGGGAAGCGTCCAGAGCGGAACCTGGTCCTTGCGGAACACTGCTATGTCAATCCTGACCCTGTGGAAAGCATCCAGAGCAAATCCTGGTCTAGTGGAACACGGCCTATGTCAATCCTGACCCTGTGGGAAGCGTCCAGAGTGGAACCTGGTCCTTATGGAACATGGCCTATGTCAATCCTCACCCCGTAGGAAGCATCCAGAGCAACTCCTGGTCTAGTGGAACACGGCTATGTCAATCCTGACCCCGTGGGAAACGTCCAGAGCGGATCCTGGTCCTTGCGGAACACGGCTAATGTCAATCCTGACCCTGTGGGAAGCGTCCAGAGCAGAACCTGGTCCTTGCGGAACACGGCTAATGTTAATCCTGACCCCGTGAGAAGCATCCAGAGCAAATCCTGGTCTAGTGGAACACGGCCTATGTCAATCCTGACCCCGTGGGAAGCGTCCAGAGTGGAACCTGGTGCTTGCGGAACACGGCTATGTCAATCTTGACCCTGTGGGAAGCATCCAAGGCAGATCCTGGTCCTTGCGGAACACTGCTTATGTCAATCCTGACCCCGTGGGAAGCATCCAGAGCGGAACCTGGTCTAGTGGAACACGGCTAATGTCAATCCTGACCCCGTAGGAAGTGTCCAGAGCGGATCCTGGTCCTTGCGGAACATGGCTAATGTCAATCCTGGCCCCGTGGGAAGCATCCAAAGCAAATCCTGGTTTCGTGGAACACGGATTATGTCAATACTGACCCCGTGGGAAGCGTCCAGAGCGGATCCTGGTCTTCACGGAACACGACTATGTCAATCTAGACCCCGTGGGAAGCATCCAGGGAAAATCCTGGTCTAGTGGAACACGGCTTACGTCAATCCTGACCCCGTGGGAAGTATCAAGAGCAAATCCTGGTCTAGTGGAACACGGCTAATTTCAATCCTGACCCCGTGGGAAGTGTCCAGAGCGGATCCTGGTCCTTACGGAACACGGCTTATGTCAACCCTGACCCCATGGGGAGCATCCAGAGCAAATCCTGGTCTAGCGGAATATGGCTTATATCAATCCTGACCCCGTGGGAAGTATCCAGAGCAGAACCTGATCCTTGCGGAACACGGCTAATGTCAATCTTGACCCCGTGGGAAGCATCTAGAGCAAATTCTGGTCTAGTGGAACACGGCTAATGTCAATCCTGACCCCGTGGGAAGCGCCCAGAGCGGAACCTGGTCCTTGCAGAACACGGCTAATGTCAATCCTGACCCCATGGGAAGTGTCCAGAGCGGATCCTGGTCCTTGCGGAACACGGCTAATGTCAATCCTGACCCCGTAGGAAGCGTCCAGAGAAAATCCTGGTCCCGTGGAACACGGCTAAAGTCAATCTTGACCCCGTAGGAAACACCCAGAGCAACTCCTGACTCCATGAAATGCGGACAATGTCAATCTCATCAAACACTTAAGGGTCCTCTCGACTCGTAACGAAGAAAACTCTCTTATGAGATCCTTATGACTCCCAAGAAAAAAAACACTTAGGAATCCTCACGATTCCTAAGGAGAAAATACACCTACAAGATCCTCTTGACTTGTAAGGAGAAAAGTTTTTATGAGACCCTCACGGCTCATAAATTTGAAAAGACCTTAGGCAGCAGATCTGAACCTGCTTCCTAAGCCATCGCTACCCTACCAGGAAGCTAAGATGAAATGCTCTCTATCATCTACAGGCTACGCTTACTAAAGTAATATGCCAACAACAAAGCAGAAAATAAAGGAAAGGAAGCGAAAGATTTGTCATTCATACATCGGAAAATTCTTACATCGATAAAGACAATAAACAAAAAAGGCATCGAGATGTTTACAATGGTAAAACCTTAGATCCAGGGCATGGATTGAGGAATTCGAAAGTAAGGCCGTCTAGAATCTTTCTGGTCTTTCTGACCATTCTCATATGCATCCTCTCGCGATCGCGGGTGTCGAGATCCTCGCCAATGCCCTCCTCCCTTTGATAATAAGCGATTATCGTCGTCTGTTGGAAAGTTTGATGCAGAATATCAATAAGGTTATCTCGACGCTTCTTCGAGATCAGGCCCGACAAGTACACCGAGTGTACCTTGTCTTCAGCATCATCCAGCGCATCCAACGGCATGGCTTCGTAAAACTCAGGAAGTACTCCCCAAATTGCTCCCACTACGATTTTTAAGAGAGCGGAACGACGAGGAAGAAGTCGACCATTGTGTGCATATAGACGATCCATAATCTCTGCACATTGGACATCTATAAACTCTTGGTTCTGACAATGGCCCAGTACGCGGATATCCTCATAAGAGATAAACTCGTTTAGACTATATAAATGAACAGCCATAGTGCCTGAAAAGAAATATCATTGAAAGATTAGTAATGAGGAAAATCATACATTGGGATTTAAACAAGTTCTCGGAAAGACAAGTTCTGTCAAGCGACAAACAAATTCAAATTTGTGCAATTAAGGAAGAAAACCCTCAAAAGACTCCCATTTAAGCCCCTCAAACCAAGTAGTAAATCTCCCTTGAGAGCAATGCTCTTCAGCAGAAATGACAACTGCCATAATTAAGAGGGGAATAAAATTCCTCGAAAATGCTAAAGAACAATGCTCTGTAGAGAAGATGAAATGATCCATCAAGAAACCCTGAAAGCAAAGCTTTCTGCAGAAGCAAAAACTTCGAAATCTATAAGATCTATAAAGTGAATTCCAAAAATTCTTCATCAACAGGTCGAAAGAAACCCTAAAAAGGTTTTCTTTTTCGGATCCATGATCCAAATAGAGCAAAGCTCTGATAACGAATTCGAATCTTACCAAAAAGAAAAGATCTGCGGGAGAATCTGGCTATGGATCCATGGAAGCCCTATTACTTCGAGTTAGTGGAAGGCGAAGTGGGGTTAGACGCCGTTACACCGCCCTAATAGGGGTATTTGCAATGCTCTGAAGAAGAAATAATTCTCAGAAAAGAGGATGAACAATGGTCATCACAGAGGGCCAAAGGCTCTATTTGTAGGCGTTGAGAGCCGTTTCAACTACCAAAAAGTTGATCCAACGGTAGAGATGCTGCCACCGCTGCACTCGCGTATGGGCCTGTTCCCCTCCGAACGGCGGCCGGGACGTTGGGACGTCTGAGGCGTTAGGTTCGGGGCAGATGCTAATTGGTGCTATCCGTCCACCTCTCCGAAGATGCCAAGTTGATTTATGGCACCATATATCGAAGGTTTAAACGGATGCGACCGATGTAGCAGACTTCGTCAGATTCCCCCTCGTTTGAGGGGTTTTTGATTGTGGGGACGCTCTTCCCTGCAGGCGCAAGCCCCTGCAGTTAATTACGCTACCGCATTGCGGTAACAACTTTCTCCTTCTCCAGATGGTCACTTCGTGTCGTGGGTGTTTGTTTTATTGCCCGTGGATTGTTTACGGAGACTGAGTTATGTCGTCGCCCGTAGGGCTTGGGCTAGTCCAAATCCGCATTATCTTAAATTTGGATTTGGGGGGGTTTGGTTTGAGGATACGTCAGCCCTACTCGAGGCTAAGATCAACTCAAACGTTTGTTAAGGATACGTTAGTCTAACTTTGTGACTAAGATCAACTTAACGGGATCGTTTAGATCCGACAAAAGAATGTTTGGACTCTAATGTTCCAGTTTAGGGACATAGTGGTCCATCGTCTGTATGGCTGTCGGGACCCATCACCTCTCTGACGACGTTGAAGGATTACAACGACAGATGTCAGAGGAGTTCAGAGATGTATCCTTGAGCCGGAGTTAATTTGGGGGATTCGTAGTCCAGTATGTTTGAGGGTTTAAGGACGCGTTAGCCATCTTTGAGGCTAAGATCAACTTAAACGGGACCGTTTAGGTCCAACAAAAGAGCATATGAAAGGGCTCTATTGTTCTAGTTTAGGGACGTTGCGGTCCATGGGTAGTTTAAGGACATTGCGGTCCGTGGGTAGTTTAAGGACATTGCGGTCCGTGGGTAGTTTAAGGACATTGCGGTCCGTTGTTAGTTTTAAGACATCTCGGTCAAGGTTAAGGACGTCGTAGTCCATGGGTTTAAGGACCCCACAGTCCGGTATGTGCTCTGGATGCTTCACACGGGTTCACTGCCATGCTTAGCGAGGACCAGGCTCCGCTCTGGACGTTTTCCGTGGGGTCAAAGAGTGACGTTATCCACGTTCCGCGTGACCAGGAATTTGTATGAGTTTAAGGACCCCACAGTCCATATCATGGGTGGTCGTCGGGACCCGTCACCTCTTTGAAGACATTGAGGGATTACAATGCCAAGTATCAAAGGAGTGAAGAGATGTACCCTAGAACCGGAGTGGCTTGAGCAGTCCCTGGACCAATTTGAGGTCAGGACTGATTAATTATGTTATGAGCCCATTGGCCCAATTAATCACGAATTGAGGACTTATGGCCAGCTTGGGCTAAGTCCCATCATGTCTGGAATATTGACTCCTTGTGAGTCCATCGAGGGAGAAGCTTTGCCTCTATCCCTTTAGCCAATTGGGCTATAGACTAGTGTTAAACACTTCAAAGCAATCAATGTTGAACACTGGGAATGAGTTTGACAAGTTAGTGTTTAACACTAGAAGAATAATTGGTGTTAAACACCAGCAACAAGGCCTTGAAATGATCATAAGCACTAAAACAGCTCAGTGTTGAACACTGGCAATGGGGATCTCAAATTAGTGCCGAATATTAAAACAATTAGTATTGAACACTACGAACAAAATTCTTTAATTAGTGTTGAACACTAAGGCCCGATAGCATTTCAATATTGGATTCGAGGGTTTTAACTTAGTGTTAAACACTACAGCAAGAACGGTCACGTGGCCCCACGTGGGAGTGCCTTCCCTTCAATGATTCTGCCGAGATTACTGTGCCTTTGATAGCATTACGTGTCAGCACGTGACGGGCATTCAAATGCCTATGTGTTAAGGCTTCTGCTGAAAGTCACGTGGGTCACGTGGGGTGCTGCCTCAAAGGGGCTTTCTGTAGGGCTTTTGGGGGGTCACGTGGTGACACGTGACCCTGCCTCAATGTTATTTTTTTTTTTTTTGGAGGATCTGTTACTCCTCTTTCAGGAATTAAATTCCTCGAACTTTTAATTTCAGAGGAATTAAATTCCTAATTCCTTTTGAAGGCTTATATTCTGGAATAGAGTTTAAATCTGAGTTTTCTGTAGGAATTAAATTCCTTGTTTATGCGAAGAACCGAATAGGGTTAAACCCTAACAAAAGCTTTTAAGGAATTAAACTCCCCTTTTCTGAGGATTATGATTAAAGGAATTAAATTCCCACTGTTTCGACAGAACTATGTTCTTAATTAGGGTTCAACCCTGTTTCTTTTTGTTTTGAAGGAATTAAATTCCCATGATACAGGGTCGAACCCTAACTTTATTTTGGAGGAATTAAATTCCTATAGTTCTATGAGAGTTAAATTCTCATGCTTGCATTCCTTCTCTATGTTTTGGATCTGCATGGCAGGATCTCGACCCATTGAGAATTAAATTCTCAACCTTAAGGGGAGATGTGCACTTTGCAGGTTCTCTATCAAAGAGAGAAGAAATATGTTCTTCTGTTTTTATATTATCAGAGTTAAACTCTGTTGAGAATTAAATTCTCCTTCTTTCAAACGCCTTTCCCTTTCTTACCTAGGTTTTTTGCAGAAGATCTGAGTCTTTTTCAAGTATCAAAGCTCTTCTCCTTTTCTCTTTTCTTCTCTGCGTATGTATATCTCTTTTTTGTGTCCCTTGGCTCCTATTTATAGGAGAAGCAGCCGAATCAATCAGTCTTTTGTGAATCTTCATTGAGAGATTTGATTTGCATCCATCATTCATTTTGGGCCTTTGGATTATTAGGTGAATTTTATTCACCATTGGATCTTAAATCCAGAGATTCTCCTTTGTTATTTTGGTTAGATTTAAGGGGGAAATCTTTCCAAACCCGAGATTTTCCATAAATAGATGATATTTAATCATCTCTGGATCTTTAATTTGATTGGTCCCAAATAATTACTTTCCTTTGGAAAGATTCAAATTTCCTTCAGAATTTAATTCTGTCGTCAAAAATGGGCTTTGAAAGTCGGTCACGTGTGACCACGTGACCCATGGTCACGTGCAGACACGTGACCCTCTTTGGAATGAAGAACCCTCTTTCTTTCTGCGCTATCTTCCGGTTGCTGTTTTAGCCATCACGTGTTACCACGTGACCCCTGGTCACGTGTGAGCATGTGACCCCTGTCTGGCACTTCTTTCTCTGGTTCAATTGGAGAGCGAGTTTGCTGCTTTGAACGTCACGTGTCGACACGTGACCCTGGTCACGTGGGAGCACGTGACCTCTTCTGAAGCTCTTTTCCTTGACTTGATCAGCGAATCAAAGTGCACTTTTTCTGTATTTTATAGGTCACGTGTCAACACGTGACTGCTGTCACGTGTAAGCACGTGGCCTCTTTTGAAGCTTTTCCCAGAATCTTTCCTGATTTTAAATCAGGAAACAAATGCCCCCACAGCGTTGTTCTCACGTGTCAGCACGTGAGTGCAACGCTGTCATCTCTCGCGACCATTGGATTCCTTTAGGGATCTGGGGAGATGAAACGTTTCCATTGTTTTCTATAAATACTGCTGTCTCTTCATAGGAGCCTTCACTTTGCTCATTCATCTTCTTCCTCCGAGAATTTCCCCTTTGAGAATTTAATTCTCACTTTCAGAGCTTAGTTCTCTGTCTTGATCATTTCCCCGAGTTTAACTCTGTTGACGAATCCTTTCCCTCAGGTAAGAATGTTGAACGGCCAAAGAGCCTTCGTCTTTAAAAGAACTCTTTGGATTTCAAATCTATATTAAGGGTTTCGCAAAGAACCCATTTTTCTTCACGTTTCTCCATAAGAACAGGGAGCCTTCGAACTATAGATCTCTTAGGTTTTAGGTGACCCTTGGGGAGATGATGACAACATTTCAACTCCATGGACTTTAATTCCATCAAAATTATTTCTGGGAATTTAATTCCCTTTTTTCTAGTAAGGAATTTAATTCCTATGAAGAACTCAATCTCTTCACACAGAGGCTCCTTGGGGTCTCTTGGCCCGAGGCTGTTCTTCTGTAATTAATGCGATGGGGATTTTGTAATGATGCTAGTGACTTTATTTTAGGTATCATGGACGCCCATCTGTATCGTCTTGACGAGATCATTTCCTATGGGAACATTCGTGCGCTGGGCCGCAGTCACAACCAGGAGTTCACCGATGCTCAGTGCGCCGAGATCATGAGCCGCTTTGATGAGTACAACCATCGACTACTTCCCCGTCGCTCTTCTCTTCTGAGGCTGATCGTGCTGGCAATCCGGGAGGCCCTTCCTCTCTTTTGCGCCGGCATACCACTCGGGGACTTAGACGCTGCCGAGGATAAGGTGCATTCGGTGTACCTTATGGGCTTGATCTCAAAGAGGAGGCGGGATGATCTCATTGATCTCCTTCATCAGCTTTTTCAACAATCAGCCATACTGGGCGCCTATCGGAGGGTAGAGGACATCCGCGGGGATCCCGATGCTTGTGACCGTGAGCGAAAGCATACTCGGGAGGTTCGCAGCGTTTGGAAGGTTTTGAATAAAGTTAATTTTAAGTTTCTCAACCCATGCCCCGCATCTGAAGTGTTTCCATTGTAAATGTGTCCTCTATATTTTGTATGAATTTCTTGAAGTATGAGCGGCGAGTTTTATTATGTTCTCCCATGTTTGCACGCCTTTTTCCTAGAATTTTATCATTTCACTATTGTTGTTGCTGATGCCTTTAATATGCATGGTGCTATTCTATTTTCTAGTGCACGTCAAATTTGGGTCTCACACGTTCCGCACGTGGGACCATTTGATGGGACTGTTCACAAAATTTTCCATGCTGCATTTTTAGCGCGCAGTATCAGATGCATAAAAAAGAGCCTTGGAAATAGTTATTTCTCCTTGATTTTCGATGCCTTTCCTTTTTGGGCCTTGGAAACATCTTTCGCATGCAAGATTTTTCGCGCATGGCACTTAATGCACCTTTTTATATTCTTGAGGCCATAGCCTATTTTCTTCTCACAGAGAAATTCATTCCCATATCGACGTGATTTAATTTGAGGAGTATCTGAGCGTTATGGCCTGCAACCGTCCACACGCTCGTCGGCAGCCATGGGAAGTGCCCATCGAGGAGATGATCCCCCGCTTTGCCGCTCGGCTAGTGGATCCACTCCTTACTGACGACGAATGCGACTCAGCCGTGCATGAACTCTCGATCCGTAGGGGATCTCCCCTCCCGATGGGTTCCTTTTGGCTCCGGATGATTCTCACGATCGTGCTTGCCGACATTCCTCCTCACCCAGCGGAGATGACCCTGGCAATGCTTGATGCGGCGGAAGAAAAGCTCGAGGGCTTTCATGAAGCGTGCCTGATTACCCAGGCCTTGAAGGCCTGCTCAATTCGTCTGTTGAGCGAGATAAGGGCCCGGCGAGCCATTATGTTTGCTTTCGCGGACGAACACGGCACCAACCGATGGGGAGCGACTCCTCGCGAGAATCGTCGCTTCGATGTGCTGGAGAAAGCGGAGAGAGAGATGGAGAATCTTGTCCTTTGCTTCATCAACCCCTGTGCCGTTGATCCTGTGTTTGGTGATCTTTTTCGTTAGTGTAGAACCCCCTTTTTTTTGTACATACTCATGAATAAGAGTATCTGCCCTTTTTTTGTTTTGAATTGTATTTTGCATCCATTTTGGTTTATGAATAAAAGATACAATTTTCCTCTCAGTGATGTGTCCCCTTTTCATTGAATGCATTCTGCGGATATTCTATCTTAATCTTCTTGCAGGACGGCCGTGGCTTAGGATTCAGGGTTAGGATCTGTTTCCTGAGGCTTTTGCATCTTATGAGCCACGAGGGTCTCATAAGGAGTATTTCTCCCTATAGGTCGAGAGGATCCCATAGGTGTGAGTTCTTCTTAAAGATCGTGAGGATCCTTAAGCGGGTTTTCCCTTGAGAGTCGTAAGGATCTCACAAGAGAGTTTTTCTTCCTTACAGGTGGCGAGGGCCTGCAAGTGCCGGGTGTGATCACCTTTTTCCGTGTTTCACGGGGTTAGGGATCTCTCAAGGTATCGTAGTTTAAAGACATCGCGGTCAAGGTTAAGGACCTCATAGTCCGTGGATTTAAGGACTCCACAGTCCGATGTTAGTTTTAAGACATCACGGTCAAGGTTAAGGACCTCATAGTCCGTGGATTTAGGGACTCCATAGTCCGGTGTTTGGTTGCAGGGACCCGCCACCTCTTTGAAAACGTTGAGGAATTACAACGCCAGGTATCAAAGGAGTGAAGAGATGTACCCTTAAACCAAGGCGAAATCCGTAGGGAATCGGGGGGGTTGATCGTTAGTTTTAAGACATCACGGTCGAGGTTAAGGACGTCATAGTCCGTGGATTTTAAGGACTCCACAGTCCGGTATGTGCTCTGGATGCTTCACACGGGTTCACTGCCGTGCTTGGCGAGGACCAGGCTCCGCTCTGTATGTTTTCCACGGGGTCAAAGAGTGACGTTATCCGCGTTCCACGTAACCAGGAAGTTTGCACTAGATGCTTCACACGGGTTCACTGCCGCGTTAGGCGAGGACTAGGCTCCGCTCTGGATGCTTCGCACGGGTTCACTGCCATGCTCTGCGAGGACCAGGATCCGCTCTGGACGTTTTCCACGGAGTCAAGGAGTGACGTTATCCGCGTTCCACGTGACCAGGAAGTTTGCACTAGATGCTTCACACGGGTTCACTGCCGCGTTAGGCGAGGACTAGGCTCCGCTCTGGATGCTTCGCACGGGTTCACTGCCATGCTCTGCGAGGACCAGGATCCGCTCTGGACGTTTTCCACGGGGTCAAAGAGTGACGTTATCCGCGTTCCACGTGACCAGGAAGTATGCACTAGATGCTTCACACGGGTTCACTGCCGCGTTAGGCGAGGACTAGGCTCCGCTCTGGATGCTTCGCACGGGTTCACTGCCATACTCTGCGAGGACCAGGATCCGCTCTGGACGTTTTCCACGGGGTCAAAGAGTGACGTTATCCGCGTTCCACGTGACCAGGAAGTTTGCACTAGATGCTTCACACGGGTTCACTGCCGCGTTAGGCGAGGACTAGGCTCCGCTCTGGATGCTTCGCACGGGTTCACTGCCATGCTCTGCGAGGACCAGGATCCGCTCTGGACGTTTTCCACGGGGTCAAATAGTGACGTTATCCGCGTTCCACGTAGCCAGGAATTTTGCACTAGATGCTTCACACGGGTTCACTGCCGCGTTAGGCGAGGACTAGGCTCCGCTCTGGATGCTTCGCACGTGTTCACTGCCATGCTCTGCGAGGACCAGGATCTGCTCTGGACGTTTTCCACGGGGTCAAAGAGTGACGTTATCCGCGTTCCACGTGACCAGGAAGTTTGCACTAGATGCTTCACACGGGTTCACTGCCGCGTTAGGCGAGGACTAAGCTCCGCTCTGGATGCTTCGCACGGGTTCACTGCCATGCTCTGCGAGGACCAGGATCCGCTCTGGACGTTTTCCACGGGGTCAAAGAGTGACGTTATCCGCGTTCCACGTGACCAGGAAGTTTGCACTAGATGCTTCACACGGGTTCACTGCCGCGTTAGGCGAGGACTAGGCTCCGCTCTGGATGCTTCGCACGGGTTCACTGCCATGCTCTGCGAGGACCAGGATCCGCTCTGGACGTTTTCCACGGGGTCAAAGAGTGACGTTATCCGCGTTCCACGTGACCAGGAAGTTTGCACTAGATGCTTCACACGGGTTCACTGCCGCGTTAGGCGAGGACTAGGCTCCGCTCTGGATGCTTCGCACGGGTTCACTGCCATGCTCTGCGAGGACCAGGATCCGCTCTGGACGTTTTCCACGGGGTCAAAGAGTGACGTTATCCGCGTTCCACGTGACCAGGAAGTTTGCAGTAGATGCTTCACACGGGTTCACTGCCGCGTTAGGCGAGGACTAGGCTCCGCTCTGGATGCTTCGCACGGGTTCACTGCCATGCTCTGCGAGGACCAGGATCCGCTCTGGACGTTTTCCACGGGGTCAAAGAGTGACGTTATCCGCGTTCCACGTGACCAGGAAGTTTGCACTAGATGCTTCACACGGGTTCACTGCCGTGTTAGGCGAGGACTAGGCTCCGCTCTGGATGCTTCGCACGGGTTCACTGCCATGCTCTGCGAGGACCAGGATCTGCTCTGGACGTTTTCCACGGGGTCAAAGAGTGACGTTATCCGCGTTCCACGTGACCAGGAAGTTTGCACTAGATGCTTCACACGGGTTCACTGCCGCGTTAGGCGAGGACTAGGCTCCGCTCTGGATGCTTCGCACGGGTTCACTGCCATGCTCTGCGAGGACCAGGATCCGCTCTGGACGTTTTCCACGGGGTCAAAGAGTGACGTTATCCGCGTTCCACGTGACCAGGAAGTTTGCACTGATCGTATCCGCATTTCGCGGGATGGAGGCTTGACTGTTGGCGATATGTATACCACCGAGCCATGGAACTGGGAGCTGCCGCTGCTCTGCTTTGTTTGAAGTCATGTCCGTTGTTACGAGACGAGTGTTTGGATGATCTCTAGGTCGCTTGTGGCCCATCGAGACCTGGCTTCTTTTTCTGATGAAACCTGGGGGAGAAGTATGATCCCTTTTTTGTTTACGCCCTTGGATTGTGTACAGGGTGTGATGGAATATCACCTGTAGGGCATAAATTTTATTTTTATTTTATTTCTTTTTCCGCGATGCTCTATCATTTCAGCTTTTATATCGCGAAAATCGCGATTGCCCTATCATTTCGGCTATTTTTCGCGGTGCCCAATCATTTCGGCTATTTATTTATTTTCTGCTCGCTGCTTTTTATTGCGAGTTGCCCCATTATTTCGGCTATTTTTCTTGCCTTCATTTTTACTTGCTGCTTTTTATTGCAAGTTGCCCCATCATTTCGGCTATTTTGTAGGCATGTGTGGCTTGCTAGCTTTTCGTTACAAGCCTGGGTTTTAGGCATCGATTTTGGCATCAGCACCGCTACAACTGGAATGTTGCCAGGAGCGAATCATCATTTGCTTTTGTCGATGACGAACAAAGGTGGCTCAGCAAACAGGGTTAAGGGTCCTGTCGACCAAGGCTTTTGACTTCATGAGCCGTAAGGGTCTCACAAAGGTATTTCTCCCCGCGAGTCGTGAGGATCTCGTAGGTGTGTTTTCTCCTTAGGGATCGTGAGGATTCCTAAGTGTGTGCTCCTCTGTAAGTCGTAAGGATCCTACAAGAGGACTTTCTCATTATGGGTCGAGAGGACCTATAAGGGTTAGACTTTGTTGGGGAAATGTTTATTCGCGCCCGTGGATTGTATACAAGGGTCAGTATGGAGCCGCTTGTAGGGCAGTATTGGAGGTTGTGGAGGATTTTGCTTAAGAACAGGTTCAGGTTTCTGTAACTTAAGACTTTCAAATCTTATGAGCCGGGAGGGTCCCATAAGAGAATTCTCCTTACGAGTCGTGAGGATCTCGTAAGTGTATTTTCTCCTTAGGAATCGTGAGGATCCCTAAGTGTGCTGCTCCTTTGTGAGTCGTAAGGATCTCACGCAGGTGGTTTCTCCTTACAAGTTCGAGAGGACTCTGTAAGTGTCCTTTAACGAGGTTGCGCCCTTTCGGGTTTTCATAAACACTCGCCGGTAGTCCTGCTGTTCTTACTCACGGAGCCCTTTCGGGTTTTCATCCGTGCCCATTTTGCTTATGGACATACCGTTTTTTTTTATTCTTTTTCACTTTTTTTTTACAAGGTCGCGCCCTTTCGGGTTTTCACGAACACTTGCCAGCAGCCCTGCTGTTTTTACTCACGGAGCCCTTTCGGGTTTTCCGTCCGTGCCCATTTTGCTTATGGACATACCGTCTTTTTTTTTTATTCTTTTTCATATATTTTTTTTTTCTCTCTTTCCTTTTTTTTTTTCGTCAGCCTAAAGATGCTGCGGTAGTAGTTTTAGGGACGTTTCGGTCCGTCGTTAGTTTAAGGACGTTTCGGTCCGGCATTAGTTTAAGGACGTTTCGGTCCGTAGATAGTTTAAGGACGTTTCGGTCCGTCGCTAGTTTAAGGACGTTTCGGTCCGTCGTTATAGGAAGGCCGGCTGCTGCTTGTAAAGTCTGAGCCTGGGAAGATAGCGAGCGGACATAGTCGTCGTCATCTATCATTGACCTAGGCTGCAGCTTATTAAGCATGGTATTTCTTCAAGAAGCGGCCGTTTACTGGCCTGAAAGGCCTTTCACCGTGCATGTCCATGAGTAGATAGGCTCCACCCTGGTAGACCTTGTCTATGATGTACGGGCCTTCATAGTTTGGCTCAAATTTTCCTCGCTTGGCGCGATTGGGGATCATAGGTCTTTTGACCACTAGTACGAGTTCGCCTTGGCGGAATGTCCTCGGCCTGGTCAATCTTTCGTACGAGCGCGTCATCTTTGCTTTGTAGGCCTCTAGATGTTGTTGCGCTATGAGCCGGGTTTCGTCGAGGGCATCAAGCTCCTCAAGCCGAAGGTGAGCATTTTCTTCGTTCGTCAGCTCGTGGTGGACTGCTACTCGTAGAGAGGGTAACTCTATCTCGAGGGGGAGAACTGCTTCCGTACCAAATACCAACGCGTACGGCGTTGTGTTCGTGGCCGTCTTGAATGTAGTTCGATAAGCCCAAAGGGCTTCTTGCAGTCTTTCGTGCCAGTCCCTCTTATTCCTGGAGACGGTCTTTTTTATGATCTTCGTCAAGGTCTTATTGAAAGCCTCGGCTAGACCGTTAGCTCGTGGGTTGTAAACTGAAGAATATCTCCAGTCTATATTGTGCTGCTGTGCGAAGCGGCTAATCTTATGGCTTCGGTAGGCCGGCCCATTATCAGAGATAATCCGTCGTGGAGTTCCGAACCGATAGATGACGTGCGTCTTGAAGAAATGGAGGATATTCTCCGTCTTCACTTCCTTCAGTGGTACTGCTTCTGCCCATTTGGAGAAGTAATCAGTTGTCGCCAGGATAAAGCGGTGTCCCCGGGATGATGCTGGCTCAATGGGGCCGACTATGTCAGTCCCCCACATTTCGAATGGCCAGCTGGCCACCGTTGGGTGTAGTGGATTCGGATGTTGGTGGATGAAGTCTCCATGGATCTGGCATGGGTGGCATTGCTTCGCATACTCGAGGCAGTCCTGGATCATCGTGGGCCAGTAGTAACCCATCCGTTTAATTTTTAACTTCATCTTTGGGCCCGCTTGATGAGAACCGCAAAGCCCGTCGTGAACTTCTTGAACGACTCTTTCTGCTTCGTCAGGTCCCAAGCATCTCAGCCATAGAAAATCAAACGATCTCTTGTACAGGGTATCGTTGACGAAAGCGAAGGATAGAGCTCGTTTCATAAGCTGATGTCTTGAGGACGCTTCTTCGGGCATTCGGTGGGACTTGAAGTAGTCTATGAAGACTTCCCTCCAGTCCTCAGCCTTCTCATGGTCTTTTATTTGTAGGGTCGCTTGCTCAATCGCTCCCTTTTCCTTATATAATTCCGGAGGTATTTCTGCCGGGGCGAGCACTCGACGGCTTTGTACTATGATTCTGACGTCATCGAGGTTCTCGTCGGCCAGTTCTTTAGCGAGTTTGGCCAACGCGTCTGCTTTGCTGTTTTCTGCGCGCGGTATGTTCTCTAGAATATAGGAGGGGATCTGGGCCAACAGTTGTTGCACCTTTTCGCCGTACTTCACCAATTCTGGTTTGCACGTTTGGTAGTCACCATTTACTTGGCTAACGACCAGCTGAGAATCCCCGTATATGAGGAGGTCTTCAATTCCCATGTTGATGGCGATTTCGAGGCCTGCTATCAGAGCTTCGTATTCGGCTTCATTGTTTGTCCTTGACTCTGTTAAGGAGAAGGCGAAGCGCATTATCCCTCCTTGTGGAGTTGCAAAGATAAGGCCTATCCCCGATTTGATGATCGGGCTACCCTGTTTCTGCTTCTTTATGGAGGACGCTCCATCGAAATAGAGTTCCCATCGTGTGCTTCCACCGCCAATTGCGTCAAATGCATGCTCGTCCGGCAAATCACAGTTCAAAGGAGAGTCGGCCGGTATCGGGTGTTCAGCGAGGAAGTCGGCAATGGCCTGGCCTTTCACTGCCTTAAGGGGTTGATATGTTATCGAGAACTCCATCAAGAGCAAGGCCCATTTAGCGAGTCGTCCCGTCAGTATAGCCTTTGACATCAGGTATTTAAGGGGGTCCACCTTCGAAATGAGACGGACTTCATGCGCCAACGCATAGTGCCTGAGCTTCGTTATTGCAAAGATTAATGCCAAGCAATGTTTTTCGATGGGCGAGTAATTGCTTTCTGCCCCCAGCAGCACTCGACTTAAGTAGTAAAGTGCTCTTTCTTTCCCCTGATCGTTCTCCTGCGCCCATAATGCGCCCAAAGAACCTTCAAGGGCGGCCGTGTAAAGAATGAGAGGCTTTCCTTTCACTGGGGCAGCTAACACCGGAGGATTTTGCAAGTATTGTTTGATCTCGTCTAGTGCACCTTGACATTTGTGATTCCAAACGAACGGGGTTCCCTTTTTCATCAGGTGGCTGTAAGGACGGCATTTGCCCGAAAGATTAGCGATAAACCGCCGGATGTATGCGAGCTTCCCTTGGAGAGACCGCAACTGCTTGAGGGTTCTTGGCGGAGGCATTTCCATAATCGCTTTAATCTTTGACGGATCTATTTCAATACCTCGGTGTCGAACGATGAATCCCAGGAATTTACCCGAGGAGACTCCAAACGCGCACTTGAGGGGATTCATTTTCAAATTGTATTGCCGAAGGCGTTGAAATACGGTTTCGAGATGCTTTAAATGCTCTTCGTATGACATGCTCTTCACTACGAGGTCATCGATATAGCATTCGACGATGTCGTGTATGAGATCGTCAAAGATTTTTGTCATGGCCCTTTGATAGGTGGCGCCAGCGTTCTTTAGGCCAAAGGGCATAACCCTGTAGCAGAATATGCCCAAAGGAGTCCGGAAAGCGGTGTGCTTCTGGTCTTCGGGATGCATCTTTATCTGATTGTATCCTGATGAACCATCCATAAAGGAGAAGACCTCGTGAGTGGATGTGTTATCTATCATTAGCTCGGTTACCGGCACCGGGAAATCGTCCTTTGGGCATGCTTTATTGAGATCCCTGAAATCCACGCATATGCGCACCGTTCCATTCTTCTTCATTACCGGGACGATGTTGGCAATCCAGTCGGGATATTGGACTTCCTGGATAAATCCGGAATCGATCAACTTCTTGACTTCGGCGTTGATGCTCATCTCCAGCTCAAGTCGCATCCTCCTTGGCGCCTGCTTGACTGGCTTGATATCTGGGGATATTGCTAATCTATGCACCGCAATCTCCGGATCCAATCCTGGCATCTCGGAGTAGTTCCACGCGAAGCAGTCTTTATGCCGTAGGAGCACGTTCTTTAACGCGGCCACCTTTTCCTCGGATAACAGCTCGCTGACAAATGTCGGTCGCGGGTCGTCTGCCGATCCCAGCTCGATCTTCTTGAGGTTATCTGCGGTAGTATGTATACCGTCTTCCAGTTCTTTCGGAGCGGGCGGGAATTCCGAGATCAACTCATCATCGCTGTTCTCGAAGCACCGGGGAAGGTCATCTTCGTTCTCGGGCTCTTCTTTTAATATCGTAATCATATAATAGGTGTGAACTCGCTCCCAAGACTGAGGCAGATCCGGTTCTGCTCTTGTGGTTTTGGGCTCGTGCTTTTGCGGCGGCGTTACTTTCCAACCGTCGGATAAAGCGAATCTACCCCGTCGGTACTGGTCCTCGACCCAGTTCTTGAAGGTGAAGCAGTCTCCGGTAGGATGTCCTATGGCTTGGTGATAAGAGCAATAACTCGGATGAGAGACCTTGCTAGCTTGCTCAGGGTGTCTAGACTCTGGAACCGTGATCATCTGATATTTTAGGGCGAGCTTGAGTAACCTTTCCGTCTTGTCTCGGGGAAAGGAGTACGCTCGGCTCATCTTTTCTATGAAGGACGAATCCGAGCTGTGCAGCACCCGTAGCCCTCTAATCCTGCGTCGTTGTTGTCGGCTCTTCTTTTCGCTTCTTGACTTATTTCCGTCTCCGCCTCGGGCCTTTCGTGTGACGGGTTGACAAGGATGAACATCTTTATCTTTTGTAGCCTGTTGGAATAGACGTTGCGTCCTGGCCCTCTCATAGATGGCCATTTCGCGGTTGTGGTCTTCCCGAACTTTCTGATCCACTTTCCTGATAGGCTTGCCCATTCGTTCTTCAAACGACGGACTTGGCGCTTCGATCGCGGGGTTTAGTTTTGATGAGGGATTGGCCTCTCCTGACAGAGCGCCTTCTTCTTCATCAGAGGTATATATGGCGTAGCTGCCGTGGGCTCGCTCCCGTTTTCCGGTTCTCGCGTACCCAAGCCCAAGTGTTTCCATTTTCCCATTGGGCAATTTGCGCTGAGTCCCGGGGACATCCCAAATCCTGTTGTAGAACCGAGCCTGCCGCACCGTCTGTTTTAAGGGTACTCCTTGGCGCTTCAATAACTTCTTCAATCCATTTGTATAGTATCTAGGCAGACGGATGGGTTGGAGCCTGTCAAGTGTAACATCCGCGCCGTGCCAGATCTCTTTCTCCACCTTCGACTCTGAGGATTGGTAGAATAGGATCACCTTCTCACCCCTTCGCCTGGGAGGGACGTAAAATGTTTGCAGGTCTTGCACGCTGTGAGCTTGAAGCGCGTCGAGATCCTTATAGTGTTCTTGCGGTTCCATGGTGATTTGCAGACTATGGTCCTCGCAAAGGGGTGCCTGTATTGACAGCCGACTGGAGAATACGGCGTTAACCTCGTCCTCCGAATCACTCCCGAAGACCGGTATGGGGGTGGGCGCCCCCAGGTTGTTGCGTTGGGATGGCCCTGTATACACTATTTCCTCCTCTTCTTCGGTATCGCTCCCAAAAACGGGAATGGTGGCGGCGGCTTTGTCCTCTGGGTCGCGACACCTTTCTGTATCTTCGAAATCTGGCAAAAAGTATTTCGCGTCTTCGTATTTGCGAACTTCGTTTACAGAAAACGGGTTCAACTCGCCTGTTACGGTGTACTCGAAACCATCCTTGAAGTACTTCATACACTGATGTTGCGTAGAAGGGATGATGTTGTACTCGTGTAGCCAAGGACGACCGAGCAAGGCGTTGTAGCAGGTCTTGGCGTCAATGACATGGAACTTGATGTCTGTGACGAGAAGTCCGAAGCGTAACGTCAGTATTACAGATCCGAGAGTCCGTGACGATTGAGAGTCGAAACCGGAGATAGTAATTTTGTCACGAGCGAGGTGTTGCACACTCATGCAGATTTCCTTCAACACCCGAACATTAAGGAGGTTGACGGAGGATCCATTATCCACCAGGATCTTGCCTATCTTGATGTCATGGCAGTATCCAGAGACATATAGGGGGCGGTTGTGGTCGCACGTCCCGAGAAGGAGGTCTTCATCACCGAAAGTGACATCGGCCGTGTGCACTTCCTCCAGTTCATCCTTCATCCTTTCAGTGGCGAGAAAGGCTTGGAATTGTTCAGGCTCTTGCAACGCCTTAACTAGTGAGTCTCGTGCTTCCTTTGATAATAGAAGGGCATCAAGAATGCTAAGCTGAGAGGGTAGCTTCCTTAAGTGCGCGAGGATGTTATAGTCCACCTTACCCTTTTTGGGAGGGTCTTTGGTAGTTAACTCTTTTGTGACCTGGTCATCTAAAGTGATATCTTCAATGACCTTTTCCTTTCCCTTATCTTTTCGGCCGACGGGCCCGAGATTCTTTTCTGGGAGTGTGCGATTGCGCAGCTGAATGTTCTCGCAGGCCTCCGATTCCTCCTCTTTCCCTAGAACGGATTCTGTAAAGAGAGGGCCCAGAGCCATTTCTTCATCAGAGTCGCTCCCGAAGGTGAGAACTTGTGACCCTCTGGCGTCAGCCATGTAACAGCTGCCAGTAGTCTTGTTGTGCCCTCCGACAGTACTTCTTCGCTCCCGACGGCTCTTGCGTTTCGTGCGCTTAAAATGTTGCCGATGAGCAACATATCCTTGCCACCATATCTTAAAGGCGTCGCACTCCTCCGTGGGATGTGAGATTTTCCGATGATATGTGCAATAGTCAGGGTGCGTCTCTACCCCATCGTGTGTGTTTCCTTCCGAGGGCGGTAGCTTCATTCCCAGTGACATGGCTTTGGCAAACCTTTTTTCGTCTTGAATATCTTCTTGTCTGCTTCGGATGCCTTATTTTCCGGCAGGGGTAGTTCAACTCTTTCGTTCGGTTGCCCGCATTTGGCTCCTTCCGATGTGGCCATCTCACGCTCCTGGTCCGCTTTACATTTTAGACGAATCTCGTCTAGAAAAGCGTCGATCATTTCATCTGTCGGCCATGCATGCTCTGGTACAGGCTCTGCCTCCAGCTTTTTAGTGCCATGAGTTTTCCCATCATCAGTAAACGAGTGGGAGATCACGTTACAACTCGCCACATATTCTTCGGATTCATCTGACGAGCTCTTTCCATCATCTTCCTCTTGAAAGATGTGGTTGAGGAACTCTTGCAGTGTGACAGGAGTTCGCGCCTTTTGGTTGTACTCTTCCAACGCGTCGATTTGCTTCTGCAAGTGCGTGTGCTCTTTTCCAGGCTTCACGGACCTCTTGGATTTCTTCTTCTTTTTCTTCGAAGATTTTGACGATTGGGCGTGAGTATTTGGGCCATTATCGCGAGTCTTCGTAGTTGGGCGGGGCTTCAACATTCCTTTGATAATTTAAGGTTCAAGAGGGTCCTTCCATTCGATCGCAGGGCACGCATGAAGGTCTCTCAGCATTCTTTTGGTTTTAGTTGATAGCACGACCTCCCATGGAGCTTCTTCAATAAAAGAACATGTTGCCCCCGGTGCATCCGCTTTCCTCGGAGCATGCGGCTGTGGTGGGTTCACTTTCCACTTTTCGGACAGTACAAACTTCCCCTGGAGGTATTGGTCTTCAATCCATCCTTTGAAGACGAAGCAATCTTCAATCGGATGGCCTACCGTTTGATGGTAAGGGCAGTAGTTGGAGTCATTCACCTCGGTGGGTTGCGGCGGTCGCCTTGGATTTGGTAGGTTTATAAGCCTGTTGCGTATCGCCAGCTCGAATAACCGCTTCGTCTTGTCTCGTGGGAACGAGTAGGGACGCTTCATTTTCTCATTATAATACCGACGCCTTTCCTCCAGTTGATCTGCCGGTTTCGGGGCGTTAGGTTGCTGTTGGGCATTCGCAACAAAGGTTGCCCTCCCTTTACCCTTGTCATTCCGAGGTTCCGACTTCGGTGTAGGTGGTCTATGACCCATCTGGTCCATCTGAGCCAACTTGTCGATTAAAGCCTGGAATGTGGTTGGCTTAAAGAACATCATAAACTGGGAGATAGTTGCATGGGGGTCTAAGGTTCCCACGAACATGCCCACCGCAGGTGCTTCCTCGATGCGTTGCTCACATCTCGACCACAAGTTCCGCCAGCGTATAGCGTACTGGACCCAGGTTTCTCCCGGTTTTACCCTGGCGTTAATAAGTGCGGTTATTGGAGTGCGTTCGCTGGCACTTGCAAATCGCTGAGTGAACAACAACTCCATTTCAGCGAACGTTTTGATGGAATCGTTCGGGAGTTCTGAATACCATTCGAACGATGTTTCTGATAAGCTGCCCACGAACTGGCGAAGCAACAATTTATCGTCACCGCCGGTGTTACCGCAGAGGGCCCGGAACTGGGCAACATGTTGATGGGGATTGCCGGTCCCCTTATACACGTGGAATTTCGGTATCGTATAGCCTTGCGGGTATTTGATTTGATCGTACCAGCTCGGATACGGCCGCCCCGTTTTCACGACTTGACCAGCTGCCTCAGTCGCGTGGTGAACCCGGATTTGCTGGGCTATGTAGTCAGCCAAGTCAGCCTTAGAGATTGCATCCTCCTTGGCCGTTGAGAGGGCTGGTGGTGGATTTGACGTTTCTCCTCGGTCGTCTTCAAGAACGATCGGGGGATCCTCGGCGGGTGAGTCCTGCTGGATCATCATTCCTATCACGTCTTGAAAGAGAAGGCCCATCCGTTGTATGTTGGATGCTTGTTCAGCAGCCTCTTTGTCCCTTCTCTCCAGTGTTCGGCGAAGGAATTCAGCGTCTGTTTCTTCCTCCCGGCGTGCGTCTGAGGACGTTTCTGGGTTTTCTTTTGGTCCGGTGAGCGCGGCCATAGCATTCATCATTTCTTGAAGCTTTTGTTGCTGCTCCTGGGCTTTCGTCACGGATCGGGTTAGGGGTCGGTGGCCCGTAGAAGTGCGGCTTTCCTCTTTCCCAAAGGCCATGTAAACAGTGTGCACCACCATGCCCCCAGACTTAGGGCGCCTGGGCTTAGTGCTTTCAGTCGTCGCTGCATGCTGTGAGGTCCTCTCTGGCCTCCTCCTTTTGTGAGTCAGTTGATCACCAGCTTTTTGGGGTTTAGCCTGGTGACCGGCTTCAGGTTGGATTTTCAGCTTCTTGTGCTGGCGGGAGAAGTTTGGATCGATGATCGAGTCTCGGGCCTGCCGCCAAGCCTTATAGATTTTGGAAGACAGCCGTTGAGGAGATCGGGGCTATTCGGGTTTTGTTTCCACAACCTTTTTCAATGAGGGAGGAGACCTCTTCAGTACTGCCGTGGGGCAATTCCTTCGCACCTTATTTAGCATTTCAAAGCTGTTCCCAGTTGGAACAACAGCATTGACCTCTGCCACCGGGGCCGCTGGAGTCAACCCGGAGGGAGAGTTGCCCCCAGCCTTCCTTACTCGGCGCCAATGGCGACGTCGAGCGCGTCGAGCGGGCGGCGTTGGGTCAGCAGTAAGAATGGTTCCTTCTTGCCCCTTGTGTGGATGGGGGGTTGTTGTTGGCGTTAGCCTATCGAAGACCGATGTCCTCTGGGAAGCGGGAGCAAAGGCCGGAGCCGTCAATCTTGTAAAGACTGACCTTTTGGCAGGAGAGGTCGCCTTGGCGATTTCGGGAGCAGGAGCAGCCACTTTCTTGGAAGCAGCCTTCTCTGAGATTGTAGGCCCCGTAATGAGCTCGCAGGATTCCTGGCCCAATCTAGAGAAGACCGAGGCATCGACGTTGGGCGACTCGTTGAGAGGAGCCGCGGCAGGGGTAAGACGCTCAAAGACCGACTTCCCGAGAGTTTTCTTCGTCAGCACTGGAGCGGTAAAGTTTGTCGGCGGGATCATAGTCCCAAAGAACAATCCTGTGGTGGCGCGAGTGACCTGTTCCACTGGCATTGTGAATAGCGAAGCAGCTTGGGGTCCATAGGCTATACCTCCTGGCGAGGCAGAGCGTCGGCTGCAATTGCCGTCTGAGCAGTTGGAGGATTTCGCAGGGGTGGAAGCCATCGATCCTTTGCTTTCTGCAATAAGCGAGATGCCAATTCTCAGTACCTTGAAACCCGAGGGCAACTATTAGCGAACCGCGATTGGTTCGCGAATCACGACACACGAAGTGTGGAGTGGAAAGAGGAAAAGGTCCCACCGGGCGTGCCAGAATCTGTTACCCTCCGAACGGCGGCCGGGACGTTGGGACGTCTGAGGCGTTAGGTTCGGGGCAGATGCTAATTGGTGCTATCCGTCCACCTCTCCGAAGATGCCAAGTTGATTTATGGCACCATATATCGAAGGTTTAAACGGATGCGACCGATGTAGCAGACTTCGTCAGATTCCCCCTCGTTTGAGGGGTTTTTGATTGTGGGGACGCTCTTCCCTGCAGGCGCAAGCCCCTGCAGTTAATTACGCTACCGCATTGCGGTAACAACTTTCTCCTTCTCCAGATGGTCACTTCGTGTCGTGGGTGTTTGTTTTATTGCCCGTGGATTGTTTACGGAGACTGAGTTATGTCGTCGCCCGTAGGGCGTGGGCTAGTCCAAATCCGCATTATCTTAAATTTGGGTTTGGGGGGGGGTTTTGGTTTGAGGATACGTCAGCCCTACTCGAGGCTAAGATCAACTCAAACGTTTGTTAAGGATACGTTAGTCTAACTTTGTGACTAAGATCAACTTAACGGGATCGTTTAGATCCGACAAAAGAGTGTTTGGACTCTAATGTTCCAGTTTAGGGACATAGTGGTCCATCGTCTGTATGGCTGTCGGGACCCATCACCTCTCTGACGACGTTGAAGGATTACAACGACAGATGTCAGAGGAGTTCAGAGATGTATCCTTGAGCCGGAGTTAATTTGGGGGATTCGTAGTCCAGTATGTTTGAGGGTTTAAGGACGCGTTAGCCATCTTTGAGGCTAAGATCAACTTAAACGGGAGCGTTTAGGTCCAACAAAAGAGCATATGAAAGGGCTCTATTGTTCTAGTTTAGGGACGTTGCGGTCCATGGGTAGTTTAAGGATATTGCGGTCCGTGGGTAGTTTAAGGACATTGCGGTCCGTGGGTAGTTTAAGGACATTGCGGTCCGTTGTTAGTTTTAAGACATCTCGGTCAAGGTTAAGGACGTCGTAGTCCATGGGTTTAAGGACCCCACAGTCCGGTATGTGCTCTGGATGCTTCACACGGGTTCACTGCCATGCTTAGCGAGGACCAGGCTCCGCTCTGGACGTTTTCCGTGGGGTCAAAGAGTGACGTTATCCACGTTCCGCGTGACCAAGAATTTGTATGAGTTTAAGGACCCCACAGTCCATATCATGGGTGGTCGTCGGGACCCGTCACCTCTTTGAAGACATTGAGGGATTACAATGCCAAGTATCAAAGGAGTGAAGAGATGTACCCTAGAACCGGAGTGGCTTGAGCAGTCCCTGGCCCAATTTGAGGTCAGGACTGATTAATTATGTTATGAGCCCATTGGCCCAATTAATCACGAATTGAGGACTTATGGCCAGCTTGGGCTAAGTCCCATCATGTCTGGAATATTGACTCCTTGTGAGTCCATCGAGGGAGAAGCTTTGCCTCTATCCCTTTAGCCAATTGGGCTATAGACTAGTGTTAAACACTTCAAAGCAATCAATGTTGAACACTGGGAATGAGTTTGACAAGTTAGTGTTTAACACTAGAAGAATAATTGGTGTTAAACACCAGCAACAAGGACTTGAAATGATCATAAGCACTAAAACAGCTCAGTGCTGAACACTGGCAATGGGGATCTCAAATTAGTGCCGAATATTAAAACAATTAGTATTGAACACTACGAACAAAATTCTTTAATTAGTGTTGAACACTAAGGCCCGATAGCATTTCAATATTGGATTCGAGGGTTTTAACTTAGTGTTAAACACTACAGCAAGAACGGTCACGTGGCCCCACGTGGGAGTGCCTTCCCTTCAATGATTCTGCCGAGATTACTGTGCCTTTGATAGCATCACGTGTCAGCACGTGACGGGCATTCAAATGCCTATGTGTTAAGGCTTCTGCTGAAAGTCACGTGGGTCACGTGGGGTGCTGCCTCAAAGGGGCTTTCTGTAGGGCTTTTGGGGGGTCACGTGGTGACACGCGACCCTGCCTCAATGTTGTTTTTTTTTTTGGAGGATCTGTTACTCCTCTTTCAGGAATTAAATTCCTCGAACTTTTAATTTCAGAGGAATTAAATTCCTAATTCCTTTTGAAGGCTTATATTCTGGAATAGAGTTTAAATCTGAGTTTTCTGTGGGAATTAAATTCCTTGTTTATGCGTAGAACCGAATAGGGTTAAACCCTAACAAAAGCTTTTAAGGAATTAAACTCCCCTTTTCTGAGGATTATGATTAAAGGAATTAAATTCCCACTGTTTCGACAGAACTATGTTCTTAATTAGGGTTCAACCCTGTTTCTTTTTGTTTTGAAGGAATTAAATTCCCATGATACAGGGTCGAACCCTAACTTTATTTTGGAGGAATTAAATTCCTATAGTTCTATGAGAGTTAAATTCTCATGCTTGCATTCCTTCTCTATGTTTTGGATCTGCATGGCAGGATCTCGACCCATTGAGAATTAAATTCTCAACCTTAAGGGGAGATGTGCACTTTGCAGGTCCTCTATCAAAGAGAGAAGAAATATGTTCTTCTGTTTTTATATTATCAGAGTTAAACTCTGTTGAGAATTAAATTCTCCTTCTTTCAAACGCCTTTCCCTTTCTTACCTAGGTTTTTTGCAGAAGATCTGAGTCTTTTTCAAGTATCAAAGCTCTTCTCCTTTTCTCTTTTCTTCTCTGCGTATGTATATCTCTTTTTTGTGTCCCTTGGCTCCTATTTATAGGAGAAGCAGCCGAATCAATCAGTCTTTTGTGAATCTTCATTGAGAGATTTGATTTGCGTCCATCATTCATTTTGGGCCTTTGGATTATTAGGTGAATTTTATTCACCATTGGATCTTAAATCCAGAGATTCTCCTTTGTTATTTTGGTTAGATTTAAGGGGGAAATCTTTCCACACCCGAGATTTTCCATAAATAGATGATATTTAATCATCTCTGGATCTTTAATTTGATTGGTCCCAAATAATTACTTTCCTTTGGAAAGATTCGAATTTCCTTCAGAATTTAATTCTGTCGTCAAAAATGGGCTTTGAAAGTCGGTCACGTGTGACCACGTGACCCATGGTCACGTGCAGACACGTGACCCTCTTTGGAATGAAGAACCCTCTTTCTTTCTGCGCTATCTTCCGGTTGCTGTTTTAGCCATCACGTGTTACCACGTGACCCCTGGTCACGTGTGAGCACGTGACCCTTGTCTGGCACTTCTTTCTCTGGTTCAATTGGAGAGCGAGTTTGCTGCTTTGAACGTCACGTGTCGACACGTGACCCTGGTCACGTGGGAGCACGTGACCTCTTCTGAAGCTCTTTTCCTTGACTTGATCAGCGAATCAAAGTGCGCTTTTTCTGTATTTTATAGGTCACGTGTCAACACGTGACTGCTGTCACATGTAAGCACGTGGCCTCTTTTGAAGCTTTTCCCAGAAGCTTTCCTGATTTTAAATCAGGAAACAGGGCCACGTGAGCGCAACGGTGGGGGGGCATTTGTTTTCCCGATAAGAGCAAAGCTCTGTTCAAATTCCGAGATTTGAAACGAAGTAACGCTTCGTGAAAAGCGCTAGCATTAAATGCGCCAGCACTAAGAGTCAAAGATTCTGAAACGGTGCTCACGTGCAAAGCACGAGAGCGGTAAGCGCCAAGAGCGCTAAGCGCCAGAAGCGGTTCACTCTCGCAAGGATTACTTGCGCCTGTTTATAACAGTGTAAGTTCTATAGCGCATATGCGCCTGACAGAGGAAGAACAAAAGAATTAAAATAAGAGGAACACTTGACAGATAATGACAAAAAGGAAGAAAACACTTAATTAAACATTTTATTGCAATGGAAATAGATCGCCAAACATGGGATCAAAAGTACAGGGATTTACAAAAATATAGATAAAATTATCTACTTCCCCCTCTGTGTTTTCCACCATGTCAAAGCGACGACCTTCGCGAAGAGTAGCTACCCATCGGTTAGCACCGCATTCACCAGCGAAAGCAGAGATGACGGCCTGATGAGCCCGTATTTGGCTCAGCAACTGAACAAAGCAATCCCTCAGGGCTTTGGTGATCAAGTGCACCTCGAAGAATCACTCGATCTTGTCTTCAGCGGCATCGAGCATCACTGGGGTCATCTCCGCCGGAGGAGGGGGAATATCAGCGAGCACGGACATGAGGATCATCCGAAGACAAATAGAGTTGGGAAGGAAGGGAGATCCTACACGAGTCAAGAGCTCATGCAGCGCTGCGTCGCATTGGTCATCCGTAAGAGCAGGATTCACCAAGCGCGCAGCGAAGCGAGAAACAATGTCCTGAATGGGCACTTCCCATAGTTGTCGATGAGCATGTGGGCGGTTACAAGCCATAGTTAAGATGGTTCTCTGGAAATGAGAAAAGAAAGAAGCATTGCTTCAGATTATAAAGACTAGGGAAAGAAAATTTTGTGCATAATTGAGCTATTTCCAAGATCTGGGAAATGTAAGTTCTAGGGAATATAAGTTTAACTTAAAAGGAAGGTGAAAAGACACCCCCAACAATGAAAGCAACACTTCAAACAAGCGCCAGGTGTGCTGCGCCCTAAGCAGTGCACCACGTGCAAAGCACGTGTGCGCTAGCGCTGGGTGCGCTGCGCCCTACGCAGCGCACCACGTGCAAAGCACGTGCGCCCTAAGCAGCGCACCACATGCAAAGCACGGGTGCGCTAGCGCTGGAACTAAAAGTTCCCCACCGTCAGATCAAAGATCCAATAATAATGATAAATCATTAATTAATCAGAATTAAATTCTGTTAAGAAAAGATTCCTCAAAATCTTTCCAAACAACAAGATTGTTCTCTGATCAGTCGAAAATATTGCATTTTTAACACATCAATTTCCCTACTATTTGCAATCATCTAAAGTTGTTTGGTATAAATATAGCACATATTAGCAATTTGTCTACAAATTACCAAATAACATGTGTTATACATTATAACCAGCATTATGAGGCAAATTGTGTGTTTATTGTTATATATGTGATCTTTTGTGTATCAAACACTTGTCTCGAGATTGTGTGCAGGAAATTCTCCAGGTAAAAGAACCGAAACTGCAAAAAGTGCTGATAAAATACGTCAAGTCAAAGACTTGAAATCTGGCAGCAAACAAGAAAGTATAAAAATATTCCAGACATCAGGAAAGTTCCATTAAGCCAACTAAAATTAGCACAGAAATTTCCATGCAGTGATCTCACTTAACGGCCGTGGATCCGCGGCCGAGTCAGGCCGATCCGCCGCGGATCCGCGGCCGCATTGACTCATCGGTGGTTGGTCATGTTTGCAGAGGTCTCCTTTCAATAGCAAAACTTCTTCAAGATACTTCAATCCCTAGAGATCTCCAGAAGCTTCCCTTCTAACAGCTAAGCTTCTTGTGCAAGCTTAATACCTACCAAGTTTCTTGTGCAAGCTAGCTAACTACCTTAATCTAGAAACTTCCCTACAACTACCTAGCTTCCTATACAAGCTTCATAACAACCAAGCTTCCAAAAGAAGCTAGACCTAGCATCTAGGGGAAGCTAAAGGGAAAGCTATAAAAAGGGACCCAGGGCTTCATTACAGAGGTTGTTGAATATTGAGCCTAAATTTCGCAAGTTGAGTGACACAACTTGCAACTCAAAACCCTAGCCTGAATCAAATTCAAAAGCCAAATCAAGATTCATCGAGTACCGATTCAAGCAAGCATTCAACGAGCCTTTGAAGCAACGCCGATCTTCATCCGAGCAAGAGATCCACGACTCAAGAAGACGATGCGAAGCTAGTACGAAGATTTAGTTCCTCCTCAAAATCTTGTAATCTTTGAGTGTATTGTAACGAAACATCGATTAAGAAAAGATGAAAATTCTTGATCTTGTTTTTTTCTTTACAATTGAGCATTATAAAGAGTTATCAATTCTTGATTGTTTTCTTTATGATGTTTGAGTGAAAACTCCGCTTGTGGAGGAATCGAGAAAATAGGTAGATGATGATGATTAAATTCTGTAGGGTTACTAGGCACTCTAATAAGGTTCTACAAGGCATCAACCATGCCGGATTAAAATTTTAGCCGTGCCGAATAACTCTAAACAAGATCTTTGCTAGAAAATTAGGGTAAGACATGCAAGTTAAACTCTTTAACACTAAGTGAATACGAAATACAACCTTTGTAGATCGGTCCTTCACTTCTTAAGCTCCTTATAGTAGTCCCTTTGCTGCGATCATCGAACACCCGGACTCTAGGACGGCTCCATGAGAAGAAGCAACGGTATTGCTTGAAGTCTTCGAGGCCGAAGATGATCTACGTCGAGGAAATACGAACTCAAGCTTCTACTTCACTAACCAAAGAATTAGTGAAGCAAACACCCTAAACTAAAGTGCTAGTCTAGTAGAGGATGGTGAAATAGGAAATGGGTATACTTTAGAATTTCTTTTCTCACTTTGTAACTCACTCTTTTTCAAACCCTAGCAAGAATTTCAAGGAGGAAGAAGATGAGCTCCAAATGAGAATAGGTAATGATCAAGAGAGTGAGTGAGCTAACCAAGGTGAGTGAGTATCATATACTAACTCATGTAGAGACATTACCATGGCTAATTATAGTTGTTAGGTTAGTTAATATCTTAAGTAAAATAAAACTAGTGGACTAAGTCAATGCAACATAAGCTTCATGAAGTTTCATGCATATGAACTCATTATCCACTAATTTTAGAATTACTTTAAATATAAAAACCTAATACTATAATGAGTATGGTATAAGTCTTATACACCCATGTAAAATGTATCAACAACCATGATACAATTTGTACACTAATAAATATATATCACATATATATATATATATATATTAACTTGTGCACAAGTGAGAAAAATAAATGCTTAAGTGAACCAATGTTAGTTAATGTAAATTAGTATATCACTTATACAATTATACACTAAATTATTAAATCAATACTTGACTTAATAATCCGGTTATATCACATATAACCGACTAACACAAAATGTACCATCTTATAGAATCAACACTTGATTCGATAACCAGGCTATATCATCGCATATAACCATTCGGTACAAACATCGCGAGAATACAATACGGTATCACATACACGGATTATTCTCGGTCCTGCACATATCACATATGTGCTCCTATTTCGTTTTGCCTAAGCCAGTACAACCTCTATATAGGACTCTAAAGACTCATCAATACCCCGGCAGTAGGTGATGATCATATCAAGTACCCATAAGCCATCAGCGGTACAAGCTGGAAGTAACGGCTACCCGGGTATTGAGCGATCAGAAGATCAGCAAGCAAGCCCGCTCCAACTCCTGCAAAAATCCTAACAGTGACACTACCGTACAGTCCGGTCTCCTCGTCTGATATGTCGCATATCAAGTCTAGGGGTGGTAAACGTCAGACCCCAATAACCGATAAGTCATGCCGATATGAGGCTCATAACGGGTCGAGAAACTACTCGTAACACTTACCAGTAAATCTCTAAACCAGCCCTGGCCAGGGACTTCCCTGTTATGGCCAATCGAGCATAGCGCAACATCAAGCCCCAATACCGGGAGAGACGAAACCCCTCCTATCGCTCATTGCCTCCAGGTGACTCGGGACTGTACCCAAAAACCACCGTTTTGCACGCCCTCTTGGATGTAGTAAGGTGGAAATCAAAGCACAGTGGGAATCACACAAGACTCTATGACGATCTCGGGTCTACAGACTAACCTGTACCAGTGTCACCAGAGAACTGCCATCTGACGTAAGGTATAATACCATCTGGGAGTTCTCGACGAGTCCGTCCAGTGTACCCAGTCTCTACTGAGCACCCGTATATCATCTCTGATGTCAAACACCAATGGATATGGGATCATCCATCGCCCATCTATATGGGTCGAGAAGGCATACGCTAGTCTACTCTGGTATATCGATGCCCCGTCTCGATACACCCACGACTAGGGACGTTGAAGGATGTACTTATGGACTACCATGTCCCCACTAGTATGATCCGCATCATAGTCCAGGTAGTCAAGTACACATCCTAAGAGCTTTACCAACATGTGACAGAGAGACAATCAGTGTACACGTTAAGGTAAAGAGTAACCAGATAGCATACTATCATGTCGAGCAAGAAAATCCTCCCTATATATGTCCAAGCATCCACTACAATATACATCTCATGTATAGTAATGGCCTCTAGGGCATACATATAACTAACAAATTCTTTGAACGATTCTTCATTCTTATGAGTTTTGTAAACTTTAGGAAATTGAATCAACGATGACCTAGTTTTGAGCAAGATGCTTTCTTGAATGTTTTCGCTCCAAATTAGAGATCAACAATCAATGATTGAATTTGCTAGAGCCTAGAATGTGAATGGTAATCAATGAAAGAACAAGGGATGATGATGGAGAAACCCTAGTTTCTTCAATAGTTCCCTAATTCTCATTGATCGTCATCGATCTAGCAACAAATCTTCAATAGATAAGAATTTGTAATAATTAGTATTCATCATCACTATCAATTGGATCGATTCCGACAAGCCTCTTTACAATTCTTGATAATTCAAACAATTTGGGACATTTCTTGATTCTTGATTTTAGATCTTTACTTTCATTATGTTTCTTGAAATGAAAACTCACAAATCTTGAATCAAGTTTATTGCAATTTCTTTTATCTTTTAATTTTCGACTCAACTAAAATAATAACGAGCAAATCACACTTTCTCAGTGGACGATCCGCATTCACCGACGAAACTACGATAGACACCGTCAATTGATTGCGGTATAAATTTCTTTGGTTGTGATCTTTTCAAAACACGACACGGAAACGAACCAATCAAATGGCGCCGTTGCCGGCGATAGTGTGCTAATTTGTTTGTTTTTTGTAATTTGAGTTGGAAAATTTATTATTCTATCAGAATTTTTAGATCAAAATTCGCAACAAGCTCTTAAAGATTCGTTGTGATTTGTTGCAAGGAGATCTGGAATCTCTGGAGCGAGAGGAAAATTTTTCAGGACATCTCAAAAAAGTCCAGAAAGGCAATTGGAGCAGTTGCTGAAATTTTTGTGCAGGGATCTATCCATATCGCGGCGGATCTGCGGTATTTGTAGGCTTCTTGCGGCGGAACCACGGTGAGTTGAAGGCTTCACTGTTTCAAACTTCTCAGGTATACTTCTATCTTTCTTATCTCCTCCCTGCTCTGTCCATTAACCAATTTCTGCAGGATTCTTTGCAAAAATTCACAGCGCCGGTAAAAAGAAAAATTGTTGCGTGTTTGATCTTGGTTGTTTGCATATTTTAATACGGAAATTAAGGGGAAAAGACCAAATTCAGATTAGGTGGGGAGTTCATTACCCTTCCTAAGCCCCAAAAATCACAAACTTGCATCCGCGTAACCCTCATTAACTAAAAAATATCTAAACATGACTCTAAGGACCGTCGCGCTCACTTAGGACAGAAGGAGGTCGTGGGTAATCTATTGCTTATCCGCGTTTCTTTTGTGTTGTCTAAGACAAGTGTCTCTAAGGCAAGTGGTTACTTAATTAGGCCCACTACTTACGTAGTGGAGAACCTCCCACTTACCTGGCACATACCTGGCCACAGAATGGGCAAAGAGGCAGTAGAAGATCTATCTTGCAGCTTGCCTTCTGGCAGTCTAAGAGCGGTCTAGAGACTTGACCTAGGTGACTACTAGATTTCGGGTTACTTGTGCATTGTTTGTGTGAATTCTTTCAAAAATCCGTATTTTTCAAACCAAACACCAACTCATCGTTTCCTTAATTATCACAATGCTGCCACTTGTGCTAAACCATTTAGCGCATGCTCGGCTGGACACGGGATTCTAGTGCTCATCTTATCCGCGTTCCTCCTATCGACTCCGAAGTCGGTAATTCTACGTCTACTTTTTCTTCACTTCCTACCATACCTACATCGATGGACGGTTCTCCATCGAACTTCTTTAACACTACTCTGCCACCGTCCGCAGGTGCACAGAATCCACCCTGCATCTCTCTCCAGGAGAGATGTTACCCTATGCGAGGTTCTCTTTCGACATGTCTCACCATTCCACCAGCCAATGGGGACAATTTTGAAATCAAACCACAATACATCAATTTTCTACCTAAATATCACGGTCTCAAGTCTAAAGACGCATACGTCTTTATTACCAAATTTGAAAATGTATGCGCTATGATGGGTACTTCACAGCTTTCTGTGGATGCTATGAGATTACGTCTTCTCCTATTCACTTTGTGCGATATAGCCGAGAAATGGCTTTATAACACAGCCGCACATTCTATTTCGAACTGGGGAGAATTCGTAACAGCTTTCCTAAAGAAATTCTACCCTAATCATAAGACAACTCGAGTCCGTAGCGAAATAAATCAATTTACCCAGCTTCCAAATGAACCATTCTCGAAGTGTTTTGAACGCTTCAAGGATCTGTTAGTTCAATGTCCTCATCACGGAATTCCTAGATGGGATCTGTGCAGAATCATATATGAAGGCATTAATCTTACAACAAAATAGAACCTTGAATCCATGTGTCAAGGCACCTTCATGAATAAAGATGATGGTGAAGCCTGGAGATTTTTAGATGATTTCGCTGAAGAATCTTTACAGTGGGAGAGTGTAAACCAGTCATCGTCTAGGGGTGGCATTCACCAAATTGATGTTTCCATAGGAGTTAAAGCTGAAATGGCAGCAATGCAAAAGAAACTCAAAGCTATGGAACATAAATTTTTAGCAGCCTCCCTAAATCAGATGTCGCTCCCCAAAACTGTCTGTGGATGTTGTTCTGATCCATCTCATCTTACGGAAGAATTTCCTTTAAATTCTCCGTTTCAAGGTCAAGAGCATACCAATGCTGCTTTCCAATAAAGACCTAGAAACGATCCGTATTCTTCCACTTATAATCAGGGTTGGTGGAATCACCCTAACTTTGCTTGGAACCAACAACAAAATCAAAACATGGATCCAAATCAAAATAATTTCCAAAGGGCTCCTCTACCACAACAACAGCCATTTCAACTGACTCAGCACCCCTATCAATCACAAAACTTTCAAAATCCGGTCAACACACCCGCACCGTATAATCCTTTGCAGTTGACCGGTCCTGATAATTCCTCTTCACTCGAACTTCAAAATGTTTATGAAACAAATGTCGGCTGAATTTAAGTCTTCCCTTGATAAATTTCAGAAAAACTCTGACCTCCAAAGTGAGAGTATTAAATTGATGGAAGCTCAAATTGCACAATTAAAAGCCGAAATGCGTGCTAGAGAGAAAGGGAAACTTCCGTCTCAACCCCTACCAAATCCTGGGCATTACAATGTGAATGCCATCACAACGTTGAGATCTGGAAGAGTGCTGAACAATCACGTTGGGGAAGAGATTGATAATAATGAAAAATCTATCAATAATACCCTGGCTGAGACTTTTCCTTCCACATCCACTTCTACTTCTACACCCACTTTATCTACCCCACCATTTTTTTACGAGCCTATTCTTCGTTTTCCCCAAGGCTCGACACCTCAGCATACCTCTTCTAGTCCACCAAAGACGATCCCCACTCCTATTTTGGGATCAGTTCCACACACACCACCTTCTCCAATGTTGGACCCAGCTCTTATTGCTAAAGCTCCTTATCCGAATCGGTTAAGGGGTAACAAATCGAGTCCATATATGGAGAAGATTACAGAAATGTTCAAACAGGTTAACATCAATATCCCTCTCCTAGATGCTATTCAACAAGTCCCCGCTTATGCGAAAATTCTCAAAAACTTATGCACTAGGAAGAGGAAGACTTAAGTGCCCAAATAGGTCTTCATGACTAATAATGTTAGCACTGCTTTTACCCCACAGTTACCAAAGAAACGTAAGGACCCAGGATGTCCTACAATCTTGATTTCTATTAGGGGTAAAAACATTAAGCGTGCTTTACTTGACCTGGGCGCAAGTGTTAACCTGTTTCCATATTCTGTCTACGAGCAGTTAGGGATTGGAGAGTTGAAACCAGCTCATTGCACTCTCCAAATGGCAGACCGTTCAATCACCAAACCTAGGGGTGAACTGCAGGATGTGTTGATAAAAGTCGAGGAATTTAAATTCCCTATGGACTTTATTGTTCTCGATACACAACCTGTAGCAAACCCACAGAACCAAATTCCGGTAATTCTGGGTCGACCATTCCTTGCCACTTCCAATGTTGTCATTAACTGTCAAAACGGTTCAATTAACCTATCTTTTGGGAAAATGACAATTGCACTGAACATCTATAAAATTGGAAGTCAGCCGTCTGAACCCTCTGCTCACATACTTGATGTCTGTTCTGTCCACGAGATTGCTCCCGAAAGCTGCGAAGTTGATGGACTTTGCTTTGAAGATCTTGATGACACTAGCACATCAATGTTTGATCTTGCACATCTTAGTGTGGACACTCTTTCCACTCTTGAGTCTGACACTCTTGACTCTTCACTTTCTGAGTCTGTATCTTTTGCAGGCTACGAGCTTCTTTGTGACTCCGAATATCATTCGATGACCCCACCTTCTATAGTTTCTCCACCAGCATTAGATCTTAAACTTTTACCTTCTCATCTTAAATATGCATATTTAGGTGAGAATGAGTCTTTACCTGTGATCATATCCACTTCTCTAGCCTCAGAGCAAGAGAACGCGCTTTTGACGGTATTGAGATCTAATAGGCAGGCGTTTGGTTGGACTATGGCTGACATAAAAGGGATTAGTCCCTTGATTGTAGAACATCATATACATCTGATGGATGAAGCCAAGCCAACCCGAGAACCACAGAGACGGTTAAACCCCGTCATGAAGGAGGCGGTGAAGAAATAAATCATCAAATGCCATGACAATGGTATCATTTACCCAATCTCCGATAGCCAATGGGTATGTCCAATTCATGCCGTCCCTAAGAAATCTGGCATCACGTTCATAACAAATGAGGCGAATGAGTTAATCCAGACACGCGCTCAAACTGGATGGCGTGTATGTAATGATTATAGAAAACTCAATGCCGCAACGAGGAAAGGCCACTTTCCTCTACCTTTTATTGACCAGATGTTAGAATGCTTAGCTGGACATGAATATTATTGCTTCATGGAAGGATACTCTGGCTACAACCAGGTTCCTATTGCCAAAAAGGATCAAGACAAAATCATATTTACTTGTCCTTTTGGTACTTTTTCTTATAGACGCATGCCCTTTGGGTTATGCAATGCTCCCGCGACATTTCAGCGGTGCATGATGGGGATATTCTCGGACATGGTCGAGAATTTTCTGGAGATTTTCATGGATGATTTCTCGATATTCGGAGATTCTTTTGCTGACTGCCTATCTCATCTTGACGAAGTTCTTACTCGTTGCAAGGAGAAAAACTTAACCTTGAATTGGGAAAAATGCCATTTCATGGTCCAAAAGAGAATTGTGCTTGGACATGTTATTTCACGAAAAGGCATTGAGGTTGACAAAGCTAAAATAGATATCATTCAAAACCTTCCTCATCCTAAATGCGTCAAGGATATACGATCCTATCTTGGCCATGCAGGCTTTTATTGGAGATTCATTAAGGATTTTAGTAAAATTGCTAGACCCTTAACTCTTCTCTTGGCTAAGGACACAACCTTTCACTTTGACTCGGATTGTGAGACAGCATTTGACTCACTCAAATACTCTCTCACTACAGCCCCCGTTCTATCTTCTCCCGATTGGAACCACCTTTTTGAGCTTATGTGTAATGCATCAGATTTTGCAGTTGGTGCAGTTTTAGGACAGCGTATTGGAAAGATGCCACATGTGATCTATTATATAAGTAAGACTCTGAATGATGCTCAAATTAATTATACAACTACCGAGAAAGAACTTTTGGCAGTTGTATTCGCATTAGAAAAATTCAGGCCTTACTTGATTGGCTCACCTATTGTTGTGTACACTGACCACTCCGCCTTGAAACATCTTTCAGCAAAAAAGGATGCTAAAGGTAGGCTAATACATTGGATCCTTCTATTACAAGAATTTGATTTTGTTATTAAAGATAAGAAAGGATGTGAAAACTTTGTAGCCGACCATCTTTCGCGCATCTCTTCTTCACCTGTGACCCTGCCGATCAATGATTCTTTTTCAGACGAACAACTCTTGAATGTATCCACTGAACCTTGGTTCAAGGATATTGTGAATTATCTTGTTACGGGACTTATTCCCCGCGATTGGTCAAAACAGGACAAACATCGATTTCTATCCCAAGTAAAACATTTTTACTAGGATGAACCATATCTTTTTAAGTATTGTCCTGACCAGATTATTCGCAGATGCGTCCCTAATGATGAATTCAAGAGTGTTCTATCTTTTTCTTAGGATCAGGCATGTAGGGGTCACTTCGGTCCTCGAAAGAAGGCGGAGAAGGTTTTGCAATGTGGTTTTTATTGGCCGACTTTATTTAAAGATGCATTTGATCATTGCAAAACCTGTGCACAGTGTCAACACACGGGTAGGATTTCCCGGAGAAATGAAATGCCACTTCAACCCATCTTGGTGGTTGAAAATTTTGACGTTTGGGGTATTGACTTTATGGGTCCTTTTCCCAACTCCTTTGGGAATCTGTACATATTGCTTGCGGTTGATTACGTCTCGAAATGGGTTGAAGCTATTCCTTGTCGCACTAATGACAAAAAGGTTATCATTAGGTTCTTAAAAGAAAACATCTTTTCGCGATTTGGACACCCTCGTGCTATCATTAGCGATAACGGGACGCATTTCTGTTATCGGTCTTTCGAGACTTTGATGCAGAAATATACAATCAACCACAAACTTTCTACACCCTATTATCCCCAAACGAGCGGGCAAGCTGAGGTTTCAAACAGACAAATCAAACAAATTTTGGAGAAAACGATTTCTAAAAATCGAAAAGATTGGTCAACCAAATTGACGGATGCTCTTTGGGCATTCCGAACTATATATAAAACCGATCTAGGTATGTCTCCTTACAGACTAGTGTTTGGAAAGCCTTACCACCTTCAGGTCGAGATTGAGCACAAAGCAATGTGGGCCATTAGAGAACTTAACTTTGACTTAAATCAAGCCTGCAACGTTCGGAAGCTGCAATTAAACGAGCTAAGCGAACTCCACGATGAATCTTACGATAATGCAGTGATTGTAAAGAATCGGACTAAGGTATTTCACGATAAAAATATTTTGAGAAAAACTTTTACACCTGGTGAACAATTCCTTCTTTATGATTCACGACTCCATCTTCATGCGGGTAAGCTATGATCTCGGTGGAAAGGACATTTTGTTGTGCGGTATGTATACCCGCACGGGGCAGCTGAGGTTGAAAATGTTGAAAACGGTACAATTTTCAAAGTAAATGGACATAGATTAAAACCGTATTTTTCCACTCCCCCAGGGAGGAGCTCCTGTTTTTACAGGAGCCGCTTTATCTTGATTAAAATTCTTCCATCTCACCTCCATATCATGTAAAATACTGTATCATCCTTAGAATGAAGGTGAGTGAAAATAATAAGTTTGGGGGAGAATTTTCACGATCATATTTATTGCCCCCATTAATAAATTTTCTCCCAAGCTTAAAGGTTTTTGTGGTCTAAAAGAAGACAGCTGTGAGAACACTGTTGAAAACAAGTTTGGGGGAGGTTTGTGCTTATTTACGCATCACTTTGCATCATACTTTGCATAAACATAAAGCATCACTTTGCATAAGCACAAAGCATATAAAACATATAAAAATTTTAAAAAAAATTCAAAAGATAAAAATATTTAATATTTAATTTTATAATAAAAGATTAGATAGTGAAAAATTACATCCAATAGATTAGAAAAATTTAAGAAAACCAAGAAAATTAGAAGTTTTCTTAAACGAACTAGTAATAAGTAGTTATGAACCGTTGTCCCAAGGGTTAGTAAGATGAAAGAAATCACTAATCTGAGGATAAAATTAAGCCTGAAAAATAGTTCCTATTCTGAAAGCCAAACATTTGAATGTTGATACCCTACTATACGCACTTACACACGTCTTGAAACTCGGGATAGTAGAGGAAACCTTGAAATGCTCTTGTCTAAAAGCCAAAGTATGAAGGAAATTATAAACGAAGAAAAGATAAAATGGTGTAGAAAAATGAACAATGGTTTTGTTATCACCAAGGCAGCAATAAAAAAATATAGCGAGGGTGCTTCATCACCCAGTGCTTTAGACCAACTGGTTTGGGAGTCACTGCTAAGCCTTAGGTGGTGCAAGACGAGAAAAACTACTAATATGCCTAATAAGCAAGCATATGAGTAATCGGTCGGTTAGTACCTCAAGAAGTATTAACCGTCGCATGAAAAATGTGTGAGCAAATCCATCTAAATATTCATCAATTAAAAAGTACTGAGGTAGATGGACAAGAGTACGATAGCTTGAATTGAATTCTCCGAGTGTAGGGATGTTCTTTTACACACACGTGGGAGTATATGATCGATGTTTGGAAGAAAGGTAAGAATGAAAAATAAAGACGATGTTTTATTGAAAGATGATGTGATTTCTAATATCTTTTCATGACTATTAAGATAGGGCTCATAACAACTGAAAAGCTAGTATAGTTGGAAACTCTAATTTTCAAAGTTTTTCTTTTACTATTCTTATCTTTATATGTAACTTTCACGGTCTTCCTTTTATTATTGGATTTTGTGCGTGCAATCCGCTGAAAACCCTCAGGAGACAACACTCCTCCTACTAGGGACACCTAGATGTTGGATATATGTATGCCCTAGAGGCCATTATGTGATAGTGGATGTATCTATACATGTATATATATTCAGTTTGCATTCTTGCTCGACATGATAGTATGCTATCTGGTACTTCTTTATCTGACATGTTTATTTGATCATGCTTCTATTCATTCATACATGCTGATAAAGCCCTGAGGATATCGGCTTGACTACTCTGATTATGATGGAGATCATACTAGTGGGACATCTGTAGTCTATAAGCATATCCTGAAATGTCCCTAGTCGGAGGTGTATCGAGACGGGGCATCGATATACCAGAGTAGACTAGCGTATATGATACTAGACCCATGTGATGGGCGATGGATGTTCCCACATTCATCGATGTTTGACATCAAGATCATATACGGGTGCTCAGTGATGACTGGGTACACTGGACGGACTCGCCGAGAACTCCTATATGGAATTATATCTATCGTCGGATAGCAGTTCTCAGGTGACACTGGTACAGGTTAGTCTGTAGACCCGAGATCGTCATAGAGCCTTGTGTGTTCTCCCACTGTACTTTGATTGCCACCCTACCACGGCTCTACTGAGTCGTGCAAACAGGTGGCCGTTGGGTACAGTCCCGAGACACACGAAGGCAATGAGCGATAGGAGGGGTTTCGTCTCTCCCGGTATTGGGAGTTGATGCTGTGCTGTCCTCGACTGGTTATAACAGCAAGTCCCTGGCCAGGGCTGCTGAGATTTGCTGATAAGTGTTATCAGTATTTTCTCGATCTGTTATAGACCATTCACCGACACGACCTATTGAGTTATTGGGGTCGACGTGACCATCCCTAGGCTCGATATGCAGCATATCTGACGAAGAGACCGGACTGTACGGTAGTGTTGCCGGATGGCTCGACGGGAGTTGTAACAGGTTCGCTTGTTTTCTTCTTATCGCTCAATACCCGGGTGGCCGTTACGTTTGGCTGACCGCTTGCGGCTTGCGGGTGCTTGATATGATCATCACCCACTGCCGGCGTATTGACGAGTCTTAGAGTCCCACACAGGAGTTACCTAGTCCAGGCGAAACGTTGTAGTGCGCGTATGCGATATGCGCTTGGACCCGATTAAAATACGTGTATGGGATACCGTATATTAATTGGGCGGCTTGCTAATGGTCGGGTCATATGTGATATGACCGGATTAGTGAATCAAGTGTTGATTCATTATTATTTTCTCACTACAAATCCTATCTTGTTTATGTTGTATGTATGCATGCATGTGTGCATTCATTTTTTGTTCATGCACATGTTGATGTGCAAGCACACATGCATACATACATCAAATTCTATCATGGTTGTTTATACAATGGAAATGGTGGATGTATAAGAATTACACCATGGTTGTATTTGGATAATTATTGGATTTAAATTAAAGCAAAAGAAAATGAAAAATGGGTTAAATCACTTTAGAATTTCTACACTCTTCTAACTCAACCATGCTCACCTAACTTTTAACCCATAGTTTATTTTCTTATCATGCTTTTAATTTAAAATAAAATGATATCTAAATACTTAACCATGGTTGGTTAAGAGAAATAAAAATATATATAGCTATTTTTCTTTTCTCTTTAAAAAGATAATTCATTCTCTTCTTCACAAAGTCCATCATCTTCATCAACCTCCATGCTTAAGCTCTCTAGTTCTTACAAGAGAGTGAATCATTCATAAAAATAGGATTTTGAAGTGAGATCCATAGCCACAACTTCATTCTAATCAAGTCTAGCTCACTTGATTAGAGTGTTCTCCTTGTTTTACCAAACTTGCTAGCTTGGACGGGAAGCTCCGGGTGGATCGTCGTGGACGCAAGAGGAGGAAGAGTGGACCTTCTTCCAACACCCCAAAGTCAAAGGAGCAAAACAAAAACGGGAGCTACAAAGGTTGTATCCTTCTAACCCTAAGCTTTTCTAGTTTAAAGTTTGTTAAACCTAATTTTCTAGGATCGATTCCTTTGCTTGTTAGTTTAGCACCATAAAAATGAAAACTTTAGGTCATGTGATGCTTGTAATCTCTTCATAGGGTGCTAATCTAACCTAACATTGGTATCAGAGCCGACCTAGAACGTTAGGCGACCTTTTTGCGAAGTAAAAAGTCCGATCGAAACAAAAATACGACTTTAAAGGATGCTCTCTGGAAATTTTTTAAAAACTGACTTTTTTCAGAATTAAAAATTCTCAAAAAATAGAGCAGGTAAAAATTAGACGATCTGGAAAATCCGTACCCATGAACAGTATTTTTCGCCGCGGAAGCGCGGCATAAGCCTGCTTAGGCCGCGCATCCACGGCAACATGAGGGGCTCTTTGACAATTTTCTGCACAGTAATTTTCTTTACCTGCTACAGTATATTTTGAGTATATTTAATCTGATTCTGCTGTTGGAAAATTCTGGAGATGTTTTGCGACTCGTGGTTTCGATCGGAATTTTCATTTCGCTTTCTTTTCCGGATAAACTAGAAAGTATTGAAGTGTTTGAACGAATATCATTTACTCAATATTCACGGGGTTTAAATAGTTTGGAGATGCGTGCAAGTCTTTTTGCGGTGGTCCCTCTAGAAGACAACAAACCTTAACTCGATTATGTGACCGTCTCGAACTGCCCTTTGAACCCTAGGGTTTGGGGCAGTACGGCGTGCCACATGTGAGGCGTTGGCTTGACCCTTCTACGGCTGGACCGCCGCTACTGTGCCACACTCCGAATCTTTTGAACCCTGTTCAAGTGTTGAGCTTTAGTGAATCTTGGGTGCTTGATAGTTCGTTCGAAAACTTTAATACTGTCTGTTTGTCTGGAATGTGATACAATATGTGGAATTCATATGGTTTAGGCATGAAATACGAGATATGTGATATTTCGCATTTATGATGTCAAAAGAGAATCTGGATTCCAAATATTGTAGTTTTACACTTTCTTTTCTGTGACCGTAAGTGTAGTATGTTAGATATCGCCGGTTTCGTTGCTATACATCAACGACAATCGGGGTACGCATACTTGCTTACGTTGATGATATGTGATATTATGTGTTGCTGAGATATGATGTGCAGGATTGTCGCGATCGAATAGCCGGGGGGGTTTTGTGAGATGAGAGTTTTATATTTTCATTCATGTAAATTCAAATGTAATGTAATATTCTTTTATTTGGGGCACTTCCAGGTTGCGGTTGTGTCACCAGTGTTGTATATTATTTACTTTTCCGCATTAGGATGGACCCAAGGAGGGGAGCACAGGTGACCGGGTTCTGGGGTTCAGTGGGAGGCCATCTCGAGGAGTCGAGACCGGGTCTCCTAAACTCCAGGATTGGTAGGGTCACTTGCTGCTCTCGTAGGGGTCCAGGGTGTGGGCTTGGCTATTCATCGCGACTGTGGAATCCGTATTTTCTATTCTGGCTAAATACTAAATACGGACGTCCTAGTATATCCCACGTTATATCTATATTTCTGCTGCCTGTGTTCTGTGATATCTGAGACGAATGACTTATTATATATATGATATATAGTAGACGTTGCTTATGTTTTACACCCGCGCTAGTCCCGTCCCGGTATGCCGTTAGTTAAGTAACCTAACGGTGCATAACGGAACATTGCGGCGAATGCGGATGGCATAAGCGTACGTGTTATTTTCGTTTCTTTTCTGTGATTGGCTTTAGGACTTAAATGATGGGATTACATTAATGTGATTAATGTAAAGAAAATAAACCTAAAAAGATGTTGTAGAATCGGATTTGAAAACCACTCGGCTATTTATGAAAAAGCTATATTTCAAAACTGCGGAGCTTAAGCCACTCCTTTTGAAAAACTGTTTGATTCTACAACGATATCAAGTTCAAAGCGTTAAAGATTTTCTTAAAAATCATCCGCAACCCTCCGTCATTTTAGGAAGTAGAGTACTTAGTATTCGTGCTACGTTTGTTGACCTTAGCCAAGGCGTAGTGTACGGTAGCTAAGTGATGTCTTCCTACAAACGCATATGATGCAGATTAATTAGGACGGGCATATGACTTTGTTGACCTTAGCCAAGGGTCATGTGAACGGGTCTAATTAATCAAGAAATGACGGGTTGAGCTTGACTAATGCTCGTGATTTGTTGACCTTAGCCAAGGTCACGAGTATTAGGGGTAAAAACCACATCGGGAATTTCAAGTGTTGAAATTTGCAATGAGATTGCATACCTTCCATGTGATGGTTGGATCCCGATCCCACTGTGGGCAATAGTTGCTCCTAGGAGAGTTTTACAGTTTACAATTAGCTAACTCATTAGGTGTCTAGAAAGGTGTTAACGGGGCTCCGCCTCTGGGAAAACGAGGTTTACTCTAATTAGGTCCGTGCGAAAGCACGGGGAACCTCCCTCAAAGTACCGACACTGGCCTGGCTGAACGGTTAGCGAAGTTGTAGACTGTAATTAATCCTGGCTAGTTTTTCTTTTTAAGGTTTGAAAGAGAAACTTGATAAAAAGCAGTGGGAAACATCGATTAGACAAGATAATAAACCAATCTAATCTATGCAAGAGCTTTCGCTGAGTGTATTCTTTTCTCTCTCTTAATGGCAGATACCAATGACTGGACTTAAGCTTCTACTAGATAAAAACAAACTGAATGGGACCAACTATAAAGACTGGCTAAGGAATCTAAAGATCGCCTTGACTTATGATAAAGTATCATATGTCCTCACGGCTTCAGCCCCGCCCGTCCCAGGCCCAAAATCCTCAGTTGCGGACATAGAAGTCCGCAAGACATGGGACGCTGACTGTGCCACGGCCACATGCCTCGCGCTTGCATCGATGGATAACACACATCAAAAGCAGCATGAGGACATGGACATTCACGGGATACTGCTCCATACAAAGGAGTTGTATGGGGAGCAATCCCGCGTATTACGATACGAAGCATCAAAGAAACTGTTTCAGATGCGAATGGCCCCTGGCACACCAGTAGGAGACCATGTGTTGAAGATGATAGCTCTTATAGAAGAGCTTGAGGACCTTGGATGGACAATGGAAAATGAACAATATATAGATATTATTCTGCAGTCCCTTCCCTCCACCTTTGCTCAGTTCATAGTGAACTTCAACATGCATGGCATGGAGAAGGACCTCCCTGAACTCCTTAATATGTTAAGGAGTGCAGAGAGCACTATGAAGCCAGCAAAGACTCCCGTTATGACCATTGGACAGTCTTCTTCTTCTCGCCCAAAAGCTAAGGCCAAGGGAAAGAAAAAGAAGAAACCCACTAATCCTAAGGGCGGAGTCAAAAAGGTGAAGGGAAAGGGAAAATCCACGGCTGGAGACCCAGGGAAAGGCGAGTGTTTTCATTGCCACAAGACAGGACATTGGAAGCGCAACTGCACGGAGTACCTAAGTCTCAAGAAGAAGTATGGTGATGCTTCTGCTTCAGGTGCGTTTGTGACTGAAAACTGTTTTTCTATAAACTCTGCTTCCTGGGTATTGGATACCGGTTCAGGTTCTCACATTTGCAATTCTATGCAAGGGCTGAGAAATAGCAAGGTTTTGAGGACAGGTGACCATACTCTCCGCGTTGGAAATGGTTCCAATGTACATACAGTCGCAGTGGGAGAGTATCACTTGGGGTTGCCATCTGGATGTATTTTGATTTTGAATCCATGTTATTTTGTACCAACTATGCTATGTAATATAATATCCGTTTCTTTGTTGGACAATGAAGGGTATAATTTTGTGTTGCAGAACAATGTTATGAACATTCACCTAAATCAAATGTTGGTTGGGTATGGTACACTTAATAACGGAATATATGTCCTAAATCAACACACAGTTTTCAGTATACAACACACTAATAAAAGAAAACTTTCAGAATTAAATGAAGCTTTTGTTTGGCACTGTAGACTTGGTCATATTAACGAAAAAAGACTAAACAAGTTACACAAAGATGGATATTTAAATTCTTTTGAATATAAATCTTATGCGACTTGCCAGTCTTGTATCAAGGGTAAAATGACCAAAACTCCATTTACCGGACACGGAGAAAGAGCTACTCAGCTACTGGGCCTCATACATAGTGATGTATGGGGGCCTATGTCTACACAGGCTAGAGGCGGTTTTTCATACTTCATTACATTCACCGACGATTTCTCAAGATTCGGTCATGTATTTTTATTAAAGCACAAGTCCGACGCTTTCGAGAAATTCATTGAATATAAACAAGAAGTAGAAAAACAAACCGGCTTGAGTATTAAGATGCTTCGATCAGATCGAGGTGAAGAGTATCTCAGTACAGAATTTGCAAACTTCCTAAAAGAGAATGGGATTCTCTCTCAGCTCACTCCTCCTTACACACCACAGCACAACGGTGTGTCAGAACGACGGAATAGGACCCTATTAGATATGGTCCGGTCCATGATGAGTGACGCTGAGTTACCAGTCTCGTTTTGGGGGCATGCATTGGAGACTGCAGCGTTTCTGCTAAACAGGGTTCCAACCAAAGCCGTGTCTACCACGCCATATGAGATATGGCATGGGAAGAGACCATCTCTTAAGAGAATTAAGATTTGGGGTTGCCCGGCCTATGTTAAAAAGCAGAATCCGGACAAACTCGAGACACGATCAGTCATGTGTAACTTTGTGGGATATCCAAAGAATTCTTATGGATATCTGTTCTACCACAAAGAGGAACAAAAAGTGTTTGTTTCTCAACATGCCACATTCTTGGAAAAAGAGTTTTTCACAGATAAAGATAATGGCAAAGTGGTAGATCTAGAAGAGGTTCTAGAGACACAAACTACAAATGACGATTTGGTTGAACCGGCTGTTGCAACAGAAACTGAAGAACCTCGGCCACTCCTTAGGTCTGGTAGGACTTCTCGCCCACCAGAGAGGTACTACGGTTTCCTCATTGATGGTGACAGAGAAGATTGCATCATGGAAGATGATGATCCTACCAGTTTTCAGCAAGCTATCACGAGTGGTGACTCTGTGAAGTGGCTGGATGCCATGAGATCCGAAATGCAGTCGATGTACACCAACAAAGTATGGACTTTGGACGTTGTGCCCCCAGGGGTAAAACCTGTGGGGTGCAAATGGATCTTTAAAAGAAAGATTGGTGTGGATGGGCAGGTAGAGACCTACAAGGCAAGACTTGTGGCGAAAGGTTTTCGTCAAAGACCAGGTCTGGACTATGACGAAACTTTTTCACCCGTAGCCATGCTTAAATCCATTCGGATCCTACTTGCTATTGCTGCTCACTACGACTATGAAATCTGGCAGATGGACGTTAAAACAGCATTTCTAAATGGAGATTTAGAAGAATGCGTTTATATGGATCAGCCAGAGGGCTTCATTGACAGTGGGAGCAGCGAGAAAGCATGTAGATTGCTTAAATCCATATATGGGTTAAAGCAGGCATCTCGGAGTTGGAACATCTGTTTCGATGATGTTATCGAAGAGTTTGATTTCATCAAAAATCCAGATGAACCTTGTGTTTATAGGAAGGCTGTAGGAAGAGCTGTCACATTCCTCGTATTGTACGTGGATGACATTCTTCTGATAGGAAATGATATTCCTATGCTACAGTCGGTCAAATCATTCTTATCACTAAGGTTCTCCATGAAGGACCTGGGTGATGCCACATACATCCTGGGCATAAGGATCTATAGGGATAGATCCAAAAAGTTATTGGGATTGTCCCAAACCAGGTACATCAACACCATCCTAAAGAGGTTTAGTATGGAAGACTCCAAGCGGGGTGCCTTACCCGCTTGCCATGGAGTCACTCTCTCCAAGGATTCTTGTCCAAAGACCGATGAAGAGAGAGCTCGCATGAGCATTATACCTTATGCTTCGGCAGTAGGGTCTATAATGTATGCGATGTTATGTACACGCCCAGATGTAGCTTATACACTTAGTGTTGTAAGCAGGTATCAATCCAACCCAGGGGAGAACCACTGGACAGCTGTGAAGAACATTCTTAAGTACTTACGAAGGACAAAAGAATTGTTCTTGGTGTATGGTAATAAAGATCTCCAAATGGAGGCCTTTACCGATTCGAGCTTCCAGAGCGATAAGGATGACAGCAAATCTATCTCAGGGTTTGTATTTACCCTCAATGGAGGGGCAGTAAGTTGGAAGAGTTCCAAACAAGATACCGTTGCAGACTCTACGATGGAAGCTGAGTACATTGCTGCAAATGATGCCGCCAAGGAAGCCGTCTGGATGAAGAAGTTCGTCTCGGAGCTAGGTGTAGTTCCAACCATTATTGATCCAATACCTTTGTATTGTGACAATAATGGGGCGATGGCGTTAGCCAAGGAGCCCAGATCCCATCAGCGGTCCAGACATATCCTAAGGCGCTTTCATTTGATCCGGGAGATTGTAGATCGCCGCGAGATCGAGATTAAGAGAGTAGACACAAAGAACAACGCCGCTGATCCATTCACCAAGGCTCTCCCTCAGCCGCAGCATGAGCGACTTTTTGAGATGTTGGGTATGAGATACGCCAATAACTGGCCTTAGTGCAAGTGGGAGATTGTTGGATATACGTATGCCCTAGAGGCCATTATGTGATAGTGGATGTATCTATACATGTATATATATTCAGTTTGCATTCTTGCTCGACATGATAGTATGCTATCTGGTACTTCTTTATCTGACATGTTTATTTGATCATGCTTCTATTCATTCATACATGCTGATAAAGCCCTGAGGATATCGGCTTGACTACTCTGATTATGATGGAGATCATACTAGTGGGACATCTGTAGTCTATAAGCATATCCTGAAATGTCCCTAGTCGGAGGTGTATCGAGACGGGGCATCGATATACCAGAGTAGACTAGCGTATATGATACTAGACCCATCTTGATGTCAAACATCGATGAATGTTCTTTCAGGATATGTCTGGACCGCTGATGGGATCTGGGCTCCTTGGCTAACGCCATCGCCCCATTATTGTCACAATACAAAGGTATTGGATCAATAATGGTTGGAACTACACCTAGCTCCGAGACGAACTTCTTCATCCAGACGGCTTCCTTGGCGACATCATTTGTAGCAATGTACTCAGCTTCCATCGTAGAGTCTGCAACGGTATCTTGTTTGGAACTCTTCCAACTTACCGCCCCTCCATTGAGGGTAAATACAAACCCTGAGATAGATTTGCTGTCATCCTTATCGCTCTGGAAGCTCGAATCGGTAAAGGCCTCCATTTGGAGATCTTTATTACCATACACCAAGAACAATTCTTTTGTCCTTCGTAAGTACTTAAGAATGTTCTTCACAGCTGTCCAGTGGTTCTCCCCTGGGTTGGATTGATACCTGCTTACAACACTAAGTGCATAAGCTACATCTGGGCGTGTACATAACATCGCATACATTATAGACCCTACTGCCGAAGCATAAGGTATAATGCTCATGCGAGCTCTCTCTTCATCGGTCTTTGGACAAGAATCCTTGGAGAGAGTGACTCCATGGCAAGGTATAATGCTCATGCTTAAGCTCTCTAGTTCTTACAAGAGAGTGAATCATTCATAAAAATAGGATTTTGAAGTGAGATCCATAGCCACAACTTCATTCTAATCAAGTCTAGCTCACTTGATTAGAGTGTTCTCCTTGTTTTACCAAACTTGCTAGCTTGGACGGGAAGCTCCGGGTGGATCGTCGTGGACGCAAGAGGAGGAAGAGTGGACCTTCTTCCAACACCCCAAAGTCAAAGGAGCAAAACAAAAACGGGAGCTACAAAGGTTGTAGCCATCTAACCCTAAGCTTTTCTAGTTTAAAGTTTGTTAAACCTAATTTTCTAGGATCGATTCCTTTGCTTGTTAGTTTAGCACCATAAAAATGAAAACTTTAGGTCATATGATGCTTGTAATCTCTTCATAGGGTGCTAATCTAACCTAAGACTAGAGGTTTAAAGGGTTGTTGCACGTGCTCAGTGCAATCTTGTTGCCTACAAAAGTGTGCTAGTTAGTTTTTCTTTTTCTTATATTTTCTCCTTCTTCTGAATAAAACAAGTTTGCTCGAGACGACCAAAATTAAGTTTGGGGGAATTTGATCAGTCGAAAATCTTGCATTTTTAACACATCAATTTCTCTACTATTTGCAATCATCTAAAGGTGTTTGGTATAAATATAGCACATATTAGCAATTTATCTGCAAAAAACCAAATAACATGTGTTATACATTATAACCAGTATTTTGAGGGAAATTGTGTGTTTATTATTACATACGTGATCTTTTGTGTATCAAACACTTGTCTCAAGATTGTGTGCAGGAAATTCTCCAGCTAATAGAACCGGAACTGCTAAAAGTGCTGATATAATACGTCAAGTCAAAGACTTGAAATCTGGCAGCAAACAAGAAAGTATAAAAATATTCCAGACATCAGGAAAGTTCCTTTAAGCAAACTAAAATTAGCACAGAAATTTCCATGCAGTGATCTCACTAAACGGCCGTGGATCCACAGCCGAGTCAGGCCGATCCGCCGCGGATCTGCGGCCGCGTTGACTCATCGGTGGTTGGTCATGTTTGCAGAGGTCTCCTTTCAATAGCAAAACTTCTTCAAGACACTTCAGTCCCTAGAGATCTCCAGAAACTTCCTTTCTAACAGCTAAGCTTCTTGTGCAAGCTTAATACCTACCAAGCTTCTTGTGCAAGCTAGCTAACTACTTTAATCTAGAAACTTCCCTACAACTACCTAGCTTCCTATACAAGCTTCATAACAACCAAGCTTCCAAAGGAAGCTAGACCTAGCTTCTAAGTGAAGCTAAAGGGAAAGCTAAAAAAAGGGACCCAGGGCTTCATTACAGAGGTTTTTGAATATTGAGCCCAAATTCCGCAAGTTGAGTGACACAACTTGCAACTCAAAACCCTAGCCCGAATCAAATTCCAAAGCTAAATCAAGATTCATCGAGTACCGATTCAAGCAAGCATTCAACGAGCCTTTGAAGCAACGCCGATCTTCATCCGAGCAAGAGATCCATGACGATCCACGACTCAAGAAGACGATGCGAAGCTAGTTCGACGATTTAGTTCCTCCTCAAAATCTTGTAATCTTTAAGTGTATTGTAACGAAACGTCGATTAAGAAAAGGTGAAAATTCTTGATCTTGTTTTTTTCTTTACAATTGAGCATTATGAAGAGTGATCAATTCTTGATTATTTTCTTTTTCATGATGTTTGCGTGAAAACCCCGCTTGTGGAGGAATCGAGAAAATAAGTAGATGATGATGATTAAATACTTGAACGATTCTTAAATCTTATGAGTTTTGTAATCTTTTGGAAATTGAATCAACGATGACCTAGTTTTGAGCGAGATGCTTTCTTGAATGTTTTCGCTCCAAATTAGAGATCAACAATCGATGATTGAATTTGCTAGAGGCTAGAATGTGAATGATAATCAATGAAAGAACAAGAGATGATGATGGAGAAACCCTAGTTTCTTCAATAGTTCCCTAATTCTCATTGATCGTCATCGATCTAGCAATAATTCTTCAATAGATAAGAATTTGTAATAATTAGTATTCATCATCACTATCAATTGGATCGATTCCGACAAGCCTCTTTACAAATCTTGATAATTCAAACAATTTGGGACATTTCTTGATTCTTGATTTTAGATCTTTACTTTCCTTATGTTTATTGAAATGAAAACTCACAAATTTTGAATCATGTTTATTGCAATTTCTTTTATCTTTTAATTTTCGACTCAACTAAAAAAATAACGAGCAAATCACACTTTCTCAGTGGACGATCCACATTCACCGACGAAACTACAATAGACACCGTTAATTGATTGTGGTATAAATTTCTTTGGTTGTGATCTTTTACACTTTTCAAAACACGACACGGAAATGATTCAATTATGCTCTGTAAATCAGTGCACCGTTGGATCAATGATCCAGTGGTGATTAAAAATCACCAAAATACAGAATAAATTCTGTATGGAAAAGATTTCCCAGTCTTGTTAATAACAAGAAGACTGCCTTCTGTAAATCAGAAGCCCTTGGATCAAAGATCAAACGATGGGAAATTCCCTAAATCAATTGGAGAAAAGATCTCCTTAACTGATTGAACTGATCAGCTTGCCCTATAAAAAGGCCTCTAGACTTCAAGTCTCAAAAAAAAAGAGAGACAGAAATAGAGAGAGAAACCCCCCCAAGCTTCGAGAGATCTCAAGAGCCAAGCTCTCAGGAAAAAGAAGAGTCTCCTCAAGGCAAAAAAAAATGAACAGAGAGATGAAATCATCTCATAAATGAAAAGAAGAATTCACTTCTTTAAAGATCATAGATCTACAAGACAAAAGTCTTTCACAAAAAGATCAAAAGATCTTATAATAAAAGAAGAAGAACATAATTCTTCTCACAGATTATAGATCTATAAGACAAATTATCTTTCAGAGATCATCTCATTATAAAAGGTGAGAATAATTCAATTCTCTCAGGATCTAAGATCCATAAAGGCGAAGCCATTTACTAAAATAAGTGATTAAAACATCTCCTACAAAATAAGAACTTTTGTTCTTAGAATCTTGAGACAAAGTCCCTTATAAACAAGAATTTGTTTCTTAGATCATAAAATTGATCAGATGCGCTTTGCGCTCTTAAACTGCGCTTCTGCGCTCTTGGACTGGCGCTCAGTGCCAAGCGCGACACGTGCCGCTCACGTATGCGCCACTTAACAGTTAGCGCTTTGCGCTCTTGAAATAGCGCACTGTGCTCATGGGCTGGCGCTCAGCGCCAGGCGCACCACGTGTCACTCACGTGTGCGCCACTGAACTAATAGCGCAATGCGCTCATAAACTAGCGCCCTGCGCTCATAAACTGGCACAATGCGCCCATCATCTGGCGCTTAGCGCCAAGCACGACATGTGTCCCTCACGTGTGCGCTACTCGGCAGAAGCGCACCGCGCTCTTTGATTGGCGCAAAGCGCCAAGCGCACCATGTGCTGTGCCGGTAGAACATAAATTGTTCTTTAATAAACCCAGAGCTATGACGAATGCTCAGATTCAATAAAAGATAAAACATTGTCAAAATGCAAGTCAATGCTCAGCATTATTAAAAGGGCCAAGCCCAAACAAATGCTCAACAGCCACAAATAAATGTTAAACATTTTAACTCGATTGGACTTAGCCCAAGATTGGCCATAAGTCCTCAATTCAGATCAACTGAGCCTATATGCTCACAAATCTTTTGATCTTAGTCTCAAATTGGACTACAGATCTCTCAACCAAAATTGGTTCGAGGGTACATCTCTTTACTCCTCTGATATTTGTCATTGTAATCCTTCAACATCTTCAGAGAGGTGACTGGTCCCGACAACCATATATTCCATGGAATATGATGTCCTTAACCTCGGACTGTGGGGTTCCTTTAAACCCACGGACTATGATGTCCTTAACCTCGGACTGTGGGGTCCCTTTAAACCCACGAACTATGATGTCCTTAACCTCGGACTGTGGGGTCCTTAAGCCCATGGACCGAGATGTCCTTAAACTAACATTAGACCGTAATGTCCTTAAACTAATTATAGACTACAATGTCCCTAAACTAAACAATAGAGCCCAAATGCTCTTTTGTTGGATCTAAATGATCCAGTTAAGTTGATCTTAGTCTAAAATTAGACTAACGTATTTTTAACAAACATTTAAGTTGATCTTAGTCTCAAATGAGACTAACGCATCCTTAAACCCAACCCCAAACCAAAATCTAAGAAGATACGGATTTTGACTAATCCACGCCCTATGGGCGACAACATAAATTAGTCTCCATATACAATCCACGGGTAACCAAAAACAAAACAAACACCCACGACATGAAGTGACCATCTGAAGAAAGAGAAAGTGGTTACCGCGATACGGTAGCATAATTAACTACAGAGGCTTGCGCCTGCAGGGAAGAGCGTCCCTACAATCAAAAACCCCTCAACGAGGGGGAATCTGACTAAGTTTGCTATATCGGCCGCATCCGTTTAAACCTCCGATACACGGTACCATAAATCAACTTGGCATCTTCGGAGAGGTGGACGGATAACACCAATTAGCATCTGCCACGAAATTCAGGAAAAACGGACCCATGCGGTCGCGTCTCCGTGTTTCGGCAGGGAACACGCAGCAAACGATCAAAAGAGTCTAAATTACTAAATTTACAAAGTACTAATTAGTTTTCACAAAACTAATTATTGTGGATTCCAAATATTGTATCACAAATCATAGATATCTAGACGATATTAAACATTTCGATCGATTTATCAAACATCCAAAATTCGCAGAGTCCTCGACACTTAAGTCACAGTTAAAAATACCCAGAATATGCCACAAGTACCTACGGACCAGCACAAGAAAGCACGCTCCCTGCCTCACCAACGGCGCCGTGGAACCGCCGCCAAACCCATGGTTTGGCCGCGGTTGCGCGGCCGTTTGGTCGAGTTGGGCCATCATTTTTATTGGGGATCCATAGAAAGCCCTGAATAATTTTCTGAATATTTTTAATTTGAAAAATTCCAACATTTGAAATTTTTTCCAGAGACTAAGATTTTTGGGTTTCGAAAAGTCGATCGAACACTTTAACTTCGCCTAGACGACTTCTAATGCTTTACCTTGGCTCTGATACCACTGCTGGGTTTGCTTAGCACCCTAGCTAGGTTTCGGCAAGAATCAAGTATGCAATTTCAAAAAATCTAGAGTGCTAAGCAACCCGAGCCAAGGATCTAACTAGAGAATTAGGGGTTTTCAAGCATGTAAACAACTTTACACTAAGTGAAATAGGAATACAACCTTTGAAGACTGGTCCACTTTTAATGCTCCATGTAGTAGTCCCTTAGCTCTAAGTAGTGGTGTCCCGGACTCTCCTTAGGCTCCACTAGGCGAAAGGAACGAGCTTGCTTAAGGATATTCAATGCCGAATATGATCTATGTCAAAAAATCTCTAACTCAAGCTATCTCTTCACTAATTGATGGATTAGTGAAGCAAACAAGCTATACTAAATGGCTAGTTTGGTATAGATTGATGATGTAGGAATTTTGCTCACTTTAGAATTATTTTTCTCTATTTCTTTTTCACCTTACTCAAAATCAAGAGAAGAAAAATGAGATGAAGAAGAAGATCAAGTGATGAACCATTTCAACCATGGGTGAGAAAATATCACAAAAATGATATTTGTAGAGACTTAACCATGGCTAAAGTTAATGGTTGGATTAATAAATATCTAGAGTAAAACAAAATAAGTGGACTAAGTCAAGGTTTCTACATGCTTCCACAAGCATTCTAAACCATACCAATTTCCACCTAATTTTGATTTATCTCTTAACAATTAATCACCCAAATTATCTTTAGTTAGGTATGAGTCTCATACACCCAAGTCCAATGTATCATCTAGCATGACACAAAAATAAATACATTAATATAAATCACATAAATATATTTAAATGTATTAGCAGAAAAGAAATTCTTAAGTGAGCTAATATTAGTTAATATATATTAATATATCAAATATATAATTATATATTAAATTATTAAATCATCACTTGATTTAATAATCCAGCTATATCATATATAACCGACTAATATCATTTATATCAACTTATCGAATCAACACTTGATTCAATAACCTGGCTATATCTTATATAACCGACTGATATCATATATCGCGGGATTAGAATACGGTATCACATACACGTATTAATCTCGGTCCCGCACATATCACATATGTGCCCTACTTCGTTTTGCTTGAGCCAGGAAATATCTGTGTAGGACTCTAAAGACTCGTCAATACGCCAGCAGTAGGTAATGATCATATCAGTTACCCACAAGCCGTCAGTGGTAGTAACTGGACGTAATGGCTACCAAGATATTGAGCGATCAGAAGATCAACAAGAAGCTTGTCCACACTCCCGTGAATTCAGTAAGTAACACTACCGCACAGTCCGGTCTCTTCATCTGATATATCGCATATCGAGTCTGGGGGTGGTAAACGTCAAACCCCAATAACCTGATAATTCATGCCGATATGAGGCTCGTAACGGGTCGAAAAACTACTGATAACACTTACTAGTAAATCTCAGCATCAGCCCTGGCCAGGGACTTCCTGTTATAGCGAATCGAGCATAGCGCAACATCAACCCCTAATACCGGGAGAGACGAAACCCCTCTTATCGCCCATTGCCTCCATGTAACTCGGGACTGTACCCAAAATCCACCTGTTTGCACGCTCTCTTGAACGTAGTAGGGAGAAAATCAAAGTACAGTGGGAATCACACAAGACTCTATGACGATCTTGGGTCTATAGACTAACATGTACCAGTGTCACCAGAGAACTTCTATCTGACGTTAGGTATAATACCATCTAAGAGCTCTCGGCGAGTCCTGTTCGGTGTACCCATTCTCTGATGAGCACCTGTGTACAATCTTCGATGTCAAACACCAATGGATGTGGGATCATCCATCGCCCCATACAGGGTTAATTAACGTACACACTAGTCTACTCTGGAATATCGATGCCCTGTCTCGATACTCCCACGACTAGGAACAATTAAAGGATGAACTTGTGGACTAACCTGGCCCCACTAGTAAGGTCTGCATCATAGTCCTGGTAGTCAAGTACACATCCTAAGGGCTTTATCAACATGTGAGATAAAAACAGTATCACAATACCAGTCTACATGTTAAGATAAAGAATAACCAGATAACATACTATCATGTCGAGCAAGAAATTCCCCTCTATATATGTCCAAGCATCCATTATAATATACAATCATATATAATAATGGCCTCTAGGGCATACATCTAACTAACAGTCTGTAGACCCGAGATCGTCATAGTGTCATGTGTTGTTCCCACTGTGCTTTGATTTCCTCCTTACCACGGCTCAAAGGAGTCATGCAAACAGGTGGATTTGGGTACAGTCCCGAGTCATATGGAGGCAGTGAGCGATAGGAGGGGTTTCGTCTCTTCCGGTATAGGGATTTGGTGTTGCGCTATGCTCGATTGGCTATAATAGAAAGTCCCTGGCCAGGGCTGATGAGATTTACTGGTAAATGTTATTAGTTGTTTCTCCAATGGTTATAGGCCATATATCGGCATGACTTATCAAGTTACTGGGGTCTGACGATTCAACCCCTAGACTTGATATGCGACATATCAAACGAAGAAACCGGACTGTACGGTAAGTGCTGCTTATAAAATTTGCGGGATTTTGGACAAGCTTCCTTATTGATCTTCTATTCGCTCAATACCTGGATAGCCGTTACGTCCAGCTAGTACCGCTGACGGCTTATGAGTGACTGATGTGATCATTACTTACTGATAGCGTATTGACGAGTCTTTAGAGTCCCACACAAGGGTTTCCTAGCTCAAGAGAAACGCAGTAGGGCACATATGGTGATATGTGCGGGAGCTTGATTAAATATGAGTATGTGATACCGTATTCTAATCTCGCGATATTTGATATCAGTTAGGTTATATGTGACATAATCGGATTGTTGAATCAAGTGTTGATTCAATGATATGTTATATGTATATATATTTGATATTGGCTGGTTATATATGATATGACCGGATTATTGAATCAAGTGTTGATTTGATATAGTATATTGAATATTTTTCGGTTATATGTGATATGACCGGGTTATTGAATCAAGTGTTGATTCGATAATTTGATATACATATAAATGATATTAATCGATTATATATGATATAACCGGATTATTGAATCAAGTGTTGATTTAATAATTTAATATATATTTATATTTGATATATTTATATATTAACTAATATTGTGCTCACTAAAGATTTTCTTCTCTTGATTATATATGATATATATATATATATATTTTTGTTTATATATAAAATAATATTGTGTCATGGTGGATGATACATTGAACATGGGTGTATGAGACTCACATCAAGATTAAAGATAATTAGGGTAATTATTTATTTAGAGTAAAATCAAAATGAGGTGGAAATGGGTATGGCTTAGATACTTGTGGAAGCATGTATAAGCCATGACTCATCCCACTAATTTGTTTTACTCTAGATATTTTCTAACCCAACCCTTATCTTTAGCCCATGGTTAACTCTCTCACATGATCACTTGAGATATTTCTTCACCCAAGTTCATCTTCATCCTCTCTAGGTTTTCTTGAGTTGGAAAATAAAAGGAGAAAAGAATTTCTAAAGTGAGCTAAATTCCTACTTCATCAACCCACTCTCATCTAACCCATAAGATTAGGTTGTTTGCTTCACTAATTTCTTGATTAGTGAAGAGATAGCTTGAGTTAGAGAGACTTCAAGGTGGATCATCTTCGGCATCGAAGATCTATTAGCAAGCTCGATCCTTTCTTTAAGTGGAGCCAAGAAGAGTTCTAGGGACCACTACTTGGAGCTTAGGGAATCCTACCTGGAGCTATTGAAGTGAAGGACTTGGTCTACAAAGGTTGTAACTGTAAGGTTACTAGGCACTCTCACAAGAGTCTATAAGGTATCAACCATGCCCGATTTAAAATTTAGACGTGCCGAACAACCCTAACCAAGATCTTTAAACTAGAGATAAGGCGAAACAAAGCATGTTAAACACATTAACATCTAAGAGTCTGGGATTACAACCTTTGTAGTCCGGTCCTTCGCTTCATAAGCTCCGTGTTGAGGTCCCTTCGCTGCGATCATCATGTACCCGGACTCTAGAGAGGCTCCATGAAGAGAATGATGCAAACTTGCTTCCGATCTTCGATAACTAAGATGATCTACCTTGAAGTTTCTTTAACACAAGCTCTCACTCACAAATGAAGTGAACACCCTAATCTAAATGGCTAGGACAGATTAGGATGCTGAAGTAGGATTTTAGCTCTCATTTATTTTCTTAATCTCACTCATTTTCATCACTAAATAAAAAACTAGAAAGCTTTGCAAGGAGGAAGAAGAAGAAGAATTACTTTGTGATGAATAATGAATTATAGTTGAGCTTAGAAATGCAACCATGGTTCAAGTGAGAAGACTTAACCATTGTAGAGAGTTTACCATGGTCAAGGTTTTGAGTTGGGTTAAGGAAAATATCAACAAAATATCATAACAAATATCTTTGCTTAAAACAAAAGCAAAGTTTCTAGAAACTTCTAGAAAAGATTAACCCAAATCAAACCCTAACTATGTTTAATCTCCACTAATCATGTTGCATTAATAACCCTAACATATTACAATATTATATATCACATATACAATATTTATTTAACAAAATAAAATAATACAACTAACATATATCGCATATATATCAATGCATTACCCGAGTGAGAAAAAGAATCTTTTAGTGAGCTTATATTAGTTAATGTAATTTAATATATCAAATATATAATTATACATTAAATTATCGAATCAACACTTGATCCGATAATCTGGCTATTTCACAAATAACCGACTAATATAATCTGTATCAGTTCATCGAATCAACACATGATTCGATGACCCGGCTATATCACATATACCCGGCCGATATCTCATATCGCGAGAATCTAATACGGTATCACATACACGTATTGTTCTCGGTCCCGCACATATCATATATGTGCTCCTACTCCGTTTTGCTTGAGGCAGGAAACCTCTGTGTAGGACACTAAAGAATCGTCAATACGCCGGCAGTAGGTGATGATCATATCAAACACCCACAAGCTGCAAGCGGTCACCTAAACATAACAGCCACCTAGGTATTGAGCAATCAGAAGTTCAACAAGCAAGCCTGTACATTCTCCCATGAATCCAACCAGTAACACTCCCGTACAGTCCGGTCTCTTCGTCTGATATGTCGCATATCTCGCCTAGGGGTGGTAAACGTCAGACTACAGTAGCTTGATAAGTCGTGTCGATATGAGGTCTATAACAGTTCGAGAAACTACTGATAACAGTTACCAGTAAATCTCAACAATCCTGGCAAGGGATTTCCAGTTATAGCCAATCGAACACAGCGCAACATCAACTCCCTATACCGGGGGAGACGAATCCCCTCCTATCGCTCATTGCCTCCATATGATTCGGGAGTGTACCCAAAAGCCACCTTTTTGCACGCTCTCTTGGACGTGGTATGATGGAAATGAAAGCACGGTGGGAATCACACAAGACTCTATGACGATCTCGGGTCTACAGACTAACTTGTACCAGTGTCACGAGAGAACTGCCATCTGACGTGGGGTATAATACCATCTGGGAGTTCTCGGCGAGTCCGTCCAATATACCCAGTCTCCAATGAGCACCCGTATACCTTCTCTGATGTCAAACACCAATGGATATGGGATCATCCATCGCCCATCATATGGGTCAAGAAGCGCATACGCTAGTCTACTCTGAAGTATCGATGCCCTGTCTCGGTACTCCCATGACTAGGAACATTTGAAGGATGTACTTGACGACTACACTGTCCCCACTAGTATGATCCACATCATAGTCCTGGTAGTCAAGTACTCATCCTAAGGGCTTTATCAACATGTAACATAGAGACAATCAGAGTACATGTTAAGATAAAGAGCAACTAGATAGCGTACTATAATGTCGAGCAAGAAAGTCCTCCCTATATATGTCCAAGCATCCACTACAATATACATCGTATGTACAGTAATGGCCTCTAGGGCATACATATAACTAACAATCTCACACTTGCACTAGGGCCTTCTGTTGTGGTATCGCATACCCAACAACCAGCTGTGGTTGAAGTATCTCATACTCAACCATCCCATAAAGTCTCTACTGGGAAAAAGGCCTTTGTGAGTGGATCCGCGCTGTTGTCCTCTGTGTCTACTCTCCTAACCTTGATCTCCTTGGAGATCAACCATCTCCATGATCAGGTGATACTGCATAAGAATTATATCTGGATTTCTGATGGGACGGGGGTTCCTAGGCCAAAACCATAACTCCATTGTCACACAATGGTTGGAACGAAGTTCATCTCATGAACTTATATATCCAGACTGCCTCTTTGGTAGCATCTTTGGTAACGATGTATCTTGCCTTTAATCGTCTAGTAAGTCACGGTATCTAGCTTGGAACTCTTCCAACATACCGTCCCTCCACTGAGGGTAAAGACAATGCCTGCGACTGACATTCAGTCGTCCTTATCACCCTGGAACTTTTTCAGTGATTCTCCCCAGGATCGATTGATACCATCTCACTACACCTAGTGAGAATCCTAACATCCAATTATCTATCTCATAGATCCAAAACCCAGGACTTAGGAGGTATTGCTTTGATCCTATATGGAGAATCCTTGTGATAAACGGAGATTGACCGAGCGTAGCATAGGAAACTGCTTTCCTACCAAGAGTATGCCATCCACGTACAATACGAGGATCACCACCATACTCCCTACTACCTTTTTGTATGTACAAGGTTTATCTACCATTTTGATGAAGTCAAACTCTTTGACTATCACATCAAAACAGATGTTCCAACTCTGCGATGCCTGATTTATCACATAAAACATCTTGCACACGTTTCCGCTGCTCCCACTGTCTACGAAGCCCTCTGGCTGTGTACATATAGACAATCTCTTCCAAATCAACATTTAGAAAAGCATTCATGACACCCAACCGCCAGATATCGTGGTCATGGTATGTAGCCGTAGCAAGTAGGATTTGGATGGACTTAAGCATAGCTTTGAAAGTCTCAACTTTTCCATGTACACCAAGTAATCTTCTCAAGATATACTTGCTCCTGATGGGGATTTAACCCTTCAGATAAATCAACCAAAGTCCATACTTTGTTGGTGTATAAGGATTCCATCTCAGATCGCTAAGCATCCAGCCATTCTTACAGAGTCCCACTCATGATGGCCTGCTCGAAATAAGTTAGGTCATCATCTCATGATGCAATCCTCGCTCCCACTGTCATAGAGAAACCGAAGTATCTCTCAGTTGGGTGAGGAACCTTACTAGATCGTCGGAGAGGCCGATGTTCGTTAGAAACTATTGAATCCTTCGGTTCTACCAAATCATCAGATGCAGTTTGTATAGCTGGAATTGTTTCCAGTTCTACCTCTTGACCACTAATTTCTTCACAAGAAATTCCCTTTCACAAAGGTGGCATGTTGAGAAACAAAACAACTTTTGTTCCTCGGTTAGGTAGAAGATATTCCCTTGCGAATGCTTGGGATATCCAACAAACTTCTACAGAACTGACTTTGCCTCGTGCTTGTCCGGATTATGCATTTAGACATAGGCTGGACAACCCCAAATCTTAACATACTTAAGATATGGGCTCTTCCCATTCCATATCACATATGAAGTGGTAGGCAACTGATTTGATTTGAACCCTATTCAATAGGTATGCAGCTTCTCAAGTGCATAACTCCCCAAAGGAAATAGGAAACTCAGTTGTACTCATTATAGAGCGCACCATATCTAATAGGGTATGATTTGCTCTACCCCGATAAACCAAGGTGCTGTGGTGTATACGGAGGAGTAATGCTGAGAGAGAATCTTATTCTCCTTTAGAATAGTCCAGTAATTTCCGTGCTCAAGTATTCTCCTCCCTGATCATATCAAAGGACATAATACTTTTACCTATTTTTGGTTCTCTACTTCTAACTCATATTCATTGAATTTCTCAAAAGGTTCAGACTTGTGTTTGAACAGGAACACATGTGCGAATCTTGAGAGACCATCAGTGAATATAATGAAGTATAAAGAACTGGTCCTGGTATGTATAGACAGGGGACCTTACATACATCATCATGTATCAATCCTAAGAGTTCACTAACTCTTTCTCTGTTTCAAATAAACAGAGCTGCGGTCATCTTATCTTTGTGACATGACTGGCAAGTTTCACAAGATGTAAATTCAAACTAATTTAAATATGCATCTAAATGTAACTTCAGCTAGTCGGGTCACATTGATATGACCTAGTCTATAATACCTCAAGAAGGATCCGTTCAATTCTGAACTCTTCGTCTTGTGTGTGTTCTGTATATTAAGGACTATAGTTTGATTTAGAACGTCTATGCTTTTAGATAACGTGCCTGAACCGATCAACTCTTGATATTGGAAATGTTCAAAACATTATCCAACAATACAAAATTATATCCTTCTTTACTAATAAAGAGACTGATATGATGTTGTATATCAGGTTCGGTATCAAATAACATTCGTTCAGAATCAATGTATTTGTTAATACAGGGTGATAACTACCAACAGACTTGGCTGCAACACTTGCACCGTTTCTATCTCATGAAACTTATCACCCGTTCTTCAGTTCTCTACCTATCTGTAGCCCATGTAACAAATTACATATGTGGGATCTGTTGGAGATAGTGCCCTCAGAGTCAATTATTGGATCACAGGCACGTGATTGCAATGATTGAGGGAGGACCTATCCCGGTAGGACAGTCTTACTCGAGATGATAGTATGCTATCTGGTTTATCTTTATCATCGTGTACTGCTTTAGATGGCCTGACATGTCGCTATTACACGTTGATAGAGCCCCTAGGATTCTTGCTTGACCACCAGCAGTATGAGGGCGATCATATAAGTGGGAGCTGGTAGTCTATAAGCACATCCTTAAAAGGTCCCTAGTCGTGGGAGTTTCGAGACAGGGCATCGATACTCCAGAGTAGACTAGTGTATACAGTCGAGACCCCGACGAGGGGCGGTGGCCGGTCTCACAAGCCACTGGTGTCAGTTGGTTCACCTAAGATGTATACAGGTGCTCATTGGGTTATGAGTACACCGGACAGGACTCGCCGGGAACATGCTAGTTGGTCTTATACCTGACGTCAGATAGCAGTTCCCTGGTGACATGTGTACAGGTTAGTTCATCGACCTGGGGATCGTCATTTGTCTCGTGTGAGTTCCCACTGTACTTTGATTACTACCCTACCACGCTCAAAGGAGACGTGCAAACAGGTTTTAGTTGGGTACAGTCCCGAGCAACATGGAGGCAGTGAGCGGATCTTCAGGGGTTCGTCTCTCCCGGTATTGGGGGTGAGGTCACGCTGTGTCTAGGAGAGCCATTACACGAAGCCCTCGGCCGAGACAGGAGATTTACTGGTAGGTATTCCAGTAGTATCTCAGGGTGTTCTGGGCTACACTCCGACACGACTTGTACCGCTTTTGGGGGTCTGCCTTTTACCAACCCCATAGGCCCGCCATACGATGCTCATAGACGAACGGACCGGACTGTACGGATATTGTCACTGACAGGCTCAGTAGGGTGTGAGGATGAGTTCGCTCATCGACGTCCCTTTTGGTCAATACCTGGTAGCCCGTTACGTATTGGCTTATACCTCTGACGTGCTAGTGGTTAAATCCACAACCAAGGTGTTGACGAGTCTTTAGAGTCCCCCACATTCAGTTGCTCAAGTTTTCGGGCGAAACGCTGTAGAGGCCATATGGAGATATGGCAGGGTTCGATCAGATACGTGCGGTATTGCACGGATCAGGATCGGACGGATAATACTAGCCGGCTTTGGTTTAAGCCGGATCCTAGTATAGTACAGTGTAGATTTTGTCTCATTGCATTTGTATTTCGGTCGGAATACAAATGCGGGTGTGTATACACAGTATCGGGGTTTTCCTGTAATTTATTACGGGACCGGTTTTCTGGAGTTGCCAGTTTGCTTTCCGTTTCGACCAATTTCCTTTGTATCGTTCATTGGCCGAAGATTGGTGGAGGAGGGCTTATTTGCATTTGTGCAAATAAGCATTAGTGGAAGGGGTTCTTTGCATTTTGTTGCTTCATGATAGCTCTTGTTGACCTTGACTTGTTCACTTCATCATTGCTTGACTTTTGGAGTCATCATGTTTGATGATGGTTGTGGTTGAATGTGGATTTGTTTGTGATCATTGCTTGACTTTGGAGTCATCATGCTTTTGTTGATGGTGGAATATGATAACCATTTTCCCTTCACTTGATTATTCTTGTGGCTATCCTTTTTCACTCACTCACTCACTCTCATTCTCTCCTCCCCATTAGCATGGCCGGCCAAGCTCTAGGTGGGCTGTCCTAATTTTTGGTATAGGGATTTACACTCATTTGGCTTGGCAAAAATCATATTAGCTCCTCCTCCAAAAGCTTGCAGTATCATCCCTCCACCAAAAGGCAACCTCCATGAACCCCAAAATGAGACATGAGCACTACACGCATTCTACAGCAAACCTTGGGCACGTCGGCTCGCCAACTTCGTGCGCGAGTTGCCTCGGTATAGAGGTGGGAGCCCGTAAAAGAAGCCGGCGACGTGGTGCCCTTCCGGCGACGAGGTGGAGACCGGAGGTTCCGCGGGAGATTGGGAGGACGACGAGAAGACCGGAGGACACGGATCACTCGGTATATCTCTCTTCCCATCTTGTAGTTAGCTAGAACTAGTTAATGGCCCGATCCGGGTTTTAGTGCGCGGTGGTGCCGGTTCAAGAAAAATTAAAGTTAACCATCACTTCCGCATTTGGCCTCGGGATGGAGGCCGGGGCGCCGCCGTGCACTTACAGTGGTATAAGAGCCTCGCCATTAACATAGTCTAGCTTGGTCTAATGTGTTTTACGTTTCCGATTGAACAAAACTCCAAAACCCGTATTTTTCCTAGCAACAGTTTTCTGTCGAAATTTTTTTGTCTCAAAAAATTTTTCAGGTTGTCTCAGAATACTGTGCAGGAAATTATAAGACATCTGTGAAAATTTGGTAGAGTATTACTGTAGAACCGCCGCGGAACCGCGGCCAAACCCCCTTGGCGCCGCGGTTCCGCCGCAGTTCAGTGAGTTCACTGGACCAATCTTTCACAGTGATCTTTTTACAGGAAAATAGGGGTTTTGGTATACTTTGTTTGGGCCCAGAATTTCTGTGAGTGCTACAGTATTGCTTGGGGGCCCACTTGGTAAAATTTGATCGATCGGATATTTTAAATACATTAGTTCACAGTATTTACATTATATCTGCGACTGTGAATGTCACTTGATCGGTAAATCCAGTCTAACTGCTATAGCCCGGTTAGACGGATTTGCGAACGTGACCTTCACGTTGATGTTCTGTGTATTGCTGTGATGTTGCGGATTGGTCGTGGGGATAGCCTGGATGCAATGCTAGTACAGTTTTTGTTGTATTATGTACATTTGATTTTGCGGTGCGAGCGTCCGACATGTGGACTGCCGTCACTGCCTGTTTGTATTATTATTTTGGGGCACGACCAGGTTGCGGTCGATGTACCCGTTGTATGTATATTTTACTTTCTGTACTAGGATTACCCCGCGGAAGGGTGCACGGATAGCCGGGTTCTAGAGGGCAACGGGCCCGCATCTCATGGCACTGAGACGGAGGGGGCTTCACTCTAGAATTGGCGGGCTATTCGCCGCACTCGTAGGGGGTACAGGTTGACCCAGGAGGGGTGCCCAAGTTACCGGATTCCGTGAAGTGCTGGGTGGTCCATTCACGTTGCTGAAGGGGGCTGCCTCGCTTCAGGTTTTGGCGGGTAACTTGCCGCGCCCGTAGGGGTCTAGGATTTCATTGCACAGGCTATCCACACGACCAGGGGAACGTCGGGTTTCAGTAGTGGCTCTTTGAAACCCGGGGATCCCAGATATCTGTATTGTTCTGTGATGCTGTACATTTCTGTGATGTTGTATTTTATCACGCCTTGAGCGAATATAATATATTGGTATATATATTAGTAGATGTTGTATATGTTTTGCATCCGCGCTAGTCCAGTCCCCGCTCTGTCGTTAGTTAGCTAACCTAACGGGTAATGACGGGACCCAGTGGCGAATGCGGATGGCATATACGTACATCAGTATATTTTCGTTCTTTGTGGTGTGATCAATTGATGGGACTGCATTGATTCGGATCAATGCAAGTTAAAAACAAACCTATTCTGATGTTGTTGGAACTTTTTCAAAAAGGCTGTTATTGCAAGGACGTTCACTTTTGTTTTGCATCGTGGTATTCGGTTGGAATATCCTGCTCCTCAGTCGACGAGGCAAGGGCCGAGATCCCTTCACCGGGAGTGACCCCTTGGACAAAAAGTTTGCGCCAGGGCAATAACATCACTATAGCCGATTACTTTTGCTTTGCACCGTGGTATTCAGTTGGAATATCCTGCACCTCATTCTACGGGGAAAGAGCCGAGATCCCTTCACCGGGAATGACCTCTTTAGCAATGGTTTTCGTCACTATATTTTAAAAGCTATCCGTTCCTTCAATGATATCAAGTTCATTACGTTAAAGGTTTTCGCCAGAAACCATTCGTAGCCCTCCGTCATTTCAGTTAAATATTCGGTAGTATTCAAGCTATGTATTTTGACCTCACGCCAAGGCATAGTGATTGGTAGCTGCCGGGTATTTATCTGTTGCATAGATAGATGCGTTGGTTTGGGACAGTCGTACTACTATTTTGGCTTACGTCAAGGGTATGTACGGGTGGGTTCAAATTAACCTGGACAATGACGGGTAGAACTTGACATGTGACTTATGATATTTTGACCTCACGCCAAGGTCATAAGAGCATGGGGCAAAAATCACATCGGGAGTTTCAAAAGAACTGAAACTTGCCAGATATGCGCATACCTTCTGGAGTGTGATGACGCGAGCGGATTCCGTCATGTTATCATGCGATGATAGTTGGATCCCGATTCCCGCTGATGAGTTGGTTTACTCCTCAGGTGATCCCGACTAATTCTTCTTTCAGGTTTGGAGGAGAATTTGAGATGACAGTGGGAGGTTTTCAGATTAGATAAATTGGTAACCATTCTGATCTAGGTTAGAGTGCACGCTAAGTGTTTCTTTTCTCTCTCTCTTTGGCAGCGACCATTGACCCGACCCTAAGACTATGACTCAGTGACTAAGTTGACCGAACCTTCTTAACACTGGCTTTTGGATTATCAGGGTTGCAAACCTCATTGCCATTCCTACTTTTACCCTTTTCTCCAGGACACCCCGTATTACTACGAACGTCCACTTCCATTGGACAAAACAATCGTATGGTTATATACGAACTCGAAGGGATTTATTCGAGGATGGTTTCCGGTTCTGGAGAAAACGGATAGGACTATTCAGTTGTCTTTTCATTTTACCTTCTCTCAGGTTGCGAGTACTCCTTGGTTTAGGAGATAGTACACCTATTACGCAAATTGGATAGTCTTCTTCCAAACCTTAGGCTGGTGCCGACCGGTAGGGAATGAAGAAAACCAATTAGCCTAACGATGGTGTACAGAAGGTATTAAGTTAAGACAAAGCAAGGGATTAGTAAGAGGGCAAAGTAAATTGCGACTGATATTCACGACCAAACCAGGTATTTCATTACCACTCCCACTTCACCTTTGTATTTCTCCAGGACACTCCGTATCACTACGAAGATCCACAGTTTATTGGATACTCCATCGTATGATTATATACAAACTCGAAAGGAACTTGTTCCAGTTCGGGGATGGATTCTGGTTCAGGAGAAATAGGAATAAGGTTTATTCGGTTGTCTTTTATCTTCACCTTCTCTCGCATTGTGAGTGCTCCTAGGATCAGGACAGTACACCCATTATGCTTATTGGATAGTCTTCTTCCAAACCATAGGCTGGTGCCGAACGGTAAGGAAGGAAGAAAACCATTTGGCCTAAAGGGGTATGCAGAAGGTAATGACTAAAGACATATAAAGGGATTTGGAGAGGCGGCAAAGAATTATACGGTTACAGTCGTGAATCTGGAAGAGGCATTACTAAGAATACCGGGATACCCCATCGAAACATTTCAATGTTTCAGTGCTACTGTGTACTGTTAAAAGAAAACCGATTTCCCAATTGGTCCTTACTCCAGGGTATGTATTTACCAGGTACGATTCTCACATCTGTATGGTTTTACAGATGATGAGTGGGAGTAAGTTATTGGGAATTGGGTGATCATCCTCATTATATCGGGATTCACTGTAATCGGTGATATTTGAGGAAGTCACCTGGGTTGTTTGCCGATCGGCAAATATTTGGTTTTGAATATCCGCTGTTATGCACCAATTTCAAATTGATATATCTGTACGTCTATTTTCATAGAGTGAGATATACCTTTTGAAATTATGTCTATGACATTTACCTATATCAGTGGATGGTTAGGTAAGGAGCATTAAACAGCGGTGTAATTCTTCTTAACCATAAGTACAGTTTTCAACCTACGACACACAGTGAGTGAGTTATCAGACTCAAGGGACTTATACAGAGTATTGTATGTTGTCCAGGGTCCATCAGGACAGAGGGGATGGTCCTCGTACTATATTCGGTTTACTTATGACTTCTTTAGTTTTTAGACAGGTGTTTCGTGGAAACACAGGGTCCGAATTTTGAGAAGTTATAGGTATTTGAATAAAGTAGAGAACCAGATGTTGCAAGTATCGGAATTCTTCAAAGTGATCGGAGATGTAGATACTTGAGTATGGTATTCAGTTGATAGTAGTGATTAAGAGAACTTGCTTCTCTTTCAGGTTACTCATAATTGGAAGCATTCCTAAGTCGAGTAACGCTGATCGGCCTTCTTCCATTTAGTTGACATGCACTGGGGACAGCTGCATGATTTGAATCTGGTTCAATTAAATCAGTGCCTCTGGTCCTATATTGGATATAGAACAGTTCATATCTTAACGATGTTAAGGTACGGGGAGTTGTCCGGTTTATGATTAAAACCAGACACTGGACAACTCAAGGCACGTTTCTGTAATGGCTGTTTGTGGGTTGACCCAGGCTATGACGAGGGTTGATTTTCTACCATCTGGAAGATCAATAGAGATATTGTTCTAAACTCGCCACAGTTTTAATAAAAATGGATTTTTTCAGAAAACAGTAGTGGGAGTATGGTAGAACTGGAAGTGATTCCAGAACCACAAACGATTACTGAAGATTTGATAGGAACCTAAAGATTCAATCAGGTTTGACATTCCATTGGCCACTCCGCAGATATGGTGGGTAACCTCAGGCACCCAAGAGGTACTCCGGTAACCTCAAGGACGGTGACAGGGAGGTTCTTGTTTACCCAGTTTTTCCATTACTGTTGTTCCAGACTGTGAGACCCGGCAGGAGGATGAGTATAGCGTCGTTCTAAACTAGCTTTAGAAGCGCACGTCTATATGACTCTGCCAGAGGGTTGTCGTAGTCAGTGGGAGCAGCGGAAGCATTGGTGGACAGGTGGCTTATGTCTATTTATAGACTAAAGCAGATATAACGGAGATAGATCATCTATTTCTGACATGACAGTCATAGGTTTGACTTCATCAGAATAGGGGATGGATCTGTTGAGAAGGTAGTAGGGTGTGATGTCATAGTATTTGGATGACATACACAGAGTAGGAAGTGATATTCCTATACTACGATCGGTTATACTTTGGTCGTCACACAGTGGTTTCTCCACATGGGACTTGGACATTATATCAGACATACTGGTTACTAGATCTATGGTTTTAGATCTAGATTTGGGTGGTTTCCCAATTAAGGGTACTTAGACAGCATTCTAAGAGTATTTAGAATGGACGACTCCTGGCACGGTAGTGTACCTGCAGGTGATGGAGTCACCCTCTCTAAAGGTGTCTTACAGACTAAAGGGAAGAGGGATATGCATGATTGGCAGATCACTTGCTTAGGCAATTGAGTCAATCATGAGATGTCAAGTACCACACCAGATGTTGTTCTTGCAGTAGATGCAATAAGTTGATATTAATCCAATCCTGGAGAAACAGTCAGAAGCAGTTTTAGAACATAAGTGGATGTTCTAGGAATATGATAACGACAACCTCTTTCAGGAGACAGTTATCATTCCAGGCTTCCAAGGCGACCTAGACAACAAGGAGGTTGTCAGAGTTATAGTTTTCCTTCTGACGAGGGGCAGTATTTTTTACAGGTGGTCCAAGGCAATACTGAGGGAGGCATGGCGCAGGATACTGATTAAGTTCAGTTGACGATACAGTCTAAGAAGTTTGGATTTGGAGTTCATTTATGAGCTAGGTCCCATCAGACATCCAGACACATTCTAAGACAGGTATTGCTCATTTCGGGAGATGGCTTTCTCCGCGAACTTGAAATATAGAGAGACATAGAAAGAAACATCAAGGCGGATCCACTCACTGAGGCTATTCCTCGAACGCAATAGTTTCGCAAACGAACTTTGTGAGACTGACAAGTAGAGGAGTTGGGTGTTCGGTATCACACGGGCTGTGAGTATGCGACATCGCAATAATTAGCCTTGAGTGCAAGTGGGAGATTGTTGGAGATAGTGCCCTCAGAGTCAATTATTGGATCACAGGCACGTGATTGCAATGATTGAGGGAGGACCTATCACGGTAGGACAGTCTTACTCGAGATGATAGTATGCTATCTGATTTATCTTTATCATCGTGTACTGCTTTAGGTGACCTGACATGTCGCTATTACACGTTGATAGAGCCCCTAGGATTCTTGCTTGACCACCAGCAGTATGAGGGCGATCATATAAGTGGGAGCTGGTAGTCTATAAGCACATCCTTAAAAGGTCCCTAGTCGTGGGAGTTTCGAGACAGGACATCGATACTCCAGAGTAGACTAGTGTATACAGTCGAGACCCCGACGAGGGGCGGTGGCCGGTCTCACAAGCCACTGGTGTCAGTTGGTTCACCTAAGATGTATACAGGTACTCATTGGGTTATGAGTACACCGGACAGGACTCGCCGGGAACATGCTAGTTGGTCTTATACCTGACGTCAGATAGCAGTTCCCTGGTGACATGTGTACAGGTTAGTTCATCGACCTGGGGATCGTCATTTGTCTCGTGTGAGTTCCCACTGTACTTTGATTACTACCCTACCACGCTCAAAGGAGACGTGCAAACAGGTTTTAGTTGGGTACAGTCCCGAGCCACATGGAGGCAGTGAGCGGATCTTCAGAGGTTCGTCTCTCCCGGTATTGGGGGTGAGGTCGCGCTGTGTCTAGGAGAGCCATTACACGAAGCCCACGGCCGAGGCAGGAGATTTACTGGTAGGTATTCCAGTAGTATCTCAGGGTGTTCTGGGCTACACTCCGACATGACTTGTACCGCTTTTGGGGGTCTGACTTTTACCAACCCCCTAGGCCCGCCATGCGATGCTTATAGACGAACAGACCGGACTGTATAGATATTGTCACTGACAGGCTCAGTAGGGTGTCAGGATGAGTTCGCTCATCGACGTCCCTTTTGGTCAATACCTGGTAGCCCGTTACGTATTGGCTTATACCTCTAACGTGCTAGTGGTTAAATCCACAACCAAGGTGTTGACGAGTCTTTAGAGTCCCCCATATTCAGTTGCTCAAGTTTTCGGGCGTAACACTGTAGAGGCCATATGGAGATATGGCAGGGTTCGATCAGATACGTGTGGTATTGCACGGATCAGGATCGGACGGATAATACTAGCCGGCTTTGGTTTAAGCCGGATCCTAGTATAGTACAGTGTAGATTTTGTCTCATTGCATTTGTATTTCGGTCGGAATACAAATGCGGGTGTGTATACACAGTATCGGGGTTTTCCTGTAATTTATTACGGGACCGGTTTTCTGGAGTTGCCAGTTTGCTTTCCGTTTCGACCAATTTCCTTTGTATCGTTCATTGGCCGAAGATTGGTGGAGGAGGGCTTATTTGCATTTGTGCAAATAAGCATTAGTGGAAGGGGTTCTTTGCATTTTGTTGCTTCATGATAGCTCTTGTTGACCTTGACTTGTTCACTTCATCATTGCTTGACTTTTGGAGTCATCATGTTTGATGATGGTTGTGGTTGAGTGTGGATTTGTTTGTGATCATTGCTTGACTTTGGAGTCATCATGCTTTTGTTGATGGTGGAATATGATAACCATTTTCCCTTCACTTGATTATTCTTGTGGCTATCCTTTTTCACTCACTCACTCACTCTCATTCTCTCCTCCCCATTAGCATAGCCGGCTAAGTCCAGGTGGGCTGTCCCAATTTTTGGTATAGGGATTTACACTCATTTGGCTTGGCAAAAATCATATTTAGCTCCTCCTCCAAAAGCTTGTAGTATCATCCCTCCACCAAAAGGCAACCTCCATGAACCCCAAAATGAGACATGAGCACTACACGTATTCTACAGCAAACCTTGGGCACGTCGGCTCGCCAACTTCATGCCCGAGTTGCCTCGGTATAGAGGTGGGAGCCCGTAAAAGAAGCCGGCGACGTGGTGCCCTTCCGGCGACGAGGTGGAGACCGGAGCTTCCGCGGGAGATTGGGACGACGACGAGAAGACCGGAGGACACGGATCACTCGGTATATCTCTCTTCCCATCTTGTAGTTAGCTAGGACTAGTTAATGGCCCGATCCGGGTTTTAGTGCGCGGTGGTGCCGGTTCAAGAAAAATTAAAGTTAACCATCTCTTCCGCATTTGTCCTCGGGATGGAGGCCGGGGCGCCGCCGTGCACTTACAGGATCCTGATCCGGTATCTCATACCCAGGACGTAAAGAATACTTGAGAAACAGTTCTCTGTAATGAACACACCCGAAGAAGATGCATCAGCATGTACTTTCTTCGTTTGGGTGGCACGGGAATTCTGGTAATCCCCTATTTCCTGCTCGGTCTTATAACAATTAAAAGTTGGAGCGGGACCAACGTTCCCTGGCACAGTATAATAATCGGGTTCGGTCAATACATCCGTATTATTATCTTGATTAAGGCGTGACATAGTCATAACCAAGAGAGAGAGAGAGAAGAAAACACTCAGCGTATGCTCTTGCAAGATTAGATTGGTTATAAATATATCTAATCAGGATGTCTCCCACCGTTTTAGTCAAATCTTCCTTCAAACCCTAAAAGGAAACACTAGCCGGGATTAATTACACCCTACAAGTTCGCCGATCTTTCAGCCAGGCCAGTGCCGGTACCTTGAGAGAGGTTCCCCATGCTTTCGCACGGACCTAATTAAAATAAACCTTGTTTTCCCAGGGGCGTAACCCCGTTGACACCTTTCTAGACACCTACTTGATCGGCTAATTGTAATGTGTAAAACACTCCCAGGAGTAACTCTTCCTCGCAACGGGTATCGGGATCCAACTATCTAATAGAAGGTATGCAATCTCATTGCAAATTTCAACACTTGAAATTCCCAATAATATTTTACCCCTAGCGTGCTATGACCTTGACGCATGCCAAACAACCCATAGTCCGCTAGTCAAGTTCAACCCGTACATTTCCTGATTGAATTAAACCCACCAGTACGACCCTTGACGCATGCCAAACAACGCCTTATGAATACCCTAATCCAATCGCATCGTATGCTAGCAGATAAGCACTAGTTAGCTACCGTACACTACGCCTTGACGCATGCCAAACTACCGCAGCACGAATACTAAGTAGTACTTATCTGAAATGACGGAGGGCTATGACAGGTTTTTAAGAAAACCCTTTGCGTAATGAACTTGATATCATTGTAGAATCGAGTGATTTTGAATGGAATGTTTTAAGGCTTTTCTAGTTTCTCTAAAGAGGTCACTCCCGGTGAAGGGATCTCGGCACTTTCCTCATCGAATAAGGTGCAGGATATTTCGCAAATACCACTATGCAAAGCAAAAGCTATAGAAGCAATCAAAAGACAAACCGAGTGTGTAGCATCTGCTAGTTTCTCTAAAGAGGTCACTCCCGATGAAGGGATCTCGGCTCTTTCCTTATCGAATAAGGTGCTGGATGTTCTACAAGGAACACCGCTATGCAAAGAAAGAACTAGAGCTACCAGTTTTTTTAAACAAGTTTCTACAACATCTTTAGGTTTCTTTTAGTTTCATTAATCTCATTAATGAAGTCCCATTTTATTATGCTTCACAAGCATCACATTTGAAACGAAATCTTCAATATAACATATATCTCATATATATAATATAAACATTCGTCTCAGGCAATAATATGATCTCATCACAGAACATTGCAACAGAAGAACATATATGAAATATTGGATATACTAGGATGTCCGTGTTTTAATACGAGCCTGTATAAAACATGGATTCCACGGTCGCGATGAATAGCCAAACCCACATCCCTAGACCCCTACGAGAGCGGCAAGCAACACTGCCAATTCTAGGGTTAGGAGACCCTGTCTCGACTCCTCGAGATGGTCTCCCACTGGACCTTAGAACCCGGTTACTTATGCTCCCCGCCTTAAGTCTACATAATGCGGAAAAGTGGTGACATCATCCTCAGTCCGGAAGTGCCCTAATAAAAGAATATTACATACAAATGAATTTTACATAAATGAAAAAGAAAAACTCTCATCTCACATAAAATCCCTGGCTATTCAAAACACGACGATCCAATATAACATATCACAGCAACACATAATATCTCATATCATCAACGTAAGCAAGTATGCGTATCCCGATTGTCGTTGATGTATAGCAACGAAACCGGCGATACACCACATACTACGCTTACGGTCACAAAAAAGAAAGTGTAAAACTACAACAGTTGGAATCCGCAACCACCTTAGACATCTCATGCCTAACCATATGAATTCCTTAGACATCGCATGCCTAACAATTATAAACTCCGCATTTTAGTCTTATTATCGAAAAATATTTTCAATATCAAGTCGGGCAATTCAACAAGATTCCCAACATCCTGATCGAATGCTCGTCGCAAACTTTAGTAGACGGTCGCAACCCCGGATGCCGTCGACGAAGTGCACCAAGGCGGAACACCGCTGCCGCAAGCACCCGAACGGATGCTTTTGGCGACGGGGTTCTCCTACAGTCACTTGGTCGGAGCTATGGGGCGTGGTTATCTATTATGTTTACCCAGCGAGTATCCGCGTACGCTACGAGATGTTGGATATGTATGCCCTAGAGGCCATTATTGTATATTACTAGTTTGTATAATACATTTTGGAGGCTTGGGATATATATACGGGTTTACGACAGTCTTGCTCGATATAGTAGTATGCTACTTGGTTTGTTTCTATCTTAATATGTGTATGTGTTTCTTTTAACATATCGCTAATACATATTGATGGAGCCCTTAGGATCTTTGCTTGACTACCGGCCTTATGATGGCGATCACACTAGTGGGGGCTGGGTAGTCTATAAGCACATCCTTATTTTGGTCCCTAGTCGTAGGATTATCGAGACAGGGCATCGATACTCCAGAGTAGACTGGTGCATACGCTTCTCGTCCCAGCAGAGGAGATGGTCTGTCCCACAGCCATCAGTACGTCGTACTGGAGATAGTATGCAGGTGCTCGTTAGGTTATGAGTACACTGGACAGGACTCGTCGGGAACTGTTGGTTGGTATTATACCTATCGTCAGTTAACAGTTCCCAGGTGACATGAGTACAGCTTAGTCCGTTGACTTGACACTGTCACTTCGCCTCAAGTGTGTTCCCACTGTTCTTAGATTTCTACCCAACCACGGCTCTATTGCGTCGTGCAAATAGGAAGTAGTTGGTTGCAGTCCCGAAGCACTTGGAGGCAGTGACGGTTAGACAGGATTCGTCTCTCCCGGTATTGGGAGTTGATATCGCGCTGTGTCTAGGAGAGCCATTACACATAATCGTCCCTGGCCAGGGCAAGCGAGATTTGCTGGTAGTGTTACCAGTAGTTTCTCAGGGTGTTCTGGGCTACACTCCGACACGACTTATACCGCTATTAGGAGACTGACGTTTACCGCCCCCTAGGCCCGCCATGTGATACTCTTAGACGAACGGACCGGACTGTACGCAGATTGTCACATTCAGGCTCAGTAGGAGTTCAGATGGGTTCACCTCATCGGTCTTCTTGTCGGCATCTACCTGGGGACCGTTACGTACAGCTAGTACCGCTTGCGGCCTGTGGTTAAACCCATTGCCAGCGTAGTGTCGAACCTTTAGAGTCCCACACAGAGGGTTATTCGCCTTTGGGCAAAACAGAGTAGAGGTCGCATGGTTTTGCGACGGGGTTCGTTCTCATCCGCGCACTTGTGCACATTTGTTGTCCGGAAAGTTAGTACTAGCGAGCTTTGGTTTAAACCAGATCCTAGTATTTGTTTTGGGATTGGTTTTGTCTCATTGTATTCGTGTTCCTCGGAACACGGATGCGGGTGTGTATGCACAGTTGACAGAGGCAGAGGCAGAGGATTCTCATTAGGGTTGTTGACCGTTGGCTTTTTCCAAATCCTAATGAAAGTGAGAAATATGATTAATGATATTAATTAAAGATAATTATATCATGGTTAGGGTTGTTGACCATTTGACCTTGGTTGACTTGTTGACTTATGTTGACATATTGACCATCATCATTTCACATGAAAGATGCTCTTTGATTCTTGCAAAATTCATTTAATGTGAAATGATAATGGTCATTCCAAATGAACCGTCACAATTTCTTTAATTATAATTATTAATTCATAATTCTCTTTTATGAGAGAATGGTTGCTATTATTCTCTCATTTTCTCTCTTGCTCTTTCTCTCTCATGTTTGGAGCTCTCCCTCTTCCTCTCAAAGCTTAAGTGTTCCATGTGTTGGAAATCATAAGCTTTTGAGACTAAACCATCAAAGCATCTCTCTACTCTTTCTAGGGTTCTTTGTCTAGCAAACCTAGCACTCTAGTTACCTCTTGGTTGAGGTAGGAGCTCAAGTTCGAGGCCCTCGGATGGATCTATCTTCGGCAAAGAGAAGACGACGAGGAGGAGCCGTTCAAACTACTATAAGGAGCAAGCAAGAAGGAGAACCACAACAGGAAGGGAAGGAGTTCAAGATCTAGGTATAACCATTTTACATAGTAGTTAGAACTTGTAGTTTATATGTTAGTTTTTGTTTAGCAAAGATCCATCATGGATGGTCCATGTCACCTTGTAAGAAAATTTTGATTTTTACCTATTCCGCCTCCCCGAAAGAATCGGGGTGGGTAACGTAGACTTAACAGTGGTATCAGAGCCTAGCTAAACAACAACTAACTGTTAGCAAAGTGTTTAGAATTTCGATCCGAGAAAAAATCACAAAACACGTCAAAATCCTCAAGTTTCTGCCGATTTTTAAAACTGCTCTAAAAATAATTCCACACATCTTAAAAATCCATGCAGGCTTTTCTGGGAACACAAGAAAAACGAGTCCACGATTCGACCAGACCACCGCGGAAGCGTGGCGAAACCATGGGTTTCGCCGCGGCTCCGCGGCCGAGTCAACTCGGTCGTGACTCGGGTTTGTTGCAATGTTCTTATTTTGACGTTTTGTGATTTTTTAAAATATTTGTTTCTGCCAGAATTTCCAGAGAACAAAGTTGTGTTTGGGGTAGTTACAAATCCGTATTTTTGATCGAAGTTCTGTAGACTTTAGCTAATTGGTTATATCTGTGATGTGATATATGCACTGAACGTCAACTAATCGCTATACGTCGATTAGTGTGGGTTGTGCATATCTGTGATCTGTAATGTTGTTGGATTATATATATGAACTCGTTGGATTGTCGCGAATGAATAGCCAGGGTTTTGTGAGATGAGAGTTTTCTTTATCTTTCATTTGATGTAATATGTAAATTGATGTAATATTATTTTTATGGTCGCACATCCGGGATGAGCTTGTAGCCGCCATTGTATATTATTTCTTTTACTATTTTTGCTCCTAGGATAGACCCAAAGAGGGGTGCACAAACTACCGGGTACTTTGAAGTGCCGAGTGGCCTACTCACGTTGTTGAGGGAGGTTGCTTCACTTCTGGTACTTGGCGGGTAGTTTGCCGCACCCGTAGGGGTCTAGGGTGGGGTTTGGCTATTCATCGCGACCGTGTAATCCGTTTTTCGTTGCAGGTTCGAACGAAATGCGGATTCCTAGCATATCCAATGTGTTCATCTGTGATCTGGAATGGCTATCATTGCATCTGACGAATATATATATCTATATATGATATCTAGTATACGTTACTTATGTTTTGCATGCACGCTAGTCCAGCCCCCGCTCTGTCGTTAGTTAAGTAACCTAACGGGTGATGACGGGGCCCCGTGGCGAATGCGGATGGCATAAGCGTACGTCATATTTTCGTTGTTTTCTACAATGGTAGGATTAATTGATGGGACGCATTATATTAATGCAAAGAAAAACAAACCTAATAGACGTTGTTGGAACAATTTTCAAAAAACTGTTTTTGCAAGGACGTTCTCTTTTATTTTGAACGGAGGTATTCGGTTATGAATGCCCAGCACCTCATTCGACGAGGCAAGGGCCGAGATCCCTTCATAGGGAGTGACCCCTTGGATAAAAGTTTGCGTCAGAGTAATAACTTCACTATAGTCGATTATTCTTGCTTTGCATCGAGATATTCAGTTTGGAATATCCTGCACCTCATTCGACGAGGAAAGAGCCGAGATCCCTTCACAGGGAATGACCTCTTTAGAAAAAGATTTCGCCACTATATTTTTAAAAAAAAGGGCAATCAGGTTCCTTCAACGATATCAAGTTCATTACGTTAACGGGTTTTTCGCCAAAAACCCAGCCGTAGCCCTCCATCATTTCGGATTGGTATTATTTAGTATTCGTGCTGCGTTTGTTGACCTAGTCAAGGCGTAGTGAACAGTAGCTAAGTGATATTTTTCTGTGCATTGCCAAATGTGATTGGTTAGGACAGTCGTGCGGCCTTATTGACCTAGTCAAGGGCACGTACGGGTGGGTTTATTGCAATCAAGATAATGACGGGTAGAACTTGACTAGCGGTTTATGGTTTGTTGACCTAGTCAAGGTCATAAACCGTTAGTGGCAAAAACCACATCGGGAGTTTCTAAAGAAACTAAAACTTGCAGATTTAGCATACCTTCTAGAGTGGTGACTAGAGTGGATTCCATCTAGGTCATCGCACAATGATAGTTGGATCCCGATCCCACTGATGAGTTGGATTATTCTCGGGAGATTATTTCACTTAACAATCAATGCTATAAATCAAGTAGGTGTCTAGAACGGTATTAGCGGGGCTACACCTCTAGGGAAAAGAGGTTATTTAATTAAAGAACTTCGCGAAAGCGTTGGAAAACCTCCCTCGAAGTACCAACACTAGCCTGGCTGAAAGGTTAAGCAAGTATTGTGACGTGCGATTAATCCTGACTAGTTCTTCTTTTAGGGTTTGAAGAAGAATTTGAGGAAACAGTGAGAGCCATCCTGATTAGATAAATTAATAAACCAATCTAATCTTGCAAGAGCGCACGCTAAGTGTTTCTTTTCTCTCTCTCCAGGTAGCAACCATTTCACGCCCTAATCAAGATAATAAAATGTATCGCTTGACCGATCCGAATTCTTATTCGGGGCTGGGGAACGTTGGTTTGGCTCTAACTTACGATAACAGTCATAAGTATGAGCAAGGGAAAAAGGATTGTATGGATTCCAAGGATACCCAGTTGAAGAAGAAGCATGGTTTTGCATCTACTTCAGGTGTTCTTTTAATTGAGAACTGCTTTACGGTCAGCCCTACTGTCACGACCCGCAGAGTACGGAACGTGACCGGCACTTAAGTTACGAAACGTCTCAAGGCGTCCGTAAGATAAGTAAGCCGAAGCCCAGAAATCAAAACCCAATTAAGAATTAGAGTGAAGGAAAAACCATTTTTATTTAAGCACTTGTTTCATTAAGTCACATCAAGTCTCTTTTTATTAAAACAACTTCCCTTTTTCCCAAATTTCCGGAAAAATCTTCTTGTAAAATAGTCCCCCAACGGGTACAACAGGAATACAAGTGAATAACAGAAATATGGCATCCCTAAGCGGGAGCTAGCTCTTCGCCTCAAGGCGGTCACAAATCCCACGCAATGTAAAATAACAATATGCATAAATAAGCATGAAAGCACATGCAAAATAATCTGTCAGCTCGAGTGAGCTCGACCCCAAATATAACATACATCCAAAAGTCTCACAACCTCACCTCTGGGTCAATATACAGTAGTCCAAATAAAACTAGTACAGCTGAAATAATAGCAGGTGGAGTACTCTAGATACAATGAATATAAATAAGGTGGTACAAAATGATAACAACCTACTTATGAGCAAAAGCCTCGAGTCCAGGCAAAAAGAGCAAAAGAGGCAAAAGTATCCGCCACTACAGTGCTGACGGAATGGACCTGCAGAAAAGCTGTGGCACAACGGGGGTGAGTTGCCAGCTCGTGAGTAATAAATAATATCTACAAAGGCTATCGCATGCATGTACACAAGTATCCTAGCATCCCTAGAACAGGTATGGTTATATGTACTAACAGGTATGTATGCATCATCAGTGTACTATCAAGTATGTATGTCACATGGATGTAATAACAGGTATGTATGCCACATGAATATACTATCATATATGTAAGCTATATGAGTCAACTCAAGATCTCATCATGTAGGTATAAGAAATATTCTTCCTTTGTTTTTGAAACTCCCTTCAAATATCAGCATAATAATCTTGAAAATCAACAAAATCCGTGTCCAGCAACGACACCTCAAAACTGTCTCAAATCTCATATATCCATGTCAAGTATCTCTGGCCTCAGCCGTCCAGCTGATCCATATCAAATGTCAATATCTCAATCCAGCGGACACGGTCGGTATCCTCTGGATATCCGCCGTGCCAAATGAAGTCACCGGTATGTAATCCGTCCCCTGCCAGGCTCAACGCCATCTCCTGCGATCGTCTTACCCCGGGGTTCCGTACCGGGCCCACCATGTACCCGAGACGGTTCATCCACCTCCTCGAAACTGGTCTCGAAAACTACATCAAACTCATGGTGGACGACACTTTACATCACTAGAAAACCGCAACTTTTATATTTTAAAAGATTATAAGTTTGAAATCTTGCGGCTTTCCTCCGAAATCCAGAAATATCATAAATCTCATGAAATCATCATGAATGCATATGTCAATGATAATGAATGCCTATGGTATCAATTTGCAATGTATGATTTATATTAGGCATGAGCAGATGATATAATAATACATATGCACGAGAATAGCAATTCTTATGATTTCATTATAAAGGTGTATAGCAATAACACATTTCTAAACATTAATTATTAACATGTTTCAGATTACAAGTTATCTAGTGTCGTGACATGGCAATTACCAGGGTGTGTGTGTACACATGAATAGTGCTCGTGCTGCATATAAACGCCTGGTAATGGTGCATGTGTCCTACAAATGAGCTTGCGAATATGGAACAATATATAGATCCTAACTGCAGCAATTATCATGCAAGTACTATTATTCTAATGTCATAAGTAATATCAAGTTTACTATTTCAAGTTTACTAAATCTATCGGGTGACTCGCGCCATCCAAACGATCGTCCCCCGTAGATGTTAAATCTTCTCACCCGTGATCCCGCGCTAGGTGTGTCTGACCACCTGCTTTCCTTTCTCCGCTGCGCTTGAAGTCCCCGCCGGCAAACCTAAAATTTACAAAAGTCACAAACAACAGGAAAATCCTGCAAAAACACGATATATCGATAAAAAGGGATACGCGTGCGTGAAACTAAACGCACGCGCGTGCACACGACACGTTACGACGCGCATAAACCCACCAGAACCTACTTAGGTTACTCTAACCAACATTACCTTTACCTTGCCAAAATTCCCCTAATTTACCCAAAATTACCACTAAAGCGTACAATAATCACTAAATTAAGCTAGATAACCATAACTTTAGCAATTTAGGATTATCTATCTAACTTTAAGGACAATACTATGCTAACATAGACTAACTAACACCTAAAAGAGTTCATTAAGCTACAAGCACTCTAATGTAGCTAGATCTAACATCACGACATAATTCTAGCACTAAAACTCTATTAAGACACTACACTAGCTAAACAAACACATAATCTAAGCAATAAGGAAAGAGTTTAGGAGTTATACCCCCTAGGAACCTCTCAAACGAAGAGAAGGAGAAGAAGAAGAGAGTGGGTGCTGCAAAACTTGGCTGGAAATGACCTAAGCTTCTCTGTTGCTGAAGCTGATGCTGTTGTTTGGGCTGAAATGTAGCTGTTGCTGTTGCTTTAGCTTGGTATGGTGTTGTGTTATTTTGTGGTGCTGTTGTAGCAGCAGGTGGAGAAGATGTTGAAGTGTTTGTGGTGGAGTGTGGGGTGTAGTGATGTTGTATGAGTGTGGCTGGGGTTGGAGGGGCTGTTGTGCAGCTGCTGCTGCTGTTTTATGGTGTTTGCTTGGCTGTAGCAGCAGCTACTGTTGCATTGGAGGCTGGCTTTGTGGATGATGATGTTGTGGTGCTGATATGAGGGATTAAGTAGCTGTTGTATTGTGGTAGGGGGGCTGGTTAGGCTGATGTTTGATGATGGTGTGCTGTTGGAGGCTGATGGTGTGCTGTTGGAGGCTATAGTAGCTGCTGAAGCTAGGAGTAGGTAGCTGATACTAATGATGTTGCTGGGAGCTGAAGTGTTGCTGCTGATGCTGATGCATGGCTGAAGTTAGGGCTGAAGGAGTTGTTTTGGTGGCTAAAAGATGATGTTTGGTGTGTGAGTGAGGTTTTGGAGTTGGGGCTGTTTGCAATGATGTTAGGGGCTAAAGTGGCTGTTTGTGCAGCAGTTAATGTGCTGTTTTGTGAAGAACTGAAGCTGAAGTGTGCTGGAATGAGCTGAGATTGGGCTGATGGTGAATCATCAGCTGCTGTAGCAGCAATAGGGGCTGGTTTGGGTGGCTGATTTGATGGTATTTGGGCTGATAATTGTGTGTGTGAGTGAGAGAGGTGTGAGTTTGAGGAGACATGCAAAAAGGTTTGAGTTGAAATGGTGTGACACAACCTTAAACCATCATGACAACCATCACATATCTCTCTCTCTCTCACACACCAAGCAAGTCAACCTAACCCTAAACACCCTTGGACAAAACCAAAGACCCTAATTAAGCTAATTAGCTCATAACCAACTCAATTATCTTAACCAAAGGCCTAACCCACCATGGTTGGCTAAATATGGTTAACCCACCATGCACACCCAAAACTTGGTAACCCTAGGCTTAACCCTAGTTAACATGCACAAGTGTGTGCGGTCGAGATAAAATTCTACAAAAATAACCATAAAACCAGATAAATTACTAGAATCCCGCTTTGGTAAACTTTTTTACCAAAAACCCCCACATTAACACACCATTACCACTAACCCTAAACTCAGGTGTTACAGTCTTCCCCCCTTAAAAAATTCGTCTCCGAATTTTAAAATATGCAACTACGCGTACCTTCAAAAAGATGAGGGAATTTCTTCCGCATCTCTCCCTCGGCCTCCCAAGTGATCTCCTCACCATTCGGGCTGCGCCAAAGAACCCTCACCGACGGCAGGACCTTTGATCGAAGTTTCTTCACCTTCCGATCTAATATCTCAACTGGCTGCACGGTGAACGAAAGATCAGGCTCAAGCTGAACGGTCTGATGCCGAATCGTGTGGGAAGGGTCATGAAGATATTTGCGTAGCATCGACACGTGGAAAACGGGGTGAACATCTGAAAAGCTGGGTGGAAGAGCCAAACAATATGCAACAGCGCCGACACGCTCGAGGATCTCGAAGGGACCCACGAATCTAGGGCTAAGCTTTCCCTTTAGCCCAAATCGTATCACGCCCTTCATCGGAGAGACCCTTAGAAAAACATGATCGCCAACAGCGAACTCTAATCTGCGACGGCGCCTGTCTGCATACGATTTCTGCCTGCTCTGAGCTGCTCTCATCCGGTCTCGAATCAGCTGTACTTTCTCGGTCGTCTCCTGTACGATCTGTGGCCCAAAAATACTGCTTCGCTCAGCTCAGTCCAACAGACGGGCGATCTACATCTCCTCCTATACAACGCCTCGAAAGATGCCATCTGAATAGTATCCTGGAAGCTGTTGTTATAGGAGAACTCTACTAGAGGTAAATGACGATCCCAGCTACCGCCGAAGTCCAAAACGCACGCTCTGAGCATGTCCTAGAGAGTCTGAATGGTCCGCTCTGATGTCCGTCGGTCTGCGGATGAAACGCTGTGCTGAAGCTCAAACGAGTGCCCAAAGCCTCCTGGAGTCTCTGCCATAGTCGGCTGGTAAACTGGGTGCCTCGATCTGACACGATACAAGTCGGTACGCCATGTAACCGCACGATCTCGTCATGTAAATCTGGGCTTACTGAGCAAAACTGAAAGTGGTCTTCACTGGCAGGAAGTGAGACGCTTTCGTCAATCGATCCACGATCACCCAAATGGAGTCGTACCCTCGACTGGTCCTGGGTAGACCCACAATGAAGTCCATCGAAATCTGCTCCCATTTCCACTCCGGAATGGGCAAAGGCTGCAACTCTCTTGCTGGCCTCTGGTGCTCGGCCTTGACTTGCTCACAAGTCAGGCACCTTGATACGAAGTCGGTGACATCCCTCTTCATCCCTTCCCACCAATAGACATCTCTCAAGTCGCGGTACATTTTCGTGGAACCTGGGTGAACGCTGTATCTAGATCTATGCGCCTCCTAAAGAATCTCACGTCGTAGTCCCTCCGAATCTGGTACGCACAATCGAGTCCCAAATCGCAGTACTCCCTGATCTTCGATCACGAACTCGGAATCTCTGCCCTGCCTCATCTGCTTCATGATCTCTGAAAGTTGGTCATCACTGGGCTGTGCCTCTCGAATGCGGTCAAGTAACTGCGGATGTGCACGAACATGCGCAAGCTGTCCCCCTGTCGGAGTGAACTCGAACTCAACTCGGGTGTCGCATAAAATCTTCCAATCTGCTGATGACTGCCTCTGCACTGTGCGCAAACAAGATAGACTATCCCCGGGCCTCTTACTCAAAGCATCCGCCACTACATTCGCCTTACCCAGGTGGTACAAGATCTCACAGTCATAGTCTTTCACCAGCTCCATCCAACGACGCTGTCTAAGGTTCAGGTCTCGCTGCTGAAATATATACTTTAAGCTCTTGTGGTCAGTGAATATTTGGCACAACTCGCCGTATAGGTAATGTCGCCATATCTTCAGTGCAAAGACCACTGCAGCCATCTCCAAATCGTGAGTGGGGTTGTTCTGTTCATGTTTCTTCAATTGCCGTGATGCATACGCGATCACCCTGTCATGCTGCATCAATACGCATCCTAGCCCCACCCGCGAAGCGTCACAATAAACCACGAATCCGCCTGATCCTGAAGGCAATGATAATACCGGCACCGTAGTCAAACAAGTCCGTAGCTGCTGAAAACTGTGCTCGCACTCCTCCGTCCAAACGAAAGGAACTCCCTTCCGGGTCAAACTGGTCAAAGGTGCAGCAATACGGGAGAAATCCTGAACGAATCGCCTGTAGTAGCCAGCCAGGCCTAGAAAACTATGGATCTCCGTAACCGATGTCAGTCTGGGCCACTGCTGGACAGCCTCAATCTTCTTCGGGTCCACACATATGCCATCTCTCGTAATCACGTGACCCAAGAAACCAATGCTGTCCAACCAGAAAGCACACTTGGAAAATTTTGCGAAAAGCTGGTGCTCCCTCAAAGTCTGCAAAGTAATCCGCAAATGTTGCTCGTACTCCTCTCGGCTCCGGGAATACACCAAAATATCATCAATGAACACTATGATGAACAAGTCGAGATACGGCCTTAAGGTTCGGTTCATCAAGTCCATGAATGCTGCTGGGGCGTTGGTGAGTCTGAACGACATCACCAGAAACTCATAGTGGCCATAGGGTGTACGGAAAGTTGTCTTCGGTATATCCTCCTGTAGGGTTCCTAGGTACACTCAAGAGGTTCCACAAGGCATCAACCATACCAAATTCAAATTTTTAGGTGCCGAGAAACCCTAATATAGATCGTTAACTAGAGGATAGGCGAAAATAAAAGCTAGCAAACAACTTTGCTACTAAGTGAATAGGAATACAACCTTTGTAGATCCGGTCCTCCACTTCTTTAGCTCCGTGTTGACGTCCCTCCACTGCGATCATCGAGATCCCGAACTCTAGCGATGGTTTCGTCGGAGAAATGAGCGGGCTAGGTCGTTGACTTCGAGGTCGAAGATGATCTACGTCGGGAAGATTCAAACTCAAGCTATTCCTTCACTTGGTCAAAAACTCTGTGAAGAGAACACCCTATACTACATGGCAAGTAGTAGAGGATGAAGAAATAGGAAGTGGGTTCACTTTAGAATTGGATTTCTCACTCTTTTTCCCATGGCACCATTGGAGCTAGCAAGCTTTTGTGGAGCATGATGAAGAAGAAGAAGAAGAAAAAGAATCATATGAATAATAAAAAAAATGAATCCAAATGAAACTTATCCTTTCAATTATGGCACCATGGTTGAGTTAAGCCCTCATGCTTAACTCATGTAGAGAATTAACCAAAGTATTAGGTTAAAGGTTGGGTTAACTAATATCTTTAAACAAATGACAAAAGAGTTGACTTTGTCAATGTTTATCAAGCTTCATGAAGCTTGATATCTTTGACCAAAGTCTAACGCTTTTGTTATTTGTTAGGAAAATAGTAAACCCTAATTTAACCTTGATTTGGTTCAAGTCTCATACACACAACTTGTTTGTATCATCAAGCATGATACAAACATGCACACTTGCATATATCACATATAAACAATGTGCACATTCAAGTGAGAAAATCAATCTTAAGTGAACCAATACTAGTTAATGTAAAGTAATATATCAAATATATAATTATACATTAAATCATTAAATCAACACTTGATTTAACGATCCGGTCATATTGCATATAACCGACTAATATCAATAGTAACAACTTATCGAATCAACACTTGATCCGATAACCCGGCTATATCGCATACAACCGATCAATGTCACAAATCGCGAGAATAGAATTTAGTATCACATACTGGTATTATTCTCGGTCCCGCAAATATCTCATATGCGCCCCTATTTCATTTCGCTTGAGCCAGGAAACCCCTGTGTAGGACTCTAAAGACTCGTCAATACGCCGGCAGTAGGTGATGATCATATCAAACACCCACAAGCCGCAAGCGGTCTGCTAAACGTAACGGCCACCCGGGTATTGAGCTATCAGAAGATCAACGAGAAAGCCCGCTCACACTCCTGTGAATCCAACCAGTAACACTACCGTACAGTCCGGTCTGTTCGTCTGATATGTCGCATATCTTGTCTAGGGGTGGTAAACGTCAGACCCCGATAGCTCGATAAGTCGTGTCGATATGAGGCTCATAACGGGTCGAGAAACTACTGGTAACACTTACCAGTAAATCCCTAAAGCAGCCTTGGCCAAGGACTTCTTGTTATAGCCAATCGAACACAGCGCAACATCAACTCCCTATACCGGGAGAGACGAAACCCCTCCTATCGCTCATTGCCTCCATGTGATTCGGGACTGTACCCAAAAGCCACCTTTTTGCACGCCCTCTTGGACGTGGTATGATGGAAATCAAAGCACAGTGGGAATCACACAAGACTCTATGACGATCTCGGGTCTACAGACTAACCTGCACCAGTGTCACCAGAGAACTGCCATCTGACGTAAGGTATAATACCATCTGGGAGTTCTCTGCGAGTCCGTCCAGTGTACCCAGTCTCCACTGAGCACCCGTATGTCATCTCTGATGTAAAACACTAATGGATATGGGATCATCCATCACCTATCTATATGGGTCGAGAAGCTATACGCTAGTCTACTCTGGTATATCGATGCCCCGTCTCGATACACCTACGACTAGGGACTTTGAAGGATTTACTTATGGACTACCATGTCCCCACTAGTATGATCCGCATCATAGTCCAGGTAGTCAAGTACACATCCTAAGGGCTTTACCAATATGTAACAGAGAGACAATTAGTGTACACGTTAAGGTAAAGAGTAACCAGATAGCATACTATCATATCGAGCAAGAAAGTCATCCCTATATATGTCCAAGCATCCACTACAATATACATACTATGTATAATAATGGCCTCTAGGGCATACATATAACTAACAATCTCCCACTTGCACTAGGGCCATCTGATAGCAGTGGTTGTAGTATCTCATACTCAACCATCCCATAAAAGTCTCTCTCTGGGAAAAAGCCTTTGTGAGTGGATCCGCCGTGTTTTCCTCTGAGTCTTCTCTCCTAACCTCGATCCCCTGGAGATCAACCATCTCCACGATCAGGTGACACTGCCTTAGAATATGTATGGATCACAGATGGGACGGGCGTTCCTTGGCATAAGCCACAACTCCATTGTCACACAATGGGAGGAATGAAGTTCATCTCATGAACTAATAAACACCCAGACTGCCTCTTTGGTAGCATCTTTGGTAGCGATGTATCCAGCCTTTATCGTCTAGTATGCCACGGTATCTAGCTTGGAACTCTTCCAACATACCGTCCCTTTACTGAAGGTAAAGACAATGCCTGCAACTGACATTCAGTCGTCTTTATCACCCTGGAACCTTTCCAGTGATTCTCCCCAGGATCGATTGATACCATCTCACTACAACTAGTGAGTATCCTAACATCCAATTAGATCTATCTTATAGATCCAAAACCCAGGATTTAGGAGGTATCACTTTGATCCTATATGGAGAATCCTTGTGATAAGCGGAGATTGACCGAGCGTAGCATAGGAAACTCCTTCCCTATCATGAGTATGTCATCCACGTACTCTACGAGGATCACCAGCATACTCCCTACTACCTTTTTGTATATACAAGGTTCATCTACCATTTTGATGATGTCAAACTCTTTGACTAACTCTTCAAAATAGATGTTCCAACTCCGCGATGCCTGCTTTATCATATAAAACATTTTGCACACGTTTCCGCTGCTCCCACTGTCTACGAAGCCCTCTGACTGTGTACTTACAGACTCTCTCTTCTAAAACATCATTTAGAAAAGCAGTCATGACACCCAACCGCCTGATATCGTAGTCAAGGTATGTAGCCATGGCAAGTAGGATCTGGATGGACTTAAGCATAGCCACCGGAAAAGGTTTCATCATAATCCATACCTGGTCAATGATGCAAACCTTTAACAAGTCTAGCTTTGAAAGTCTCAACTTTTCCATGTACACCAAGTAATCTTCTCAAGATATACTTGCTCCTGATGGGGATTTAACCCTTCAGATAAAGAAACCAAAGTCCATACTTTGTTGGTGTATAAGGATTCCATCTCAAATCGATAAGCATCCAGCCATTCTTACAGAGTCCCACTCCTGATGGCCAGCTCGAAACTAGTTGGGTCATCATCTCATGATGCAATCCTCTCTCCCACTGTCATAGAGAAACCGAAGTATCTCTCAGGTGGGTGAGGAACCCTACTAGATCGGCGGAGAGGCTGAGGTTCGTTGGTTGCTATTGAATCCTTTGGTTCTACCAAATCAGCAGCTGCAGTTTGTATAGCTAGAACTCTTTCCTGTTCTACCTCATGTGCACTTATTTCTTCACAAGAAATTCCTTTTCATAAAGGTGGCATGCTGAGAAACAAAACATTTTTGTTCCTCGGTTAGGTAGAAGATATTCCCTTGCGTATGCTTGGGATATCCAACAAACTTCTACAGTACTGACTTTGCCTCGAGCTTGTCCGGATTTTGCCTTTTAGACATAGGACGGACAACCCCAAATCTTAACAGACTTAAGAGATGGGCTCTTCCCTATCCATATCTCATATGAAATGGTAGGCATCTGATTTGATCGGAACCCTATTCAATAGGTATGCAACTTCATAAGTGCATAACTCCCTAAAAGGAAATAGGAAACTCAGTAGTACTCATCATAGAGCACACCATATCTAATAGGGTGTGATTGCTCCGCCCCGATACAACGAGGTGTTGTGGTGTATACGGAGGAGTAATGCTGAGAGAGAATCTCATTCTTAGAATAGTCCAGGAATCCCGTGCTCAAGTATTCTCCTCCTTGATCACATCAAAGGACATAATACTTATACCCGTTTTTGGTTCTCTACTTCTAACTTATATTCTGTGAATATCTCAAAAGGTTCGGACTTGTCTTTCAACAGGAACATATGTCTGAATCTTGAGAGATCATCAGAGAAGGTAATGAAGTACAAAGAACCGGTCTTGGCATGTGTAGATAGGGGACCTTCATACATCAATATGTATCATCCCAAGAGTTCACTAACTCTTTATCTGTTTCCAATAAACAGAGCTATGGCCATCTTATCTCTGTGACATGACTGGCAAGTTTCACAAGATGTAAATTCAAACTAATTTAAATATGCATCTTAATGTAACTTCAGCTAGTCGGGTCGCATTGATATGACCTAGTCTACAATGCCTCAAGAAGGATTTGTTCATTTCTGAACTTTTCCTCTTGTGTGTGTTATGTATACTAAGAACTGTAGTTTGATTTAGAACGTCAATGCTTTTAGATAACGTGCCTGAACCGATTTGATTTAGGAAATGTTCAAAACATTATCCAACAATACAAAATTATATCCTTCTTTACTAATAAAGAGACTGATATGATTTCGTATATCAGGTTCGGTATCTAATGACATTTGTTCAGAATCAATGTATTCAGGTAATACAGGGTGACAGTGACCAACAGACTTGGCTGCAACACTTGCACCGTTTTCTGTCTCATGAAACTTATCACCCGTTCTCAGTTCTCTACCTTTCTGTAGCCCTATGTAACAGATTACATATCTGGGATCCTGATCCGGTATCAAATACCCAGGACGTAGAGGATACAGAGAAACAGTTCTTTGTAATGAACACACCCGAAGAAGATGCATCATATGCACTTTCTTCGTTTGGGCGGCATAGGAATTCTGGTATTCCTCTATTTCCTTCTCTGTCTTATAACAATTATAAGTTGGAGCGGGACCAACGTTCCCCAGCTCAGTATAACAAGCGGGTTCGGTCAATACATCTGTATTATTATTATGATTAAGGCGTGACATGGTCGCTACCAGGAGAGAGAAAGAAGAAAACACTCTGCGTGCGCTCTTGCAAGATCAGATTAGTTATTATTTTATCTAATCAGGATGGCTCCAACCGTTTTTATCAAATCTTCCTTCAAACCTTAAAAGGAAAGACTAGCCGGGATTAATTACACGCTACAAGTTCGCCAATCTTTCAGCCAGGCCAGTGTCGGTACTTTGAGGGAGGTTCCCCGTACTTTCGCACGGACCTAATTAAAGTAAACCTCGTTTTCCCAGAGGCGTAACCCCGTTGACAACTTTCTAGACACCTACTTGATCGGCTAATTGTAATGTGTAAAACTCTCCCAGGAGTAACAATTACTCGCAGCGGGTATCGGGATCCAACTATCTCATAGAAGGTATGCAATCTCATTGCAAATTTCAACACTTGAAATTCCCGATAATTTTGCCCCTAGCACCCTATGACCTTGACGGAGGTCAACAAACCATAGGCTACTAGTCAAGTTCAACCCGACATTTCTTGATTGAATCAAACCTACCCGCACGACCTTTGACGGAGGTCAACAAGGCCGTACGACTACCCTAATCCAATCTGCATCATATGCATAAGCAGATAAATACTAGTTAGCTACCGCACACTACGCCTTGACGGAGGTCAACAAACGTAGCACGAATACTAAGTAGGACTTATCTGAAATGACGGAGGGCTACGACAGGTTTTTCAGAAAACCTATTACGTAATGAACTTGATATCGTTGTAGAATCAAATGATTTTAAAATGGAGTGTTTTTGAGGTTTTTCTAGTTTTGCTAAAGGGGTCACTCCCGGTGAAGGGATCATCGGCCCTTTCCTCATCGAATAAGGTGCAGGATATATCATATATACCGCTGTGCAAAGCAAGAACTATAGGATCAATCAAAAGACAAACCGAGGGGTGTAGCATCTGCCAGTTATTGCTAAAGGGGTCACTCCCAGTGAAGGGATCTCAGCCCTTTCCTTATCGAATAAGGTGCAGGATGTTCTGCAAGGAACACCGCGATGCAAAGCAAGAACTGTAGCTACCTGTTTTTGAAAATTCGATTCTACAACATCTTTTAGGTTTCTTTTTCTTTTATTAATCATATTAATGAAGTCCCATCATTTAAATCACCTAAACATCACAAATAAATATGACGTACACTTATGCCATCCGCATTCGCCTCAATGTCCCCTCGTACACCGTTAGGTTAGGTAACTAACGACAGAGCGGGACAAGCCTAGCGCGGGTGTAAAACATACGCAACGTCTATATAATATATCATATATATCATATACAGTATCTATCATCACATATCAAATGATCACATCACAGATATAGCAGCAGAAGAAACATATGAAACATTGGATATACTAGGAAGTCCGTGTTTTCAATACGAGCCTGTAAAAAACACGGATTCCACGGTTGCGATGAATAGCCTAACCCACACCCCCAGACCCCTACGAGAGCGGCAAGTAACCCTACCAATTCTAGAGTTAGGAGACCCGGACTCGACTCCTCGAGTTGGTCTCCCACTGGACTCTAGAACCGGGATACTTGTGCTCTCCTCCTTGGGTCTATCCTAGTGCGGAAAAGTAAATAATATACAAATGGTGACAGCAACCTCAACCCGGAAGTTCCCCAATAAAAGAATATTACATACAACAAATTTTACATGAATGAAAATGAAAAACTCTCATCTCATATAAAACCCCCGGCTATTCAAAACGCGACGATCCAATATAACATATCCAGCAACACATAACATCACATGTCATCAACGTAAGTAAATGTGCGCATCCTAATTGTCGTTGACATATAGCAACGAAACCGGCGATTTCACATATTACACTTACGGTCGCAGAAAAGAAAGTGTAAAACTACAACAGTTGGAATCCGCAACCTCCTTAGACATCGCATGCCTAACAATTATAAACTCCGCATTTTAGTCTCTATATCGAAAAAGCTTTTCAATATCTAGTCGGGCAATTCAACAAGATTCCCGATAAACTGATCGAATGCTCGTCGCAAACTTTAGTAGACGGCCGCACCCCCGGATGCCGTCGACGAAGTGCACCAAGGCGGAACACCGTTGCATCGATCACCCGAACGGATGCTTTTGGCTACGGGGCTCTCCTACAGTCACTTGGTCGGGGCTATGGGGCATGGCTGTCTATTAAGTTTACCCGGCGAGTATCCGCGTACGCTACGTGATTGCGATGGACTTTTGATCGCATCAAAATTCCGTGGCAACCGATCAATCGAGACTAAACTGCTGCGTTTATAACATTCATATAGTTATCTCATAACTTCTTATGGATTCCAAATATTGTATCACATTCCAGATAAATAGAAAATGTTAAACTTTCCGATCGAACATTCAAACACCCAAGTTTTCCCGAAACAGCTCAACTCTTGAAATAAGTTCAAAAACATCCATTTCATGTCACAGTACCAACGGTCCAGCCGTAGAAGGGTCAAGCCAACGTATCACATGTGGCACGTCGTACTGCCCCAAACCCTAAGATTCAAAGGGCAGTTCAAGATGGTCACATAATCGAGTTAAGGTTTGTTATCTTCTAGAGGGTCCATCGCGTTACTTGCACTACTTAGACGTTCTTAAACTACGGAAAAATCCAACATTTGGAAATTTCCCGGCAGGGGAAAAATTGGGTATTTATATCCGGTCGAACTTATTAACATATTCTAAATTATCCGGAAAAACACATAGATAAAGTTAAACAATCCGATCGAATCATCGAGTCTCCAAAACAACCCAGAAAAACTCAACTGTAGAGTATCAATTAAAAATTCCCATAAAATACAGCATGTACAGACGGACATTACTGTTGAAAGCACGTGGCAGAATTCACCACTATGGCCGCGGAACCGCCGCCCAAGCCAGGGTGGGGCCGCGGTTCCGCGGCGCAATAGTCGATTTGGAATCACGTGCTTCACAGTAACTCTTACAAATCCCTGCTGAATTTTTTGACAATTTTTAGTTAGGAAAAATCCACTGTTTCAGAAAATGTACAGAGAGGGTTAAAAGTTAGGGTTTCGGGGTTCGATCGGATTTCTAACATCGTCTACACGTCGCCTAAAGCTCTAGCTAGGCTCTGATACCACTGTAGGGTTCCTAGGCACACTCAAGAGGTTCCACAAGGCATCAACCATGCCAAATTCCAATTTTTAGGTGCCGAGAAACCCTAATATAGATCGTTAACTAGAGGATAGGCGAAAATAAAAGCTAGCGAACAACTTTGCTACTAAGTGAATGGGAATACAACCTTTGAAGATCCGGTCCTCCACTTCTTTAACTCCGTGTTGACGTCCCTCCGCTGCGATCATCAGGATCCCGAACTCTAGCGATGGTTTCGTCGGAGAAATGAGCGGGCTAGGTCGTTGACTTCGAGGCCGAAGATGATCTACGTCGGGGAGACTCAAACTCAAGCTATTCCTTCACTTGGTCAAAAACTTTGTGAAGAGAACACCCTATACTACATGGCAAGTAGTAGAGGATGAAGAAATAGAAAGTGGGTTCACTATAGAATTGGATTTCTCACTCTTTTTCCCATGGCACCATTGGAGCTAGCAAGCTTTTGTGGAGCTTGATGAAGAAGAAGAAGAAAAGGAAGCATATGAATAATAAAAAAAAATGAATCCAAATGAAACTTATCCTTTCAATTATAGCACCATGGTTGAGTTAAGCCCTCATGCTTAACTCATATAGAGAATTAACCAAAGCATTAGGTTAAAGGTTGGGTTAACTAATATCTTTAAACAAATGACAAAAGAGTTGACTTTATCAATGTTTATCAAGCTTAATGAAGCTTGGTAACTTTGACCAAAGTCTCACTCTTTTGTTATTTGTTAGGAAAATAGTAAACCCTAATTTAACCTTGATTTGATTCAAGTATCATACACACAACTTGTTTGTATCATCAAGCATGATACAAATATGCACACTTGCATATATCACATATAAACAATGTGCACATTCAAGTGAGAAAATCAATCTTAAGTGAACCAATACTAGTTAATGTAAAGTAATATATCAAATATATAATTATACATTAAATCATTAAATCAACACTTGATTTAACGATCCGGTCATATTGCATATAACCGACTAATATCAATAGTAACAATTTATCGAATCAACACTTGATCCGATAACCCAGCTATATCGCATACAACCGATCAATGTCACAAATCGCGAGAATAGAATTTAGTATCACATACTGGTATTTTTCTCGGTCCAGCACATATCTCATATGCGCTCCTATTTCGTTTTACTTGAGCCAGGAAACCCTTGTGTAGGACTCTAAAGACTCGTCAATACGCCGGCAGTAGGTGATGATCATATCAAACACCCATAAGCCGCAAGCGGTCTGCTAAACGTAACGGCCACCCGGGTATTGAGCGATCAGAAGATCTACGAGCAAGCCCGCTCACACTCCTGTGAATCCAACCAGTAACACTACCGTACAGTCCGGTCTGTTCATCTGATATGTCGCATATCTTGTCTAGGGGTGGTAAACGTCAGACCCCAATAACTCGATAAGTCGTGTCGATATGAGGCTCATAACGGGTCGAGAAACTACTGGTAACACTTACCAGTAAATCCCTAAAGCAGCCTTGCCAAGGACTTCCTGTTATAGCCAATCGAACACAGCGCAACATCAACTCCCTATACCGGGAGAGATGAAACCCCTCCTATCGCTCATTGCCTCCATGTGATTCGGGACTGTACCCAAAAGCCACCTTTTGGCACGCCTTCTTGGACGTGGTATGATGGAAATCAAAGCACAGTGGGAATCACACAAGACTCTATGACGATCTCGGGTCTACAGACTAACCTGCACCAGTGTCACCAGAGAACTGCCATCTGACGTAAGGTATAATACCATCTGGGAGTTCTTGGCGAGTCCGTCCAATGTACCCAGTCTTCACTGAGCACCCGTATATCGTCTCTGATGTCAAACACTAATGGATATGGGATCATCCATCGCCCATCTATATGGGTCGAGAAGCTACACGCTAGTCTACTCTGGTATATCGATGCCCCGTCTCGATACACCCACGACTAGGGACTTTGAAGGATGTACTTATGGACTACCATGTCCCCGCTAGTATGATCCGCATCATAGTCCAGGCAGTCAAGTACACATCCTAAGGGCTTTACCAACATGTAAAAAAGAGACAATTAGTGTACACGTTAAGGTAAAGAGTAACCAGATAGCATACTATCATATCGAGCAAGAAAGCCATCCCTATATATGTCCAAGAATCCACTACAATATACATCCTATGTATAGTAATGGCCTCTAGGGCATACAAATAACTAACACCTCCTGTCGGACTCGCAGCTGATGGTATCCTGATCGCAATTCGATCCTAGAAAAATAACCCGCACCCTGAAGCTGGTCGAACAAATCATCAATGCGCGGCAACGGATATCTGTTCCACACGGTAACCTTGTTCAGCTGGCGGTAATCGATGCATAAGCGCAAACTTCCGTTCTTCTTCTTGACAAACAGGACCGGAGCACCCCATGGAGAAACACTGGGTGGAATAAGTCCCTTATCTAACAAATCTTGCAGCTGAACCTTCAACTCTCTAAGCTCCGTCGGGGCCATCCGATAAGGCGGTATAGAAATAGGCCCCGAGCCGGGAATCAAATCAATACAGAACTCGACATCGCGCTCAGGCGGCAGTCCTGGCAGCTCATCAGGGAAAACATCGGGGAACTCGCATACAATCGGAACCTGGTCCAATGGAATATCTGTAGCTCTAGTATCGCAAACATAGGCTAGAAATCCCCGACATCCCTTCCTCAACAACTGATCAGCGCGAAGAGAAGAAATCAATATGCGAGGGGCGGCACCACGGTCCCCCTGCACAACAAAAACCGACTCGCCGGGAAAACAAAATCTAACTGTCTTCTCGCGGCAGTCCACAGATGCGTAGCACATGGCTAACCAATCCATGTCCAAAAGAACGTCGAAGTCCAACATCTTAAGAAGTATCAAGTGGACAGGCAGCTCTCGCTCGCCAATACGAACGGTACAGGATCGGATCACGTGCCTAGCAACAAATGACTCCCCCACAGGAGTGGTCACGACAAGCGGTTGATCAAGCAAACCGGACGCTCTACCCAAACTCGGCATGAAGTGTATGGAAACGTACGAGTGCGTGGATTCGGGATCAAACAAGACGTGTGCATCAATAGAGCATACTGATAGGGTACCTTTCACGACGGCATTGGACGCCTGCGCATCCTGGGGTGTCAACGCAAATACCCGAGCCTGACCTCCTCCAATAGCGGGCTGACCTCGGCCTCGGCCTCTGCCTCCTCGTCCCCTCTGGATCGGTCCGCCGCGTCCACGGCCTCTGGGTGCACCTAACTGGCGTGGAGCATCACCTGTGGCAGGAAGTAGAGCTCTCTGAGGAGGGGGCAGTGATGGTGGTAGGGTCACATGCGGAACTGTCGCCGCTCTCTGTTGTCTCGCTGGACAATCTTTAACACGGTGGTGCAGACTCCCGCACCCATAGCATCCTGGCGACGACTGGTGTCCCTGTGTGTACGATCCATACAGCTGACCTCGTCCAAACCCTCTGCCGGCCCTATCTCTCGGAAAGAATCTGGCATGTTGCCTCTGATCTGGCGTGCCGGTACGAATCCTCTTCGGCCCGGGAATGGCTGAAGTCGCTGAAATACGTCCCTCCATCCGCAACGCTGTATCCATAGCCACCAAATAGGTATCGAAGTGCTGGGCGCAATGGCAAGAAATAGCTGGGCATCCAGTTCCTGTATGAACCTCTTCACCCTCTTTGCTTCGGTATCCACCAGATACGGAGCATATCAGGACAACTGTGTAAACTGGACGTCATACTCAGACACCGTCATCCCTGGTGTCTTGATCAAGGCCTCAAAACTACGAGCTCTGGCATCACGAACGCTCTCCGGAAGGAAACGGGCTAGAAAGACGGCTGTGAACTCGGTCCATGTCATGGGCGGTAGACCTGCAGCTCGACCTCTCAAAACTGACTCCCAACATATCTATGCGAGACCCTCTAGTCAGAAACTCGTAAGCTCTATCCAGCGATCATCGGAACATCTCAGCGTGCGGCAGATCCTGGCCAAGCTGTCAAGGAATGTCTGCGGATCCTCTGCTGCATCGGTACCCGTAAAGACTGGAGGTCTCAGCCTCATGAACTCTTGTAGCGACACCGGGATGGTCACGGCGGTAGTAGTAGGAGCAGGTATCATAGTGGTCTGGGATGTAGTAGGTACGTCCTCCGGCCTCGGTGCACGACCGGCTGCAACTAAGGATCCTACCATCTGACGTAGCTCCTGCATACTCCCCATCATCTGTCGCAGCTCCTCTATACCGGACTCAAGCCTATCCATACGGCCTGGGCAAGGTGGATCAGTCTGTCCCTGCGGCGTAGGCATACCACCCTGCTCAGTCCTAGTCTCGGACGAGCCAGCTCGAATCTCGTCTCGGGCGGCAGCCCTCTGCGGCATAGTGAATGGTACAGGAAACAGGACAATAAGAACGGTGCAATAGGATCGAAGGATACACGGAATTGAAGAAGGAATTTCAAGCAAGTATATCCTAAAGTCACTTAGGCGAAGTACCGTATCGCAAGTATATCGCGGACACACGTATGCTACGCTACCCTGCTTAAGTCACTTACTCCATCTACTAAGGGTCATCCTACGCTCGGAAAGGTGAAACATATCGCTCTGATACCAACTTTGTCACGACCCGCAGAGTACGGAACGTGACCGGCACTTAAGTTACGAAACGTCTCAAGGCGTCCGTAAGATAAGCCGAAGCCCAGAAATCAAAACCCAATTAACAATTAGAGTGAAGGAAAAACCATTTTTATTTAAGCACTTGTTTCATTAAGTCACATCAAGTCTCTTTTTATTAAAACAACTTCCCTTTTTCCTAAATTTCCGGCAAAATCTTCTTGTAAAATAGTCCCCCAACTGGTTAAACAGGAATACAAGTGAATAACAGAAATATGGCTTCCCTAAGCGGGAGCTAGCTCTTCGCCTCAAGGCGGTCACAAATCCCACGCAATGCAAAATAACAATGTGCATAAATAAGCATGAAAGCACATGCAAAATAATCTGTCAGCTCGAGTGAGCTCGACCCCAAATATAACATATCATCCAAAAGTCTCACAACCTCACCTCTAGGTCAATATACAGTAGTCCAAATAAAACTAGTATAGCTGAAATAATAGCAGGTGGAGTACTCTAGATACAATGAACATAAATAAGGTGGTACAAAATGATAATAACCTACCTATGAGCAAAAGCCTCGAGTCCAGGAAAAAAGAGCAAAAGAGGCAAAAGTATCCGCCATTACAGTGCTGACGGAACGGACCCGCAGAAAAGTTGTGGCACAACGGGGGTGAGTTGCCAGCTCGTGAGTAATAAATAACATCTACAAAGGCTATCGCATGCATGTACACAAGTATCCTAGCATCCCTAGAACAGGTATGGCTATATGTACTAACAGGTATGTATGCATCATCAGTGTACTATCAAGTATGTATGTCACATGGATGTAATAACAGGTATGTATGCCACATGAATATACTATCATATATGTATGCTATATGAGTCAACTCAAGATCTCATCATGTAGGTATAAGAAATATTCTTCCTTTGTTTTTGAAACTCCTTTCAAATATCAGCATAATATTCATGAAAATCAACAAAATCCGTGTCCAGCAACGACACCTCAAAACGGTCTCAAATCTCATATATCCATGTCAAGTATCTCTGGCCTCAGCCGTCCAGCTGATCCATATCAAATGTCAATATCTCAATCCAGCGGCCATGGTCGATATCCTCTGAATATCCGCCATGCCAAATGAAGTCACCGGTAGGTAATTCGTCCCCTGCTAGGCTCAATGCCATCTCCTATGATCTTCTTGCCTTGGGGTACCGTACCGGGCCCACCATGTACCCGAGACGGTTCATCCACCTCCTCTAAACGAGTCTCGAAAACCACATCAAACTCATGATGGACGACACTTTACGTCACTAGAAAACCACAACTTTTATATTTTAAAAGATTATAAGTTTGAAATCTTGCGGCTTTCCCCCAAAATCCAGAAATATCATAAATCTCATGAAATCATCATGAATGCATATGTCAATGATAATGAATGCCTATGGTATCAATTTGCAATGTATGATTTATACTAGGCATGAGCAGATGATATAATAATACATATGCACGAGAATAGCAATTCTTATGATTTCATTTTAAAGATGTATAGCAATAACACATTTCTAAACATTAATTATTAACATGTTTCAGATTACAAGTTATCTAGTGTCATGACATGGAAATTACCAGGGTATGTGTGTACACATGAATAGTGCTCGTGCTGAATATAGACGCCTGGTAATGGTGCATGTGTCCTACAAATGAGCTTGTGAATATGGAACAATATATAGATCCAAACTGCAGCAATTATCATGCAAGTACTATTATTCTAATGTCACAAGTAATATCAAGTTTACTATTTCAAGTTTACTAAATCTATCGGGTGACTCGCGCCGTCCAAACGATCGTCCTCCGTAGATGTTAAATCTACTCACCCATGATCCCGCGGGTGTGTCCGACCACCTGCTTTCCTTTCTCCGCTGCACTTGAAGTCCCCGCCGGCGAACCTAGAATTTACAAAAGTCACATACATCAGGAAAATCCTGCAAAAACACGATATATCGATAAAAAGGGATACGCGTGTGTGAAACTAAACGCGCGTGCACACGACACATCACGACGCGCACAAACCCACCAGAACCTACTTAGGTTACTCTAACCAACATTACCTTTACCTTGGCAAAATTCCCCTAATTTACCCAAAATTACCACTAAAGCGTACAATAATCACTAAATTAAGCTAGATAACCATAACTTTAGCAATTTAGGGTTATCTATCTAACTTTAACGACACTACTATGCTAACATAGACTAACTAACACCTAAAAGAGTTCATTAAGCTACAAGCACTCTAATGTAGCTAGATCTAACATCACGACATAATTCTAGCACTAAAACTCTATTAAGACACTAAACTAGCTAAACAAACACATAATCTAAGCAATAAGGAAAGAGTTTAGGAGTTATACCCCCTAGGAACCTCTCAAACGAGGAGAAGGAGAAGAAGAAGAGAGTGGGTGCTGCAAAACTTGGCTGGAAATGAGCTGAGCTTCACTGTTGCTGAAGCTGATGCTGTTGTTTGGGCTGAAATGTTGCTGTTGCTGTTGGTTTAGCTTGGTGTGGTGTTGTGTTATTTTGTGGTGCTGTTGTAGCAGCAGGTGGAGAAGATGTTGAAGTGTTTGTGGTGGAGTGTGGGGTGTAGTGATGTTGTGTGAGTGTGGCTGAAGTTGGGGAGGGCTGTTGTGCAGCTGCTGCTGCTGTTTTATGGTGTTTGCTTGGATGTAGCAGCAGCTACTGTTGCATTGGAGGCTGGCTTTGTGGCTGATGATGTTGTGGTGCTGATATGAGGGGTTAAGTAGTTGTTGTATTGTGGTAGGGGGCTGATTAGGCTGATGTTTGATGATGCTGGTTTGGAGGCTGATGGTGTGCTGTTGGTGGCTATAGTAGCTGCTGAAGCTAGGGGTAGGTAGCTGAAACTAATGATGTTGCTGGGAGCTGAAGTGTTGCTGCTGATGCTGATGCATGGCTGAAGTTATGGCTGAAGGAGTTGTTTTGGTGGCTAAAAGATGATATTTGGTGTGTGAGTGAGGTTTTGGAGTTGGGGCTGTTTGCAATGATGTTAGGGGCTGAAGTGGCTGTTTGTGCAGCAGTTAATGTGCTGTTTTGTGAAGAACTGAAGCTGAAGTGTGCTGAAATGAGCTGAGATTGGGCTGATGGTGAATCATCAGCTGCTGTAGCAGCAATAGGGGCTGGTTTGGGTGGCTAATTTGATGGTATTTGGGCTGATAATTGTGTGTGTGAGTGAGAGAGGTGTGAGTTTGAGGAGACATGCAAAAAGGTTTGAGTTGAAATAGTGTGACACAACCTTAAACCATCATGACAACCATCACATCTCTCTCTCTCTCTCTCTCTCACAACAAGCAAGTCAACCTAACCATAAACACCCTTGGACAAAACCAAAGACCCTAATTAAGCTAATTAGCTCATAACCAACTCAATTATCTTAACCAAAGGCCTAACCCACTATGGTTGGCTAAATATGGTTAACCCACCATGCATACCCAAAACTTGGTAACCCTAGGCTTAACCCCTAGTTAACGTGCACAAGTGTGTGCGGTCGAGATAAAATTCTACAAAAATAACCATAAAACCAGAAAAATTACTAGAATCCCATTTTAGTAAACTTTTTACAAAAAACCCCCACATTAACACACCATTACCACTAACCCTAAACTTAGGTGTTACACCTACCTCCTGGGTACTTGATACCGGATCAGGATTTCATATCTATAATTTATTGCAGGGACTGAGAAAAAGTAGGAAAGTTGCACCTGGTGATATGTCGCTCAGAGTAGCGAACGGAGCACAAGTTAATGCTGCAGCCGTCGGTGAATATCACCTAGTATTGCCAAATGGCAATACTATGATTTTGAATGATTGCTACTATGTACCTTCCATGGTTTGTAACATCATATCAGTTTCTTTACTCAATAAAGATGGATATAACTTTTTTCTTGATAGAAATATCATGAACATCTACCTTCATAAGGTACTGGTTGCAGAAGGTACACTGTGTAATGGTATTTACGTTCTAAATCAGAATACAGTTCTCAATGTACAAAACACGTGCAAGAGGAATAGTTCAGATACGAACGAATCCTACTTGTGGCATTGTAGACTTGCTCATATCGGAGAGAAAAGACTAAGAAAGTTGCATAAAGATGGACTCTTGAATACGTTCGATTTTTCATCTTATGAAACTTGTCAGTCTTGTCTCAAAGGAAATATGACCAAATCTCCGTTCACCAGACATGGAGAAAGGGCAGCAAAGCTCTTGGGACTCATACATAGTGATGTATATGGTCCAATGTCTATACATGCAAGGGGTGGGTTCTCGTACTTCATCACATTCACTGACGATCTCTCTAGGTTCGGATAAGTGTATCTGATGAAACACAAATCTGAAGCTTTTGAGAAATTCAAGGAATTCAGAAACGAAGTAGAGAACCAGACTGGAAAAAGTATCAAGATCCTCCGGTCTGATAGAGGAGGGGAGTACTTAAGCACGGAATTCCTAGATTACTTAAAAGATAATGGTATTCTCTCTCAGCTTACTCCCCCTTATACACCACAGCACAACGGTGTATCGGAGCGGAGGAATCGTACCCTATTGGATATGGTCGCTCCATGATGAGTAATGCTGAGTTACCTCTTTCATTTTGGGGACATGCACTTTTAACAGCGGCATATCTATTGAATGATGTTCCGTCTAAATCTGTGCCTAAGACTCCATTCGAGATATGGAATGGAAAAAGGCCATATCTTAAAAGATTTAAGATATGGGGTTGTCCGGCTTATGTTAAAACGCATAAACTAGATAAACTAGAGGCACGATCAGTTTTATGTAAGTTTGTGGGATATCCAAAGAATGGTTATGGATATCTGTTCTACCACACTGAGGAACAGAAGGTGTTTGTTGCTCAGCATGCCGCTTTCTTAGAAACGGAGTTTCTTGCAAAAGAAATTAGTGGGAGCACGGTAGAACTGGAAGAAATTCAGCGACCACAAAATGAAACTGAAGAATTGACAGAACCTCAGAATTCAATAACCCCAGACGAACCTTAGCCACTCCGCAGATCTGGTAGGATTTCTCATCCGCCCGAGAGATACTACGGTTTTCTCATAGACGGGGATCGAGAGGATTGCATCTTGGAAGAAGATGACCCTACCAGTTTCAAGCAGGCCATTATCAGTAGGGACTCTGATAAGTGGCTGGATGCTATGCAATCCGAAATAGAGTCTATGTACACCAATAAAGTGTGGACCTTGGATATTGCTCCACCTGGGGTAAAATCCGTTGGATGCAAATGGATCTACAAAAGGAACTCGGTGTAGATGGGCAAGTGGAAACCTATAAGGCTAGACTCGTTGCAAAAGGTTTTCGTCAAAGACCTGGTGTGGACTATGACAAAACTTTTTCTCCAGTGGCTATGCTCAAATCCATTCGGATCCTACTTTCCATTGCTGGTTTCCATGACTATGAAATCTGGCAGATGGACGTAAAAACGGCTTTTCTAAACGGCTATTTGGAAAAGTACGTTTACATGGACCAGCCAGAGGGTTTTGTAGACAGTGGGAGCAGCGGGATGGTGTGAAAGTTACATAAATCCATTTATGGATTAAAACAGGCATCATGGAGCTGGAAGATCTGTTTTGATGAGGCAATCAAGGAATTTGATTTCATCAAGAATGAAGATGAACTTTGTATCTATAAGAAGATTGTAGGACGAACTGTCGTGTTCCTAGTCTTGTACGTGGACGACATTCTTTTGGTAGGAAATGACATTCCTATGCTACAATCGGTCAAGCTTTTCTTGTCACAACGGATCTCCATGAAGGACCTTGATGATGCCTCGTACATTCTAGGGATCAAGATCTACAGAGATAGATCCAAGAGATTACTGGGACTTTCACAGTCCAGGTACATAGAGACCGTACTGAAGAGATTTAGTATGGAAGATTCCAAGAGCGGTAATATACCCGCATTGCACGAAATCACCCTCTTCAAGAAGATGTCTCCTAAAACTCACGAGGAGAGGGTTCGCATGAGCACTATACCCTACGCTTCGGTGGTAGGATCTATAATGTATGCGATGCTATGTACAAGACCAGATGTAGCTTACACACTGAGCGTGGTGAGCCGGTATCAGTCAAACCCAGGTGAGAACCTGTCACGACCCGAAAGTACGGAACGTGACCGGCACTTAGATTACGAAGCATCTAGAGGCGCAACGTAACCTAAGTAAGCCGAAGCCCAGAAATCTAAACCATAAAAAGAAGAAGCAGTAAAGGAAAACATGTAGAAAACAAGTTTTAAAAGCAACATCCAATTTTCTCAAAAATTTCGGCAGTCTCCTTTGTAAAAACTGGCCCCAAATGGGTACAAACAAGAATAATATATATACAAACAATAAAAAGCATCCCCAAATGGGAGCTAGCTCTACGCCAAAAGGCGGAAACAGCCACATCAATGCACAATAGTATACAACGCCAAAGGGCGAGACTCAAAACTCAAAAGAAAACAAAACTACCAAATATCATAATAATACAAGCGCGGCTCTAAGGTCGAAATAAACAACTGATCCAATAAACTATCAAGTAATACAAGTTTGGTTGATGGAGCTTACTAGATACAAATGAAGTAATAAAAGTACAACGGCGGTCCAGATACAAATGAACCAACCTACCGTGCAAATCACCCGGAATGAAACGATGTGCCAGCAAACTGCCAAGGAACCCTGTACATCGAACCTGTAATAAAATTTGGCACAACGGGGGCGAGTTGCCAACTCGTGAGTAGAAGATATCTGCGAAAAGAAATCGAATGCACGACGCTGTCCTAGGTCATAATAATATACTAATATACTACTAGTCATCAAGTAAAGACAGGATAATAAGCTACGTGTAAGTGCAAATGCTCCGTGCTCGTATCAGTGCCTCATATATTACTATGTCATGAGAATGAGTATGCATTCACCATGAATGTAAAATAACCAATTCTGAAATCTAGATATATCTGTATAAGAAATCTTTAGCTTTTATCATGGTAAAATGTGTATAGAAATCTGAAGTATCAACGATGAAATCCATGGAAATCCGTGTCAAGCATCGACACAAAACATGTAAATCTCAAGTCTCAATACCTCAAAATCTCAATGCCTCATAGTCTCAATATCTCGGGCTCCGTCAGTCCGGATCGGCTCATATCATCAAATCTCACGACAACGGTCGGTATCCTCCAGATATCCGCCGCGTCAGACATCACCGGTAGGTAGTCCTCCCCTGCCAGGCTCATCGTCTACAACTCGATATTCTTGCCCCGGGGTACCATACCGGGCCCACCATGTATCCGAGACGGTTCATCCACTCCTCGAATCGGATCTCAAAATCCAACAGAAAACATGAAATCTCATGGTGGACGACACATACATCATGAGAAAACCGCATCTTATGTTTTTAAAAAGAGAGGAGGAGAGAGAGAAGTTTTTTTTATATATTCTTGCGGTTTTCCCCAAATATCCAGAAATCTCATAGAAATCCAAAATCCCAAAATCATGAGTAAGTATATGATAAGTGTCGGCATATGCCCCATAATACTGCATGATAACATGAAAATGCGAATGCATGAAATGTCTAAGTAATAAATACCGTGTCTATACTAACACCAGAGAGTAATCACAATATTATATCGATCTAGCTGTTAGTTGATTGTATCAATAAAAGATAATATGATCTAAAGTGTACGTGACATAGCAATTACCGATGATGATGTGTGTGAGCCGGCAAATAAGTGTGCGTGGAATATGCGCATCATCGGTAATGGTGCTGGTGTCCTAACATGCAGAGTTTTATACTGATTACAGAAATATATGTATGAACATGCAACATTATGATTACGGTATGAATGTAAAGACGGATGTGTAATAACCACTCATCTGCGATATACAAGTACAACTACCACTATATGACTCAAACCTAAACTAGTGTCCATCTAACCTCCTAAGGAACTAAACCTAAGAAACTAGTCGATAAGAAATAGGAGTACACCTAACGTCTGAGTCCATATCTCTAATAGTCGGCGATCCAGCCTCAATAGCGTCACGTACGTAGTACGACTTCCTCGAAACAAGAGTGCGGATCAATCATCACATCTATACCTCGTACGGTAAAATCTATCGTACGGCATCCCAATATCGGGGTACGGGTCAAGTATCACCTACGTGTCTCATCATTCGTATAATATCATCATCAACTCATGTCAAGATCAAGGTGCTATATTTTAATCGCATACATCAATCATATATCATTGCCAGCATAAGTATACATCGTTAATTTATCCTCATAAATATCGTGTATATGCATCATATTGTGATTAAGTCACACTTAAATCATATCGTATTCATGTCACCCCTATATGATATCGTAATCAAATTACACATATATATCATATCGAAATCAAGTCACACCTATATGATGTCGTAATCAGGTCACACATATATCATATCAGAATTTCAGGCACAGGTTACGGTCCGGGTTCTATTTAGAGTCCCATATACTTCAATATCATCACCATCCTTTATTATTGTTCATGTATACAAATCCATTATCTCATTTTCTAATGATCCGCTAATATCATAACATGACTGTATAGCCAAGAATCACGGCATCAGCCCAGTTATATTATTTCCTCCCCGTGTATCATATCACATCCTTGTATCACATATACGTATTGTGTATATATATATACCTACACCTAGTCCTATATATATATATATATATATACACACGTATACACCATGTCGAGTCTCAGTGTGTGTGCGTGTGTGTATCTACCTGAAACCTACGAATCTCTTCCAAGGTATTCATCCTCTGGTAATGTCTTTCTAAATCAATCTAGTCCAACCTAGGGTCATTACTAGGGTCCTACTCACCGAAATTCTAAGGTCACGTCAGGCTTCCTAATGACAATAAGTACTATTCATATTCTACGTTCGCGGGGGTGCTAAACGCCATCCACCCGATTTCCCCCATAGATACACATCTACTCACCTGGTCCTTGTCTGCCGAAGACGATATCGCCTTCCTCTTCTTCCTTCTCCGAAGTCCACGCGAGGGGTACCTATACGTAAACATGTATAATATCGTAAACTGAATCACGGACAAAAATCAAAACGGCGCACGAAACGCGCATAGGTTAAAACCTATGTCCCGCTCATGCAAAAGAACCAAATATCGCTCGATATCGGCGTACAAACGCCGATTGATCGAGATAAACATCAACAAACAACTTGTAGTTTAAAAACTCATTACTTATAATATAAATCATGATTTAATCCATCAAAACCCTAAAAATCAATCAAATCGTCCGATTTCGAAAAACCCGAAAACGCCAATTTACCGTTTTACTTCAAAACTTGACATCAAAATCAAACTAATGGTCATAAAACTCATTAAATAGCATAACTAGATTTACAACCCATTACTATATTTTTAACGCCCCAATTGTATTAATTGGAAAATTCTAGTTTGTAAACTTGCCCGATTTCGATACTTTTAAGCAAAATTTCACAATATCACAACTAAACTTGATTTGCATGAATTAATGTATTAAACTACAATTCATGATGATAATAATATAATGAAATCATAATTTAGATTTTAAAGCTCATTTATTTAAGAATTTCCAATTTCTAGTTAGCAAAAATAGCATTTTTATTACTATTTTTCAATTATCAATAGAAACTAGTAACCAATTTAAGTTTTTAATTCCACTAATAAGTTAATATTCTCTTTAAAACCACAATCTAGTGTTACAAATATTAATTGGAATTTTATCTCACCAATATATACAACTTATAGAAATCTAGTTTGCAAAAATACTTAATTTAAACAATTGGAATGAACAAATTATAATTCAACAACCATGCAAGATTTTCCACTTCTAAAAATGTTAAACTAGTTATTATAAGCTTACTTAATTAACAAAAATCATAACTTAATTTTATAACCCTAACTTGAATTTTTAAAATTTGAATATAGAATTAATTTATTAATTCTAATTATGCTAGAATGAAACATTAAATAACAATAAATCAAAAGAATGGGATTTATACCTCCACAACATGAAACCCAATCATGAAATAAGCCTCCAAAATAATGGTTTCCATCTCCAAGATCCATGCTAAAAATGAGCAAAGAATAGAGGGTAGGATTTTATTAAGATTTTGTGGATTTTTTATTGAATTTTTGATAAAATTTGATGGATTTTTGCAACAATTTTAAGGGGTGAAAATGGGGGGGCTGCCAAGGGTAAGGGCCGGCCACACCATGGAGGGGAGGGAGAGAAAGAAAAGAGTGAGAATGATGTAGAAACTTCTCCCCAAAATATCACCTCTTTATGTCTTTTCATTAATTTCTTATTTAATAATTTTTCTTCTTCAAAAAATTGATCCTAGAAAAATCTAGAATCATGAAAATATTTGAGAAAGAATTTTGCATAAAAACACTTGATTCTAATATGGCATGGCTCATTTTGTAAAATTAACCCATTTCAAATTTGTAATTTACACTAATTTAATGCATAAATAAGCTTATGTTAATATTTAAAATAATTAATTTAGGAAAAATATTTAATTAAACTAAAAATTTATAAGTGACTAAATAAATACCATTTACTAGTAATTACATAATTAAAATAGGTATTTTTAAACTTATAATGAAAAATAATTACGGTTTAGTTTTACGAAAAATACGTTTTACTTTACCGAAAATCATAAAATTCACTTAAACGATTTTATTTATTTAATTATTTTTAAAACGTTACAGAACCACTGGACGGCAGTGAAGAACATTCTCAAGTACCTGAGAAGGACTAAGGAGATGTTCCTGGTTTACGGTAATTGAGACCTCAGGGTCGAGTCGTTTACCGATTCAAGCTTCCAGAGTGACAAGGATGACAGCAAGTCTGTCTTAGGTTTTGTGTTTATCCTCAACGGAGGGGCGGTGTGTTGGAGGAGTTCCAAACAGGATACCGTCGCAGTCTCGACGATGGAGGCTGAATACATTGCTGCAAGCGATGCCGCAAAAGAGGCGGTCTGGATGAAGAAGTTCATTAGTGAACTTCAGGTGGTTCCGTCCATTGTTGACCCAATACCTTTGTATTGCGATAACAATGGGGCTATAGTTTTATCGAAGGAACCAAGGTCCCATCAGAAGTCCAGACACATCTTAAGGCGGTATCACCTGATTAGGGAGATCATTGATCGCCAGGAGATCGAGGTACGGAGAGTGGACACAAAAGAAAACACGGCGGATCCATTCACAAAGGCCCTCCCTCAAACAGAGTTCGAGCGACTTTTTGAGCTATTAGGTATGCGGTACGCCAGCAGCTGGCCTTAGTGCAGACGTTGGGTATGGGGTACACCAGTTACTGGCCTTTAGTACAAGTGGGAGATTGTTGGATATGTATGCCGTAGAGGCCATTATTGTATAGTACTAGTTTGTATAATACATTTTGGAGGCTTGGAATATATATACGGGTTTACGAGAGTCTTGCTCGATATAGTAGTATGCTACTTGGTTTGTTTCTATCTTAATGTGTGTATGTGTTTCTTTTAACATATCGCTAATACATATTGATGGAGCCCTTAGGATCTTTGCTTGACTACCGGCCTTGTGATGGCGATCACACTAGTGGGGGCTGGGTAGTCTATAAGCACATCCTTATTTTGGTCCCTAGTCGTAGGATTATCGAGACAGGGCATCGATACTCCAGAGTAGACTGATGCATACGCTTCTCGTCCCAGCAGGGGAGATGGTCTTTCCCACAGCCATCAGTACGTCGTACTGGAGATAGTATGCAGGTGCTCGTTAGGTTACGAGTACACTGGATAGGACTCGTCGGGAACTGTTGGTTGGTACTATACCTATCGTCAGTTAACAGTTCTCAGGTGACATGAGTATAGCTTAGTCCGTTGACTTGACGCTGTCACTTCGCCTCAAGTGTGTTCCCACTGTTCTTAGATTACTACCCTACCACGGCTCTATTGAGTCGTGCAAATAGGTAGTAGTTGGGTGTAGTCCCGAAGCACTTGGAGGTAGTGACAGTTAGACAGAATTCGTCTCTCCCGGTATTGGGAGTTGATATCGCGCTGTGTCTAGGAGAGCCATTACACATAGTCGTCCCTGGCCAGGGCAAGCGAGATTTGCTAGTAGTGTTACCAGTAGTTTCTCAGGGTGTTCTGGGCTACACTCCGACACGACTTGTACCGCTATTAGGGGACTGACGTTTACCACCCCCCTAGGCCCTCCATGCAATACTCTTAGACGAACAGACCGGACTGTTTGGAGATTGTCATATTCAGGCTCAGTAGGAGTTCGGATGGGTTCACCTCATCGGTCTTCTTGTCGGCATCTACCTGGGGACCGTTACGTACAGCTAGTACCGCTTGCGGCCTGTGGTTAAACCCACTGCCAGCGTAGTGTCAAGCCTTTAGAGTCCCACACAGAGGGTTATTCGCCTTTGGGCAAAACAGAGTAGAGGTCGCATGCTTTTACGACGGGGTTCGTTCACATCCGCGCACTTGTGCACGTTTGTTGTCCGGACAATTATTACTAGCGGGCTTTGGTTTAAGCCAGATCCTAGTATTTGTTTTGGGATTGTTTTTGTCTCATTGTATTCGTGTTCCTCGGAACACGGATGCGGGTGTGTATGCACAGTTGACAGAGGCAGAGGCAGAGGCAGAGGATTCTCATTAGGGTTGTTGACCGTTAGCTTTTTCCAAACCATAATGAAAGTGAGAAATATGATTAATGATATTAATTAAAGATAATTGTGTCATGGTTAGGGTTGTTGACCATTTGACCTTGGTTGACTTGTTGACCTATGTTGACATATTGACCATCATTATTTCACATGAAAGATGCTCTTTGATTCTTCAAAAATTCATTTAATGTGAAATGATAATGGTCATTCCAAATGAACCATCACAATTTCTTTAATTATAATTATTAATTCATAATTCTCTTTTATGAGAGAATGGTTGCTATTATTCTCTCATTTTCTCTCTTGCTCTTTTTCTCTTATGTTTGGAGCTCTCCCTCTTCCTCTCAAAGCTTAAGTGTTCCATGTGTTGGAAATCATAAGCTTTTGAGACTAAACCATCAAAGCATCTCTCTACTCCTTCTAGGGTTCTTTGTCTAGCAAGCCTAGCACTCTAGTTACCTCTTGGTTGAGGTATGAGCTCAAGTTCGAGGCCCTCGGATGGATCTATCTTCGGCAAAGAGAAGACGACGAGGAGGAGCCGTTCAAACTACTATAAGGAGCAAGCAAGAAGGAGAACCACAACAGGAAGGGAAGTAGTTCAAGATCTAGGTATAACCATTCTACTTAGTAGTTAGAACGTGTAATTTATGTGTTAGTTTTTGTTTAGCAAAGATCCATCATGGATGGTCCATGTCACCTTGTAAGAAAATTTTGATTCTTACCTATTCCGCCTCCCCGAAAGAACTGGGGTGGGTAACGTGGACCTAACACGAGATTGCGACGGACTTTTGATCATATCAAAATCCCGTGGCAACCGATCAAATGAGACTAAACTGCTAGATTTATAACATTCAAATTAGTTATCTCATAACTACTTGTGGATTCCAAATATTGTATCACCTTCCAGATAAATAGACAATGTTAAACTTTCCGATATAATAAACAAACACCCAAGATTTCCCAAATAGCTCAACACTTGAAATTAGTTTAAAAAACATCCATCACATGCCACAGTACCAATGGTCCAGCCGTAGAAGGGTCAAACCAACGCCTCACATGTGGCAACGACGTACTGCCCCAAACCCTAAGGTTTAGAGGCGGTTCAGACGGTTACATAATCAAGTTAAGGTTTGTGTTCTTCTAGAGGGTCCACCGCGTTACTTGCACGACTTAGAACTGTTAGTTATATGTATGCCCTAAAGGCCATTACTGTACATATGATGTATATTGTAGTGGATGCTAGGACGTATATAGGGAGGACTTTCTTGCTCAACATGATAGTATGCTATCTGGTTGATCTTTACCTTAACGTGTACACTGATTGTCTCTCTGTTACATGTTGGTAAAGCCCTTAGGATGTGTACTTGACTACCTGGACTATGATGCGGATCATACTAGTGGGGACATGGTAGTCCATAAGTACATCCTTCAAAGTCCCTAGTCGTGGGTGTATCGAGACGGGGCATCGATATACCAGAGTAGACTAGCGTATACCTTCTCGACCCATACAGATGGGCGATGGATGATTCCATATCCATTGGTGTTTGACATCAGAGATGATATACGGGTGCTCAGTAGAGACTGGGTATACTGGACGGACTCGCCGAGAACTCCCAGATGGTATTATACCTCACGTCAGATGGCAGTTCTCTGGTGACACTGGTACAGAGTAGTCTGTTGACCTGAGATCGTCATAGAGTCTTGTGTGGTTCCCACTGTGCTTTGATTTCCATCTTACCACGTCCAAGAGGGCGTGCAAAACGGTGGTTTTTGGGTACAGTCCCGAGTCACATGGAGGCAATGAGCGATAGGAGGGGATTCGTCCCTCCCGGTATAGGGAGTTGATGTTGCGCTGTGTTCGATTGGCTATAACAGGAAATCCCTGGCCAGGGTTGCTGAGATTTACTGGTAAGTGTTACCATTAGTTTCTCGAACAGTTATAGACCTCATATCGACACGACTTATCGAGCTATTGGGGTCTGACGTTTACCAGCCCTAGGCGAGATATGCGACATATCAGACGATCAGACCAGACTGTACGGTAGTGTTACTGGTTGGATTCACTGGAGTGTGAGCGGGCTTGCTCGTCGATCTTCAGATCGCTCAATACCCGGGTGGCCGTTACGTTTAGCAGACCGCTTGCGGCTTGTGGATGTTTGATATGATCATCATCCGCTGCCGGCGTATTGACGAGTCTTTAGAGTCCTACACAGAGGTTTCCTGGCTCAAGCGAAACGAAATAGGAGCGCATATGAGATATGTGCGGGACCGAGAATAATGCGTGTATGTGATACCGTATTCCATTCTCGCGATGAATGTATCGATTGGTTATATACGATATAACCTAGTTATCGAATCAAGGATTGGTTCGATAAGCCGATGCATAGGATACTAGTCGGTTATGTGCGACATGACCGGATCGTTAAATCAAGAGTTGATTTAATGATTTAATGCATAATTATATATATATTTGATATATTACTTTGCGTTAACTAGTATTGGTTCACTTAAGATACATTTTCTCACTCGGATGTGCGCATTATATATGTGATATGATTTTGTGCACTTGCTTGTATCATGTTTGATGATACATGCTTTTTGGTTAAGTGTAAAGTATTAAACCTTGGTTAATGAAATGGTTAGGGTTTATTATTTGTTATTCATTTATCTTATTTAATTATCCATTTATTTATGATAAATGAATAAAAGAAAATGAAATGAAATGGTGGCTTTCATTTGTTGTTTTCATGAAGCTTCATGAACACTTTGACTAAGTGACCATTTTGTCTCTAGCTTGACCCTAACCATTCCTTTAACCATGATTGATTCTCTACACATTACCATGGTTAATGTTATGATAAGAATGGATTATTCTTTTCTTTTTTGATTTAACTTATCATATCATTTCTTCTTCTTCTTCCTTGAACTCAAGAAGAAAACCTTGAGGTCATCAATGGTGATTGATGATAAAGAGTGAGAAATCCAATTCTAAATTGAACCCACTTCCTATTTCTTCATCCTCTACCTCTTGCCAAGTAGTAAAGTGTGTTTCTTTCACAAGTTTTCATGACTTGGTGAAGTTTGGAGCTTGATCTTGCGATGCCTCGACGTAGATCATCTTCGGCATGGACATCGACGACCTAGCTTGCCCATTCTCCGACGAAGCCGACGCTAGAGCCCGGGAACTCATTTGGACAGCGAGGGGAGTTCGTTGCGGAGCTATGGAGGTAGAGCATCGGATCTAAAAAGGTTGTATTTCCGTATTCCTTGTAGTTAAGTGTTAACTAGTTTCTTTTCGCCTAGAAATCTAGCCAACGATCCGTATTAGGATTTCTCGGCACCTCTAATTTTTGAAATTGGCATGGTTGATGCCTTGTGAGACCTCCTTGGGATGCCTAGGAACCCTGCAGTGGTATCAGAGCCTAGCTAGAGCCTTAGGCGAAGTCTAGACGGAATTTGAAACCCGATCGAACCGAAACCCAACCCCAAAAATTGCTCTCTGTACTTTTTCTAAAATCGTGGATTTTTCAAGATTAAAAATTGCTAAAAAATTCAGCAGGGAAATCTAAGAATTACGATGCAAAAATTATTTCATGAACAGTAAATTCCGCGGCGGAACCGCGGCAGAAGTATGGCTTCTGCGGCGGTTCCGCGGTCCCTTGATGACGTCAGCCCTGTTCTTTTGCACAGTAATTCCTAGTTCACTGTACTGAGTTTTATGGGAATTTTTAATTTTTTTTTTCCAGAGTTGAATTTTCTGGGGTTGTTTTGGGGATTCGGTGTTTCGATTGGATTATCAAATTTTGTCTATGTGGCTTTCCGGATAAATTTTAGAATATGTTAAAAAGTTCGACCGGATATAAATACCCAATTTTTCCCCTGTCGGGAAATTTCCAAGTGTTGGATTTTTCCGTAGTTTAACGACGTTCTAAGTAGTGCAAGTAACGCGATGGACCCTCTAGAAGACAACAAACCTTAACTCGATTATGTGACCGTCTTGAACTGCCCTTTGAACCTTCGGGTTTGGGGCAGTACGGCGTGCCACATGTGAGGCGTTGGCTTGACCCTTCTACGGCTGGACCGTTGGTACTGAGGCACGAACTGAATGTTGTTAGACTTATTTCATGTGTTGGATTGTATCGGGAAAACTTGGGTGTTTGATTGTTCGATCGGAAAGTTTAACATTTTCTGTTTATCTGGAATGTGATACAATAATTGGAATTCACAAATAGTTATGAGATAACGGAATGAATATTATAAACATAGCAGTTTAGTCTCACTTGATCGGTTGCCACGGAATTTTGATGTGATCAAAAGTCCGTCGCAATCACGTAGCGTACGCGGATACTCACCGGGTAAACTTAATAGACAGCCTCACTCCATAGCCCCGACCAAGTGACTGTAGGAGAACCCCGTCGCCGAAAGCATCCGTTTGGGTGCTCGCGGCAGCGGTGTTCCGCCTTGGTGCACTTCGTCGACGGTATCGGGGGTGCGGCCGTCTACTGAAGTTTGCGACGAGCATTCGATCAGGATGTCGGGAATCCTGTTGAATTGCCCGACTTGGTATTGAAAAGTGTTTTCGATAATGAGACTAAAATGCGGGGTTTATAATTGTTAGGCATGCGATGTCTAAAGAATTCATTTGGTCAGGCATGCGATGTCTGAGGTAGTTGCGGATTCCAACTGTTGTAGTTTTACACTTTCTTTTCTGTGACCGTAAGTGTAATATGTGATATCGCCGGTTTCGTTGCTACATGTCAACGAAAATTGGGTTGCGCATATTTACTTACGTTGATGACATGTGATGTTATGTGTTGCTGGATTTGTTATATTGGATCGTCGTGTTTTGAATAGCCGGGGGTTTTTATGTGAGATGAGTGTTTTTCATTTTCATTCATGTAAAAACTTGTATGTAATATTCTTTTATTGGGGGCACTTCCAGGTTGCGGAAGTTGTCACCTTTTGTATATTATTTACTTTTCCGCACTAGGATAGACCCAAGGAGGGGAGCATAAGTAACCAGGTTCTGGAGTCCAGTGGGAGACCAACTCGAGGAGTCGAGTCCGGGTCTCCTAACTCTAGAATTGGTAGGGTTGTTTGCCGCTCTCGTAGGGGTCTAGGGGTGTGGGTTTGGCTATTCATCGTGACCGTGGAATCCGTGTTTTATACTGGCTCGTATTGAAAACACGGACGTCCTAGTATATCCAATATTTCATATGATTCTTCTGCTGCGATATCTGTGATGTGATCATCTGATGTTCTGTGATAGATACAGTATATAGTATATATGATATATTATATAGACGTTACTTATGTTTTACACCCGCGCTAGCCCTGCCCCGCTCTGCCGTTAGTTACCTAACCTAACGGTGCACGAGGGGACATCGAGGCGAATGCGGATGGCATAAGTGTACGTCGTATTTATCTGTGATGTTTAGGTACTTAAATGATGGGACTTCATTAATGTGATTAATGAAATAAAAGAAACCTAAGATGTTGTAGAATCGAATTTCAAAATAAAACAGGTAGCTACAGTTCTTGCTTTGCATAGCGGTATATATGATATATCCTGCACCTTATTCGATGAGGAAAGGACCGAGATCCCTTCACCGGGAGTGACTCCTTTAGCAAATAACTGGCAGATGCTACACACTCGGTTTGTCTTTTGATTGCTTTTAAGAGTTTTTGCTTTGCACAGTGATATATATGATATATCCCGCACCTCATTCGACGAGGAAAGGACCAACGATCCCTTCACCGGGAGTGACTCCTTTAGCAAAACTAGAAAAGCCTCAAAAGCACTCCATTTCAAAATCATTTGATTCTACAACGATATCAAGTTCATTACGTAATAGGTTTTCAGAAAAACCTGTCGTAGCCCTCCGTCATTTCAGATACGTACTAGTTAGTATTCGTGCTGCGGTTGTTTGGCCTCCGTCAAGGCGTAGTGTACGGTAGCTAACTAGTGCTTATCTGCTAGCATATGATGCGATTGGATTAGGGTATTCGTACGGCGTTGTTTGGCCTCCGTCAAGGGTCGTGCGGGTGGGTTTAATTCAATCAGGAAATGACGGGTTGAACTTGACTAGCGGACTATGGGTTGTTTGGCCTCCATCAAGGTCATAGGACGCTAGGGGTAAAATATTATCGGGAATTTTAAGTGTTGAAATTTGCAATGAGATTGCATACCTTCTATGAGATAGTTGGATCCCGATACCCGCTGCGAGTAAGAGTTACTCCTGGGAGAGTTTTATACATTACAATTAGCCGATCAAGTAAGTGTCTAGAAAGGTGTCAACGGGGTTACGCCTCTGGGAAAACGAGGTTTACATTAATTAAGTTCGTGCGAAAGCACGGGGGACCTCCCTCAAAGTACCGACACTGGCCTGGCTGAAAGATTGGCGAACTTGTAGTGTGTAATTAATCCCGGCTAGTCTTTCCTTTTAGGGTTTGAAGGAAGATTTGATAAAAAGCAGTGGGAGCCATCCTGATTAGATAAAATAATAACCAATCTATTCTTGCAAGAGCGCACGCTGAGTGTTTTCTTCTCTCTCTCTCCAGGTAGCGACCTTGTCACGCCTTAATCAAGATAATAATACGGATTATTGACCGAACCCACTTGTTATACTGAGCTGGGGAACGTTGGTCCCGCTCCAACTTATAATTGTTATAAGACAGAGCAGGAAATTGGGAATTACCAGAATTCCCGTACCGCCCAAACGAAGAGAGTGCATGCTGATGCATCATCTTCGGGTGTGTTCATTACAAAGAACTGTTTCTCTGTATCCTCTATGTCCTGGGTATGTGATACCAGATCAGGATCCCAGATATGTAATCTGTTACATAGGGCTACAGAAAGGTAGAAAAACTGAGAACGGGTGATAAGTTTCATGAGGCAGAAAACGGGGCAAGTGTTGCAGCCAAGTCTGTTGGTCACGGTCACCCTGTATTACAAATACATTGATTCTGAATGAATGTTATTAGATACCGAACCTGATATACAAAATCATATCAGTCTCTTTATTAGTAAAGAAATGATAAAATTTTGTATTGTTGGATAATGTTTTGAACATTTCCTATATCAAAAGTTGATCGGATCAGGAACGTTATCTAAAAGCATTGATGTTCTAAATCAAACTACAGTTCTTAGTATACGGAACACACACAAGAGGAATAGTTCAGAAATGAACGGATCCTTCTTGAGGTATTGTAGACTAGGTCATATCAATGTGACCCGACTAGCTGAAGTTACATGTAGATGCATATTTAAATCAGTTTGAATCTACATCTTGTGAAACTTGCCAGTCATGTCACAAAGATATAATGACACCAGCTCTGTTTATTGGAAACAGAGAAAGAGTTAGTAAACTCTTGGGATGATACATGTTGATGTATGTAAGGTCCCCTGTCTACACATGCCAGGAATGGTTCTTTATACTTCATTACATTCTCTGATAATCTCTTTAGATTCAGACATATGTTCTTGTTGAAACAAAAGTCCGAACCTTTTGAGATATTCACGGAATATAAGTTAGAAGTAGAGAACCAATATACGGGTATAAGTATTATGTCCTTTGATGTGATCAAGGAAGAGAATACTTGAGCACGGAAATCCTGGACTATTCTAAAGGAGAATGAGATTCTCTCTCAGCATTACTCCTCCGTATACACCATGGCACGATGGTATATCGGGGTGGAGCAATCACACCCTATATGATATGGTGTGCTCTATGATGAGTGTTACTTAGTCACCTATTTACTTTAGGGAGTTTTGCACTTGAGAAGCTGCATACCTATTGAATAGGGTTCGAATCAAATCAGTTGCCTACCACTTCATATATGATATGGAAAGGGAAGAGCCCATATCTTAAGTTAGTTAATATTTGGGGTTGACCGGCCTATGTGTAAAAGAAAAATCCGGACAAGATCGAGGCAAGGTCTGTAATGTAGAATTGGAAATGTTCCAGCTATACAAACTACAGCACATGATTTGATAGAACCAAAGGATTCGGTAGATTCCAACGAACCTCAGCCTCTCCGCCGATCTAGTAGGGTTCCTCACCCACCTGAGAGATACTTCGGTTTCTCTATGACAGTGGGAGCGAGGATTACATCATGAGATGATGACCTAACTAGTTTCGAGCTGGCCATTAGGAGTGAGACTCTGTGAGAATGGCTGGATGTTTATCGATCTGAGATGGAATCCTTATACACCAACAAAGTATGGACTTTGGTTGCTATATCTGAAGGGTTAAATCCCCATCAGGAGCAAGTATATCTTGAGAAGATTACTTGGTGTACATGGAAAAGTTGAGACTTTCAAAGCTAGACTTGTTAAGGGTTTTCGTCATCGACCAGGCGTGGATTATGATGAAATCTTTTTCAAGTAACCAAGCTTAAGTCTATCCAGATCCTTCTTGCCACGGCTACATACCATGACTACGATATCTGGTGGTTGGGTGTCATGACTGCTTTTCTAAATGATGTTTTAAAAGAGAGCGTCTATAAGTACACAGCCAGAGGGCTTCGTAGACAGTGGGAGCAGCGGAAACGTGTGCAAGATGCTTTATAGGATAAAGCAGGCATCGCGGAGTTGGAACGTCTGTTTTGATGTCGTAGTCAAAAAGTTTGACTTCATCAAAATGGTAGATGAACCTTGTATATACAAAAAGGTAGTAGGGAGTATGGTGGCGATTCTCGTAAAGTACGTGGATGACATACTCTTGATAGTGAAAGAGTTTCCTATGCTACGCTCGATCAATCTCCGCTTATCACAATGACTCTCCACATAGGATCAAAGTGATACCTACAAAATCCTGGACTTTGGATCTATGAGATAGATCTAAATGGATGTTAGGCTACTCACTAGTTGTAGTGAGATGGCATCAGTTGATCCTGGGGAGAATCACTGGAAGTGTTCCAGGATGATAAAGACGACTGAGTGTCAGTCACAGGCATTGTCTTTACCCTCAGTAAAGGGACGGTATGTTGGAAAAGTTCCAAGCTAGATACCGTGACATACTAGACGATTAAGGCTGAATACATCGCTACTTAAGATGCTACCAAAGAGGATGTTTGGGAGTATATTGGTTCATGAGATGAACTACGTTCCAACCATTGTGAGACAATGGAGTTGTGGCTTATGCCAAGGAACGTCCGTCCCATCAGTGATCCAGACATATTCTAAGGCAGTATCACCTGATCATGGAGATGGTTGATCTCCAGGGGATCGAGGTTAGGAGAGTAGACTCAGAGGACAACACAGCGGATCCACTCACAAAGGCATGTTCCCAGAGAGAGACTTTTATGGGATAGTTGAGTATGAGATACTACAACCACTGCTACTGATGGCCCTAGTGCAAGTGGGAGATTGTTAGTTATATGTATGCCCTAGAGGCCATTACTGTACATATGATATATATTGTAGTGGATGCTAGGACGTATATAGGGAGGACTTTCTTGCTCAACATGATAGTATGCTATCTGGTTGATCTTTACCTTAACGTGTACACTGATTGTCTCCCTGTTACATGTTGGTAAAGCCCTTAGGATGTGTACTTGACAACCTGGACTATGATGCGGATCATACTAGTGGGGACATGGTAGTCCATAAGTACATCCTTCAAAGTCCCTAGTCGTGGGTGTATCGAGACGGGGCATCGATATACCAGAGTAGACAAGCGTATACCTTCTCGACCCATACAGATGGGCGATGGATGATCACATATCCATTGGTGTTTGACATCAGAGATGATATACGGGTGCTCAGTAGAGACTGGGTACACTGGACGGACTCGCCGAGAACTCCCAGATGGTATTATACCTCACGTCAGATGGCAGTTCTCTGGTGACACTGGTACAGAGTAGTCTGTTGACCTGAGATCGTCATAGAGTCTTGTGTGGTTCCCACTGTGCTTTGATTTCCATCTTACCACGTCCAAGAGGGCGTGCAAAACGGTGGTTTTTGGGTACAGTCCCGAGTCACATGGAGGCAATGAGCGATAGGAGGGGATTCGTCTCTCCCGGTATAGGGAGTTGATGTTGCGCTGTGTTCGATTGGCTATAACATGAAATCCCTGGCCAGGGTTGCTGAGATTTACTGGTAAGTGTTACCAGTAGTTTCTCGAACAGTTATAGACCTCATATCGACACGACTTATCGAGCTATTGGGGTCTGACGTTTACCACCCCTAGGCGAGATATGCGACATATCAGACGATCAAACCGGACTGTACGGTAGTGTTACTGGTTGGATTCACTGGAGTGTGAGCGGGCTTGCTCGTCGATCTTTAGATCGCTCAATACCCGGGTGGCCGTTACGTTTAGCAGACCGCTTGCGGCTTGTGGATGTTTGATATGATCATCATCCGTTGCCGGCGTATTGACGAGTCTTTAGAGTCCTACACAGAGGTTTCCTGGCTCAAGCGAAACGAAATAGGAGCGCATATGAGATATGTGCGGGACCGAGAATAATGCGTGTATGTGATACCGTATTCCATTCTCGCAATGAATGTATCGATTGGTTATATACGATATAACCTAGTTATCGAATCAAGGATTGGTTCGATAAGCCGATGTATAGGATACTAGTCGGTTATGTGCGACATGACCGGATCATTAAATCAAGAGTTGATTTAATGATTTAATGCATAATTATATATATATTTGATATATTACTTTGCGTTAACTAGTATTGGTTCACTTAAGATACATTTTCTCACTCGGATGTGCGCATTATATATGTGATATGATTTTGTGCACTTGCTTGTATCATGTTTGATGATACATGCTTTTTGGTTAAGTGTAAAGTATTAAACCTTGGTTAATGAAATGGTTAGGGTTTATTATTTGTTATTCATTTATCTTATTTAATTATCCATTTATTTATGATAAATGAATAAAAGAAAATGAAATGAAATGGTGGCTTTCATTTGTTGTTTTCATGAAGCTTCATGAACACTTTGACTAAGTGACCATTTTGTTTCTTGCTTGACCCTAACCATTCCTTTAACCATGATTGATTCTCTACACATTACCATGGTTAATGTTATGATAAGAATGGATTATTCTTTTCTTTTTTGATTTAACTTATCATATCATTTCTTCTTCTTCTTCCTTGAACTCAAGAAGAAAACCTTGAGGTCATCAATGGTGATTGATGATAAAGAGTGAGAAATCCAATTCTAAATTGAACCCACTTCCTATTTCTTCATCCTCTACCTCTTGCCAAGTAGTAGAGTGTATTTCCTTCACAAGTTTTCATGACTTGGTGAAGTTTGGAGCTTGATCTTGCGATGCCTCGACGTAGATCATCTTCGGCATGGACATCGACGACCTAGCTTGCCCATTCTCCGACGAAGCCGATGCTAGAGCCCGGGAACTCATTTGGACAGCGAGGGGACTTCGTTGCGGAGCTATGGAGGTAGAGCACCGGATCTACAAAGGTTGTATTTCCGTATTCCTTGTAGTTAAGTGTTAACTAGTTTCTTTTCGCCTAGAAATCTAGCCAACGATCCGTATTAGGGTTTCTCGGCACCTCTAATTTTTGAAATTGGCATGGTTGATGCTGTGTGAGACCTCCTTGGGATGCCTAGGAACCCTACAAGAACATTCTTAAACTACGGAAAATCCAACACTTGGAAATTTTCCGGCAGGGGAAAAAGTGAGTTATTGATATCCGTTCAAACTTTTTAACACGTTCCAAAATTACCCGGAAAAACTTAAACGAAGTTAAACTTTCCGATCGAATCAACGAATACAAAACATCTCCAGAAAACTCAACACTTGAGTAGAATTAAAAACTCCCAGAAGCATCAGGAAATACATACGGATTTTACTGTGCCAAAAACAAACCCTAATCCCACTATTTGGCAGCGGAACCGCCGCCCAAGGTAGGTTATTGCCGCGGTTCCGCGGCTCTCTGAACGAATTAAAGGCTCGTTTTTCACAGTAATTCCTATAATACCCTGCTCAATTTTCTGAGTATTTTTAATATGAAAAAATCAACATTTTGAAAAATTTCCAGAGAATGGGTAAAAACCGATGTTCCGGGGTTCGATCGGACTTTTGACTTCGTCTAGACTTCGCCTAAAGCTCTGGCTTGGCTCTGATACCACTGTAGGGTTACTAGGCACTCTCACAAGGGTCTATAAGGCATCAACCATGCCCGATCTAAAATTTAGATGTGCCGAACAACCCTAACCAAGATCTTTAAACTAGAGATAAGGCGAAACAAAGCATGTTAAACACTTTAACATCTAAGAGTTTGGGATTACAATCTTTGTATTCCGATCCTTCGCTTCATAAGCTCCGTGTTGAGGTCCCTTCGCTGCGATCATCATGTACCCGGACTCTATAGAGGCTCCATGAAGAGAATGATTCAAACTTGCTTCCGATCTTCGATAACTAAGATGATCTACCTTGAAGTTTCTTTAACACAAGCTCTCACTCACAAATGAAGTGAACACCCTAATCTAAATGGCTAGGATAGATTAGGATGATGAAGTAGGATTTTAGCTCTCATTTATTTTCTTAATCTCACTCATTTTCATCACTAAGCAAAAAGCTAGAAAGCTTTGCAAGGAGGAAGAAAAAGATGAATTACTTTGTGATGAATAATGAATTGTAGTTGAGGTTAGAAATGCAACCATGGTTCAAGTGAGAAGACTTAACCATTGTAGAGAGTTTACCATGGTCAAGGGTTTGGGTTGGGTTAAGGAAAATATCATAACAAATATCTTTGCTTAAAACAAAAACAAAGCTTCTAGAAGCTTCTAAAAACTTCTAGAAAAGATTAACCCAAAACAAACCCTAACCATGTTTAATCTCCACTAATCATGTTGCATTAATAACCCTAACATGTTACAATATTATATATCACATATACAATATTTATTGTAACAAAATAAAATAATACAATTAACATATATCGCATATATATCAATGTATTACCCGAGTGAGAAAAAGAATCTTTTAGTGAGCTAATATTAGTTAATGTAATTTAATATATCAAATATATAATTATACATTAAATTATCGAATCAACACTTGATCCGATAATCCGGCTATTTCACAAATAACCGACTAATATAATCTGTATCAGTTCATCGAATCAACACTTGATCCGATGATCCGGCTATATCACATATACCTGGCCGATAACTTATATCGCGAGAATCTAATACGGTATCACATACACGTATTGTTCTCGGTCCCGCACATATCATATATGTGCTCCTACTCTATTTTTCCTGAGCCAGGAAACCTCTGTGTAGGACTCTAAAGAATCGTCAATACGCCGGCAGTAGGTGATGATCATATCAAACACCCACAAGCTGCAAGCGGTCAGCTAAACGTAACAGCCACCCAGGTATTGAGCAATCAGAAGATCAACAAGCAAGCCTGTACATTCTCCCGTGAATCCAACCAGTAACACTCCCGTACAGTCCGGTCTCTTCGTCTGATATGTCGCATATCTCGCCTAGGGGTGGTAAACGTCAGACCCCAGTAGCTTGATAAGTCGTGTCGATATGAGGTCTATAACAGTTCGAGAAACTACTGATAACACTTACCAGTAAATCTCAACAACCCTGGCCAGGGATTTCCAATTATAGCCAATCGAACACAGCCCAACATCAACTCCCTATACCGGGAGAGACGAATCCCCTCCTATCGCTTATTGCCTCCATGTGATTCGGGACTATACCCAAAAGCCACCTTTTTGCACGCCCTCTTGGACGTGGTATGATGGAAATCAAAGCACAGTGGGAATCACACAAGACTCTATGACGATCTCGGGTTTACAGACTAACCTGTACCAGTGTCACCAGAGAACTGCCATCTGACGTGAGGTATAATACCATCTGGGAGTTCTCGGCGAGTCCGTCCAGTGTACCCAGTCTCCACTGAGCACCTGTATACCTTCTCTGATGTCAAACACCAATGGATATGGGATCATCCATCGCCCATCATATAGGTCAAGAAGCGCATACGCTAGTCTACTCTGGAGTATCGATGCCCTGTCTCGGTACTCCCACGACTAGGAACATTTGAAGGATGTACTTGACGACTACACTGTCCCCACTAGTATGATCCACATCATAGTCCTGGTAGTCAAGTACTCATCCTAAGGGCTTTATCAACATGTAACATAGAGAAAATCAGAGTACATTTTAAGATAAAGAGCAACCAGATAGCGTACTATCATGTCGAGCAAGAAAGTCCTCCCTATATATGTCCAAGCATCCACTACAATATACATCGTATGTACAGTAATGGCCTCTAGGGCATACATATAACTAACAATAACCCTCTTCACTTAGTGTAAAACTTGTTTACTTGCTTACAAACCCTAATTCTCTAGTTCGATTCTAGGTTAGTGTAGTTTAAACCTCTAGAATTTTTAAAATTGCATACTTGATGCATGTGGAAACCTAGTTGAGGTGCTAAGATATACTTTCATATGTATCGTACCAAATACACTGATATATATAAAACGGTTCTGAACGTCCGGGATATTTGATGCCAATTATGCAATTTAAGTATCCATAATAAATCACACCATCTGATCCTATCGTCGCAATCCCACTATTCTGAGTGGGTCGAGATGTTTCTATGTCCTTAACTTCAAGTTTGTATCTAAGAACACCGAATCCTTTATAATATGCAACCTCCATGCTAGGAATCTAAGCTAAATATCTTGAACCTCTCTCTAATGATGCAAATAAGTTCGGATCGTAGATCTGACAAAACAAATTTTACGGCAAATACATAACGATATAAGTTTAGATTAAGACTGGTAGCAATAACATGTTATTCCAACAGCTTACATGATCTGCAACCCAATAGCAAAAATTATCCTGATGATATTTTTCCATTCGTTCATTATTCCAATCAGGATTCCCCTCACGTACTTTATCAATATGAATTCTGTTCTTAACGATAAATTATGATATTAATATTATATCATTTCATACACACACAGATACACATATAACAATTAATCCAAAAAAAACTTACTCTCTAATTTCTTCAAGACGTATGCTATTGAGGAGGATAAACCGATATATCTTATTGATAAACATAGTGTCTACTCTCTTATAATCAGCTTTACCATATGGCCCGTCCTGAATTCTCCGAGGCCGGTTAAGCTTCGCCTCAATATTCTCGTCCAGATAGCGGGAACAAAATGTGGTTACTTCATTTAGAAAACAACTTTTCATGATAGAACCCTCTGGTCGATTTCTATTGCGGATATACTTTTTTAGAGTGTAGAGATACCTAAACAAAAATATGTTAAATAAATAAAGACGGGCATATAGGAAAACAATAATTTTACAAAATACGTGAAACGAAAAATTCCACGTACCTTTCGACAGGATAAATCCATCGATATTGTATCGGTCCGGCAAACTTAGCCTCGGTTGCAAGATGAACCGTTAGGTGTATTATGATATCGAAGAATGACGGTGGAAAAATACGCTCAAGCTTGCAAAGTATCAATGAAATAGAATTTTCTAGATTCTCCAGTGTCACAACATCCAAGGTTTTAGCGCTTAATTCTCTAAAAAAGCAACAAAGGTCATTGATTACCAGACCAACCGATTCAGGAAAGGAAGTCCTGAGGGCTAATACGAGAAGGTGCTCCATAATAACATGATGATCATGACTTTTCAGCCCATCGAACTTGCCTTTTACAATTTTTATCTTCTTGCTAAATGATCCTGAGAAACCTGTAGGAAGTTTCAAATCATGCAACACCTGCAGGAACCTTTTCTTCACCTGTGTGACATATGATACGCGGCATTGGGAAGTATAAACTTGCCCGGTTTACCTGCTATCGGTTTAGGATGCAATTCATTTCTAATTTCCCAGTCCTGAAGATCTATCAGAGCACGGAGGTTGTCTTTCGATTTTCCATCTTTACAAAGAAGCAAGTTGAGTACGTGCTCACATACTCTCTTTTCCATGTTCATGACGTCCAGACAATGATGAACTTAATTTATTGACCAGTACGGAAGCTTGTAGAAAATACTTAACTTGTTCCGGTAGGGTGGTTTGACCTGTTTGGCCGGATCTATCCCGAATGTCACATTATTGTAACCATTCCACTGAGCAGTCACGTCCTCTCTGGACAATGAGGCCGGAGGCCCAAGAAGCTCCTGATAACCATTAAAGTGAGCAGTGTCTAACCTGTAGGGATGTTCTAGTGGTAGGAAACGCCGATAGCCGCAATAACAAACCTTCATGCTAAAATTCAACCATTTCAATGTTGTATATTGATGGAAATAAGGGCATGCTTTGTGACCATGTACGGACCAACCTGATAGCATTCCATACGCAGGAAAGTCATTAATTGTCCACATTAAAGTTGCACGCATTGTGAAGGTTGTATCTGTGTTTGCATCGTAAGTCTCTACACTATCAATGAATAAAGATTTTAACTCATCAATCAGAGGTTGGAGATAGACGTCGATATTGTTTCCCGGTGAGTTTAGTCCGTCAATAAGAAGAGGCATCATAAAGTAGGATTGATCCATAACCAACCAAGGCGATAAATTATAAACTATCACTACAACGGGTCATGTGCTGTGGCTTCCAGCTGTTAGGTTTACCTAGCACCTCATGAAGGGTTTGGAAGCATCACATGCACCAAGGATTAAATTTTTAGGGTGCTAAGTAAGCATACAAAGAATCAATCCTAGAAAATTAGGGTTTCATAACTTTAATCAACATCACAAGCAACAAAGGCTAGGGTTTTGAGAGTACAACCTTTGTAGCTCCCTACGCTAGACTCCTTGGCCACTTGAAGGTTGGAGAAGGGTTCGCTTGAGATCTTCTAGTGTCCACGACGATCCACCCGAAGCTCCTTTGTCCAAGCTTGCAACTTCACTTGATCAAGAGAAAGAAATGAAGCTAACACTCTAAACAAGTGGGCAAGACTTGGGTAGAATGATGTTGTGGTGGCTTTTCTCACTTCAAAATCCTAACTTGGTGAGTAATTTGCTCACTAAAGAAATCTAGAGAGCAAAAGAAGAAGGAGGAAGAAGATGATGGCCTTTTTAGAACATGAGAAAAGATTATCTCTGATGAAAAATGGAATATATATGTATATATATTTTTTACTTCTCATCTCAAACCATGGTTATAATATATGGATATTTATTTCACTTGAGTTAAAACAAAAGAGGAAGATTAACTCATGGTTAATAAGTAGGTGAGCATGGTTAGTTGAAGAAGAGTGTAGAATCAAGACCATGAATTATCCTTTTCTTTTTCTTTTTGTTTTAACACAAATAGAAATAATAATCTATATAAATAACCAAGGTGTGAGTCTTATATTGCCACCATTTTCTTTGTATATACAACCATGAAGGATGATGTATGTATGTATGTGTGCATGCACATCCATATATGCATGAATCAAGAAAGAATGCATACATGCAAGCATACATCCAAAAATACAAGAAAGGATTTCTAGTGAGAAACTAATGGTTAAATGATAAATCAACACTTGATTTATCAATCTGGTCATATCACATACGACCCAACCAAAAGCAAGCCGCCCGATTAATATACGGTATATCATACGCGCATTTTAACCGGGTCCATGCGCATATCGCATACGCGCACCACAACGTTTCGCCTGGACTAGGTAACTCTTTTGTGGGACTCTAAAACTCGTCAATACGCCGGCAGTGGGTGATGATCATATCAAACACCCCCAAGCCGCAAGCGATCAGCTAAACGTAACGGCCACCCGGGTATTGAGCGATCAGAAAAAAATAAACGAACCTGCTACAACTCCCGTCGAGCCAACCGGCAACACTACCGTACAGTCCGGTCTCTTCGTCAGATATGCTGCATATCGAGCCTAGAGATGGTAACGTCGACCCCAATAACTCAATAAGTCGTGTCGATGAATGGTCTATAACAGATCAAGAAACTACTGATAACACTTATCAGTAAATCTCAGCAGCCCTGGCCAGGGACTTACTGATATAACCAGTTAAGCACAGCACAGCATCAACTCCCAATACCGGGAGAGACGAAACCCCTCCTATCGCTCATCGCCTTCGTGTGTCTCGGGACTGTACCCAACGGCCACCTGTTTGCACGACTCAATAGAGCCGTGGTAGGGTGGTAATCAAAGTACAGTGGGAGAGCACACAAGACTCTATGACGATCTCGGGTCTACAGACTAACCTGCACCAGTGTCACCTGAGAACTGCTATCCGATGATAGATATAATTCCATATAGGAGTTCTCGGTGAGTCCGTCCAGTGTACCCAGTCACCACTGAGCACCCGTATATGATCTCGATGTCAAACATCGATGAATGTAGGAACATTCATCGCCCATCGTATAGGTCTAGTATCATATATGCTAGTCTACTCTGGTATATCAATGCCCCGTCTCGATATACCTACTGTTAGTTATATGTATGCCCTAGAGGCCATTACTGTACATTGGATGTATATTGTAGTGGATGCTGGGACATATATAGGGAGGACTTTCTTGCTCGACATGATAGTATGCTATCTGGTTACTCTTTACCTTAACGTGTACATTGATTGTCTCTCTGTTACATGTTGGTAAAGCCCTTAGGATGTGTACTTGACTACCTGGACTATGATGCGGATCATACTAGTAGGGACATGGTAGTCCATAAGTACATCCTTCAAGGTCCCTAGTCGTGGGTATATCGAGACGGGGCATCGATAAACCAGAGTAGACTAGCGTATACCTTCTCGACCCATACAGATGGGCGATGGATGATCCCATATCCATTGGTGTTTGACATCAGAGATGATATACGGGTGCTCAGTGGAGACTGGGTACACTGGACGGACTCGCCGAGAACTCCCAGATGGTATTATACCTTACGTCAGATGGCAGTTCTCTGGTGACACTGGTACAGAGTAGTCTGTTGACCCGAGATCGTCATAGAGTCTTGTGTGGTTCCCACTATGCTTTGATTTCCACCTTACCACGTCCAAGAGGGCGTGCAAAACGGTAGCTTTTGGGTACAGTCCCGAATCACATGGAGGCAATGAGCGATAGGAGGGGATTCGTCTCTCCCGGTATAGGGAGTTGATGTTGCGCTGTGTTCGATTGGCTATAACCGGAAATCCCTGGCCAGGGTTGCTGAGATTTACTGGTAAGTGTTACCAGTAGTTTCTCAAACTGTTATAGACCTCATATCGACACGACTTATCGAGCTGTTGGGGTCTAACGTTTACCACCCCTAGGCGAGATATGCGACATATCAGACGACGAGACCGGACTGTACGGTAAGTGTTACTGGTTGGATTCACAGGAGTGTGAGCGGGCTTGCTCGTCGATCTTCTGATCGCTCAATACCCGGGTGGCCGTTACGTTTAGCAGACCGCTTGCGGCTTGTGGGTGTTTGTTATGATCATCACCTGCTGCCGGCGTATTGACGAGTCTTTAGAGTCCTACACAGAGGTTTCCTGGCTCAAGCGAAACGAAATAGGGGCGCATATGAGATATGTGCGGGACCGAGAATGATGCGTGTATGTGATACCGTATTTCATTCTCGCGATGAATGTTTCGATTGGTTATATGCGATATAACCTAGTTATCGAATCGAAGATTGATTCGATAAGTCGATACATTGGATACTAGTCGGTTATGTGCGACATGACCGGATCATTGAATCAAGTGTTGATTTAATGATTTAATGTATAATTATATATTTGATATATTACTTTGCATTAACTAGTATTGGTTCACTTTAAAAGGATTTTCTCACTTGAAGTTCACAAGTTGTATATGTGATATACTTTTGTGCACTTGATTGTATCATGTTTGATGATGCATGCTCACTTGGGTTTGTTTAAAGAATTATACCATGGTTAAGTTAATGATTAGGGTTTTGTTTATATTTGATTTACTTATTTATTTATTTCTTTTCATTTATATTCGGAAAAGAAATGAAATGGTGGCTCATTTTGGACTTTCTTTTAAAGCTTCATGAAGCTTTGAATGGTTTGACCATTTTGTCTCTTTTCTTAACCCTAACCATTCACTTGAACCATAGTTGATTCTCTACACTAGTTATCTTGACCATGGTTGATATTATGATAAGTATTCTTTTTTCTTTTCTAGTTTAATTAACTTATCATATTATCATCATCATCTTCTTCTTCTTCTTCTTCAAGAAGAAGCTTGCCTCCATCAATGGCAACTAGTGAAAAAGAGTGAGAAATCCAATTCTAAAGTGAACCCACTTCCTATTTCTTCATCCTCTACCTCTTGCCAAGAAATATAGGGTGTTTTCTTCACAAGTTTCTTGACTTGGTGAAGTTGGAGCTTGATCTAGTGTTGCCTCGACGTAGATCATCTTCGGCATCGAAGTTGACGACCTAGCCCGCCCATTTCTCCGATGAACCCGACGCTAGAGCCCGGGATTTGATTTGGATAGCAAGGAGACTTCATCATGGAGCTATGGAGGTGGAGGACCGGATCTACAAAGGTTGTATTTCCGTTCTTTTAGTTAAGTTGTTAACTAGTTTCCTTTTTCGCCTAAAATTCTAGTTAACGATCCGTATTAGGGTTTCTCGGCACTCGTAAAATTTGAAATTGGCATGGTTGATGCCATGTGAGACCTCATTAGCGTGCCTAGGAACCCTACACCTACGACTAGGGACATTCCAGGATATGCTTATAAACTACAGATGTCCTACTAGTATGATCTCCATCATAATCTTAGTAGTTAAGCCGATATCCTCAGGGCTTTATCAGCATGTATGAATGAATAAAAGCATGATCAAATCAACATGTCAGATAAAGAAGAACCAGATAGCATACTATCATGTCGAGCAAGAATGTACACTGAATATATATATATATATATATATATATACATGTACAGATACATCCACTATCATATAATGGCCTCTAGGGCATACATATATCCAACAATCTCCCACTTGCACTAAGGCCAGTTATTGGCGTATCTCATACCCAACATCTCAAAAAGTCGCTCATGCTGCGGTTGAAGGAGGGCCTTGGTGAATAGATCCGCGGCGTTATTCTTTGTGTCTACTCTCCTAATCTCGATCTCGCAGCGATCTACAATCTCCCGGATCAAATGAAAGCGTCTCAGGATGTGTCTGGACCGCTGATGGGACCTGGGCTCCTTGGCTAATGCCATAGCCCCATTATTATCACAATACAATGGTATTGGATCAATAATGGTTGGAACTACTCCTAGCTCCGAGACGAACTTCTTCATCCAGACGGCTTCCTTGGCGGCATCATTTGCAGCAATGTACCCAGCCTCCATCATAGAGTCTGCAACGGTATCCTGTTTGGAACTCTTCCAACTTACCGCCCCTCCATTGAGGATAAATACAAACCCAGAGATAGATTTGTTGTCTTCCTTATCGCTCTGGAAGCTTGAATCAGTAAAGGCCTCCATTTGGAGATCTCCATTACCATACACCAAGAACAACTCTTTAGTCCTTCATAAGTACTTAAGAATGTTCTTCACAGTTGTCCAGTGATTCTCCCCTGGGTTGGATTGATACCTGCTTATAACACTAAGTGCATAAGCTACATCTGGGCGTGTACATAACATCGCATACATTATAGATCCTACTGCCGAAGCATAGGGTATAACGCTCATGCGTGTTAGTTATATGTATGCCCTAGAGGCCATTACTATACATAGGATGTATATTGTAGTGGATGCTGGGACATATATAGGGAGGACTTTCTTGCTCGACATGATAGTATGCTATCTGGTTGATCTTTACCTTAACGTGTACACTGATTGTCTCTCTGTTACATGTTGGTAAAGCCCTTAGGATGTGTACTTGACTACCTGGACTATGATGCGGATCATACTAGTATAAGTCCATGCTACCTCTCCCGGTACTTTCGGGAATGCGGAATTTGGTAAAAAACGATTTTTATGGAGGTGGTAACATGGACCTAAAACCCGGATCTTGGTTAAACATCTATCTAACAACCTAACTACAAGTTTCTAGCTACTCGGTTTAGGGGGTTATACCTTGCTTGTCTTGAACTCCTTCGTCTTCAAGCTCCGATGGTGGTCCGGATTGGCTTCTTCCCGTCGTCTCCGTACGCCGAAGATAGATCCACCTGAAAGCTCCGACCTTTGGCTCCTTCTTCGTTCTTTGAAGAAACTAGTTCACTCGGTTTGCCAAACCTTGTGAACTAGAATGAGTAGAGAAGAGTTTGTATGGGATTTTATCTATGGTTCTTGATTCTCAACTCATAAGAGATGTGAACCATAGAGTAAAAGAGAGGGAGCAAGAGGAAGAGGGTGAGTGCAAAAACAAGAGAGCTCAAGAACAAGAGAGAGAATGAGCAAGAAAGAATGAGCAAGTCTTTTGTCTCTCATCCTCTCATAATCCAAAGTCATCATAACTCATTATACCAAATCAAGTGTTATGTGATGGTTGAAGCAACCATAACCATATCATTTCATGCACTCATTTTGCACAAATGAGCAAGTAAGCAAAAGTCTTTGCCATGAAATGATGGCTATGGTTATCATGATGGTCAACTAGTCAAGCCTAGTCAACCGGTCAACAAAGTCAACAAGTCAACAAAAGTCAACAACCATGTCACCATAATACTTAATTAATATAGTAGTTAATCTCATATCATATTCTCATTAGGGTTGAGCAAAAAGTCAAATAGTCAACGGTCAATTGTCAACAACCCTAATGAGAATCATCTGCCTCTGTCTCCCTGTCAACTGTGCATACGCACCCGCATCCGCGTTCCGAGGAACACGAATGCATACTGGATAAATCCAATCCCAAAAGGTACACTAGGATCTGGCTTAAACCAAAGCCCGCTAGTGTAAACTGTCCGGACACTGTACGTGCACAAGTGCACGGATGTGACCGAACTCTGTCGCAAAACCATGCGACCTGTCGCAAAACCATGCGACCTCTACTCGTTTGCCTAAAGGCGAAAAGCTTTCTGTGTGGGACTCTAAAGACTCGACACTACGCTGGCAGTGGTTTAACCACAGACCGCAAGCGGCACTAGCTGTGCGTAACGGTCCCCAGGTAATGCCGACAAGAAGACCGACGAGGCGAAACCCATCTGAACTCCTACTGAGCCTGAATGTGACATTCTCCATACAGTCCGGTCTGTTCGTCTGATACATCGCATGGCGGGCCTAGGGGGCGGTAAACGTCAGTCCCCCAATAGCGGTACAAGTCGTGCCGGAGCGAAGCCCAAAACACCCTGAGATAACACTGGAAGCCCACCAGTATATCTCTTTTGCCCTGGCCAGGGACTACTCGTTTAATGGCTCTCCTAGACACAGCACGATGTCAACCCCCAATACCGGGAGAGACGAATCCTGTCTAACCGTCACTGCCTCCAAGTGCTTCGGGACTGCACCCAACTACTACCTGTTTGCACGACTCCTTTGAGCCGTGGTAGGGTAGTAATCAAAGTGCAGTGGGAACACACTCGAGGTGAAGTGACAGTGTCAAGTCAGCGGACTAAGCTGTACTCATGTCACCTGGGAACTGATAACTGACGATAGGCATAATACCAACTAGTCAGTTCCCGACGAGTCCTGTCCAGTGTACCCGTAACCTAACGAGCACCCGCATACTATCTCAAGTACGACGTACTGACGGCTGTGGGACAGACCGTCTCCCACACTGGGATGAGAAGCGCATGCGCTGGTCTACTCCGGAGTATCGATGCCGTGTCTCGATAGTCCTGCGACCAGGGACCTGCATAAGGATGTGCTTATAGATTACCCAGCCCCACTAGTGTGACGGCCATCACATCGCTGGTAATCAAGCAAAGATCCTAAGGGCTCCACTAATGTGTATAGGCGATATACAAAAATAAACACATGTACACATTGAAGTAGAAGCAAACCAAGTAGCATACTACTATTTTGAGCAAGATTGTATATACAAGGTGAATATCCTAAGCTTCCATTAAGTAATATACAAACTAGTATGATACAGTAATGGCCTCTAGGGCATATACACTAACAATCTCCCACTTGCACTAAGGCCATGTACTGGCGTATCGAAGACCTATCATCTCGATCAGCCGCTCGAACTGAGTCTGGGGCAAGGCCTTGGTGAGTGGATCTGCAGTGTTATCTTCTGAAGCGACTCTCCGAACCTCGATCTCCTGGCGATCCACGATCTCCCTGATCAGGTGATACCGCCTCAAGATGTGCCTGGATCTCTGATGGGACCTGGGTTCCTTCGCTAAAGCTATAGCCCCGTTGTTGTCGCAATACAGAGGTATTGGATCAACAATGGACGGAACCACCTGAAGTTCTTTCAAGAACTTCCTCATCCAGACAGCTTCTTTTGCGGCATCAGATGCAGTGATGTATTCCGCTTCCATCGTCGAGTCCGCAACGGTTTCTTGTTTGGAACTCTTCCAACACACCGCCCCTCCATTGAGGGTAAAGACAAAACCCGACATGGACTTGGAATCATCCTTGTCACTCTGGAAGCTGGAGTCAGCAAAGGCCTCGATCTGGAGGTCTTTTCCGCCATACACAAAGAACATCTCCTTAGTCCTTCTCAGGTACTTGAGAATGTTCTTTACCGCTATCCAGTGTTTCTCCCCAGGGTTTGACTGATACCGGCTTACCACACTCAGTGCATAAGCTACATCCGGTCTGGTACACAACATCGCATACATTATAGAGCCTACCGCAGAAGCGTAGGGTATAATAGACATGCGATCCCTCTCCAAATCAGTCTTGGGAGACATCTCTTTAGAGAGGGTGATCCCATGACAAGCCGGTAGGTTACCGCGCTGGGAATCTTCCATACTGAATCTTTTCAGTACGGTGTCGATGTACCTGGACTGTGAAAGTCCTAATATCCTCTTGGATCTATCACGATGGATCCGGATCCCCAGGATGTATGAGGCATCACCCAGGTCTTTCATGGAGAACCTGTGTGACAAGAACCCCTTGGCAGATTGTAGCATAGGAATGTCATTTCCTATTAAGAGAATGTCTTCCACGTATAAAACGAGGAATACTACAGTTCTCGCTACAAATCTACTATAGATGAATGGTTCATCTGGATTTTTGATAAAGCCAAATTCTTTGACCGTCTCATCAAAGCAGATGTTCCAACTCCGCGATGCCTGCTTTAGTCCATAGATGGACTTAAGCAACTTGCACACCTTTCCGCTGCTCCCACTCTGAATGAAACCCTCTGGTTGGTCCATATAGACACACTCCTCTAAATTTCCATTCAGAAAAGCGGTCTTTACGTCCATTTGCCAGATCTCATAATCGTGGAAGGCAGCAATGGCAAGAAGGATCCGAATGGATTTCAGCATAGCCACTGGAGAAAAGGTTTCAACATAGTCCAAGCCAGGTCTTTGACGGAAACCCTTTGCTACAAGTCTAGCTTTATAGGTCTCAACCTGTCCATCTACACCAATCTTCCTTTTGAAGATCCACTTGCATCCTACGGGTTTTACCCCGTCTGGAGCAATGTCCAACGTCCATACTTTGTTGGTGTACATGGACTCCATTTCGGTCCGCATTGCATCCAGCCATTTTACTGAGTCAACGCTCTGAACGGCCTGCTGGAAGCTAGTAGGCTCATCATAATCTATGATGCAATCCTCTCTATCCCCGTCTATGAGAAAACCGTCGTATCTCTCGGGCGGATGAGACTGCCTACTACTCCTGCGGAGCGGCGTAGGAATGTCCTGTTCTGTTGAACCTTCTGGTTCCACTAAGCTTTCAGTAATAGTCTATGGTTCTGGAACTTCTTCCAGTTCTATTGTGCTCCCACTTATCTGGGTTTCCAAAAACTCAGTTTCCAAGAAGCGGGCATGCTGAGAAACAAAAACCTTTTGTTCCTCAGCAGAATAGAAAAGATACCCCCTGGAGTTCCTTGGGTATCCCACAAACTTACACTGTACTGAACGCGCCTCAAGCTTGTCCGCATGCTGCTTTTTTACAAAAGCTGGACATCCCCATACCTTAAGATACTTAAGACAGGGTTTCTTCCCAGTCCACATCTGATATGGGGTGGTTGGCACAGTCTTGGTGGGAGCCTTGTTCAAGAGATACGTAGCTGCTTCTAGTGCATATCCCCAGAATGATCGCGGTAACTCAGGGTTACTCATCATGGACCGAACCATATCCAATAGGGTTCGGTTCCGTCTCTCCGATACACCATTATGTTGCGGAGTGTATGGAGGAGTAAGCTGAGAGAGAATACCATTCTCTTTTAAGTAATTCAGGAATTCGGCACATAAGTATTCTCCACCTCGATCCGATCTTAGAATCTTGATACTTTTGCCGGTTTGTTTCTCTACTTCATTCTTATACTCCTAGAATTTTCCAAAGGTTTCGGACTTATGTTTCATTAAGAAGACATAACCGTACCTTGAGAAGTCATCCGTAAAAGTAATGAAGTAAGAATAGCCGCTTCGAGCATGTGTAGACATTGGACCGCACACGTCACTGTGTACGAGTCCCAAGAGCTCGCTCGCTCTTACTCCGTGTCCAGTAAACGGAGTCTTTGTCATCTTTCCTTTGAGACAGGATTGACAAGTAGCATACGATTGATATTCGAACGGATTCAAATATCCTTCTGTATGTAACTTCGTCAACCTTCTCTCATTGATGTGACCCAGTCTACAATGCCACAAGAAAGTCTGATTTATTTCTGGAGACTTTCTTTTGTGTGTATTCTGGACATTGAAAATCTGTGGTTGGTTCAATACGTATATACCATTACTCAATGTACCTGACCCAATCAGAACTTGATTAAGGTGAATGTTTACAACATTGCTTACAAACGCAAATTCATAACCTTCTTTAGAAACTAAAGATACAGAAATGATATTACAAGTTGCGTTGGGTACAAAAAGCAATTACGCAAAACCAAAACATGTCCATCTGACATTCCCAGGTGATAGTCCCCCACGGCTTTAGAATCCATGCTAGCTCCGTTCGCAACTCTGAGGGTCATGTCACCTGCCTTTAAAACACTACGGTTTCTCAATGCCTGCAAAGAATTACAGATATGAGATCCTGATCCGGTATCCAATACCCAGGAAGTAGAGTTTATTGAAAGACAGTTTTCAATAACATACACACCTGAAGCTGAAGCTGCAACCTGCTTCAATTCCTGTGTTCTGGCCTTCCAGGCCCTGCAATCATTCTTCCAATGACCTTTCTTATGACAATAGAAGCATTCTTCCTTATCCACAAGCTTCCCCGCTTTCTTTGTTGCTTTAGCTTTTCCCTTCGTATCCACTTTACTAACACCGCCCCTTGGTTTGGCGGGGGCTTTCTTCTTCTTTCCCTTGGTTTTCGCCTTGGACCTAGAAGAAGATGATCCTCCTACAAACAAAGTGGATGTTTCCCTACCTTTCTGTAGGGTGCCCTCTGCGCTCCTCAGCATGTTGAGGAGCTCTGAAAGTTCAACCTCTTTTTCTTGTAAGTTGAAGTTCAGTATGAACTGGGCGTAAGTGGAAGGAAGGGACTGGAGAACTATGTCCGTATAGAGTTCACTCTCCAATGTGGTCCCTAGGTCCGTGAGCTCCTCAATGTAGACGATCATCTTTAGCACATGCTCAGCTACTGATGATCCGACGACCATCTTTTGCCGAAAATAACTTTTTCGACGCTTCGTATCTTGCGATACGAGATTGCTCTCCATACAGTTCTTTTGTATGGAGAAATATGGATTCAAGGTCCATATTCTCGTGCCTCCTCTGATGTTCGTTGTTCATCGAGGCAAGTACGAGGCACTTGGCCTTCGCGCTATCAATCTCCCAAGTCTTGCGGATTTCCTTATCCGCGACGCTGGAAGTGGGACCAGGGACAGGGGGAGCTTTGGTGGTAAGAAGATACCCCAGCTTGTCGTAAGTGATTGCCATCTTGACATTCCTGAGCCAATCTTTATAGTTTGGCCCTGTCAGTATGTTTTTATCTAGAAGTAACTTAAGTCCAGTCATGTCTATTGGTCGCTGCAATTAGGAGAGAGAAGAAGAAACACTCAGCATGATGCTCTTGCAAGTTTAGAGTGGTTTTAGTTTGTCTAAACAGGATAGCTCCCACTGTTTCTCGAATCCCTCCTCAAACCATAAAGGAAGAATTAGTCAGGATCAATCCCACCGCACAATACTTGCTTAACCGTTCAGCCAGGCCGGTGTCGGTACTTCGAGGGAGGTTTTCCAACGCTTTCGCGAAGTTCCTTAATTAAAGAACCTCTTTTCCCTGGGGGCGTAGCCCCGCTAACACCTTTCTAGGCACCTACTAGGTTTATAGCATTGATCGTTTAGTGAGAAATTTCCCGAGGAGTAGCATATACTCACAGTAGGATCGGGATCCAAATATCATCGCGTGACGAAACTGAAGAAATCCTACCAGAATCATCACACTCCAAATGGTATGCAAATCTAGCAAGTTTCAGTACTTATGAAACTCCCGATGTTGATTTTTGCCCCATGCTCTTATGACCTTGACGAAGGTCAACAAATCATAAGTCACATGTCAAGTTCTTCCCGTCATTATCCAGGTTAATTTGAATCCACCCGTATATACCCTTGACGAAGGTCAACAAGGTAATGCGAATGTCCCAAACCAACGCATCTATCTACGCTACATATGAATACCCAACAGCTACCAATCACTATGCCTTGACGAAGGTCAACAAACACAGCTTGAATACTATTGAATATTCATACGAAACGACGGAGGGCTACGAATGGTTTTGGCGAAACCGTGAACGTAGTGAACTTGATATAGTCGATGGAACGAGATAGCTTTTAAAAGGAGTGGCTCAAGCTCCGCATTTAAAAGTTGGTTTTGAAAAGAACCAAGTGGTTTTTCGAAAGTGTTCCAACGACTTTAACTTGGTTTATTATCTTGCATTAGTTCTTTTAATGCGTGATATTCTTGCATTAGTTCTTTTAATGCGTCCCATCATTTAATCCTACCATTGCAGAAAACAACCAAAATATGACGTACGCTTATGCTATTCGCATTCGCCACTGGGCCCCGTCATTACCCGTTAGGTTACTTAACTAACGACAGAGCGGGGGCTGGGCTAGCGCGTCTGTAAAACATAAGCAACGCCTAAATAATATCATATATAGATATACTGCAATGATAAACATTTCAGATCACAGATGAATACATTGGATATACTAGGAATCTGTAATTCGCACGAGCCTGTAACGAAAAACAGATTACACGGTCGCGGTGAATAGCCAATACCCCACCCAAGACCCCTACGGATGCGGCAAACTACCCGCCAAGTACCCGAAGCGTAGAAACCTCCTTCATCTCCATGAGTAGGCCACTCGACACTTCGGCATACCCGGTAGTTTGTGCACCCCCTCCATGGGTCTATCCTAGAAGCAAAAACAGTAAAAAGAAATTATACAATGATGGCTACAACCCCGACCCGGTTGTGCGGCCATACAAATAATTATTACATCAATTTACAAATTTACACGAATTGAAAGAAAAGAAAACTCTCGTCTCACAACCCCCGGCTATTCACCCGCGACAATCCAACATATTCATATACACATTCCAGCAACATTACATATCACAGATTTGTATAACCCCCACTAATCGACATATAGCGATTAGTAGACGTTCAATACAAATATCACATTACAGAAAAACCCGTTAGCTTAAGTCTTTTAGAAGTTCGATCAAAAATACGGATTTTCGGGACCCCAAAAATAAAATTTTCGTTCTGGAAAATCTGGGCAGAAAACACATATATCAAAAATCCCAAAATACCCCAGAATAACACTGCACCAAAGATGGACCTCGGCCGAGTCAACTCGGCCGCGGATCCGCGGCGGGAGCGTGCTCCCGCCGCGTTTCCGCGGCGCTTTGACTCGATCGTTGGACCATCTTTGGTGGTTATTCACAAAAAAGCCTGAGCCGATTTTAGGTGTGAAAATAATCAACTTTTGAACAGTATAAAAATCGACAGAAACTTCGAATTTTGGGGTTCGTTTTCGGGACTTTTTCTTTGATCGATCTTCTAGTTACTTGCTAACATGTTAGATAGAGTTTAACTAGGCTCTGATACCACTGTAAGTCCATGCTACCTCTCCCGGTACTTTCGGGAATGCGGAATTTGGTAAAAAACGATTTTTATGGAGGTGGTAACATGGACCTAAAACCCGGATCTTGGTTAAACATCTATCTAACAACCTAACTACGAGTTTCTAGCTACTCGGATAGGGGGTTATACCTTGCTTGTCTTGAACTCCTTCGTCTTCAAGCTCCGATGGTGGTCCGGATTGGCTTCTTCCCGTCGTCTCCGTACGCCGAAGATAGATCCACCTGAAAGCTCCAACCTTTGGCTCCTTCTTCGTTCTTTGAAGAAACTAGTTCACTCGGTTTGCCAAACCTTATGAACTAGAATGAGTAGAGAAGAGTTTGTATGGGATTTTATCTATGGTTCTTGATTCTCAACTCATGAGAGATGTGAACCATAGAGTAAAAGAGAGGGAGCAAGAGGAAGAGGGTAAGTGCAAGAACAAGAGAGCTCAAGAACAAGAGAGAGAATGAGCAAGAAAGAATGAGCAAGTCTTTTGTCTCTCACCCTCTCATAATCCAAAGTCATCATAACTCATTATACCAAATCAAGTGTTATGTGATGGTTGAAGCAACCATAACCATATCATTTCATGCACTCATTTTGCACAAATGAGCAAGTAAGCAAAAGTCTTTGCCATGAAATGATGGCTATGGTTATCATGATGGTCAACTAGTCAAGCCTAGTCAACCGGTCAACAAGTCAACAAAAGTCAACAAGTCAACAAAGTTAACAAAAGTCAACAACCATGTCACCATAATACTTAATTAATATAATAGTTAATCTCATATCATATTCTTATTAGGGTTGAGCAAAAAGTCAAATAGTCAACGGTCAACTGTCAACAACCCTAATGAGAATCATCTGCCTCTGTCTCCCTGTCAACTGTGCATACGCACCCGCATCCGCGTTCCGAGGAACACGAATGCATACTGGATAAATCCAATCCCAAAAAGGTACACTAGGATCTGGCTTAAACCAAAGCCCGCTAGTGTAAACTGTCCGGACACTGTACGTGCACAAGTGCACGGATGTGACCGAACTCTGTCGCAAAACCATGCGACCTGTCGCAAAACCATGCGACCTCTACTCGTTTGCCTAAAGGCGAAAAGCTTTCTGTGTGGGACTCTAAAGACTCGACACTACGCTGGCAGTGGGTTTAACCACAGACCGCAAGCGGCACTAGCTGTGCGTAACGGTCCCCAGGTAATGCCGACAAGAAGACCGACGAGGCGAAACCCATCTGAACTCCTACTGAGCCTGAATGTGACATTCTCCGTACAGTCCGGTCTGTTCGTCTGATACATCGCATGGTGGGCCTAGGGGGCGGTAAACGTCAGTCCCCCAATAGCGGTACAAGTCGTGCCGGAGCGAAGCCCAAAACACCCTGAGATAACACTGGAAGCCTACCAGTATATCTCGTTTGCCCTGGCCAGGGACTACTCGTGTAATGGCTCTCCTAGACACAGCGCGATGTCAACCCCCAATACCGGGAGAGACGAATCCTGTCTAACCGTCACTGCCTCCAAGTGCTTCGGGACTGCACCCAACTACTACCTGTTTGCACGACTCCTTTGAGCCGTGGTCGGGTAGTAATCAAAGTGCAGTGGGAACACACTCGAGGCGAAGTGACAGTGTCAAGTCAGCGGACTAAGCTGTACTCATGACACCTGGGAACTGATAACTGACGATAGACATAATACCAACTAGTCAGTTCCCGACGAGTCCTGTCCAGTGTACCCGTAACCTAACGAGCACCCGCATACTATCTCAAGTACGACGTACTGACGGCTGTGGGACAGACCGTCTCCCACACTGGGATGAGAAGCGCATGCGCTAGTCTACTCCGGAGTATCGATGCCCTATCTCGATAGTCCTGCGACCAGGGACCTGCATAAGGATGTGCTTATAGATTACCCAGCCCCACTAGTGTGACGGCCATCACATCGCTGGTAATCAAGCAAAGATCCTAAGGGCTCCACTAATGTGTATAGGCGATATACAAAAATAAACACATGTACACATTGAAATAGAAACAAACCAAGTAGCATACTACTATTTTGAGCAAGATTGTCTATACAAGGTGAATATCCCAAGCTTCCATTAAGTAATATACAAACTAGTATGATACAGTAATGGCCTCTAGGGCATATACACTAACAACTAGTGGGGACATGGTAGTCCATAAGTATATCCTTCAAGGTCCCTAGTCGTGGGTATATCGAGACGGGGCATCGATAAACCAGAGTAGACTAGCGTATACCTTCTCGACCCATACAGATGGGCGATGGATGATCCCATATCCATTGGTGTTTGACATCAGAGATGATATACGGGTGCTCAGTGGAGACTGGATACATTGGACGGACTCGCCGAGAACTCCCAGATGGTATTATACCTTACGTCAGATGGCAGTTCTCTGGTGACACTGGTACAGAGTAGTCTGTTGACCCGAGATCGTCATAGAGTCTTGTGTGGTTCCCACTGTGCTTTGATTTCCACCTTACCACGTCCAAGAGGGCGTGCAAAACGGTGGTTTTTGGGTACAGTCCCGAGTCACATGGAGGCAATGAGCGATAGGAGGGGATTCGTCTCTCCCGGTATGGGGAGTTGATGTTGCACTGTGTTCGATTGGCTATAACCGGAAATCCCTGGCCAGGGTTGCTGAGATTTACTGGTAAGTGTTACCAGTAGTTTCTCGAATTGTTATAGACCTCATATCGACACGACTTATTGAGCTATTGGGGTCTGACGTTTACCACCCCTAGGCGAGATATGCGACATATCAGACGATCAGACCGGACTGTACGGTAAGTGTTACTGGCTGGATTCACAGGAGTGTGAGCGGGCTTGCTCGTCGATCTTCTGATCGCTCAATACCCGGGTGGCCGTTACGTTTAGCAGAACGCTTACGGCTTGTGGGTGTTTGATATGATCATCACCTGCTGCCGGCGTATTGACGAGTCTTTAGAGTCCTACACAGAGGTTTCCTGGCTCAAGAGAAACGAAATAGGAGCGCATATAAGATATGTGCGGGACCGAGAATAATGCGTGTATGTGATACCGTATTGTATTCTCGTGATGAATGTATCGATTGGTTATATGCGATATAACCTAGTTATCGAATCAAGCATTGATTCGATAAGCCGATACATTGAATATTAGTCCGTTATATGCGATATGACCGGATCGTTAAATCAAGTGTTGATTTAATGATTTAATGCATAATTATATATTTGATATATTACTTTGCATTAACTAGTATTGGTTCACTTTAAATGGATTTTCTCACTTGAAGTACACAACTTGTATATGTGATATACTTTTGTACACTTGTTTGTATCATGTTTGATGATACATGCTCACTTGGGTGTAGTTTTGGTTTAAACCTTGGTTATGTAAATGGTTAAGGTTTTTATTTATTTATTCATTTATTTATTTCCTTTTGGCAAGAAATAAAATGGTTGCTAGTTTTGTTTTATATTGAAAGTTCATGAAGGTTTGAAAAGTTGACCATTTTGTTTCTTTCCTTTAACCTAACCATTCCACTTAACCCTAGTTTATTCTCTACACCTAATCATGGTTTGAATATGATAAGTATTGATTTTCTTTTCCATTTTGAATTAACACTTATCATATTCTTGCTTCTTCTTCTTCTTCTTCACTTCAAGAAAAAGCTTGCTATCAACAATGGCAACTTGTGAAAATGAGTGAGAAATCCAATTCTAAAGTGAACCCACCTCCTATTTCTTCATCCTCTACCTCTTGCCAAGTAGTATAGGGTATTCTCTTCACTAGTTTCATGACTTGGTGAAGTGGGAGCTTGATCTCGTGATGCCTCGACGTAGATCATCTTCGGCATCGAAGTCGACGACCTAGCCCGCCCATTTTTCCGATGAAGCCGACGCTAGAGCCCGGGATTCGATTTGGACAGTGAGGAGACTTCATTGCGGAGCTATGGAGGTGGAGAACCGGATCTACAAAGGTTGTATTTCCGTTCTTTTAGTTAAATTGTTAACTAGTTGCCTTTGTCGCCTATATATCTAGTTAACGATCCGTATTAGGGTTTCTCGGCACTTGTAAAACTCGAAATTGGCATGGTTGATACCATGTGAGACCTCCTTAGTGTGCCTAGGAGCCCTACAGTGGTATCAGAGCCTAGCTAGAGCCTTAGGCGATGCGTAGACGATGTTAGAAACCCAATCGAACCCCGAAACCCTAACTTTTAACCCTCTCTGGACTTTTTCTGAAAAAGTGGTTTTTTCCAAATTAAAAATGCTTAAAAAATTCAGCAGGAAATTCTAAGAATTACGGTGCAAAAATTACCTAATGATCTGTCTAAAGCGCGGCGGATCCGCGGCATTAGCCGCCTATTGCAGCGGTTCCGCGCCCATTTAGTCTCTTCAGTCAACCATTTTTGCACAGTAACTCCTTTATTTAAATGCTGAGTTTTATGGGAATTTTTAATATTTTTTCAAGAGTTGAATTTTTTGGGGTGTTTTGGGAGTTCGATGATTCGATCGGATTATCAGACTTTGTCTATGTGGCTTTCCGGATAATTTTTGAATATGTTAAAAAGTTCGACCGGATATAAATACCCAACTTTTCCCCTGCCGGAAAATTTCCAAGTGTTGGATTTTTCCGAGGTTTAAAGACGTTCTAAGTAGTGCAAGTAACGCGATGGTTCCTCTAGAAGACAACAAACCTTAACTCGATTATGTGACCGTCTTGAACTGCTCTTTGAACCTTCGGGTTTGGGGCAGTACGGCGTGCCACATGTGAGGCGTTGGCTTGACCCTTCTACGGCTGGACCGTTGGTACTGAGGCATGAAGTGAATGCCTTTGAACTTATTTCATGAGTTGAGCTGTTTCGGGAAAACTTGGGTGTTCGATTGTTCGATCGGAAAGTTTAACATTTTCTATCTTATTCGGAATGTGATACAATAATTGGAATTCACAAGAAGTTATGAGATAACTGAATGAATGTTATAAACATAGCAGTTTAGTCTCACTTGATCGGTTGCCACGGAATTTTGATGCGATCAAAAGTCCGTCGCAATCACGTAGCGTACGCGGATACTCGCCGGATAAACTTAATAGACAGCTACACCCCTTAGCCCCGACCAAGTGACTGTAGGAGAACCCCGTCGCCGAAAGCATCCGTTCGGGTGCTCGCAGTAGCGGTGTTCCGTCTTGGTGCACTTCGTCGATGGCGTCGGGGGTGCGGCCGTCTACTAAAGTTTGCGACGAGCATTCGATCAGGATGTCAGGAATCTTGTTGAATTGCCCGACTTGATATTGAAAAGAGTTTTCGATAAATGAGACTAAAATGCGGGGTTTATAATTGTTAGGCATGCGATGTCTAAGAATTTCATTCGATTAGGCATGCGATGTCTAAAGAGGATGCGGATTCCAACTGTTGTAGTTTTTATACTTTCTTTTCTGTGACCGTAAGTGTAATATGTGATATCGCCGGTTTCGTTGCTATATGTCAACGACAATTGGGATGCGCATATTTACTTACGTTGATGACATGTGATGTTATGTGTTGCTGGATATGTTATATTGGATCGTCGTGATGGAATAGCCGGGGGGTTTTTATGTGAGATGAGTGTTTTTCATTTTCATTCATGTAAAAACTTGTATGTAATATTCTTTTATTGGGGCACTTCCAGGTTGCGGAAGATGTCACCCTTTTGTATATTATTTACTTTTCCGCACTAGGATAGACCCAAGGAGGGGAACACAAGTAACCGGGTTCTGGAGTCCAGTAGGAGACCAACTCGAGGAGTCGAGTCCGGGTCTCCTAACTCCAGAATTGGTAGGGTTGCTTGCCTCTCTCGTAGGGGTCTTGGGGTGTGGGCTTGGCTATTCATCACGACCGTGGAATCCATGTTTTATACTGGCTCGTATTGAAAACACGGACATCCTAGTATATCCAATATTTCATATGTTTCTTCTGCTGCGATATCTGTGATGTGATCATGTGATATGTTCTGTGATGGATACTGTATATAGTATATATGATATAATATATAGACGTTACTTATGATTTACACCCGCGCTAGCCCTGCCCTGCTCTGCCGTTAGTTACCTAACCTAACGGTGCACGAGGGGACATCGAGGCGAATGCGGATGGCATAAGTGTACGTCGTATTTATCTGTAATGTTTAGGTACTTAAATGATGGGACTTCATTAATGAGATTAATGAAATAAAAGAAACCTAAAGATGTTGTAGAATCGAATTTCAAAAATAAAACAGGTAGCTATAGTTCTTGCTTTGCACAGCGGTATATGTGATATATCCTGCACCTTATTCGATGAGGAAAGGACCGAGATCCCTTCACCGGGAGTGACTCCTTTAGCAATAACTGGCAGATGCTACACACTCGGTTTGTCTTTTGATTGCTTTTAAGTGTTTTTGCTTTGCACAGTGATATATATGATATATCCCGCACCTCATTCGACGAGGAAAGGACCGACGATCGCTTCACCGGGAGTGACTCCTTTAGCAAAACTAGAAAAGCCTCAAAAGCACTCCATTTTTAAAATCATTTGATTCTACAACGATTTCAAGTTCATTACGCAATAGGTTTTCAGAAAAACCTGTCGTAGCCCTCCGTCATTTCAGATAAGTACTAGTTAGTATTCGTGTTGTGGTTGTTTGGCATGCGTCAAGGCGTAGTGTACGGTAGCTAACTAGTGCTTATCTGTTAGCATACGATGCGATTGGATTAGGGTATTCGCACGGCGTTGTTTGGCATGCGTCAAGGGTCGTGCGGGTGGGTTTAATTCAATCAAGAAATGTACGGGTTGAACTTGACTAGCGGACTATGGGTTGTTTGGCATGCGTCAAGGTCATAGCACGCTAGGGGCAAAATATTATCGGAAATTTCAAGTGTTGAAATTTGCAATGAGATTGCATACCTTCTATGAGATAGTTGGATCCCGATACCCACTGTGAGTAAGAGTTATTCCTGGGAGAGTTTTACACATTGCAATTAGCTGATCAAGTAGGTGCCTAGAAAGGTGTCAATGGGGTTACGCCTCTGGGAAAACGAGGTTTACATTAATTAGGTTCGTGCGAAAGCACGGGGGACCTCCCTCAAAGTACCGACACTGGCCTGGCTGAAAGATTGGCGAACTTGTAGCGTGTAATTAATCCCGGCTAGTCTTTCCTTTTAGGGTTTGAAGGAAGATTTGATAAAAAGCAGTGGGAGCCATCCTGATTAGATAAAATAATAACCAATCTATTCTTGAAAGAGCGCACGCTGAGTGTTTTCTTCTCTCTCTCTCCAGGTAGCCACCATATCACGCCTTAATCAAGATAATAATACGGAATATTGATCGAACCCGCTTATTATACTGTGCTGGGGAACGTTGGTCCCGCTCCAACTTATAATTGTTATAAGACAGAGTAGGAAATTGGGGAATGCCAGATTTCCCGTGCCGCCCAAACGAAGAGAGTGCATGCTGATGCATCATCTTCGGGTGTGTTCGTTACAAAGAACTGTTTCTCTGTATCCTCTACGTCCTGGGTATGTGATACCAGATCAGGATCCCTGATATGTAATCTGTTACATAGGGCTACAGAAAGGTAGAAAAACTGAGAACGGGTGATAAGTTTCATGAGGCAGAAAACGGGGCAAGTGTTGCAGCCAAGTCTGTTGGTCACTGTCACCCTGTATCCCAAATACATTGATTCTGAACGAATGTTATTAGATACCGAACCTGATATACAAAATCATATCTATCTCTTTATTAGTAAAGAAATGATAAAATTTTGTATAGTTGGATAATGTTTTGAACATTTCCTATATCAAAAGTTGATCGGTTCAGGCACGTTATCTAAAAGCATTAACGTTCTAAATCAAACTACAGTTCTTAGTATACGGAACACACACAAGAGGAAGAGTTCAGAAATGAACAAATCCTTCTTGAGGTATTGTAGACTAGGTCATATCAATGGGACCCGACTAGCTTAAGTTACATTTTAGATGCATATTTAAATCAGTTTGAATTTGCATCTTATGAAACTTGCCAGTCATGTCACAGAGATAAGATGACCATAGCTCCGTTTACTGGAAACAGAGAAAGAGTTAGTAAACTCTTGGGATAATACATGTTGATGTATGTAAGGTCCCCTGTCTACACATGCCAAGACCGGTTCTTTATACTTCATTACATTCTCTGATGATCTTTCGAGATTCAGACCTATGTTCCTGTTGAAACACAAGTCAGAACCTTTTGAGATATTCACAGAATATAATTTAGAAGTAGAAAACCAAAACACGGGTATAAGTATTATGTCCTTTGATGAGATCGAGGAGGAGAATACTTGAGCACGGAAATCCTGGATTTTTCTAAAGGAGAATGAGATTCTCTCTCAGCATTACTCCTCTGTATACACCATAGCACGATGGTATATCGGGGTGGAGCAATCACACCCTATATGATAAGTGTGCTCTGTGATGAGTACTACTGAGTTACCTATTTCCCTTTTTGGGAGTTATGCACTTGAGAAGCTGCATACCTATTGAATAGGGTTCAAATCAAATCAGATGCTTACCACTTCATATGTGATATGGAATGGGAAGAGCCCATGTCTTAAGCTAGTTAAGATTTGGGGTTGTCCGGCCTATGTCAAAAAGCAAAATCCGGACAAGCTCGAGGCAAGGTCTGTAATGTAGAACTGGAAAGGTTCCAGCTATACAAACTACAGCAGATGATTTGATAAAACCAAAGGATTCAATAGTTACCAACGAACCTCAGCCTCTCCGCCGATCTAGTAGGATTCCTCACCCACCTGAGAGATACTTCAGTTTCTCTATGACAGTGGGAGCGAGGATTGCATCATGAGATGATGACCCAACTAGCTTCGAGCTGGCCATCAGGAGTAAGACTCTGTAAGAATGGCTGAATGCTTAGTGATCTGAGATGGAATCCATGTACACTAACAAAGTATAGACTTTGGTTGCTATATCTGAAGGGTTAAATCCCCATCATGAGCAAGTATATCTTGAGAAGATTACTTGGTGTAGATGGAAAAGTTGAGACTTTCAAAGCTAGACTTGTTAAAGGTTTGCATCATTGACCAGGCATGGATAATGTTGAAACCTTTTCAAGTGGCTATGCTTAAGTCCATCCAGATCCTACTTGCCACGGCTACATACCAAGACTACGATATCTGGCGGTTGGGTGCCATGACTGCTTTTCTAAATGATGTTTTGGAAGAGAGCGTCTATAAGTACACAGCCAGAGGGCTTCGTAGACAGTGGAAGCAGCGGAAACGTGTGCAAGATGCTTTATAGGATAAAGCAGGCATCGCAGAGTTGGAACATCTGTTTTGATGATTTAGTCAAAGAGTTTGACATCATCAAAATGGTAGATGAACCTTGTATAAACAAAAAGGTAGTAGGGAGTATGGTGACGATCCTCGTAGAGTACGTGGATGACATACTCTTGATAGGGAAGGAGTTTCCTATGCTACGCTCAGTCAATCTCCGCTTATCACAAGGATTCTCCACATAGGATCAAAGTGATACCTCCTAAATCCTGGGTTTTGGATCTATGAGATAGATCTAATTGGATGTTAGGATTCTCACTAGTTGTAGTGAGATGGTATCAATCGATCCTGGGGAGAATCACTGGAAGGGTTCCAGAGTGATAAGGACGACTGAAAGTCAGTCACAGGCATTGTCTTTACCCTCAGTAAAGGGACGGTATGTTGGAAGAGTTCCAAGCTATATACCGTGGCATACTAGACGATACAGGCAGGATACATCGCTACTTAAGATGCTACCAAAGAGGCAGTCTGGATGTATATTAGTTCATGAGATGAACTTCGTTCCTTCCATTGTGTGACAATGGAGTTGTGGCTTATGCCAAAGAACACCCGTCCCATCAGTGATCCAGACATATTCTAAGGCAGTATCACCTGATCATGGAGATAGTTGATCTCCAGGGTGATCTAGGTTAGGAGAGTAGACTCAGAGGACAGCACGGCGGATCCACTCACAAAGGCCTTTTCCCAGAGAGAGACTTTTATGGGATGGTTGAGTATGAGATACTGCAACCACTGCTATCAGATGGCCCTAGTGCAAGTGGGAGATTGTTAGTTATATGTATGCCCTAGAGGCCATTACTATACATAGGATGTATATTGTAGTGGATGCTGGGACATATATAGGGAGGACTTTCTTGCTCGACATGATAGTATGCTATCTGGTTGATCTTTACCTTTAACGTGTACACTGATTGTCTCTCTGTTACATGTTGGTAAAGCCCTTAGGATGAGTACTTGACTACCTGGACTATGATACGGATCGTACTAGTGGGGACATGGTAGTCCATAAGTACATCCTTCAAAGTCCCTAGTCGTGGGTATATCGAGACGGGGCATCGATATACCAGAGTAGACAAGCGTATACCTTCTCGACCCATACAGATGGGCGATGGATGATCCCATATCCATTGGTGTTTGACATCAGAGATGATATACGGGTGCTCAGTGGAGATTGGGTACACTGGACGGACTCGCCGAGAACTCCCAGATGGTATTATACCTTACGTCAGATGGCAGTTCTCTGGTGACACTGGTACAGAGTAGTCTGTTGACCCGAGATCGTCATAGAGTCTTGTGTGGTTCCCACTGTGCTTTGATTTCTATCTTACCACGTCTAAGAGAGCGTGCAAAACGGTGGTTTTTGGGTACAGTCCCGAGTCACATGGAGGCAATGAGCGATAGGAGGGGATTCGTCTCTCCCGGTATAGGGAGTTGATGTTGCGCTGTGTTCGATTGGCTATAACCGGAAATCCCTGGCCAGGGTTGCTGAGATTTACTTGTAAGTGTTACCAGTAGTTTCTCGAATTGTTATAGACCTCATATCGACACGACTTATCGAGCTATTGGGGTCTAAAGTTTACCACCCCTAGGCGAGATATGCGACATATCAGACGATCAGACCGGACTGTACGGTAAGTGTTACTGGTTGGATTCACAGGAGTGTGAGCGGGCTTGCTCGTCGATCTTCTGATCGCTCAATACCCGGGTGGCCGTTATGTTTAGCAGACTGCTTGCGGCTTGTGGGTGTTTGATATGATCATCACCTGCTGCCGGCGTATTGACGAGTCTTTAGAGTCCTACACAGAGGTTTCCTGGCTCAAGCGAAACGAAATAGGAGCGCATATGAGATATGTGCGGGACCGAGAATAATGCGTGTATGTGATACCGTATTGTATTCTCGTGATGAATGTATCGATTGGTTGTATGCGATATAACCTAGTTATCGAATCAAGCATTGATTCGATAAGCCGATACATTGAATATTAGTCGGTTATATGCGATATGACCGGATCGTTAAATCAAGTGTTGATTTAATGATTTAATGCATAATTATATATTTGATATATTACTTTGCATTAACTAGTATTGGTTCACTTTAAATGGATTTTCTCACTTGAAGTACACAACTTGTATATGTGATATACTTTTGTGCACTTGTTTGTATCATGTTTGATGATACATGCTCACTTGGGTGTAGTTTTGTTTAAACCTTGGTTATGTAAATGGTTAAGGTTTTTATTTATTTATTCATTTATTTATTTCCTTTTGGCAAGAAATAAAATGGTTGCTAGTTTTGTTTTATATTGAAAGTTCATGAAGGTTTGAAAAGTTGACCATTTTGTTTCTTTCCTTTAACCTAACCATTCCACTTAACCCTAGTTTATTCTCTACACCTAATCATGGTTTGAATATGATAAGTATTAATTTTCTTTTCCATTTTGAATTAACACTTATCATATTCTTGCTTCTTCTTCTTCTTCTTCACTTCAAGAAAAAGCTTGCTATCAACAATGGCAACTTGTGAAAATGAGTGAGAAATCCAATTCTAAAGTGAACCCACCTCCTATTTCTTCATCCTCTACCTCTTTCCAAGTAGTATAGGGTGTTCTCTTCACAAGTTTCATGACTTGGTGAAGTGGGAGCTTGATCTTGTGATGCCTCGACGTAGATCATCTTCGGCATCGAAGTCGACGACCTAGCCCGCCCATTTTTCCGATGAAGCCGACGCTAGAGCCCGGGATTCGATTTGGACAGCGAGGAGACTTCATTGTAGAGCTATGGAGGTGGAGAACCGGATCTACAAAGGTTGTATTTCCGTTCTTTTAGTTAAATTGTTAACTAGTTGCCTTTGTCGCCTATATATCTAGTTAACGATCCGTATTAGGGTTTCTCGGCACTTGTAAAACTTGAAATTGGCATGGTTGATGCCATGTGAGACCTCCTTAGTGTGCCTAGGAGCCCTACAATGCGAGCTCTCTCTTCATCGGTCTTTGGGCAAGAATCCTTGGAGAGAGTGACCCCATGGCAAGCGGGTAAGGCACCCCGCTTGGAGTCTTCCATACTAAACCTTTTTAGGATGGTGTTAATATACCTGGTTTGGGACAGTCCCAATAACCTCTTGGATCTATCCCTATAGATCCTTATGCCCAGAATGTATGTGGCATCACCCAGGTCCTTTATGGAGAACCTTAGTGATAAGAAAGATTTGACCGACTGTAGCATAGGAATATCATTTCCTATCAGAAGAATGTCGTCCGCGTACAATACGAGGAATGTGACAGCTCTCCCTACAGCCTTCTTATAAACACAAGGTTCATCTGGATTTTTTGATGAAATCAAACTCTTTGATGACATCATCAAAATAGATGTTCCAACTCCATGATGCCTGCTTTAACCCATATATGGATTTAAGCAATTTACATGCTTTCCCGCTACTCCCACTATCGATGAAGCCCTCTGGCTGATCCATATAAACGCATTCTTCTAAATTTCCATTTAGAAATGCTGTTTTAACGTCCATCTGCCAGATTTCATAGTCTTAGTGAGCAGCAATAGCAAGTAAGATCCGAATGGATTTAAGCATGGCTACGGGAGAAAAAGTCTCGTCATAGTCCAAACCTGGTCTTTGACGAAAACCCTTCTCCACAAGTCTTGCCTTATAGGTCTCCACCTGCCCATCTACACCAATCTTTCTTTTAAAGATCCATTTGCACCCCACAGGTTTTACCCCAAGGGGTACAATGTCCAAAGTCCATACTTTGTTGGTGTACATAGACTCCATTTCGGATCTCATGGCATCCAGCCACTTCACAGAGTCTCCACTCGTGATAGCTTGCTGAAAACTGGTAGGATCATCATCATCCATGATGCAGTCTTCTCCGTTACCATCAATGAGGAAACCGTAGTACCTCTCCGGTGGGCGAGAAGTCCTACCAGACCTACGGAGTGGCCGAGGTTCCTCAGTTTCTATTGCAACAGCCGGTTCAACCAAATCGTCATTTGTAGTTTGTGTCTCTAGAACCTCTTCTAGATCCACCACCTTGCCATCATCTTTTTCTGTGAAAAACTCTTTTTCCAAGAATGTGGTATACTGAGAAACAAACACTTTTTGTTACTCTTTGTGGTAGAATAGATATCCATAAGAATTCTTTGGATATCCCACAAAGTTACACATGACTGATCGTGTCTCGAGTTTGTCCGGATTCTGCTTTTTAACATAGGCCGGGCAACCCCAAATCTTAATTCTCTTAAGAGATGGTCTCTTCCCATGCCATATCTCATATGGCGTGGTAGACACGGTTTTGGTTGGAACCCTGTTTAGTAGAAACGCTGCAGTCTCCAATGCATGCCCCCAAAATGAGACGGGTAACTCAGCATCACTCATCATGGAACGGACCATATCTAATAGGGTCCGATTCCGTCGTTCTGACACACCATTGTGCTGTGGTGTGTAAGGAGGAGTAAGCTGAGAGAGAATCCCATTCTCTTTTAGGAAGTTTGCGAATTCTGCACTGAGATACTCTCCACCTCGATCTGATCGAAGCATCTTGATACTCAAGCCGGTTTGTTTTTCTACTTCTTGTTTATATTCAATGAATTTCTCGAAAGCTTCGGACTTGTGCTTTAATAAAAATACATGACCGAATCTTGAGAAATCGTCAGTGAACGTAATGAAGTATGAAAAACCGCCTCTAGCCTGTGTAGACATTGGCCCGCATACATCACTATGTATGAGGCCTAGGAGCTCAGTAGCTCTTTTTCCGTGTCCGGTAAATTGAGTTTTGGTCATTTTACCCTTGATACAAGACTGGCAAGTCGCATAAGATTTATATTCAAAAGGGTTTAGATATCCATCTTTGTGTAACTTGTTTATTCTTGTTTCGTTAATATGACCAAGTCTACAGTGCCAAAGAAAAGCTTCATTTAATTCTGAAATTTTTCTTTTATTAGTGTGTTGTATATTGAAAACTGTGTTGATTTAGGACATATATCCCGTTATTAAGCGTACCAAACCCAACCAACATTTGATTCGGGTGAATGTTCATAACATTGTTCTGCAATACAAAATTATATCCTTCATTGTCTAACAAAGAAATGGATATTATATTACAAAGCATACTTGGTACAAAATAATATGGGTTCAAAACCAATATACATCCATATGGCAACCCCAAGTGATACTCTCCCACTGCGACTCTATATACATTGGAACCATTTCCAACGTGGAGAGTATGGTCACCTGTCTTCAAAACTTTGCTATTTCTCAGCCCCTGCATAGAATTGCAAATGTGAGAACCTGAACAGGTATCCAATACCCAGGAAGCAGAGTTTATTGAAAAACAGTTTTATGTCACAAACGCACCTGAAACAGAAGCATCCCCATGCTTCTTCTTGAGATTTAAGTACTCCGTGCAGTTGCGCTTCCAATGTCCTGTCTTGTGGCAATGAAAACATTCCCCTTTCCCCGATTCTCCAGCTTTGGACTTTTCCTTTCCCTTCACCTTTTTAACTCCACCCTTTGCATTGGTGGGCTTCTTCTTTTTCTTTCCCTTGGCCTTAGCCTTTAGGCGAGAGGAGGAAGACTGTCCAACAGTCATAACGGGAGTTTTTACTGATTTCATACTGTTCTCTGTACTCCTTAACATATTAAGGAGTTCAGGTAGTTCCTTCTCCATGTTATGCATGTTGAAGTTCACTATGAATTGAGTAAAGGTGGAGGGGAGGGATTGCAGAATAATATCCGTATATTGTTCATTGTCCATCGTCCATCCAAGGTCCTCAAGCTCTTCTATAAGAGCTATCATCTTTAGAACATGATCTCCTACTGGTGTGCCAGGGGCCATTCGCATCTGAAACAATTTCTTTGATGCTTCGTATCGTAATGCACGGGATTGCTCTCCATACAACTCCTTTGTATAGAGCAATATGGCGTGAATGTCCATATTCTCGTGCTGCTTTTGATGTGTGTTATCCATCGATGCAAGCGCAAGGCATTTGGCCGTGGCACAGTCAGCGTCCCATATCTTGCGGACTTCAATGTCCGCAACTGAGGATTTTGGACCTGGGACGGGCGGGGCAGAAGCCGTGAGGACATATGATACTTTATCATAAGTCAAGGCTATTTTCAGATTTCTCAGCCAGTCTTTATAATTGGTCACATTCAGTTTGTTTTTATCTAGTAGAAGCTTGAGTCCAGTCATTGGTATCTGCCATTAAGAGAGAGAAAAGAATACACTCAGCGAAAGCTCTTGCATAGATCAGATTGGTTATTATCTTGTCTAATCGATGTCTCCCACTGCTTTAATCAAGTTTTTCATTCAAACCTTAAAAAGAAAACTAGCCAGGATTAATTACAGTCTACAACTTCGCTAACCGTTCAGCCGGGCTAGTGTCGGTACTTGAGGGAGGTCCCCGTGCTTTCGCACGGACCTAATTAAAGTAAAGCTCGTTTTCCCAGAGGCGTAGCCCCGTTAACACCTTTCTAGACACCTAATGAGTTAGCTAATTGTAAACTGCAAAACTCTCCTAGGAGCAACTATTTCCCACAGTGGGATCGAGATCCAACCATCATATGGAAGGTATGCAATCTCATTGCAAATCTCAACACTTGAAATTCCCGATGTAATTTTTACCCCTAGTACTTATGACCTTAACTATGGTCAACAAATCATAAGTACCAGTCAAGTTCTACCCGTCATTTCTTGATCAATTAGACCCACCCATATGACCCTTAACTATGGTCAACAAAGTCGCATGAATGTCCTAATTAATCCGCATCATATGCAGTGTAGGAAGACATCACTTAGCTACCGTACACTACGCCTTAACTAAAGTCAACAAACATAGCACGAATACTAAGTACTCTACTTCCTAAAATGATGGAGGGTTGCAGATGATTTTTAAGAAAATCTTTGACGCTTTGAACTTGATATCGTCGTAGAATCAAATGGTTTTCAAAAGGAGTGGCTTGTGCTCCGCAGTTTTGAAATATAGCTTTTTCATAAAGAGCCGAGTGGTTTTCAAATCTGATTCTACAACATCTTTTTAGGTTTATTTTCTTTACATTAATCATATTAATGTAGTCCTATCATTTAAGTCCTTAAGCCAATCACAGAAAAGAAACGAAAATAACATGTACGCTTATGCCATCCGCATTCGCCGCAATGTTCCGTTATGCACCGTTAGGTTACTTAACTAACGGCATACCGGGACGGGACTAGCGCGGGTGTCAAACATAAGAAACATCTACTATATATCTCATATATAATATATCATTCGTCTCAGATATCACAGAACACAGGCAGCAGAAACATATATATAATGTGGGATATACTAGGACGTCCGTATTTAGTATTTAGCCAACAATAGAAAATACGGATTCCACAGTCGCGATGAATAGCCAAGCCCACACCCCTAGACCCCTACGAGAGCGGCAAGCGACCCTACCAATCCTGGAGTTTAGGAGACCCGGTCTCGACTCCTCGAGATGGCCTCCCACTGAACCCCAGAACCCGGTCACTTGTGCTCCCCTCCTTGGGTCTATCCTAATGCGGAAAAGTAAATAATATACAACACTGGTGACATCAACCTCAACCCGGAAGTGCCCCAAATAAAAGAATATTACACTACATTTGAATTTTACATGAATGAAAAATAAAACTCTCATCTCATATAACCCCCCCCGGCTATTCAATCGTGACAATCCTGCACATCATATCTCAGCAACACATAATATCATATATCATCAACGTAAGTAAGTATGCGTACCCCGATTGTCGTTGATGTATAGCAACAAAAACGGCGATATCGACATACTACACTTACGGTCACAGAAAAGAAAGTGTAAAACTACAATATTTGGAATCCACATTCTCTTTAGACATCGTAAATGCGAAATATCACATACTTCGTATTTCATGCCTAAATATCTGAATTCCACATATTGTATCACATTCCATATAAATAGACAGTATTAAAGTTTTCGATCGAATGATCAAATACCCAAAATTCCCTAAAGCTCAACACTTGAGCGGAGTTCAAAAAATCCGGAGTGTGTCACAGTAGTAGCGGTCCAGCCGTCGAAGGGTCAAGCCAACGCCTCACATGTGGCACGACGTACTGCCCCAAACCCTAAGGTTCAAAAGGCAGTTCAAAACGGTCACATAATCGAGTTAAGGTTTGTTGTCTTCTAGAGGGTCCACCACAAAACTTGCACGTATCTCCGAAAGATTTAAACCCCGTGAAAAGTGAGCAAATGATACTCGTTCGAACAATTCAATACTTTTTAATTTACCCGGAAAAGACACGAAATCAAAATTCCGATCGAATCATTGAACTCAAAACCATCCCCAGAACATTCAGCACATGAATCAGATTAAACATACCTAAAACAATATACAAGGAGGTATAGGAATTACTATGTAAATAAGAAGCTATGAAGCCTCTGTACGGCCGCGGAGCCGCGGCCCAAGCAAGAATTGGCCGCGGTTCCGCGGCGGCTTGAACGGCTCATGGCTTCGTATTTCACAGTCTTTCTTAGATTTTCCTGATGTATTTTTTAAGTATTTTTAATTCTGTAAAAACAACAGTTTCAAAAATTGTCCAGAGAGGGTTCTAAAAAACCGTATTTTGGTTCGATCAGAGTTTTTACTTCGTTAAAGTGTCGCCTAATGTTCTAGGTCGGCTCTGATACCAATGTTAGGTTTACCTAGCACCTCATGAAGGGTTTGGAAGCATCACATGTACCAAAAATAAAATTTTTAGGGTGCTAAGTAAGAATACAAAGAATCAATCCTAGAAAATTAGGGTTTCATAACTTTAATCAACATCACAAGCAACAAAGGCTAGGGTTTTGAGAGTACAACCTTTGTAGCTCCCTACGCTAGACTCCTTGGCCACTTGAAGGTTGGAGAAGGGTTCGCTTGAGGTCTTCTAGTGTCCACGACGATCCACCCGAAGCTCCTTTGTCCAAGCTTGCAAGTTCACTTGATCAAGAGAAAGAAATGAAGCTAACACTCTAAACAAGTGGGCAAAACTTGTGTAGAATGATGTTGTGGTGGCTTTTCTCACTTCAAAAATCCTAACTTGGTGAGTAATTTGCTCACTAAATAAATCTAGAGAGCAAAAGAAGAAGGAGGAAGAAGTTGATGGCCTTTTTAGAACAAGAGAAAATATTATCTCTCATGAAAAATTGAAAATATATGTATATATATTTTTTACTTCTCATCTCAAACCATGGTTATAATATATGGATATTTATTTCACTTGAGTTAAAACAAAAGAGGAAGATTAACTCATGGTTAATAAGTAGGTGAGCATGGTTAGTTGAAGAAGAGTGTAGAATCAAGACCATGAATTATCCTTTTCTTTTTCTTTTTGTTTTAACACAAATAGAAATAATAATCCATATAAATAACCAAGGTGTGAGTCTTATATTGCCACCATTTTCTTTGTATATACAACCATGAAGGATGATATATGTATGTATGTGTGCATGCACATCCATATGTGCATGAATCAAGAAAGAATGCATACATGCATGCATGCATCCAAAAATACAAGAAAGGATTTCTAGTGAGAAACTAATGGTTAAATGATAAATCAACACTTGATTTATCAATCCGGCCATATCACATACGACCCAACCAAAAGCAAGCCGTCCGATTAATATACGGTATCTCATACGCGCATTTTAACCGGGTCCATGCGCATATCGCATACGCGCACCACAACGTTTCGCCTGGACTAGGTAACTCCTTTATGGGACTCTAAGACTCGTCAATACGCCGGCAGTGGGTGATGATCATATCAAACACCCCCAAGCCGCAAGCGGTCAGCTAAACGTAACGGCCACCCGGGTATCGAGCGATCAGAAGAAAACAAGCGAATCTGCTACAACTCCCGTCGAGCCAACCGGCAACACTACCGTACAGTCCGGTCTCTTCGTCAGATATGCTGCATATCGAGCTTAGGGATGGTAACGTCGACCCCAATAACTCAATAAGTCGTGTCGGTGAATGGTCTATAACAGATCGAGAAACTACTGATAACACTTATCAGTAAATCTCAGCAGCCCTGGCCAGGGACTTACTGATATAACCAGTCAAGCACAGCACAGCATCAACTCCTAATACCGGGAGAGACGAAACCCCTCCTATCGCTCATCGCCTTCGTGTGTCTCGGGACTGTACCCAACGGCCACCTGTTTGCACGACTCAGTAGAGCTGTGGTAGGGTGGTAATCAAAGTACAGTGGGAGAGCACACAAGACTCTATGACGATCTCGGGTCTACAGACTAACCTTCACCAGTGTCACCTGAGAACTGCTATCTGACGATAGATATAATTCCATATAGGAGTTCTCAGTGTGTCCGTCCAGTGTACCCAGTCACCACTGGGCACCCGTATATGATCTCGATGTCAAACATCGATGAATGTGGGAACATTCATCGCCCATCGTATGGGTCTAGTATCATATACGCTAGTCTACTCTGGTATATCAATGCCCCGTCTCGATATACCTACGACTAGGGACATTCCAGGATATGCTTATAAACTGCAGATGTCCCACTAGTATGATCTCCATCATAATCACAGTAGTTAAGCCGATATCTTCAGGGCTTTATCAGCATGTATGAATGAATAAAAGCATGATCAAATCAACATGTCAGATAAAGAAGAACCAGATAGCATACTATCATGTCGAGCAAGAATGTGCACTGAATATATATACATGTACAGATACATCCACTATCATATAATGCCCTCTAGGGCATACATATATCCAACACCAACCATATAGTTGAATGGGCAGAAACCATCACTAGCGAGTCCGAGCCTGACATTGCGAGGATCACTACTGAATATTTTGTGCCTCCTATCGAAATCCTTCCATGCCGGTGAATCTCTTGGATGGTTCATTTTTCCATCTTCGCTTGGAGCAACACGGTAATGCCAAATCATTGCCTCGGCTGTTTTCTTGCATCTGAATAGCCTCTGTAGCCTCTGTGTTATGGGAAAATATCATGCTATCTTGATAGGTATATCGGGTTTCTTATCAGATTCTTTCATCTTATACTTGGCCTCTCTGCATGTTGGACACTCTTTCAAATCTAAATTTTCTTTCCGGTACAACACGCAATCTTTGGGACATGCATGAATGTTCTCACACTTCAGACCCAAATCAGACATCATCTTCTAGGCTTCGTACCAGCTGTCGGGCATGTTATTTTCTAGGGGCATAGAATCTTTCAGGACCTTTAGAAATATCGTGAATGACTTGTTGCACCATCCATTTAGGCACTTATTCTGGAAAAGTTGGATGAACCATGATAGGGTGGAATACTTTGTATTCTCATAAATTGGTCTTCCAGCATCATTCATGAACTTTTCATATTTATCTGCATGCAGTCCATGACCGGAAGGAATGTCATTTTTGGTAGGAATACTATCACCGAGGGCAGCCTCTACCATATCCTCCATTTCTTCTCCTGGAAAGAAGTTGTCGTTTTCTTCTTCTGCCGCATTACCGTCTTCTCCTTCTTCTTCTGCCGCATTACCATCTTCTTCTTGTCCTTCCCCATGATATAAACAAGTTGTATAAAATCTAGTAAAACCATATTTAACGATATGAAGCTCTACGATTTCTACCTTCTGCCAGAACTTATTCCCAGATCTATTGCACGGACAAAGAATCTTCTCTAACACGATCTTATTATGTGCGCATGCAAATTCAATGAAAGCAGCAACTCCTGCGATGAACTTAGATTGCATGCATTGTTGTCAATCCATATACATCCAGTCCTTAACTCTGATGTACTCATGGGCCATGTTAGATTGTATAACATATAAATTGTAGGTTATGGTGAATATATTGAGAAATCTAAGAACGAGATAGTTACTGACAAAGAAGAAAATCTGTAGAGGCAAGTTTGTCGTTGAAAAAATAAATTATCGATTAACAAAGTTAGATTTGAAGATACCCAAGTATGAGTTGTATTCTGTGTATGTGTGTTTCAATTTATGATTTCGCTTAGGTGTAGGGTTGTTAGTGTGTATATGCTTTATGTGTACGTTTGTTGTGTATTCATGTTGTATGTGTGTGTTTCGGCTATCGGGGGTAAGGCTTCTATCTCATTAAGAATGTACAGAGCAGACACCCATTCGCTTGTGCTATCATCCGTTTTGAGTAAATTTCGGCAGCACCTCCCCGCTGTTCTCCGAGTACACTGTAATATAATAGATAATCATTTCAATGCTGTGAAACAACATTGAAATGAACATCTAATCTATCTTTGTACACGGAGAACCAGCGGAAAAGTACCGACGAAATAATTCGAAACGAATGAAAACACAAGTGAATGCAGGTGTTTGCTTTATACATTCCTAACTTGTCCACATTGGAAAAATCTATCGGTTATCATACGATTGAATTTTCTCGTCATATAGACTACACGACGGTTGTTAGCACTGAACTATATCGTCCGATATTTAACAACCTTCGTATAGTTCTATATCACGACGAGTATCGAACATATGTTAACTGGTAAACGGGGACTAAGTCGCGCTTTGATTTTCACATATGAGTATCGATGAGATTATAAAAGTTTCATATTATTATCGAGTATCATATATTGGTTTTAACTTGAATATTTAATTTGAATAGGTTTTACGTTTACCTTTCGTTTTTAAGGGTTCGAAGTTTTTAGTTTAGGGTAAAGTTTTTTTACGTTTACGGTAAAATTGTACGTTTACGTTATTATCGAGTATCCTACTGAAAGAACTAGTGCACTCTAAACCCTAACACTAATTAACCCAAATTAGTCTAATTAACCCAAATTAACTCTAATCATCACCCAACTCAAGTTATCCCTAATTAAGCCAAAATTAAGCTAATTAAACCAAATTAACCCAAATTAACCCTAATTATCATCCTAACTAAAATTATTCATAATTAACCCAAAATTAAGCTAATTAACCCTAATCAACACCCTAACACAAATACACTCTATTTTACCTAATTAACCCTAGCCCAAACCCTAACCCAAATTAACCTAACCTTAATTATCACCCAAACCCTAACCTAAATTAATCCCAGCCCAAACCAAAATTAACCCTAATTAATCTAATTAACCCTAACCCTAATCATCACTAACCCTATTTTACCTAATTAACCCAAACTAACCCTAACCCTAACCCCAAATATCAACCAAACCCTAACCCTAACCCTAACCCTAAGCCAAATCATCACCCAAACCCTAACCTTAACCCAAATTAACCTCCAATTAATGTCACGACCCGAATGTACGGAACATGACCGGCACTTAGACTATGAAACGTCTCGAGGCGTACGTAATCTAAGTAAGCCGAAAACCCAGAAATCCAAACCAAGAAAAGTAGTGGAGTGAAGGAAAAACCATTTTAAATCAAGTAGTTTTAATAGCATAAGCTGAATTATGCGTTTTTTTAAAACATCAAATATTTCCTGAAAATTTCGGCAGAGTCTCCTTTGTAAATACTAGCCCCCAAACGGGATACGACATGAATAGTATACGAAATGAATAAAAAGGCATCCCCAAGCGGGAGCTAGCTCTTCGTTAATCGACGGTCACAACCACGCAAGCAATATAATATACAACGCAAAGTGCGAGGATCAAAACTCAAAACAGTAAGAAATCCATAGAAATACAACGCACGACTCTAAGATCGAAAGAATAAATATCACTGGTCTCTATCTCTGAAATAAATACATGTTTGGTTGATGGAACTTCTAGATACAACAGAATAATAATATACAAAGTATAATGATGGGTACGATACAAATAAACCCACCTACTAGTAAGTCATCCGAAAAGAAACGGTGCCAGCAAAGCCGTAGTGAAACCAGTACGGCAAAACCTGCAAGAAACTGTGGCACAACGGGGGTGAGTTGCCAACTCGTGAGTAGAAAAACATCTACGAAAAGAAATCGCATGAACAACGCAATCCTAGGTCATACGATCATAATATATCCTTAAATATATAACCAACAACCTATAACAATGGCTAGGGTAAATATCTAACCCAATTGTAATCCCATATGCCCGTGTTAGTGCCTCAAGTAGCAATATATCATATGCATGATGCATGAATGCATGAAAACAGAATACACATACTAAAGCAACTACTTTCATAATTTAGTGAGATTTCCTTTGTACTTTTAAAATGAGATATCATAAATGAAATCAGCATAAACAGTGTCTAGCATCGACACAAAACATAAATCTCAATGTCTCAAAATCTCAGGCTCCGGCTATCCGGACCGGCCTGTATCATCAAATCTCAGTACCTCAATATCTCGAAATCTCAATGTCTCCATCTCAATATCTAGGGCGCAGTCTGTCCAGACCGGCCCCTACCATCCATCTCAAGACCATGACGGTATCCTCCGGATATCCGACGCGTCGGGTAAAATCACCGGTAGGTAGTCTTCCCCTGCCAGGCTCATATCGTCATCACCACGCGCCTCTTTCCCCGGGATACCTTACCGGGTCCACTATGTACCCGAAACGGTTCCTCCACTCCTCGAACTTGGGTCTCACATGTCGCTCTCAGCACCGAGAAAACACATGGTGGACGCACTGAAATATCATATCAAGGGTAACCGGGTTTTTAAAACAGTTACATACTCTCTTTTGAAATCCCCGCGGTTCCCAAATCCAGAAATATCATGGAAATCCGAATCCAAAACCTCAATAGCACATAAACTAGTGAATATAGGCATGAGAATCCATGAATGCGGCATAACAATGAATAACAGTATGCATGAAGTGACAAGTAATAACTACAATGTCTAAACTGCATATAAGGCAAGTACACTAATATCATGTCAAAACTACTAGCTAACAAGATAAGTCAAGCAAATAGTATTTTCTAAAGTGTACGTGACATGGCAATTACCGATGAAGATGTGTGTGAGCCGGCAAGTAAGTGTACGTGGTACATACGCATCATCGGTAATGGTGCCGGTGTCCTAACAGCATAATATCAATAATGGCATATGAATCACAATATGTATGCGATGCGGAGCAACAGCAATAATGTGCGGGAGCTGAATACTAGACACAACGATAACTAATCTGCATTACCGTAATATAAGTCCTACAATAGTGCCTTTTGAAATAATATGAATCCCTGTGTTTTAAAAATAAGGGCTACGGTGTTTTTAAGAAAAGATACGCCTTTTGAAATATCCGTAGAATCCCTTGATCTGTCTTTTAAAATACCCACGATCCGTTAGTTTTGAAATAGGTAGGAGTCTAATCTAGTCTAACAACTACACTAAACTATACGGCTGAACTAACAAGCTGAACTACAGGTATGGAAACCGCCTAACATCTGAGTCGATACATATACATGCCTGTATATATAATAGTCGGTGATCCCGCCTCAATAATATCATATCTGATCCCATATCTATAATCAGACATCCCAAGTCAAGAGTGCGGATCAATCATCAATATATAGCTCGTACGTAAATCCGTCGTACGGCATCCCCAAATCTGGGTACGGGTCAATATCATACTCATCACACTGTTCATCAGGTATCCCCTTTATGAAGATCATCATCTGGGGTACTGACCTACGTCTAGTACACTACTAATATCATCAATATAATCATGATCTTACTACCGATCGACAATCTCATACAAACCGATATCATCAGCACATATCATCAATAAGAAGGATACATCGCTCAATGCGACCGATTATAATTATCTTATCATATTATATCATATCTCATATCACGATCACATGTCAACCATTATATATATATATATATATATATATATCATTATTCACATGGCATCGTCATCCCAAGATCCGCTATAACATCAGGACGTATCTCAAGTACGAATCCTGCCATATCACCGATCTCACGGCCTCAACTCAAATCCCATCGACTCATCTCAATCCCAAGTATCATCCTAAATCCAGTATGTGAACACCTAGTCCCATACCCAGGTGAACACATAAATAAATAATCCGATATATGCACCTATGAAAGAAGAATGCATGCAAGTATGGGTGGGTGTGTGCTTGTGTGGTGCAACCACTACTCTAGGGTTTCGCGACATTAAATGATACAAGCACACCAAATATCCATATTTATCATCAATAAACTCAAACAATATATAATCAATATATGTGTGTATATGTATTCGTATACATCACCACGAACTGCGGGGGTGCTATACGCCATCCACCCGACTTCTCCTCGTAGATATAAATCTACTCACCTGGTCCTTGCTCGCCGGTGCCGACGTCGCCACGCGCTTTCTTGTCATCTCGAAGTCCACCTGGGGTACCAACATATCATAATGTACCGTATCGCATTAAATTCCGACTCATGACCAAAACGACACACGAATCCCACATAGGTTAAAACCTATGGTTGCTTTCACAAATCAACCCAAAAACCCTCGACGTTGGTGTACAGACACCAAACCATCGAGAAAAACCCAAACACACCCATTTTCACATTCACAAGCACTAAACATATATATGGAATAGGTTAAAATCATCAAAACCAATAAAAGTAAACAAATCGTTTTATTTCCCAAAAATCTAGTTAGCGGTCGTTAACCGTTTTAATACAAATCTTGATGTTTAAACAAAACTAATGGCCATAATATTTACTAAATAACTTAAATAAGCCATACAAACCATTTTCACAATTTAATTTCACCAAACTATATACGTTCAAAAAAAACTAGTTTGCAATTTTACCCAAATTTCAAGCATTTTAGCAAAAATGCATAAACAACAATTTAGCTTGGATTTGCATAATCTAAAATATTAAAATACAATTTAAAATATTAATAATACCATGAATACCCTAATTAGATTTTTATCCCAACTGATTAATTAAATTCCCAAAACCTAGTTAACAAAATTAACACAATTAGCAAAATTTTAAACTAACAAATAGCAACTAGTAACTAGCTTTGATTTAGTATAACATTAATATGTCAAAAATATCACACAGCCATAATCTCACAACATAAAACCCTAACTTGCATTCAAAACCCTTTCTTGAAAGTTAAATCTTTAATATCAAAACCACAATTAACTCCTAATTAAACACATAATAGCTAGATTCAAGTAATCAAACAATAACTTATAAAAATTGCTAAGATTATACCTCACAGAATTAGAGATCTAGCACCAAAATCTTGGCCTCCAAATTGCTCTCTTGATCCATGATCCACACTAGAATAGGTCAAGAAGAAATAGGTAGAGATTGGATTTTGATTTTGTGAGGTTTTACTTTGATTTTTGATCAATTTGTGAGGATTTTTTTGAAGAGAATGAGGGGAGAAACAAAGGGGAGGGCTGTTGAAATTGGACTGCAGAAATGGGGAAATGGAGAGAGAGAGAATGGGTGTGGGTGCATGTGGAATTGTCAAAGTCAACCCAATATCCATACCTCTTTATTTAATTCTTTCCTTTTTCATTTTCTTTGTGAAAAGAGTGTGGGGACATGGGGATTGGGGCAGCCCATATTCGGCCAGCAAGAGGGGAAGGGGGAGGTGGTGTGTGTGTGAAGCAATGAACACCAAACACCAATTCAATATGCACCAAAACCTTTTTATTTTCACAAAATAAGCCTTTTTCTTCAATATTTTCTAAAACCAATTAACAACTTCATTTCATTTCAAAAACAACGTGTTAAAATTTAGTTTCATTTGTTATGATGCACAAAATTTGTTTCAACCCATTCCAATTTGTAATTTCCCCTAATTAAATGTATTAGTGCCGGCTTAAAATAATATTAAAATAATTAATTTCGGAAAAAATTTCAGAAATTTTGAAATTTCACCAGTGGCTCAATAAACACCAAATACTAGTAATTACATAGCTAGAATATGTATATTTAATTTTATAATAAAGATATTTGTATTTTGACTTTTTACGGAAAACCCCTTTATTTTAACAATTTTCCGAAATTTCACCGAAACGATTTTCAAAATGTTACAATCTTCCCCCCTTAAAGAAATTCGGTCCCCGAATTTAAATTAAAACTTCCCCCAAATACTAAAAAATCTAAGCAAAAACATCAAGTCGTCGGGGCTCCGAAATCATAAATATATAAAACAAATCGTAGCGCAGCTCATGCGCATGAAAAATAAGCAGATAACTCGAAATCAAAACTCTGTCAAGTATCACGCAATCATCGGATTCAAGGTGACGACACGAATGCCAAATCCAATACAAAACCAACATGATATAACTCGAAACTATACACATAAACATCTGAAGGAAATGCATGCCAAATATACTCAGGTATTGTCCTCTGACTAGTCCTGCTCGGTACTAAACCAAATAGCAAGTATCATAAAATATACTGCTCCAAAAGAAATCAATCCCAAAATATATGAATGCCACGCACGTCTGGTGCGCACGGAAATCGAAATCCGTGAATGTGCCATACATAAGCACAAAAAACCAAATTTAAGTGCAATGGGTGTGCACGAAAACACCTGTCAAGGGCAACGTGGTGCCTGACAGCAAAACCAGGTGCATCTGATATGCACGAAAAATCTCGATTTAGTGCATCTGGTGTGTACCTAATCGCATCAAGTGCTTTAGGTATGCGCAAAGTCCAAATAATGTGCACAATGTGCATGAAAACGAATATCGAATATCACAATCGAAATCGACGGTATACAACAAACTTCAATCAAAATCCCAATCAAGTATACCGTGGTATAAAATCTCTCCATCCTGTGCATCGGCGTGCACAAAAGCCAATCAAATACTAAAAGTGCATGAAAACTATGCCGAAAGTATAAGTCAAATCATATGCATGCCCTAGGCATGAAATCTAATATCATGAAACTCGGTCATCAAAACTCAATCATGAAATAAATCACCCGCAAATACTGAAATCTAATATGACGGCTACGTGATAGTCAATCACAAAACCACAAATCATAAATGTTGTCGTCGATATGTCTGTCCTTAAAGTCGAGAAGGTGTCGGTGCATCCAATACTAGCAGAGCAAGATATCTACTTGCCTTCTGATCATGGCCTGTCGCCTAGTGCCCTTAGGCCTTCATCTCTCACTGCAGATTGCTAAGTACATAGCTCCTCGGCTCAACGGTCCACTATAGAAACGATAACAGAAGAAGTCCGCCCTGACATATCCTCTAAAGATCTCTGGCCTACTGGGTGTGCGTCATATGACCGCTCCTGGGTCCAGGTCTTCTCGTTCAGTATTTTCAGAAAGGTCCTGTCGAAGTCTCTCCCAAGTCTCGTTTCTGTCAAACTGTCTGGAAGTTATCATCCTTTTACTATATCTATTTCTTGTTCTAGAACGGCTGCATACTCATCACGACTCCTCCTGGAGTATATATCCACAGTCAACGCTCCTGCTTGCGTATCACATCTCTGATGTCGGCGGAGTGGAACGTTATCTCATCAAGATCTTGTAAGTCCACGTTGCGACCCCCGGTTCTTACGGGGAGGCGAAAACGGTATAAAATCAAAATTTTAACGCAAGAGGCAACATGGACTAAGCTGGGTCGGGATCTTTACCTAAACTAAAACTAGCATACTAAGCTAAAGATATTTAGCTACTCGGATGAAGATGGTTATACCTAAACTTGAACTCCTTCTCTTCAAGCTCCGATGGTGGTCGATGGCTCCTTCTCGTTGTCTCCGTACGCCGAAGATAGATCCACTTGAAAGCTCCAACCTTTAGCTCCTTCTTCGTTCTTTGAAGAAACTAGTTCACTTGGTTTGCTAAACCTAGTGAACTAGAATGAGTAGAGATGATTTAGAATGGGATTTTATCTATGGTTCTTGATTCTCAACTCATGAGACAAGAGAACCATAGATCAAGAGAGGGAGCAAGAGGTTGAGGGTGAGAGCAAGAGGAGAGCTCAAGAACAAGAGAGAGAATGAGCAAGAAAGAATGAGCAACTCTTTTGTCTTTCACCCTCTCATAATCCAAAGTGATCATAACTCATCATATCAAAAAAGTCTTATGTGATGGTTTGAAGCAACCATAAGCTTATCATGTCATGCACTTATTTTACTCAAATGAGCAAGCAAGAAAAAGTCTTTGGCATGAAATGATAACCATGGTTATCATGATGGTCAACTAGTCAAGCCTAGTCAACCGGTCAACAAGTCAACAAAAGTCAACAAGTCACCAAAGTCAACAAGTCAACAAAAGTCAACAAGTCAACAACCATATCACCATAATACTTAATTAATATAATAGTTAATCACATATCATATTCTCATTAGGGTTGAGCATAAAGTCAAAAAGTCAACGGTCAACTGTCAACAACCCTAATGAGAATCCGCTGCCTCTGCCTCCCTGTCAACTGTGCATACACACCCGCATCCGCGTTCCGAGGAACACGAATGCAAACTGGATAAATCCAATCCCATAAGGTACACTAGGATCTGGCTTAAACCAAAGCCCGCTAGTGTAAACTGTCCGGACACTGTACGTGCACAAGTGCACGGATGTGACCGAACCCTGTCGCAAAACCATGCGACCTGTCGCAATACCATGCGACCTCTACTCTTTTGCCTAAAGGCGAAAAGCTTTCTGTGTGGGACTCTAAAGACTCGACACTACGCTGGCAGTGGGTTTAACCACAGACCGCAAGCGGCACTAGCTGTGCGTAACGGTCCCCAGGTAATGCCGACAAGAAGACGGACGAGGCGAAACCCATCTGAACTCCTACTGAGCCTGAGTGTGACATTCTCCGTACAGTCCGGTCTGTTCGTCTGATACATCGCATGGCGGGCCTAGGGGGCGGTAAACGTCAGTCCCCCAATAGCGGTACAAGTCGTGCCGGAGTGAAGCCCAATACACCCTGAGATAACACTGGAAACCTACCAGTATATCTCGTTTGCCCTGGCCAGGGACTACTCGTGTAATGGCTCTCCTAGACACAGCGCGATGTCAACCCCCAATACCGGGAGAGACGAATCCTGTCTAACCGTCACTGCCTCCAAGTGCTTCGGGACTGCACCCAACCACTACCTGTTTGCACGACTCCTTTGAGCCGTGGTAGGGTAGTGATCAAGGTACAGTGGGAACACACTCGAGGCGAAGTGACAGTGTCAAGTCAGCGGACTAAGCTGTACTCATGTCACCTGGGAACTGATAACTGACGATAGGTATAATACCAACTAGTCAGTTCCCGACGAGTCCTGTCCAGTGTACCCGTAACCTAACGAGCACCCGCATACTATCTCAAGTACGACGTACTGACGGCTGTGGGACAGACCGTCTCCCACACTGGGATGAGAAGCGCATGCGCTGGTCTACTCCGGAGTATCGATGCCCTGTCTCGATAGTCCTGCGACCAGGGACCTGCATAAGGATGTGCTTATAGATTACCCAGCCCCCACTAGTGTGACTGCCATCACAACGCTGGTAATCAAGCAAAGATCCTAAGGGCTCCACTAATGCGTATAAGTGATATACTGAAATAAACACAAGTACACATTGAAGTAGAAACAAACCAAGTAGCATACTACTATTTTGAGCAAGATTGTATATACAAGGTGAATATCCCAAGCATCCATTAAGTAATATACAAACTAGTATGATACAGTAATGGCCTCTAGGGCATATACACTAACAATCTCCCACTTGCACTAAGGCCATGTACTGGCGTATCGAAGACCTATCATCTCGATCAGCCGCTCGAACTGAGTCTGGGGCAAGGCCTTGGTGAATGAATCTGCAGTGTTGTCTTCTGAAGCGACTCTCCGAACCTCGATCACCTGGCGATCCACGATCTCCCTGATCAGGTGATACCGCCTCAAGATGTGCCTGGATTTCTGATGGGACCTTGGTTCCTTCGCTAAAGCTATAGCCCCGTTGTTGTCGCAATACAGAGGTATTGGATCAACAATGGACGGAACCACCTGAAGTTCTTTCAAGAACTTCCTCATCCAGACAGCTTCTTTTGCGGCATCAGATGCAGCGATGTATTCCGCTTCCATCGTCGAGTCTGCAACGGTTTCCTGTTTGGAACTCTTCCAACACACCGCCCCTCCATTGAGGGTAAAGACAAAACCCGACATGGACTTGGAATCATCCTTGTCACTCTGGAAGCTGGAGTCAGCAAAGGCCTCGATCTGGAGGTCTTTTCCGCCATACACCAAGAACATCTCCTTAGTCCTTCTCAGGTACTTGAGAATGTTCTTTACCGCTATCCAGTGTTTCTCCCCAGGGTTAGACTGATACCGGCTTACCACACTCAGTGCATAAGCTACATCCGGTCTGGTACACAACATCGCATACATTATAGAGCCTACCGCAGAAGCGTAGGGTATAATAGACATGCGATCCCTCTCCAAATCAGTCTTGGGAGACATCTCTTTAGAGAGGGTGATCCCGTGACAAGCCAGTAGGTTACCGTGCTTGGAATCTTCCATACTGAATCTCTTCAGTATGGTGTCGATGTACCTGGACTGAGAAAGTCCTAATATCCTCTTGGATCTGTCACGGTAGATCCGGATACCCAGAATGTATGAGGCATCACCCAGGTCTTTCATGGAGAACCTGTGTGACAAGAACCCCTTGACAGATTGTAGCATAGGAATGTCATTTCCTATTAAGAGAATGTCATCCACGTATAAAACGAGGAATACTACAGTTCTCGCTACAAATCTACTATAGATGCATGGTTCATCTGGATTTTTGATAAAGCCAAATTCCTTGACCGTCTCATCAAAGCAGATGTTCCAACTCCGCGACGCCTGCTTTAGTCCATAGATGGACTTAAGCAACTTGCACACCTTTCCGCTGCTCCCACTCTGAATGAAACCCTCCGGCTGGTCCATATAGACACACTCCTCTAAATTTCCATTTAGAAAAGCTGTCTTTACGTCCATTTGCCAGATCTCATAATCGTGGAAGGCAGCAATGGCAAGAAGGATCCGAATGGATTTCAGCATGGCTACTGGAGAAAAGGTTTCGTCGTAGTCCAAGCCAGGTCTTTGACGAAAACCCTTTGCTACCAGCCTAGCTTTATAGGTCTCAACCTGTCCATCTACACCAATCTTCCTTTTGAAGATCCACTTGCATCCTACGGGTTTTACCCCGTCTGGAGCAATGTCCAACGTCCATACCTTGTTGGTATACATGGACTCCATTTCGGTCCGCATTGCATCCAGCCATTTCACTGAGTCAACGCTCTGAACGGCCTGCTGGAAGCTAGTAGGCTCATCATAATCTATGATGCAATCCTCTCTATCCCCGTCTACGAGAAAACCGTAGTATCTCTCGGGCGGATGAGTCTGCCTACTACTCCTGCGGAGCGGCGTAGGAATGTCCTGTTCTTCCGAACCCTCTGGTTCCACTAAACTTTCAGTAATAGTCCGTGGTTCTGGAATTTCTTCCAGTTCTACTGCGCTCCCACTTATTTCTTTTTCTATGAACTGGTGTTCTAGAAAGTGGGCATGACGAGAAACAAGAACTTTTTGTTCCTCTTCACAGTAGAAGAAATATCCCTTGGAATTCTTTGGATATCCCACAAACTTGCACAGTACTGAGCGTGCCTCGAGCTTGTCCGCATGCTGCTTTTTGACAAAAGCTGGACTTCCCCATATCTTAATGTGATTAAGATGGGGTCTCTTCCCACACCACATCTCAAATGGCGTAGTAGGCACAGTCTTAGTGGGAACTCGGTTCAAAAGGTATGCGGCTGATTCTAGCGCATATCCCCAGAATGATCGCGGCAACTCAGCGTTACTCATCATGGACCGCACCATATCCAATAGGGTGCGGTTCCGTCTCTCCGATACACCGTTATGTTGCGGGGTGTATGGAGGAGTAAGCTGAGAGAGAATTCCATTCTCTTTTAAATAGTCCAGGAACTCGGCACTTAAGTATTCTCCACCTCGATCCGATTTTAGAATCTTAATACTTTTGCCGGTCTGTTTCTCCACTTCATTCTTATACTCCTGGAATTTTCCAAAGGCCTCGGACTTATGTTTCATTAAGAAGACATAACCGTACCTTGAGAAGTCATCCGTAAAAGTAATGAAGTAAGAATGTCCGCTTCGGGCATGTGTAGACATTGGACCGCACACGTCACTGTGTACGAGTCCTAAGAGCTCGCTCGCTCTTACTCCATGTCCAGTAAACGGAGTCTTTGTCATCTTTCCTTTGAGACAGGATTGACAAGTGGCATACGCCTGATATTCGAACGCATTCAAATACCCTTCTGTATGTAACTTCGTCAACCTTCTCTCATTGATGTGACCCAATCTACAATGCCATAAGAAAGTCTGATTTATTTCTGGAGACTTTCTTTTGTGTGTATTCTGGACATTAAAAATCTGTGGTTGGTTTAACACGTATATACCATTACTCAAAGTACCTGACCCAATCAAAACTTGATTAAGGTGAATGTTTACAATATTGCTTACAAACGCAAATTCATAACCTTCTTTAGAAACTAAAGATACAGAAATGATATTACAAGTTGCGTTGGGTACAAAAAAGCAATTACGCAAAACCAAAACATGTCCATCTGACATTCCCAGGTGATAGTCCCCCACGGCTTTAGCATCCATGCTAGCTCCGTTAGCAACTCTGAGGGTCATATCACCTGCCTTCAAAACCCTACGGTTTCTCAACGCCTGCAAAGAATTACAGATATGAGATCCTGATCCGGTATCCAATACCCAGGAAGTAGAGTTTATTGAAAGACAGTTTTCAATAACATACACACCTGAAGCTGAAGCTGCAACCTGCTTCAATTCCTGTGTTCTGGCCTTCCAGGCCCTGCAATCATTCTTCCAGTGTCCTCTCTTATGACAATAGAAGCATTCTTCCTTATCCACAAGCTTCCCCGCTATCTTTGTTGCTTTACCTTTTCCCTTCGTATCCACTTTACTAACACCGCCCCTTGGTTTGGCGGGGGCCTTCTTCTTCTTTCCCTTGGCTTTCGCCTTGGACCTAGAAGAAGATGATCCTCCTACAAACAAAGTGGATGTTTTCCTATCTTTCTGTAGGGTGCCCTCTACGCTCCTCAGCATGTTGAGGAGCTCTGAAAGTTCAACCTCTTTTTCTTGTAGGTTGAAGTTCAGTATGAACTGGGCGTAAGTGGAAGGAAGGGACTGGAGAACTATATCCGTATATAGCTCACTCTCCAATGTGATCCCTAGGTCAGCGAGCTGCTCAATGTAGCCGATCATCTTTAGCACGTGCTCGGCTACTGATGATCCGACGGCCATTCTTGTCGAAAATAACTTTTTCGACGCTTCGTATCTTGCGATACGAGACTGCTCTCCATACAGTTCTTTTGTATGAAGCAATATGGACTCCATGTCCATATTCTCATGCCTCCTCTGATGTTCGTTGTCCATCGAGGCAAGCAGGAGGCACTTGGCCTTCGCGCTATCAATCTCCCAAGTCTTGCGGATTTCCTTATCCGCGACGCTGGAAGTTGGACCAGGGACAGGGGGAGCTTTGGTGGTAAGAAGATACCCCAGCTTGTCATAAGTGATTGCTATCTTGACATTCCTGAGCCAATCTTTGTAGTTTGGCCCTGTCAGTTTGTTTTTATCTAGGAGTAACTTAAGTCCAGTCATGTTGATTGGTCGCTGCAATTAGGAGAGAGAAGAAGAAACACTCAGCATGATGCTCTTGCAAGTTTAGAGTGGTTTTTAATTTGTCTAAACAGGATGGCTCCCACTGTTTCTCGAATCCCTCCTCAAACCATAAAGGAAGAATTAGTCAGGATCAATCCCACCGTACAATACTTGCTTAACCGTTCAGCCAGGCCGGTGTCGGTACTTCGAGGGAGGTTTTCCAACGCTTTCGCGAAGTTCCTTAATTAAAGAACCTCTTTTCCCTGGGGGCGTAGCCCCGCTAACACCTTTCTAGGCACCTACTAGGTTTATATCATTGATCGTTAAGTGAGAAATTTCCCGAGGAGTAGCATATACTCACAGTAGGATCGGGATCCAAATATCATTGCGTGACGAAACTGAAGGAATCCTACCAGAATCATCACACTCCAAATGGTATGCAAATCTAGCAAGTTTCAGTACTTATGAAACTCCCGATGTGGATTTTTGCCCCATGCTCTTATGACCTTGACTTTGGCCAAAATATCATAAGTCACATGTCAAGTTCTACCCGTCATTATCCAGGTTAATTTGGATCCATCCGTACCTACCCTTGACTTTGGCCAAAATGGCAGTACGACTGTCCCAAACCAACGCATCTATCTATGCTACACATGAACACCCAATAGCTACCAATCACTGTGCCTTGACTTTGGCCAACATACACAGCTTGAATACTATTGACTATTCATGCGAAACGACGGAGGGCTACGGATGGTTTTGGCAAAACCGTGAACGTAGTGAACTTGATTTGGTCGATGGAACGAGATAGCTTTTAAAAGGAGTGGCTCAAGCTCCGCATTTAAAAGTTGTTTTTGAAAAGAACCGAGTGGTTTTTCGAAAGTGTTCCAACGACTTTAACTTGGTTTATTATCTTGCATTAGTTCTTTTAATGCGTGATATTCTTGCATTAGTTCTTTTAATGCGTCCCATCATTTAATCCTTACCATTGCAGAAAACAACCAAAATATGACGTACGCTTATGCCATTCGCATTCGCCACGGGGCCCCGTCATTACCCGTTAGGTTACTTAACTAACGACAGAGCGGGGGCTGGGCTAGCGCGTCTGTAAAACATAAGCAACGCCTAAATAATATCATATATAGATATACTGCAATGATAAACATTTCAGATCACAGATAAATACATTGGATATACTAGCAATCTGTAATTTGTACGAGCCTGTAACAAAAACAGATAACACGGTCGCGGTGAATAACCAAAACCCCACCCAAGACCCCTACGGGTGCGGCAAACTACCCGCCAAGTACCCGAAGCGTAGCAACCTCCCTCATCTCCATGAGTAGGCCACTCGACACTTCGGCATACCCGGTAGTTTGTGCACCCCCTCCATGGGTCTATCCTAGGAGCAAAAACAGTAAAAAGAAATTATACAATGACGGCTACAACCCCTTCCCGGTTGTGCGGCCATACAAATAATTATTACATCAATTTACAAATTTACATGAATTGCAAGAAAAGAAAACTCTCGTCTCACAACCCCCGGCTATTCACCCGCGACAATCCAACATATTTATATACACATTCCAGCACATTACAGATCATGTATAACCCCGACCAATCGACTTATAGCGATTAGCCGACGTTCAATACATGCAAACATCACAGATATAACCATCATAGTCAAAGTGCAGTGAAGTTCGGAAAAATACGGAATTATAGGACCCCAAAAGGAAATTTCTTTTCTGGAAAATCTGGGCACATATAATATATTTCAAAAATCCCAAAACCAACACAGACACACACTGCACGAAAAACGATGCACAGAAGACGACAAAGAGCGGCGGTTCCGCGGCGGATGCCTAGATCTCGCGGCGGAAGGGCGGCGGTTTGGACGAATTACTGTATCGTTTTTCTTGGGTGTTCACACAAAACCCTGAGCCGAATTTACAAGTGTAAAGTTTTTCATTTTGAGCCAAAAAAATTTCAACAGAAACTCAGTTTTTGTAAAAGTTTGGTTTTTGGATTTTTCCGGTTCCGAACTTCGTTACACTTCACTACCAAGCTAGTTTAAGTTTAGTTAGGCTCTGATACCACTGTAAGTCCACGTTGCGACCCCCGGTTCTTACGGGGAGGCGGAAACGGTATAAAATCAAAATTTTAACGCAAGAGGCAACATGGACTAAGCTGGGTCGGGATCTTTACCTAAACTAAAACTAGCATACTAAGCTAAAGATATTTAGCTACTCGGATGAAGATGGTTATACCTAAACTTGAACTCCTTCTCTTCAAGCTCCGATGGTGGTCGATGGCTCCTTCTCGTTGTCTCCGTACGCCGAAGATAGATCCACTTGAAAGCTCCAACCTTTAGCTCCTTCTTCGTTCTTTGAAGAAACTAGTTCACTTGGTTTGCTAAACCTAGTGAACTAGAATGAGTAGAGATGATTTAGAATGGGATTTTATCTATGGTTCTTGATTCTCAACTCATGAGACAAGAGAACCATAGATCAAGAGAGGGAGCAAGAGGTTGAGGGTGAGAGCAAGAGGAGAGCTCAAGAACAAGAGAGAGAATGAGCAAGAAAGAATGAGCAACTCTTTTGTCTTTCACCCTCTCATAATCCAAAGTGATCATAACTCATCATATCAAAAAAGTCTTATGTGATGGTTTGAAGCAACCATAAGCTTATCATGTCATGCACTCATTTTACTCAAATGAGCAAGCAAGAAAAAGTCTTTGGCATGAAATGATAACCATGGTTATCATGATGGTCAACTAGTCAAGCCTAGTCAACCGGTCAACAAGTCAACAAAAGTCAACAAGTCACCAAAGTCAACAAGTCAACAAAAGTCAACAAGTCAACAACCATATCACCATAATACTTAATTAATATAATAGTTAATCACATATCATATTCTCATTAGGGTTGAGCATAAAGTCAAAAAGTCAACGGTCAACTGTCAACAACCCTAATGAGAATCCGCTGTCTCTGCCTCCCTGTCAACTGTGCATACACACCCGCATCCGCGTTCCGAGGAACACGAATGCAAACTGGATAAATCCAATCCCATAAGGTACACTAGGATCTGGCTTAAACCAAAGCCCGCTAGTGTAAACTGTCCGGACACTGTACGTGCACAAGTGCACGGATGTGACCGAACCCTGTCGCAAAACCATGCGACCTGTCGCAATACCATGCGACCTCTACTCTTTTGCCTAAAGGCGAAAAGCTTTCTGTGTGGGACTCTAAAGACTCGACACTACGCTGGCAGTGGGTTTAACCACAGACCGCAAGCGGCACTAGCTGTGCGTAACGGTCCCCAGGTAATGCCGACAAGAAGACGGACGAGGCGAAACCCATCTGAACTCCTACTGAGCCTGAGTGTGACATTCTCCGTACAGTCCGGTCTGTTCGTCTGATACATCGCATGGCGGGCCTAGAGGGCGGTAAACGTCAGTCCCCCAATAGCGGTACAAGTCATGCCGGAGTGAAGCCCAATACACCCTGAGATAACACTGGAAACCTACCAGTATATCTCGTTTGCCCTGGCCAGGGACTACTCGTGTAATGGCTCTCCTAGACACAGCGCGATGTCAACCCCCAATACCGGGAGAGACGAATCCTGTCTAACCGTCACTGCCTCCAAGTGCTTCGGGACTGCACCCAACCACTACCTGTTTGCACGACTCCTTTGAGCCGTGGTAGGGTAGTGATCAAAGTACAGTGGGAACACACTCGAGGCGAAGTGACAGTGTCAAGTCAGCGGACTAAGCTGTACTCATGTCACCTGGGAACTAATAACTGACGATAGGTATAATACCAACTAGTCAGTTCCCGACGAGTCCTGTCCAGTGTACCCGTAACCTAACGAGCACCCGCATACTATCTCAAGTACGACGTACTGACGGCTGTGGGACAGACCGTCTCCCACACTGGGATGAGAAGCGCATGCGCTGGTCTACTCCGGAGTATCGATGCCCTGTCTCGATAGTCCTGCGACCAGGGACCTGCATAAGGATGTGCTTATAGATTACCCAGCCCCCACTAGTGTGACTGCCATCACAACGCTGGTAATCAAGCAAAGATCCTAAGGGCTCCACTAATGCGTATAAGTGATATACTGAAATAAACACAAGTACACATTGAAGTAGAAACAAACCAAGTAGCATACTACTATTTTGAGCAAGATTGTATATACAAGGTGAATATCCCAAGCATCCATTAAGTAATATACAAACTAGTATGATACAGTAATGGCCTCTAGGGCATATACACTAACAGATCTCGTATGAACCTCTTACTCCACTTTTCTCTAATGTCGACTGCTTCGGACTCGCCTCGTCGTGGCTGCATAGTCTGAGCTCCAACGGCTATCTTCGTGTCTGGAGTCTCCCAAGAAGTGCATCTCACCACTTAGCATCCGAATGAAGTCGAACCATCCGATCGATTTATCAAAATCTCATAATCCCCCAAGAACTCAACATCTTGGGTACAGTTTAATAGTATCGAGTACATACCACAGCATCGGTGGACCAGCCGTAGAAGGGCAAACCCAAGCCTCACTAATGGCACCGCGGAACTGCCGCAAACCCTAAGGTTCAAAGGCTTTCACACGGTCATTATGTCGAGTTAGGGTTTCATTCTTCTAGAAGGTCCATAGAATTGCCTGCATGTCTTTCCGAATACTTTAAACTTGGAATAATAGCTTTCTGACATTCGATCGTCTCTGTCGACTCTCAACGTCTCCGCGTGAAGTCATCTCTAGCTGGAATCAATCTATCCAATGACCTCGCATCAGGGTAGCGAACGAACTACATGTCCTAGTCATTCACCCTCGGTGACTAGCGACCTTCTATCATCTCTTAGTACAACTCGTACTGCAATAGCTCCAGCATCTGGGCGATATCTCATCGTTCGTAGCAGCAACTGGCTCACTCGTCCGCACGCTGAACAGTGCCTCAATCATCATGAATAAGCAATACATCAACGGTCATCAAAATCTAGCTGGCCTCTATCAGTGGCCCCGTCCTCTGGTGCTGATCCGCACGTCCGAGTAACCTCATACAGCGATCCACCAAACGCTCTTGGCGTGAGAACACCATCAAAAGACACATCTCTGAAATCCTGTGTCGCCGGAATTACGCCATGGTCAGTCCTCGTTAGTGACGAGCTCATGCTGACCGCAACTCTAGTCGTAGCTCTCCCTGCCCGTAATCGTGGCAGCAAAACCATAACTGGTACCGATGAGGCTAGATCGGGAATGAATATAATATTGAGCAAAGAAATGTACATCCTAAGGCTTCTTAAGTGGAGTAGTGTATCGTAAATATGCCGCGGAACATACGTACGGTACGTCACTCTACTCAAGCTACCTATTCCATCAACCAAGGTCATCCTACGCTATGAAGGTAAAACCTAACGCTCTGATACCAACTTTGTCACGACCCGAAAGTACGGAACATGACCGGCACTTAGACTACGAAACGTCTCGAGGCGTACGTAACCTAAGTAAGCCGAAAACCCAGAAATCCAAACCAAGAAAAGTAGTGGAGTGAAGGAAAACCATTTTAAATCAAGTAGTTTTAATAGCATAAGCCGAATTACGCGTTTTTTTAAAACATCAAATATTTCCTGAAAATTTCGGCAGAGTCTCCTTTGTAAATACTGGCCCTCAAATGGGATACAACATGAATAGTATACGAAATGAATAAAAAGGCATCCCCAAGCGGGAACTAGCTCTTCATCAATCGACGGTCATAACCACGCAAGCAATATAATATACAACGCCAAGTGCGAGGATCAAAACTCAAAAGGAAACTCAAAACAGCAAGAAATCCATAGAAATACAATGCACGACTCTAAGGTCAAAAGAATAAACATCACCGGTCTCTATCTCTGAAATAAATACATGTTTGGTTGATGGAACTTCTAGATACAACAGAATAATAATATACAAAGTATAATGATGGGTACGATACAAATAAAACCACCTACTAGTAAGTCACCCGAAAAGAAACAGTGCCAGCAAAGCCGTAGTGAAACCTGTACGGCAAAACCTGCAAGAAACTGTGGCACAACGGGGGTGAGTTGCCAACTCCTGAGTAGAAAAACATCTACGAAAAGAAATCGCATGAACAACGCAATCCTAGGTCATACGATCATAATATATCCTCAAATATATAACCAGCAGCCTATAACAATGGCTAGGGTAAATATCTAACCCAAGTGTAATCCCATGTGCCCGTGTCAGTGCCTCAGGTAGCAATATATCATATGGATGATGCATGAATGCATGAAAACAGAATACATGTACTAAAGCAACTGCTTTCATAATTTAGTGAGATTTCCTTTGTACTTTTAAAATGAGATATCATAAATGAAATCAGCATAAACAGTGTCTAGTATCGACACAAAACATAAATCTCAATGTCTCAAAATCTCAGGCTCCGTCTATCCGGACTGGCTTGTATCATCAAATCTCAGTACCTCAATATCTCGAAATCTCAATGTCTCAATCTCAATATCTAGGGCGCCGTCAGTCCAGACCGGCCCCTACCATCCATCTCAAGACCACGACGGTATCTTCCGGATATCCGTCGCGTCGGGTAAAATCACCGGTAGGTAGTCTTCCCCTGCCAGGCTCACATCGTCATCACCACGCGCTTCTTACCCCGGGGTACTTTACCGAGTCCACCATGTACCCGAAACGGTTCCTCCACTCCTCGAACTCGGGTCTCACATGTCGCTCTCAACCCCGAGAAAACACATGGTGGACACACTGAAATATCATATCAAGGTTAACCAGGTTTTTAAAACAATTACATACTCTCTTTTGAAATCCCCACGGTTCCCAAATCCAGAAATATCATGGAAATCCGAATCCAAAACCTCAATAGCACATAAACTAGTGAATAAAGGCATGAGAATTCATGAATGCGACATAACAATGAATAACAGTATGCATGAAGTGACAAGTAATAACTACAATGTCTAAACTGGCATATAAAGCAAGTACACTAATATCATGTCAAAACTACTAGCTAACAAGCTAAGTCAAGCAAATAGTATTTTCTAAAGTGTACGTGACATGGCAATTACCGATGAAGATGTGTGTGAGCCGGCAAGTAAGTGTACGTGGTACATACGCATCATCGGTAATGGTACTGGTGTCCTAACAGCATAATATCAATAATGGCATATGAATCACAATATGTATGCGATGCGGAGCAACAGCAATAATGTGCGGGAGCTGAATACTAGACACAACGATAACTAATTTGCATTACCCTAATATAAGTCCTACAACAGTGCCTTTTGAAATAACACGAATCGCGGTGTTTTGAAAATAAGGGCTACGGTATTTTTAAGAAAAGATACGTCTTTTGAAATATCCGTAGAATCTCTTGACCTGTCTTTTAAAATACCCACGATCTGTTAGTTTTGAAATAGGTAGGAGTCTAATCTAGTCTAACAACTACACTAAACTATACGGCTGAACTAACAAGCTGAACTACAGGTATGGAAACCGCCTAACATCTGAGTCGATACATATACATACATGTATATATATTAGTCGGTGATCCCACCTCAATAATATCATATCCGATACTATATCTATAATCAAACATCCCAAGTCAAGAGTGCGTATCAATCATCAATATATAGCTCGTACGTAAATCCGTCGTACGGCATCTCCAAATCTGGGTACGGGTCAATATCATACTCATCACACTGTTCATCTGGTATTCTCTTTATCAAGATCATCATCTGGGGTACTGACCTACGTCTAGTACACCACTAATATCATCAATATAATCATGATCTGCTTACTGATCGACAATCTTATACAAACCGATATCATCAGCACATATCATCAATAAGAAGGATACATCGCTCAATGCGACCGATTATAATTATCTTATCATATCATATCATATCTCATATCACGATCACATGTCAACCATTATATATATATATATATATATATATATATATATATATATCACTATTCACATGGCATCGTCATCCCAAGATCCGCTATAACATCAGGACGTATCTCAAGTACGAATCCTGTCATATCACCGATCTCAAGGCCTCAACTCAAATCTCATCGACTCATCTCAATCCCAAGTATCACCCTCAATCCAGTATGTGAACACCTAGTCCCATACCCAGGTGAACACATAAATAAATAATCCCATATATGCACCTATGAAAGAAGAATGCATGCAAGTATGGGTGGGTGTGTGCATGTGTGGTGCGACCACTACTCTAGGGTTTCGCAACATTAAATGATACAAGCACACCAAATATCCATATTTATCATCAATAAACTCAAACAATATATAATCAATATATGTGTGTATACGTATTCGTATACATCACCACGAACTGCGGGGGTGCTATACGCCATCCACCCGACTTCTCCCCGTAGATATAAATCTACTCACCTGGTCCTCGCTCGCCGATGCCGACGTCGCCACACGCTTTCTTGTCGTCTCGAAGTCCACTTGGGGTACCAACATATCATAACGCACCGTATCGCATTAAAATCCGACTCATGATCAAAACGACACACGAATCCCACATAGGTTAAAACCTATGGTTGCTTTCATAAATCAACCCAAAACCCCTCGACGTCGGCGTACAGACACCAAACCATCGAGAAAAACCCAAACACACCCATTTTCACATTCACAAACACTAAACATATATATGGAATAGGTTAAAATCATCAAAACCAATAAAAGTAAACAAATCGTTTTATTTCCCAAAAATCTAGTTAGCGGTCGTTAACCGTTTTAATACAAATATTGATATTTAAACAAAACTAATGGCCATAATATTTACTAAATAACTTAAATAAGACATACAAATCATTTCCACAATTTAATTTCACCAAACTATATACGTTCAAAAAAAACTTGTTTGCAATTTTACCCAAATTTCAATCATTTTAGCAAAAATGCATAAACAACAATTTATCTTGGATTTGCATAATCTAAAATATTAAAATACAATTTAAAATGTTAATAATACCATGAATACCCTAATTAGATTTTTATCCCAATTGATTAATTAAATTCCCAAAACCTAGTTAACAAAATTAACACAATTAGCAAAATTTTAAACTAACAAATAGCAACTAGTAACTAGCTTTGATTTAGTATAACATTAATATATCAAAAATATCACACAACCATAATCTCACAACATAAAACCTTAACTTGCATTCAAAACCCTTTCTTGAAAGTTAAATCTTTAATATCAAAAGCACAATTAACTCCTAATTAAACACATAATAGCTAAATTCAAGTAATCAAACAATAACTTATGCAAAATGCTAAGATTATACCTCACAAAATTAGAGATCTAGCACCAAAATCATGGCCTCCAAATTGCTCTCTTGATCCATGATCCACACTAGAATAGGTCAAGAAGAAATGGGTAGAGATTGGATTTTGATTTTGTGAGGATTTACTTTGATTTTTGATGAATTTGTGAGGATTTTTTTGAAGAGAATGAGGGGAGAAACAAAGGGGAGGGCTGCTGAAATTGGACTGCAGAACTGGGGAAAGGGAGAGAGAGAGAGTGGGTGTGGGTGCATGTGGAATTGTCAAAGTCAACCCAATATCCATACCTCTTTATTTAATTCTTTCCTTTTTCATTTTCTTTGTGAAAAGAGTGTGGGGACATGGGGATTGGGGCAGCACATATTCGGCTAGCAAGAGGGGGAGGGGGAGGTGGTGTGTGTGTGAAGCAATGAACACCAAACACTAATTCAATATGCACCAAAAGCCTTTTATTTTCACAAAATAAGTTTTTTTCTTCAATATTTTCTAAAACCGATTAACAACTTCATTTAATTTCAAAAACAACGTGTTAAAATTTGGTTTAATTTTTTATGATGCACAAAATTTGTTTCAACCCATTCCAACTTGTAATTTCCCCTAATTAAATGTATTAGTGCCGGCTTAAAATAATATTAAAATAATTAATTTCGGAAAAAATTCAGAAATTTTGAAATTTCACATGTGGCTCAATAAACACCAAATACTAGTAATTACATAGCTAGAATATATATATTTAATTTTATAATAAAAATATTTGTATTTTGACTTTTTACGGAAGACCCCCTTATTTTACCGATTTTCCGAAATTTCACCGAAACGATTTTCAAAACGTTACAATTAACCCGGCCCTATAACCCTAACCCTAAAATCAACAACAATAACACAAAAAACAGCATAATTATAAATTAAACTCGAAATTAACTCACCTCAGCAGTCACCGGCCGCCGGCAAAGAGCTCGACGAGATGGAGGAGGCCGGGAAGATGGAGCTCGAAGAGGTGCTCGCGGCGAGAATGTGGGGGCGACGACGAAAGTGTGGTGGCGACGAGAAATTCGATGACGATGGGTGTGGTGGCGATGAGGAAGTCGACGGCGATGGATGTGGTGGCGACGATGCGTGGGTGTTCGATCGGGAATTGATGGGAAATTTTGGGGACGGTGGGAAATTACTTGGCTTTATTTTTTTTTTATAAATAACCCTTTATTGTCCCTATGGATTAATCCGTAGGATTTTCTTTTGCGGCACCATAAGGCCAAATAAAAAATTACATTTTAATATTTTTTAATTTATTTATTCCTCTATGATAGACACCGTAGGAGCAAACAGATGGCTCTATGGATTAATCCGTAGGGGCAATATAAAGTTGCCCCTACAAATTTCTCTATCCGTAAGGGTAACCCTTCGTTGTAGTAGTGATACACAAAATTTAGAGTATTTCAGAAAAAAAATTGATGTGCCTATGGGTTTTCAATAAGTACAAAATGCCCAAGGACATTTTGACCCCTTTTTCTTGGGCGGGGTCTTTCCAACATTTTACCCTTCCTTCGGTCATGCAGCAGTACATCAATTGCAGCCTCCATCTAAAATAGACATACAGTACTGTTTTTTTCCAGTGGCATGTCAGGACTACAATCCTCCCACCCTTTAAATGCATGTTCAGCTAATCATTTTGCACCTTCGTTCGCTACGTGCTCTCTTTATCACTACTACCACAAGCCACACCTTTCTCCACTCTTTAAATGGCATATTATTAGTTATTGTTTTAGCTTTGTCACTACGGAAAAATAATCTGATCTAGTTTGAGGTAGGTCATTATGAGATGAAAGTTTAACATTTGACATGAGAATGCCTCGTTATAGATATCACATTTTTATCAAGTTTAAAAGCATTGAGGCCAGCCTCCTCAGCCCCGTTGCTTGAACCTGGCATATCACTAAAAATAAAACGAATGATTATCCAGCATCAAAGGTCTATCATGCAGTAGAACATCAATTAAGCTTTGAAGTGTGTGCGCTTTGTATGAGAATAATGGAGGAAAGGTGCAATAGAAGAGAATTTTCTCCGCGTTGAAAAAATATACCCTTCACCGTATTTTTCGACGGCGTCCATCTTCATCGTCTTTATCATATAAGATGTGGATACACCAAATTTCATGTGATTCCATCATCTTATCACCGCTGATTTAGTGGAAGTAAAATTAATGGTTTACCGATAATAGAACTTTTTACATCGCTAATTCAACGGTGAAAAAATGGTGGAATCATATGGGAAAACAGAAGTGCTCCTATCAGGAGCCTACCATGGAAGCAGCATCCCTTCACAAAAGCTATATCAACTACCCTCTTCCCTTCTGAACGAGTAGTGGCACTGTAAAAGAAAATTCCAAAATTTGGGCTAGATTTTATGAGTTGACATTATTAAGACCATGTATTTATACAAATTTGGAAGATGAAATCAAGTAACAAAATGCGCACTCTACCTTGAAATCTCGATTCTAAACGCTTCCTCTTGGACTTGCCAATTAATGCCTATTTAACTTCTCCCTGAGAACTAATGGGACACAAAATGCTTATTCCCCTTCAGTTAAAAAATAATCTAGTATCATTGTATTTCTACATGATTGAAGAAACTTACACATCAGCCACTATCTGGGACTCAACATTTTGCAGCTGTTGTCTGATTATGTCTGCTGTAACTGACATTATCTCAGAGCTTCGTTTACTGGTTTGTGACTTCATTCTTCTCCTGAATCTGTCCAAAACCAATGCCAACTGGGCAAAACACCTGAAAACAGTATTATTCCAACAGAATTGAACAAAATTGCTTACATCTGAAAAATTAAGGCATATATATGACTTTTTCTTCTTCCTTTCCCCCCATTTTAGGATAGAGCAGGATAAATAAATGACATGTATACAAGAGAGAGTGAACCTCCCCAAGCTGCCCTCTCGGTATTGCGCCCTAAAGCTCCATATGAACTGGTTATTCATTCAGTTCCTGAAATTTTATAGTGATTATACTAGAAGTGGGAAATGAAGAAATAAGTAAAAGATAAATGGGAAAATAAAACAAATAAATCAAAAGTAATGAAAATAAAAGTACTAACCACAAGAAACCAGATTTTACGTGGAAAACCCTTTTAGGAAAAACCACAAGAGAAGGAGAAGGTTTATTAATCGACAAAATTATGGAGGATTATAAAAGGTGGATGAATCTCTTAAATCGCTCTCAAAACCCTAACTCTCAAATTAGTTTTCTCAAAGATTATCTCAAAAGCTATCAAATCTAGGGCTACAAAATACTACAATATATATAGTATATTAAACATCTGAGTGAATAACTAATTTCCCAATTATCTCGAAATAGTAGATATTTGGTCCGATGCGCTCTAGAGCCGGCTCAAATCGATGATGAGCCGACTCATACAAACAGAGAACTCCACACTAGTCGTGAGCCGGCTCAAGTATATTCTAAGCCGTCTCTTGTCAACAGAGAGCAGATGATCATTCTAAACGTCTTGTGAGATGGCTCAAGATTGTCTTGAGCCATCTCTTATATTTATAGAGCAAATACCAATTCTGAACGACTTATGAATCGGCTCATTGAAATATTGAGCCGCCTCAACTTCAAATCTCTGTGAAACGCCGAATCGATGGGAAACTTCAGTAGGGATCAAGAATATGAGGCATACTAAACAAATCTTCATCTTACCTTGCATTCGCTACAAAACTTCTCCATAAAATTAACAGCAGCTCCACCTTCTCCATAAAACCCCTAAAAGATTTAATGAGTGCGAGACGCTTCAATTAAGTTCAAGCAATACTCAAAATTAACAACCAAAAGAGACTTTGTCAATATGTCGGCCGGATTATCCGTTGTGTCAACCTTTTTTTACGATAATCTCTTCCTTATCAACAATATTCTGAATAAATCAACATCGAATCGATGTGTTTCGTTTTGTCACGAGGCATCTGATTTTTCATCAAATGAATCGCACTTTGGTTATCACAATAAGCTATTATTGTATCCTTTTGGATACCAAGTGTAACCCCCAGATCCTGATATACATGTATTGGTAATTCAAAGTATGTGTAGAGTTTTAGCACTTATATTCGTATTTGAAAATATGAGTTTTCTTGAAATTAGAAAAATACTCGTATTTGTATTTGAAAAATATTTATGAAATTTCTGATATTTTAAAACTTATAGTTTTTTTTGATAAATAAGTTTTCTTCTTGAATTTTTAAATGTAATCTTTGACAAAAGATTAATTATGCAAATCTTGAGAGGGGTTATGTGTAATTACTTAAATTTGATGGGGGTATTTTGTAAAATTCCTATCCAAGAAACGTCTTCAAAATTCTTTTCTTTTCTTTTTTTTACTTTACTTCAACTTCAAGTAATGTCTTAATTAATTAATTAATTTTCTTTTCTTTATCTTCTTTACTTTATCGCCAAGCTTCTTTCTTTCTCTTTACCAAGCTTCTCTTTTCTTTATCATTTCTTTATCTTTTCATTTCCTCTTCTTCTCATTTTCTTCTCCTTTTCCCATTAATCCAATCTGAAACTTTCACAAAAATTTTCAAGAAGGAAAGAGATGATAATTTTGTAGATAGAGGCAAGTGTTTTAACTTGTTTTTTTTGTAATTATTATCTAATTGTTTACTTGATTATTATGCAAGTGTTTCTTTTCTTGATTGTTTCTTAATTGATTACTTGATTACTAATCAAGAAGTATAAGGCAAGTGTTTAGTTTAATTCTTGTTTGAATAATTGTTAGTTTAAAATTAATCATTTGATATTTGATATTGACATGGAAATTTATTTTTGGTCATTGTTTACTTGGATAATTGAAAGTGTGATTGGTTAATGTTTAAATATTTTCTTAATTCATCATCCATATTTATCAAACCATGTTTCAAAGTATAGTGTTATGAAAAATAGGGTAACTCTAATTCCCTCACACACACAGGAAAGTATGCCTTAGCACCACTATTAGGTTTTTAGAAGCATCAAGTATACAATTTTTAAAAATCTAGTGTGCTATTGCATGCTATCCTAGAATCGAACTAGAGAATTAGGGTTTCATTGTATATAAACAAACTTTACACTAAGTGAACAAGAAATACAACGTTTGTAGACTGGTCCTTCACTTCTAAAACTCCAAGTAGTACTCCCTTTACTTTAAGTAGTGGTCCCCCGAACTCTTCTTAGGCTCTACTAGGCGAAAGGAATAAACTTGCTTAAGGATTTTCGAGGACGAAAATGATCTACCTTGAGGAATCTCTAACTCAAGCTATCTCTTCTCTAATTAAGGAATTAGTAAAATAGACAACCTATATTAAATGACTAGTTTGGTATAGATTGATGAAGTAGAAATTTTGCTCACTTTAAAATTATTTCTCTTTCTCTTTTCGCACCTCACTCAAGCTAGATGACAAAGAAGGAGATGAAGAGGATGAACTAATGTGAACATTTGGGTGAGAAAATATCTCAAGAGATATTAGTAGAGATTTAACCATGGCTAAAAATAATGGTTGAGTTAATAAATATCTAGAGTAAAACAAAATTAGTGGATTAAATCAAGGATCCTACATGCTTCCACAAGTATATTAAGCCATGACTTTTTCCACCTAATTTTTGTTTATCCCTTAATAATTAAATCACCCAAATAATCTTTAGTTTGGTGTGAATCTCATACACCCATGTCTAATGTATCATCTAGCATGATACAATAGTAAATACATTAATATATATCTCACATATATTTATATGTATTTGTAGAAAAGAAATTCTTAAGTGGGCTAATATTAGTTAATATATATATATATATATTAATATATCAAATATATAATTATATATTATAATTATATTAAATTATTAAATCAATACTCGATTTAATAATCCGGCTATATCACATATAACCGACTAATATCATTTATATGTATATCAAATATGCATATAACAAATTATTGAATCAACACTTGATTCAATAATCCGGTTATATCACATATAACCTATATCGCGAGATTAGAATTCTATATCACATATACGTATTAATCTCGGTCCCGCACATATCATATATGTGCCCTAATTCATTTCGCTCGAGCTAAGAAACCTCTGTGTAGGACTCTAAAGACTCGTCAATATGCCAGCAATAGGTAATGATCATATTAGTCACCCACAAGCCGTCAGCGGTACTAGCGGGATATAACGGCTACCCAGGTATTGAGCGATCAGAAGATCAACAAGCAAGATTTTCCAAACTCCCGTGAATCAAGTAAGTAACACTACCGTACAGTCCAGTCTCTTCGTCTGATATGTCGCATATCGAGTCTAGGGGTGGTAAAAGTCAGACCCCAATAACTTGATAAGTCATGCCGATGTGAGGCTCATAACGTGTCGAGAAACTACAAATAACATTTACCAGTAAATCTCATCATCAACCCTATCCATGGACTTCCTGTTATAGCCAATCGAGCATAGCGCAACATCAACCCCCAATACCGGGAGAGACGAAACCCCTCCTATCGCTCATTGCCTCCATGTAACTCGGGACTGTACCCAAAATCTACCTGTTTGCACGAATCTCTTGAGCGTGGTAGGGAGGAAATCAAACCACGGTGGGAATCACACAAGACTCTATGACGATCTCGGGTCTACAGACTAACCTGTAACAGTGTCACCAGAGAACTGCTATCTGACGATAGGTATAATACTATCGAGGAGTTCTCGACGAGTCCTGTTCGGTGTACCCATTCTCCAATGAGCACCTGTGTACAATCTTTGATGTCAAACACCAATGGATGTGGGATCATCCATCGCCCCATACAGGGTCAAGAAATGTACACATTAGTCTACTCTGGAATATCGATGCCCTATCTGGATACTCCCTCGACTAGGAACAATTAAAGGATGTGCTTACGAACTACCATGGCCTCACTAGTATGATTTGCATCATAGTCCTAGTAGTCAAGCCAACATCCTAAGGGATTTATCAACATGTATCAGAGAGAGACAGTATAATAATACTAGTATACATGTTAAGATAAAGAGCAACCAGATAGTATATTATCATGTCGAGTAAGAAAGTCCTCTCTATATATGTCCAAGCATCCACTATAATATACAATCATGTACAATAATGGCCTCTAGGGAATACATATAACTAACAATCTCCCACTTGCACTAATACCAGTTGTTGTAGTATCTCATACCCAAAATCCCCAAAAATCTCTCAAATTGTATCTGGGGAATGGCCTTCATGAATGGAGCCGCCGTGTTATTCTTCGTGTCAACTCTCCTGACCTTGATCTCCCGGCGATCAACTATCTCCCGGATCAGGTGATACCGCCTCAGAATATGTCTAGATCGCTGATAAGACCTGGGTTCCTTGGCTAAAGCCACAGCTCCATTGTTATCACAATATAAAGGTATTGGATGCTCAATGGATGGAACCACACCAAGTTTAGTTATGAACTTCTTCATCCAGACAGCCTCTTTGGCGGCATCGTTAGCAGTGGTGTATTTAGCCTCCATCGTCGAGTTTGCCACAGTATCTTGTTATACCGCCCCTCTATTGAGGGTGAAGACAAAACCCGAGACCGACTTACTGTCGCCTTGATCACTCTGGAAGCTCGAATCAGTAAAGGATTCCACCTGAAGTTCACCGTTACCATACACCAAGAACATTTCTTTAGTCCTTCTCAAGTAATTAAGAATGTTCTTCACAACTGTCCAGTGATTCTTCCCAGGATCCGATTGATACCTGCTTACAACACTAAGTGCGTAAGCTACATCCGGTCTGGTACATAACATCGCATACTGTAAGTCCATGGTAGCGCCCCGGCTGTCTAACAGACGCCAAATGCGGAACAAAATTTCTTTTACAACTGGCGCTATCGCGTACTATAACCCGGATCTGCCATTAAAGCTAAACTAACAAACTACAAAGTGGGTAGAAATGTTATACCGAACGATCTGAGTCCTTCAGTCTTCAACCATCATCCCACGTTTTGTTGCGGCTGCTCCGATTTCCTGAATCTCCAGTCTTCTCGTCCAGGTGGCACCACGTCGATGGATCTTTAAACGGGCTCCCGCCTCTGAACTGAGGCAACTCGATCATCAAGTTTGCTAAAAGAGATGACCAAGATTGATGTAGAGAATGAGTAGAACATTTTGTCTCGTTACGTCCAAAGTTATGGACGAACGGTTAATGAAGTTGCTTTTTGGATCGGGTGGAAATGTGAAATGAATATATGAAATTTCCATGAAGCCAAAACCCTAATCTTTTTCCAAATGAACAACCATGAACCTCCACCAAATGAATGGCTGGCCAAATATATAGAAGGAGGGAGGTGAGTGTAGGAGCAAGTGGTGACCATTAAAAAAGCTTCTCACAAAAGATCAAGAGGAAATATCTAAGCAAGAACAAAAAAACATTAATGAAAAGGTGACTCACTAATTACACCTCATCATTTAATTAATGCAAAATGGTGACACACTAATCTAGTCACCAAAACAAGAAGCTTCCACTAATGACTCACCTTATGACTCGCCCTCAAAAAGAAAAGATAAATCCGTATTTAACCGAATGTTAAATACAGCCGATAAAAAACTGGAAACTGGCAACTTCCAAAAGTGATCCTGAAACGAATTTCAGGATAATCCCGTATCAGTATAAACATACCCGCATTTGTATTACGACCGAATACAAATGCAACTGAGACAAAGATATTATATCTACACAGCATAATACTCAGATCCGGCTTAAACCAAAGCCGACCAGTATTATCTGCCCGAAAAACGACACGTGCGAAAACGCACATGCATTTTCCGAACCCTGCCATAAAACCATACGGCCTATACAACGTTTCGCCCGAACTTGGGAAACAGTCTGTGGGGGACTCTAATGACTCATCAACACACTGGCACTGGGTATAACCACTAGTACGTCAGAGGTACAAACTGTACGTAACAGTTGCCTGTGTATTGATTGGAAGGGAAGCTGACGAGCGAACTCATCTATAAAACCTACTGAGTCTGACAGTGACAATATCCGTACAATCCGGTCCGTTCGTCTAAAGAGTATCGCATATCGAGTCTAGGGGGATGGATAAAGTCAGACTCCTAATAACGCGATAAATCGTGTCGGCATGAAGCCCACCACCACCTGAGAAACTACTGATCCAAATCAGTAATTCTCTACTAACTCGGCCAAGGATTTCTAGTGATGGCCACCCGTGCACTGTGTAACATCAACCCCCAATAACGGGAGAGACGAATCCCCGACGATCCGCTCACTGCCTCCATGTGGCTCGGGACTGTACCCAACTAAAACCTGTTTGCACGTCTCCTTTGAGCATGGTAGGGTAGTAATCTAAGACAGTGGGAACTCACACGAAACAAATGACGATCTCAGGTCGACAAACTAACCTGTACACATGTCACCAGGGAACTGCTATCTGACGATATATATAATACCAACTAGCATGTTCCTAACGAGTCCTGTCCGGTGTACTCAATGAGCACCTGTATACATCTTAGGTGAACCAACTGTAGGGTTCCTAGGCACTCTAATGGAGTCTCACAAGTGATCAAACATGCAAATTTCTAAAAATTACGGTGCCGAGAAAACCTAGAACGGATCGTTAACTAGATATATATAGGCGAAGCAAGCAAGTAAATGGAAATGTATCTAAAGGAAAGGGGCTACAACCTTTGTAGATCCGGTCCACCACTTCCTAAGCTCCACGATGATCTCCCTCCGCTGTCCAAATCGAACTCACGACTCTAGCATTGGCATCATCGAAGAATGGGCGGGCTTGATCGTCGGTTCGATGCCGAAGATGATCTACATCGAAGCATCACAAGAACAAGCTCCAACTTCACCAAGCTTTGAAAACTTGTGACGTAAACACCCTATACAACTTGGCAAGAGGTAGAGGATGAAGAAATAGGAAGTGGGTAGACTTTAGTTTTGGATTTCTCACTCAATTTCACTAGTTGCCATTGATGGCCACTAGCTTTCTTCATGTTGAAGAAGATGAAGAAGAAGAAGAAGAAGATATGATAAGTTAATTAAAAAAGAAAATAAAAAGAATACTTATCATGCTTTCAACTATAGTTAAGTGTAGAGAAAAGACCATGGTTAAAAGGATGGTTAGGGTTAAGCATAAGAACAAAAGAGTGACTTAGTCAAAGTTTCAAGAAACTTCAACTAAAAACAAAACATTCAATCATTCATTTATCATTTTCTTTTTCCAAAATGAATAAATAAGAAAGATAAATGAATAAATAATCAAAACCCTAATCATTAACTTAAACCATGGTTTGATTCTTTACACTTAACCAAGTAAGCATGTATCATCAAACATGATACAAACATGTGCACAAAACTATATCGCATATACAATGTGCACAATTCAAGTGAGAAAATCCTTTTAAAGTGAACCAATACTAGTTAACGCAAAGTAATATATCAAATATATAAATATGCACTAAATCATTAAATCAACACTTGATTTAACGATCCGGTCATATCGGATATAACCGACTAGTATCATATGTATCGGCTTATCGAATCAATCCTTGATTCGATAAATAGGTTATATCGCATATAACCAATCGATACATAGATCGCGAGAATGTAATACGGTATCGCAAACTCGAATTATTCTCGGTCCCGCACATATCTCATATGCGCTCCTATTTCATTTCGCTTGATCCAGTAAACCTCTGTGTAGGACTCTAAAGACTCGTCAATACGCCGGCAGCAGATGATGATCATATCAAACACCCACAAGCCGCAAGCGGTCTGCCAAACGTAACGGCCACCCGGGTATTGAGCGATCAGAAGATCGACGAGCAAGCCCGCTCACACTCCTATGAATCCAACCAGTAACACTTACCGTACAGTCCGGTCTGTTCGTCTGATATGTCGCATATCTCGCCTAGGTGTGGTTAACGTCAGACCCCAATAGCTCGATAAGTCATGCCGACGTGAGTTCCATAATATTCGTGAAACTACTGATAACTCTTACCAGTATATCACTGCAACCCTGGCCAGGGATTTCTTGTTATGGCCAGTCGAGCATAGCACAACATCAACCCCCAATACCGGGAGAGACGAATCCCCTCCTATCGCTCATTGCCTCCATGTGAATCGGGACTGTACCCAAAAACCACCTGTTTGCACGACTCAGTAGAGCCGTGGTAGGGTGGAAATCAAAGCACAGTGGGAGACACACAAGACTCTATGACGATCTCGGGTCAACAGACTAAGCTGTACCAGTGTCACCAGAGAACTGCCATCTGACGTGAGGTATAATACCATCTGGGAGTTCTCGGCGAGTCCGTTCAGTGTACCCAGTCTCCACTGAGCACCCGCATACCATCTTCGATGTCAAACACCAATGGATATGGGATCATCCATCGCCCATCACATGGGTCGAGAAGATATACGCTAGTCTACTCTGGAATATCGATGCCCCGTCTAGATATTCCCATGACTAGGAACAATGAAGGATGTACTCATTGACTACCCAGGCCCCACTAGTATGATCTACATCATAGTCCTGGAAGTCGAGTACACATCCTAAGGGCTTTATCAACATGTAATCAGAGAGACAGAAAGTATACATGTTAAGATAAAGTGCAACCAGATAGCGTACTATCATGTCGAGCAAGAAAGTCCTTCCTATATATGTCCCAGCATCCACTACAATATACATCCAATGTACAGTAATGGCCTCTAGGGCATACATATAACTAACAATCTCCCATTTGCACTAGGGCCATCTGTAGCAGTGGTTGCAGTATCACATACTCAACCATCCCCTAAAAGTCTCTCTTTGGGAAAAAGGCCTTCGTGAGTGGATCCGCCGTGTTGTCCTCTGAGTCTTCTCTCCTAACCTCGATCACCCTGGAGATCAACTATCTCCATGATCAGGTGATGCTGCTTCAGAATTTGTCTGGGTCACTGATGGGACCAGGGTTCCAGGGCCAAAGCCACACTTCCATTGTCATACAATGGCAGGAACCTAGTTCATCTTATGAACCAATATACACCGAAACTTCCTCTTTGGTAGTATCTTCAATAGCGATGTTACCGGCCTTTATCGTCTAGTTTGCCACGGTATCTAGCTTGGAACTCTTCCAACATACCGTCCCTTTACTTAGGGTAAAGACAGTGCCTGTGACTGACATTCAGTCGCCTTTATCACCCTGGAGCACTTCCAGTGATTCTCCCCAGGATCGATTGATACAATCTCACTATACCTAGTGAGAACCCTAATGTCCCTTTAGATCTATCTCATAGGTCCAAATCTCAGGATTTAGGAGGTATCATCTTTATCCTATTTGGAGAATCCTTGTGATAATAGGAGATTGATCGATCGTAGTATAGGAAACTCTTTTCCTATCAAGAGTATGTTGTCTACGTACAATACGAAGATGACCACCTTACTCTCTACTACCCTTTTGTATATACAAGGTTCGTCTACCATTTTGATGAAGTCAAACACTTTGACTATCACATCAAAACAGACGTTCCAACTCCGCGATGCCTGCTTCATTATGTAAAGCAACTTGCACACGTTTCCGCTGCTCCCACTGTTTACGAAGACCTCTGGCTGTGTTCTTATAGACGTTCTCTTCTAAATCAGTATTTAGAAAAGCAGTCATGGCACCCAACCGCCAGATATCGTAGTCATGGTATGTAGCCGTGGTAAGTAGGATCTGGACAGACTTAAGCATAGCTACTGGAAAAAGGTTTCATCATTATCCACGCCTGGTCGATGACGAAAACCTTTAACAAGTCTAGCTTTGAAAGTCTCAACTTTTCCATCTAAACCAAGTAATCTTCTCAAGATATACTTGCTCCTGATGGGGATTTAACCCTTCAGATATAGCAGCTAAAGTCCATACTTTGCTGGTGTACATGGATTCCATCTCAGATCGCTAAGCATCCAGCCATTCCTATAGAGTCCCTACTCTCGATGGCCTGCTCGAAACTAGTTGGGTCATCATCTCATGATGCAATCCTTGCTCCCACTGTCATCGAGAAACCGAGGTATCTCTCAGGCGGATGAGGAACCCTACTAGATCGGCGGAGAGGCTGAGGTTCGTCGGGAACTATAGAATCTTATGGTTCTGTCAAATCATCAACTGCAGTTTTGTATAGCTGGAACCTTTCCAGTTCTACAGAACTGATCCTGCCTCGATCTTGTCCGGATTTTGCTTTAAACATAGGCCGGACAACCCCAAATCTTAACTCGCTTAAGAGATGGGTTCTTCCCATACCATATCTTATATGGAGTGGTAGGCAATGATTTGATTCAAACCTAATTCAATAGGTATGCAGCTTCTCAAGTGCATAACCTCAAAAGGAAATTGGTAACTCAGTAATACTCATCATAGATCACACCATATCTAATATTGTGCAATTGCTCCGCCCTGATACCCCGTTGTGCTGTGGTGTATTCAGAGGAGTAACACTGAGAGAAAATCTCATTCTCCTTTAGAATAGTCCAGGAATTCTATGCACAAGTATTCTCCTCCCTGATCTTATCATAGGACATAATACTTATACCCGTATTTTGGTTCTCTACTTCTAACATATATTCTGTGAATATCTCAAAAGGTTCGGACTTATGTTTCAACAGGAATATATGACTGAATCTTGAGAGATTATCAGAGAATATAATGAAGTATAAAGAACCAGTCCTGGCATGTGTAGACAGGAGACCTTACATACATCATCATGCATCAGTCCCAAGAGTTCATTAACTCTTTCTCTGTTTCCAATAAACAGAGCTGTGGTCATATTATCTTTGTGACATGACTGGCGAGTTTCACAAGATGTAACTTCAAACTAATTTAAATATGCATCTTTATATAACTCTAGCCAGTCGGGTCGCATTGACCTGACCTAGTCTACAATGCCTCAAGAAGGATTCGTTCATTTCTGAACTCTTCCTCTTGTGTGTGTTCAATATACTAGGAACTGTAGTTTGATTTAGAACGTCAATGCTTTTAGATAACGTGCCTGAACCGATCAACTTTTGATATAGGAAATGTTCAAAACATTATCCAACAATACAAAATTATATCCTTCTTTACTACTAAAGAGACTGATATGATTTTGTATATCAGGTTCGGTATCTAATAGCATTTGTTCAGAATCAATGTATTCGTAATACAGGGTGACAGTGACCAACAGACTTGGCTGCAACACTTGCCCCGTTTTCTGTCTCATGAAACTTATTACCCGTTCTCAGTTTTTCTACCTTTTTGTAGCCCTATGTAACAGATTACATATCTGGGATCCTGATCCGGTATCATATACCCAGGATGCAGAGGATACTGAGAAACAGTTCTTTGTAATGAACACACCCGAAGGAGATGCATCTCATGCACTTTCTTCGTTTGGGCGGCATGGGAATCCTGGCATTCTCCTATTTCCTGCTCTGTCTTATAACAATTATAAGTTGGAGCGGGACCAACGTTCCCCAGCTCAGTATAACAAGCGGGTTCGGTCAATACATCCATATTATTATCTTGATTAAGGCGTGATATAGTCGCTACCTGGAGAGAGAGAGAAGAAAACACTCAGCGTGCGCTCTTGCAAGATCAGATTGGTTATATATTTTATCTAATCAGGATGGCTCCCACTGTTTTTATCAAATCTTCCTTCAAACCTTAAAAGGAAAGACTAGCCGGGATTAATTACACTCTACAAGTTCGCCAATCTTTCAGCCAGGCCAGTGTCGGTACTTTGAGGGAGGTTCCCCGTGCTTTCGCACGGACCTAATTACTGTAAACCTCGTTTTCCCAGAGGCGTAACCACGTTGACACCTTTCTAGACACCTACTTGATCGGCTAATTGCAAAGTGCAAAACTCTCCCAGGAGTAACAATTACTCGCAGTGGGTATCGGGATCCAACTATCATATAGAAGGTATGCAATCTCATTGCAAATTTCAATACTTGAAACTCCCGATAAAGGTTTTTACCCCTAGCACCTATGACCTTAACTATGGTCAACAAATCATAAGTACTAGTCAAGTTCTACCCGTCATTTCGTGATTAATTAGACCCACCCACATGATCCTTAACTAAGGTCAACAAAGTCACGCGACTGTCCTAACTAATCGCATCATATGCGGTGTAGGAAGACATCACTTAGCTACCGTACATTGTGCCTTGACTATGGTCAACAAACACAGCACGAATACTAAGTACTCTACTTCCTAAAATGACGGAGGGTTGCGGCTGGTTTTTGTGAAAACCTTTAACGCTTCGAACTTGATCTCGTTGCGGAATCAAATGGTTTTAAATGGAATGTTTTTGAGGCTTTTCTAGTTTTGCTAAAGGGGTTACTCCCGGTGAAGGGATCGTCGGCCCTTTCCTCGTCGAATGAGGTGCGGGATATATCATATATATCACTGTGCAAAGCGAAAACTATAGAAGCGATCAAATATCAAACCGAGGGTTGTAGCATCTGCCAGTTATTGCTAAAGGAGTCACTCCCGGTGAAGGGATCTCGGTCCTTTCCCTATCGAATAAGGTGCAGGATGTTCTACAAGGAACACCACGATGCAAAGCAAGAACTGTAGCTACCTGTTTTATTTTGAAATTCGATTCCACAACATCAATTAGGTTTATTTTCTTTCATTAATCTCATTAATGAATATCCCATCATTTAAGTCCACCTAATCATCACAGATAAATATAACGTACGCTTATGCCATCCGCATTCGCCTCGATGTCCCGTCTGCACCGTTAGGTTAGGTAACTAACGGCAGAGCGAGGCAGGGCTAGCGCGGGTGTAAAACATAAGCAACGTCTATATAATATATCATATATACTATATATAATACCTGTCACAGAACATCATATGATCACATCACAGATAAATCACAGCAGAAGAAACATATGAAATATTGGATATACTAGGACGTCCGTGTTTTCAATACGAGCCAGTATAAAACACGGATTCCACGGTCGTGATGAATAGCCAATCCCACACCCCAAGACCCCTACGAGAGCGGCAAGCAACCCTACCAATTCTAGGGTTAGGAGATCCGGACTCGACTCCTCGAGTTGGTCTCCCACTGGACCCCAGAACCCGGTTACTTGTGCTCCCCTCCTTGGGTCTATCCTAGTGTAGAAAAGTAAATAATATACATCAACGGTGACAACTTCCGCAACCTGGAAGTGCCCCAATACAACTCAGAAAATGCAACTCTGGGAAAAATTATTAAAAAACCCCAGGAAAACCAGCACAGACAACTAAGAATTACTGTGCAAAATAGGATGCACATAACGACAAAATGGCCGCGGAACCGCCGCACGAGCCATGCTCGTGCCGCGGATCCACGGCTCTTTGATGGAATCAAGCCCTCGAATTTTACAGTAACCCTTATATCTTCCTGCTGATTTTTCTGAATATTTTTAATTCACAAAAAACCACGAATTTCAAAAAAGTCCAGAGAGCATTTTTAGGTTTGGGTTTTGGGTCGATCGGACTTCTAATTCCGTCGGGACTTCGCCTAAGGCTCTAGCTAGGCTCTGATACCACTGAAGGGTTCCTAGGCAGTCTAATGGAGTCTCACAAGTGATCAAACATGCAAATTTCTAAAAATTACGGTGCCGAGAAAACCTAGAACGGATCGTTAACTAGATATATATAGGCGAAGCAAGCAAGTAAATGGAAATGTATCTAAAGGAAAGGGGCTACAACCTTTGTAGATCCGGTCCACCACTTCCTAAGCTCCACGATGATCTCCCTCCGCTGTCCAAATCGAACTCACGACTCTAGCATTGGCATCATCAAAGAATGGGCGGGCTTGATCGTCGGTTCGATGCCGAAGATGATCTACGTCGAAGCATCACAAGAACAAGCTCCAACTTCACCAAGCTTTGAAAACTTGTGACGTAAACACCCAATACAACTTGGCAAGAGGTAGAGGATGAAGAAATAGGAAGTGGGTAGACTTTAGTTTTGGATTTCTCACTCAATTTCACTAGTTGCCATTGATGGCCACTAGCTTTCTTCATGTTGAAGAAGATGAAGAAGAAGAAGAAGATATGATAAGTTAATTAAAAAAGAAAATAAAAAGAATACTTATCATACTTTCAACTATAGTTAAGTGTAGAGAAAAGACCATGGTTAAAAGGATGGTTAGGGTTAAGCATAAGAACAAAAGAGTGACTTAGTCAAAGTTTCAAGAAACTTCAACTAAAAACAAAACATTCAATCATTCATTTATCTTTTTCTTTTTCCAAAATGAATAAATAAGAAAGATAAATGAATAAATAATCAAAACCCTAATCATTAACTTAAACCATGGTTTGATTCTTTACACTTAACCAAGTAAGCATGTATCATCAAACATGATACAAACATGTGCATAAAACTATATCGCATATACAATGTGCACAATTCAAGTGAGAAAATCCTTTTAAAGTGAACCAATACTAGTTAACGCAAAGTAATATATCAAATATATAAATATGCACTAAATCATTAAATCAACACTTGATTTAACGATCCGGTCATATCGGATATAACCGACTAGTATCATATGTATCGGCTTATCGAATCAATCCTTGATTCGATAACTAGGTTATATCGCATATAACCAATCGATACATAGATCGCGAGAATGTAATACGGTATCGCATACTCGAATTATTCTCGGTCCCGCACATATCTCATATGCGCTCCTATTTCGTTTCGCTTGATCCAGGAAACCTCTGTGTAGGACTCTAAAGACTCGTCAATACGCCGGCAGCAGATGATGATCATATCAAACACCCACAAGCCGCAAGCGGTCTGCCAAACGTAACGGCCACCCGGGTATTGAGCGATCAGAAGATCGACGAGCAAGCCCGCTCACACTCCTGTGAATCCAACCAGTAACACTTACCGTACAGTCCGGTCTGTTCGTCTGATATGTCGCATATCTCGCCTAGGGGTGGTTAACGTCAAACCCCAATAGCTCGATAAGTCATGCCGACGTGAGGTCCATAACATTCGTGAAACTACTGATAACTCTTACCAGTATATCACTGCAACCCTGGCCAGGGATTTCCTGTTATGGCCAGTCGAGCATAGCACAACATCAACCCCCAATACCGGGAGAGACGAATCCCCTCCTATCGCTCATTGCCTCCATGTGAATCGGGACTGTACCCAAAAACCACCTGTTTGCACGACTCAGTAGAGCCGTGGTAGGGTGGAAATCAAAGCACAGTGGGAGACACACAAGACTCTATTACGATCTCGGGTCAACAGACTAAGCTGTACCAGTGTCACCAGAGAACTGCCATCTGACGTGAGGTATAATACCATCTGGGAGTTCTCGGCGAGTCCGTTAAGTGTACCCAATCTCCACTGAGCACCCGCATACCATCTTTGATGTCAAACACCAACGGATATGGGATCATCCATTGCCCATCACATGGGTCGAGAAGATATACGCTAGTCTACTCTGGAATATCGATGCCCCGTCTCGATATTCCCATGACTAGGAACAATGAAGGATGTACTCATTGACTACCCAGGCCCCACTAGTATGATCTACATCATAGTTCTGGAAGTCGAGTACACATCCTAAGGGCTTTATCAACATGTAATCAGAGAGACAGAAAGTATACATGTTCAGATAATGTGCAACCAGATAGCGTACTCTCATGTCGAGCAAGAAAGTCCTTCCTATATATGTCCCAGCATCCACTACAATATACATCCAATGTACAGTAATGGCCTCTAGGGCATACATATAACTAACACCAACTGACACCAATGGCTTGTGAGACCAGCCACCGCCCCTCGTCGGGGTCTCGACTGTATACACTAGTCTACTGTGGACTATCGATGCCCTGTCTCGAAACTCCTACGACTAGGGACACATTAAGGATGTGCTTATAGACTCCAGCTCCCACGTATATGATCGCCATCATACTGTTGGCAGTCAAGCAAGAATCCTATGGGCTCTATCAACATGCAATAGTGAACTAAAGCATGTATACGATGATAAAGACAAACCGGATAGCATACTATCATCTCGAGTAAGACAGTCATGTCGGTATAGGTCCTCCCTCAATCATTGCAATCACGTATCTGCGATCCAATAATTGACTTAGAGGGCACTATATCCAACAATCTCTCACTTGCACTTAAGGCTATTATTGCGATGACGCATACTCATAGCCTCAGTGAGTGGATCCGCCCTGATGTTTCTTTCTATGTCTCTCTTAATTTTAAGTTCACGGAGAAAGCCATCTCCCGAATCGAGTAATACCTGTCTTAGAATATGTCTGGATATCTGATGGGACCTAGTTCATAAATGAACTCCAATTCCAAACTTCTTAGTTTGTATTGATAACTGAACCTAATCAGTATCGCGCACCATGCCTCCCACAGTATTGTCTTGGACCACCTGTCCAAAATACTGTCCCTCGTCAGAGGGAAAAATATAACTCTGACAATCACTCTGTCATCCAGGTCACCTTGGAAGCCTGGATTGATAACCGTCTCCTTAAGGAGGCTTCCATTATCAAATCAATAGAACATCCATTCATGTTCTAAAACTGCTTCCTTATGTTTCTCCAGGATTGGATTAATACAAAGTTATTGCATTTAGTTCAAAGAACAACATCTGGTGTGGTACTTGACATCTCACGATTGACTCAATTGCCTAAGCAAGTGATCTGCCAATCATGCATATCCTTCTCCCCTTTAGTCTGTAAGACACCTTTAGAGTGGGTGACTCCATCATCTGTAGGCACACCACCATGCCAAGAGTCATCTATTCTAAAATACTATTAGAATACTGTCAAAATACCCAGATTGCGAAACTACCCAATTCTAGATCTAAAACCATAGATCTAGAAACCAGAATATCTGATATTATATCCATATCCTGTCCGGAAAAACAACTGTGTGACGACCACAGTACTACAGATCGTAGTATAGGAATTTTACTTCCTACTTTGTGTATGTCATCCAAATACCAGGACATCACACCTTACTACCTTCTTAACATATCCATCCCCTATTCTGATGAAGTCAAATCCATGGCTGTTACATCAAAATTAGATGATTTTTTCTCCGCTATATCCGCTCAAGCCTATAAATAAATATAAGCTACTTGTCCACTATGCTTCCGCTGCTCCAACTGACCACAACAACCCTCTGACAGAATAATATATACGTGTACTTCTAAAACTAGTTTAGAACGATGCTATACATATCCTCCTGCCGGGTCTCATAGTCTGGAACAACAGTAGTGTCAAGTGTGGGTAAACAAGAACCTCCTTGTCACCATCCTTGAGGCTACCAGAGTACCTCTCGGGTGTCTGAGATTACTCTCCATATCTGCGGAGTGGCTATTGGAATGTCAAACCTGATTGAATATATAGGTCCTATTAAATTTTCCGTAATCGTTTGCGGTTCTGGAATTACTTCCAGTTCTACCATACTCCCACTACTGTTTTCTGAAAAATATCCATTTTACTAAAACTGTGGCGAGTCAAGAACAATATCACTATTGATCTTCCAGATGGTAGAAAAGTCAACCCTCGTCAAAGCCAGGGTCAACCCACAAACAGCCATTACAGAAACGTGCCTTGAGTTATCCAGTATCTGGTTTTAAGCATAAGCTGGACAACTCCCCTTACCTTAACATCGTTAAGATATGAACCATTCTATATACAATATAGAAATAGAGGCACTAATTTAATTTGAACCAGATTCAAAACATGCATCTGTCTCCAGTGCATATCAACTTAATGGAGAGAGGCTAATCAGCATTACTCAACTTAGGAATACATCCAATTATGAGTAACCCGAAGGAGAAACAAGTTTCTCAAAATCATTACTTCCATCTGAATACCAATCATAAGAATCTACATCTTCGATCTCTTTGAAGAATCCCGATACTTGCGATACCTGGTTCTCTACTTTATTCTTATACCCACAACTTCTCAAAACTTAGACATTGTATTTCTACGAAACACTTGTCTAAGAACTAGAGAAGTCACAAGTAAACAGAACATAGTACGAGGACCCCCCCTTTGTCCTGACGGACACTGGGCAACATACAATACTCTGTATAAGTCCGCTGAGTTGAATTACTCATAATCTGTGCATCGCAGGTTGCAAACTGTATCCAGGCAATTTCCTCAAATATCACCAATTACAACGAATTCCGATATAATGAGGATGATCACCTAATTCCTGATAACTTACTCCTACTCATCATCTGTAAAACCATAAAGATATGAGAATGAAACCTGGTAAATATATACCATGGAGTAAGTATTTAATCGGGAAATCAGTTTTCTTTAACAATGCACTGAAACATGAAAAATGTTTCCTAGGGGTATCCTGGTATTCCTAGTAATGCCTCTTCCATAATCCAATTCATGACTATATAACCGTATATCTCTTTGCCACCTCTCCAAATCCCTTTATTTGTCTTTATTCATTTCCTTCTGTACACCCCTTTAGGCTAAGTGGTTTTCTTCCTTCCCTACCGTTCGGCACCAGCCTATGGTTTGGAAGAAGACTATCCAGTAAGCATAATAGGTGTACCCTCCTCAACCTAGGAGTACTCGTATCTTGAGAGAAGGTGATGATAAAAGACAACTGAATAATACCTTATTCTATTTCTCCCGAACTGGGGAAAAAGCAAAGGTGAAATAGGAGTGGCGATGAAATACGCGGTTTGGTCGTGAATGATAACAGCCGCAATTTACTTTGCCCTCTTTTTAATCCCTTTATTTTGTCTTTAGCTATTACCTTCTGTACACCCTACTTAGGCTAATTGGTTTTCTTCATTCTCTATCTTTCGGCACCTGCCCATGGTTTGGAAGAAAACTATCCAATAAGCATAATAGGTGTACACTCCTATACCAAGGAGCCCTCGCAACCTGAGAGAAGGTGATAATAAAAGACAACTGAATAAACCAATTCTATTTCTCCTGAACCTGGATCCAACCTCGAAGAAGTCCCTTCGAGTTCGTATATAACCATACGACGGATCTATCTAATGGAAGTGGATGTCCGTAGTAATACGGGGTGTTCTGAGAAATACAAAGGGTAAAGGAAGGAGCGGTAATGACTTATGCAACTATAGACAATCCAAAAGCCAGTATTTTAAGAAGGTTCGGTCAACTTGGTTACTGAGTCATAGTCTAGGGTCAGTCAAAGGTCGCTGCCAAAAAGAGAGAGAGAAAGGAAACACTCTGCGTGCACTCTAACGTAGATCAGAATGGTTATCACTTTATCTAATCAGGAAACCTCCCACTGTAATCTCAAATTCTCCTCCAAACCTGAAAGAAGAATTAGTCGGGATCACCCGAAGAGTAAACCAACTCATTAGTGAGAATCGGGATCCAACTATCATCGCATGATAACTTGATGGAAGCCACTCAAGTTATCACACTCCAGAAGGTATGCGCATGCCTGGCAAGCTTGCTGTATGTTTGAAACTCCCGATGTGATTTTCGCCCCATGGTCTTATGACCTTGGCTTTGGTCAAAATATCATAAGTCACATGCCAAGTTCTACCCGTCACTATCCAGGTCAATTTGAACCCACCCGCACATGCCCTTGACTTTGGCCAAAATGGCAGAACTACTGTCCCAAACCAACTCATCTATCTATGCAACAGATGAATACCCAGCAGCTACCAAACACTATGCCTTGACTTTGGCCAAAATACATAGCTTGAATACTATTGAATACCCAAAAGAAATGACTGAGGGCTACGGCTGGTTTTTGGCGAAAAACCTTTAACGTAATGAACTTGATCTCGTTGAAGGAAACTGATAGCTTTTTATAAAAAATATAGTGACGAAAAACTTTTTGCTAAAGAGGTCACTCCCGGTGAAGGGATCTCGGCTCTTTCCTCGTGGAATGAGGTGCAGGATATTCCAACTGAATACCGCGATGCAAAGCAATTTGTAATCGACTATATTGAAGTTATTACCCTGATGTAAACTTCTGCCCAAGGGGTCACTCCCGGTGAAGGGATCTCGGCCCTTGCTTCGTCGAATGAGGTGCGGGATATTCTAAACTGAATATCACTATGCAAGACAAAAGGAAACGTCTTTGTAATAACACTTTTTAAAATTTGTTCCAACAACATCAAATATAGGTTTGTTTTACTTTGCATTGATCAGAATCAATGCAGTCCCATCAATCAATCACACCAGAAAAGAACGAAAATAAAATGTACGCATATGCCATTTGCAGTCGTCACTGGGTCCCGTCATCACCCGTTAGGTTACTTAACTAACGACAGAGCGGAGGCTGGACTAGCGCGGGTGTAAAATATATACAACATCTAATAGTATATATACCAATATACAGTAATCGCTCCAGGCGTGATAATATGCAACATTAAAGAAAAGTAATAAGCATCACTGAACAATACAGATAATCTGGGATCCCCGGGTTTCACAGAGCCGCTGCTGAAACCTGACGTTCCTCTGGTCGTGTGGATAGCCTATGCAATGAAACCTAGACCCCTACGGGTACGGCAAGTTACCCGCCAAAACCTGAAGCGAGGTAGTCCCCCACAGCATAGTGAATGGAACACCCGGCACTTCACGGAATCCGGTAAATTGAGCACCCCTCCTTGGGTCAAACTGTACCCCCTACGAGTGCGGCGAATAGTCTGCCAATTCTATTGTGAGGTCCCTTTGCCTCTCAAAGCCATGAGATACGGACCCGTTGCCCTCCAGAACTCGGCTATCCGTGCACTCCTTTGCGGGATAAAGCTAGTACAGAAATAAAAATATGTACAACGGGTACATCGACCTCAACCTGGTCGTGCCCCAAAAGAATATTATACTAACAGGCAGTAACGGCAGTCCACATGTTGGACGCTCGCCCCGCAATATCAAATGTACAAATAAATCCAAACAGCACTATCATTGCACCCTGCTATCCACCACGACAAATCCGCAACAACACAGCACAACACAGAACATCAATGCGAATGTCACGTTCGCAAACGTGTCTAAAAGAACTATAGTAATCAGACGCGGTTTACAGATCAAATGACATTCCCGGTCGGAGATATAATGTAAATACTGCATACTAACAAATTTAAAATTTTGATCGACTTAATTTCCCGAAGTGGGCCCCACGTACATCTGCTATACAGTAACAAAATTTGGGCCCAAAAGAAATATTCCAGAAACTACAATTTAAGGTGTAAAACCCACTATACAAATTTGGACCACTGGTCTTACATACTGGCCGCAGATGCGCGGTCAAACCCTAGGTTTGACCGCGGATCCGTGGTGGTACTGTAGGATCACGTAACCAAATTTTCACAGTGTGCTTAGAAAACCCTGCACAACTTTCTGTGATATGTAAAATAATTTTTGGACCTGATTTAAAATCGACAGAAACTGTGAACTGAAAAAATGTAGTTTTCGAAATTCGGTTCGATCGATATTTTAAACGCGTTAGCACAAATTAGTAAAACTTAATGGTGAGGCTCTGATAACACTGTAAGTCTACGATAGCGCCCCAGCCGTCTAACAGACGTCAAATGCGGAACAAAATTTCTTTTACAACTGGCGCTATCGCGTACTATAACCCGGATCTGCCATTAAAGCTAAACTAACAAACTACAAAGTGGGTAGAAATGTTATACCGAACAATCCGAGTCCTTCGGTCTTCAACCATCATCCCACGCTTTGTTGCGGCTGCTCCGATCTCCTGAATCTCCAGTCTTCTCGTGTAGGTGGCACCACGTCGACGGATCTTTAAACGGGCTCCCGCCTCTGAACCGAGGCAACTCGATCATCAAGTTTGCTAAAAGAGATGACCAAGATTGATGTAGAGAATGAGTAGAACACTTTGTCTCGTTACGTCTGAAACTATGGACTAACGGTTAATGAAGTTTCCTTTTGGATCGGGTGGAAATGTGAAATGAATATATGAAATTTCCAGGAAGCCAAAACCCTAATCTTTTTCCAAATGAACAACCATGAACCTCCACCAAATGAATGGCCAGCCAAATAGATAGAAGGAGGGAGGTGAGTGTAGGAGCAAGTGGTGACCATTAGAAAAGCTTCTCACAAAAGATCAAGAGGAAATATCTAAGCAAGAACAAAAAAACATTAATGAAAAGGTGACTCACTAATTACACCTCATCATTCAATTAATGCAAAATGGTGACTCACTAATCTAGTCACCAAAACAAGAAGCTTCCACTAATGACTCACCTCATGACTCACCCTCAAGAAGAAAAGATAAATCCGCATTTAACCGAATGATAAATACGGCCGATAGAAAACTGGAAACTGACAACTTCCAAAAGTGATCCTGAAACGAATTTCAGGATAACCCCGTATCAGTATAAACATACCCGCATTTGTATTACGACCGAATACAAATGCAACTGAGACAAACATATTATATCTACACAGCATAATACTTGGATCCGGCTTAAACCAAAGCCGACCAGTATTATCTGCCCGAAAAACGACACGTGCGAAAACGCACGTGCATTTTCTGAACCCTGCCAGAAAACCATACGGCCTCTACAACGTTTCACCCGAACTTGGGAAACAGTCTGTGGGGGACTCTAATGACTCATTAACACACTGGCACTGGGTATAACCATTAGCACGTCAGAGGTACAAACTGTACGTAACGGTTGCCTGTGTATTGATTGGAAGGGAAGCTGACGAGCGAACTCATCTATAAACCCTACTGAGCCTGACAGTGACAATATCCGTACAGCCCGGTCCGTTCGTCTAAAGAGTATCGCATATCGAGTCTAGGGGGGTGGATAAAGTCAGACCCCTAATAACGCGATAAATCGTGTCGGTATGAAGCCCATCACCACCTGAGAAACTACTGATCCAAATCAGTAATTCTCCACTACCTCGGCTGAGGATTTCTAGTGATGGCCACCCGTGCACTGTGCGACATCAACCCCCAATACCGGGAGAGACGAATCCCCGACGATTCGCTCACTGCCTCCATGTGGCTCGGGACTATACCCAACTAAAACCTGTTTGCACGTCTCCTTTGAGCGTGGTAGGGTAGTAATCTAAGCACAGTGGGAACTCACACGAGACAAATGACGATCTCAGGTCGACAAACTGACATGTACACATGTCACCAGGGAACTGCTATCTGACGATATATATAATACCAACTAGCATGTTCCCGGCGAGTCCTGTCCGGTGTACTCAATGAGCACCTGTATACATCTTAGGTGAACCAACTGACACCAATGGCTTGTGAGACCAGCCACAGCCCCTCGTCGGGGTCTCGACTGTATACACTAATATACTCTGAAGTATCGATGCCCTGTCTCGAAACTCCTACGACTAGGGACACATTAAGGATGTGCTTATAGACCCCAGCTCCCACGTATATGATCGCCATCATACTGCTGGCAGTCAAGCAAGAATCTTATGGGCTCTATCAACATGCAATAGTGAACTAAAGCATGTATACGATGATAAAGACAAACCAGATAGCATACTATCATCTCGAGTAAGACAGTCATGTCGGTATAGGTCCTCCCTAAATCATTGCAATCACGTATCTGCGATCCAATAATTGACTTAGAGGGCACTATATCCAACACATACATGATAGACCTGATTGTCAAAGCATAGGGTATCTCCTGCATGCGAGCCCTCTCTAAATCAGTGTGGGGGAAATCTCTTTGGAGAGAGCGATTTTTGAGATCGTGGGTAAATTTCCACGCTTGGAATCTTCCATACTAAACCTCTTTAGTATGGTGTCAATGTACCTGAATTTGGACAATCCCAAAATCCGTTTATATCTGTCTCTATATATCTTAATCCCCGGGATATAGGAGGCATCGCCCAAATCCTTCATCGAGAACCTTTGTAATAAGAAGAGCTTGACCAAGTGTAGCATAGGAACATCATTTTTTATCAAGAGTATGTTATCCACGTACAATACGAGGAAGACAACCTTACTCTCTACAACCTTCTTGTATATACAAGATTTATTTATGTTTTTGATGAAGTCAAACTCTTTCACTGCCACATCAAAACAGATGTTCCAGCTCCGTGATGTCTGCTTTAATCCGTAGATTTATTTAAGAAGCCTGCACACCTTTCCGCTGCTCCCACTGTCCATGAAGCCCTTTGGCTGTGTCATATATAAGCTCTCTTCTAAATCACCATTTAGAAAAGCGGTCTTGACATCCATCTGCCAGATTTCGTAGTCATAGTATGTAGCGATGGCAAGTAGGATCCGGATGGACTTAAGCATAGCCACTGGAGAAAAGGTTTCATCATAATCCACACCTGATCGTTGACGAAAACCTTTTACTATAAGTCTAGCTTTGAAATTCTCAACTTTTCCATCTACACCAAGTTTCTTCTTAAAGCTCCACTTGTTCCCAATGGGTTTTATCTCTTCAGGAGCAACTTCCAAAGTTCATACTTTGTTGGTGTACATGGATTCTATCTCAGATCACATAGCATCCAACCATTTCACAGAGTCTCCACTCGTGATGGCCTGCTTGAAACTAGTTAGGTCATCATCTTCCATGATGCAATCCTCACTCCCGCCATCAATGAGAAAATCGTAATATCTCTCAGGCGGATGAGAAACCCTACTAGATCTGCGGAGTGGCTGAGGTTCGTCGGGGACTATTGAATCCTCCGTCTCTACCAAATGATCAGCTTTAGTTTGTGTAGCTGGAACTTCTTCCAGTTCTACCTCATTATCACTAATTTCTTTTATAGGAATTTCCTTTTCTAAAAAGGTGGCATGTTGAGCAACAAACATCTTTTGTTCCTCACTGTTGTAGAAGATATATCCATAGGAATCCTTTGGATATCCTACAAATTTGCACAGAACAGACCTTGCCTCGAGCTTGTCCGGATTTTGCTTTTTAACATAGGACGGATGTAACAACCCTAAACTTTCTGTACAAAATTTTTCAAAATACAGAAAAGAATACCTAAGCTTGAGCACAAATTATAAATTTGATTTTCTTTTGAATAGCAAGAAAACACTTGTAGCTCATTGGTAAAGTCTTGCACTGCTGTGACGTAGCCCCTGTGATCGAATCCCCCCAGCCACATATATTTTTAATTGATTTTCTTTTAATCTTTTAGAAGCCTAATAGTTTGCACATGCACTACACGCAAAATGAAGAGTCACACAGAAATCAAACATGTGCACGGAAGTATACAAAACTATGTGAACACGTGGAAGAAATCCCACACCCCATACCCCCATCTCGACCGGCTAGATGTTGATTTTAACCGGCACCGCCGGCCCCCCATAGGGTCCCTAATTTTTTAACTCTGTACCCTTTCGCCTACTCTACTACCCCCATGTTGTTTGTTTACTCTGCAATTATCCAGAGAGTGTAATTTCACTTTTTAATTCTAATTTTAATGCATATTTTTAATGCATTCTTTAACTCTCAAAACCCTAATTTTCACTATAAATACCACACCATATTTCACCCCTCCTCACTCGGAATTTCATTAAAAAAACTCTATAAAATTTCCAAGTCCTAAGTTGTGCAAGTGGAGTTAGCAAAGGACAAAATTCCGACGAAGTTTCAAGAAGATTCCGGCGACGAAACGACGTCCCGACGGTTCCAAAATCTTTCCCTACCTCCCCTCTTCTTAATAGCTTGTAAGTCCCCTCTCCCTAATATTTTTCTATTCTAAAACTCATCTTTTTCAAAACTCATCGGAAGCGGAGTTATTCTGACTTCCGATTCGTTTTTCTTTAAAAACTCCACTTTTCTTAAACAATAAAATACCATATTCTCATATAATGTTTAATAAATATAAATAAACATATTAGAACAAGTTTCATCTCAAAATAATTCATATTGCAATTTCTATTTCACTTTTACAGTAAATTACCATCATGATACATACAACTTGTAAATATTCAATTTAACCATATTACCTTTAGATAACTCACGAGATAATAATCTACCTCATCACAACACACATTTTTGACACAGCACGATGAATTTTTGGATTCTAGGTTATGGGATAATACGCTTTTACGAATAAATACCTTAAATAATTAAAAACAGATTTCTTTAAAAAGAGTGTTAATTAAATTCCTTGCAATTGTGCCTCTACAACCCATATTGGGGAACCCCAATCGGGATGGTGCGGGTTATCTCATATCCTCGGGCCTAGTAGAGCGATATGTAGACCTCCGCAAGGAGCATTCGATCTCGATGGAATTTTTGATGCAATTTTTAAGTAAATGATATTTCTAAAAAATAAATAAACTTTATCTTTATTATATATATATATATATATATATATATATATTATCAAGATATCTATTTTAAATATAATATATGAATATTCCATGTTTTCTAAATCAAAGGGATCATCAAGTTCATGAAACTACCATTACAATTCAAGGCAATTCCAATATTTCAATAAAATACCATATACAATGAAAACTAGGTTCTACTCACTAGAAAATTTCACTTTTATAAAATATACATCGATGAAAACCCTAAAGACAATAATTAAATACTTGAGGTATATTTTGAAAATATATCAAAACTATTTTTACATAAAACCCCCTCAAGTTATATTAAATTATAATAAGGACCCTAGTAAACATAGGTTTAAGCGGGACCAATTCTCTTGAGCCTCGGGGAGCCAGAGAATATGGGTGCTTGCCTATCTAAGTAGACAATCTAACAACAGTGTTATCAACACGGTAATTGTCTTGGAAAAAGATACAAATCCCGTCGTCCATGTGCAGCAGTTACCGATAACTCCAAAACAATCAGGACCTCAATTCTGTTTAAAAATCTAACTCAGTTCAAGTCATGATCAAATCTATTTATAATCTATCTTGAATTCAATTCAAGTATAACTGCAATATAACATGAATCCATGAATGCCAGAATACAATCTATAACAACATGAACACGACTGAACCGAACTATAGATATACTCTGTTTATATGAATATCCATTTATATCCATTCCGTTTACTGATATCATGGTTTCAGCAAGTTTTCTATTTACTACAAGACAATACAAGATAATACAATCAGTACAATCAATACAATCAATACAATAAATAATACGAGGTTTATAATGAGGTAGACTGGTACGGAACATATTAAAGGTGGCACAAGGTGGTCACTAAAAGACGTAATTACATCCATGCCTTTGTTCCATGGTATTTTCTGTAGGGTTCCTAGGCACTCTATTGGAGTCTCACAAGTGATCAAACATGCCCAATTGAAATTTTACGGTGCCGAGAAACCCTAGACTACGGATCGTTAACTAGATATATAGGCAAAGCAAGCATGTAATCGAATTAAATGCAAAGGGAAAGTGACTACAACCTTTGTAGATCCAGTCCACCACTTCCTAAGCTCCACGATGATCTCCCTCCGCTTTCCAAATCAAACCCTTGACTCTAGCATTGACATCATCGAAGAATGGGCGGGCTTGATCGTCGGTTCGATGCCGAAGATGATCTACGTCGAGGCATCACAAGAACAAGCTCCAACTTCACCAAGCTTTGAAAACTTGTGAAGTAAACACCCTATACAACTTGGCAAGAGGTAGAGGATGAAGAAATAGGAAGTGGGTAGACTTTAGAATTGGATTTCTCACTTGATTTCACTAGTTGCCATTTTACTAGAAAGCTTTTCTTTTTCTAGCTCTTGAAGAAGAAGAAGAAAGATATGGTAAGTATTGTTTTTTAAAATGAAAAAGAATTAAATCTTATCATACTTTCAACCTTAGTTAGGTGTAGAGAAAAGACCATGGTTAAAAGGTTGGTTAGGGTTAAGCATAAGAACAAAAGAGTGACTTAGTAAAAGTTTCAAGAAACTTCAACTAAAAACAAAACATTCAACCATTCATTTATCCTTTTCTTTTTCCAAAATGAATAAATAAGAAAGATAAATGAATAAATAATCAAAACCCTAATCATTAACTTAAACCATGGTTTCATTCTTTACACTTAACCAAGTAAGCATGTATCATCAAACATGATACAAACATGTGCACAAAACTATATCGCATATACAATGTGCACAATTCAAGTGAGAAAATCCTTTTAAAGTGAACCAATACTAGTTAACGCAAAGTAATATATCAAATATATAAATATGCACTAAATCATTAAATCAACACTTGATTTAACGATCCGGTCATATCGGATATAACCGACTAGTATCATATGTATCGGCTTATCGAATCAATCCTTGATTCGATAACTAGGTTATATCGCATATAACCAATCGATACATTGATCGCGAGAATGGAATACGATATCACATACTCGAATTATTCTCGGTCCCGCACATATCTCATATGCGCTCCTATTTCGTTTCGCTTGAGCCAGGAAACCTCTGTGTAGGACTCTAAAGACTCGTCAATACGCCGGCAGCAGATGATGATCATATCAAGCATCCATAAGCCGCAAGCGGTCTGCTAAACGTAACGGCCACCCGGGTATTGAGCGATCAGAAGATCGACGAGCAAGCCCGCTCACACTCCTGTGAATCCAACCAGTAACACTTACCGTACAGTCCGGTCTGTTCGTCTGATATGTCGCATATCTCGCCTAGGGGTGGTAAAGACCCCAATAGCTCGATAAGTCATGCCGACGTAGGGTCCATAACTATCGTGAAACTACTGATAACTCTTACCAGTATATCACTGCAACCCTGGCCAGGGATTTCCTGTTATGGCCAGTCGTGCATTGCGCAACATCAACCCCCAATACCGGGAGAGACGAATCCCCTCCTATCTCTCATTGCCTCCATGTGAATCGGGACTGTACCCAAAAACCACCTGTTTGCACGACTCAGTAGAGCCTTGGTAGGGTGGAAATCAAAGCACAGTGGGAGACACACAAGACTCTATGACGATCTCGGGTCAACAGACTAAGCTGTACCAGTGTCACCAGAGAACTGCCATCTGACGTGAGGTATAATACCATCTGGGAGTTCTCGGCGAGTCCGTTCAGTGTACCCAGTCTCCACCGAGCACCCGCATACCATCTTCGATGTCAAACACCAATGGATATGGGATCATCCATCGCCCATCGCACGGGTCGAGAAGATATGCGCTAGTCTACTCTGGAATATCGATGCCCCGTCTCGATATTCCCTCGACTAGGAACATTTCAAGGATGTACTCATGGACTACCCAGGCCCCACTGGTATGATCTACATCATAGTCCTGGAAGTCGAGTACACATCCTAAGGGCTTTATCAACATGTAATCAGAGAGACAGAAAGTATACACGTTAAGATAAAGAGCAACCAGATAGCGTACTATCATGTCGAGCAAGAAAGTCCTTCCTATATATGTCCCAGCATCCACTACAATATACATCCAATGTACAGTAATGGCCTCTAGGGCATACATATAACTAACAATCTCCCACTTGCACTAGGGCCATCTGTAGCAGTGATTACAGTATCACATACTCAACCATCCCCTAAACATCTCTCTTTGGGGAAAAGGCCTTCGTGAGTGGATCCGCCGTGTTGTCCTCTGAGTCTACTCTCCTAACCTCGATCACCCTAGAGATCAACTATCTCCATGATCAGGTGATGCTGCCTCAGAATATGTCTGGGTCACTGATGGGACCAGGGTTCCAGGGTCGAAGCCACACTTCCATTGTCATACAATGGCAGGAACCTGGTTCATCTTATGAACCAATATACACCCAAACTTCCTCTTTGGTAGTATCTTTAATAGCGATGTTACCAGCCTTTATCGTCTAGTTTGTCACGGTATCTAGCTTGGAACTCTTCCAACATACCGTCCCTTTACTGAGGGTAAAGACAATGCCTGTGACTGACATTCAGTCGTCTTTATCACCCTGGAACTCTTCCAGTGATTCTCCCCAGGATCGATTGATACCATCTCACTATAACTAGTGAGTATCCTAACATCCAATTAGATCTATCTCATAGATCCAAAGCTTAGGATATAGTAGGTATCACTTTGATCCTATATGGAGAATCATTGTGATAAGCGGAGATTGATCGAGCGTAGCATAGAAAACTCCTTCCCTAACAAGAGTATGTTATCCACGTACTCTACGAGGATCGTCACCATACTCCCTACTACCTTTTTGTTTATACAAGGTTCATCTACCATTTTGATGATGTCAACTTCTTTGACTAATCTATCAAAACAGATGTTCCAACTCCGCGATGCCTGCTTTATCTTATAAAGCATCTTGCACACTTTTCCGCTGCTCCCACTGTCTACGAGGCCCTCTGGCTGTGTTCTTATAGACGTTCTCTTCTAAATCAATATTTAGAAAAGTAGACATGGCACCCAACCACCAGATATCGTATTCATGGTATGTAGCCGTGGCAAGTAGGATCTGGATGGACTCAAGCATAGTCCCTAGAAAAGGTTTCATCATTATCCACACCTGGTTGATGACTAAAACCTTTAACAAGTCTAGCTTTAAAAGGCTCAACTTTTCCATGTACACCAAGTAATCTTCTCAAGATATACTTGCTCCTGATGGGGATTTAACCCTTCAGATATAGCAACCAAAGTCCATACTTTGTTGGTGTATAAGGATTCCATCTCAGATTACTAAGCATCCAGCCATTCTTACAGAGTCCCTACTCTCGATGGCCTGCTCGAAACTGATTGGGCCATCATCTCATGATGCAATCCTCGCTCCCACTGTCATCGAGAAACCGAGGTATCTCTCAGGCAGGCGAGGAACCCTACCAGATTGGCGGAGAGGCTGAGGTTCGTCGGGGACTATAGAATCCTTTGGTTCTGTCAAATCTTCAGCTGTAGTTTCGTATAGCTGGAACCTTTCCAGTTCTACAGAACTGACCTTGCCTTGATTTTTTCTGGATTTTGCTTTTGACATAGGCTGGACAATCCCAAATCTTAACTTACTTAAGAGATAGGATCTTCCCATACCATATCTTATATGGAGTGGTAGGCACTGATTTGATTCGAACCTAATTCAATAGGTATGCAGCTTCTCAAGCGCATAACTCCCAAAAAGGAAATAGGTAACTCAGTAGTACTCATCATAGAGCACACCTTATCATATAGGGTGTGAATGCTCCGCCCCGATATACCATCGTGCTATGGTTTATACGAAGGAGTAATGCTGAGAGAGAATCTCATTTTCTTTTAGAATAGTCCAGGAATGCTATGCATAAGTATTCTCATCCCCGATCTCATCATAGGATATAATACTTATACCCGTATTTTGGTTCTCTACTTCCTACTTATATTCTGTGAATACCTCAAAAGGTTCGGACTTATATTTCAACAGGAATATATGACTGAATCTTGAGAGACCATCAGAGAATATAATGAAGTATAAAGAACCAGTCCTGGCATGTGTAGACAGGAGACCTTACATACATCATCATGCATCAGTCCCAAGAGTTCATTAACTCTTTCTCTGCTTCCAGTAAACAGAGCTGGTGTCATTATATCTTTGTGACATGACAGGCAAGTTTCACAAGATGTAAATTCAAACTGATTTAAATATGCATCTAAAATGTAACTTCAGCCAGTCGGGTCGCATTGATATGACATAGTCTACAATGCCTCAAGAAGAATTCGTTCATTTCTGAACTCTTCTTCCTGTGTGTGTTCAGTATACAAGGAACTGTAGTTTGATTTAGAATGTCAATGCTTTTAGATAACGTGCCTGAACCGATCAACTTTTGATATAGGAAATGTTCAAAACATTATCCACCAATACAAAATTTTATCATTTCTTTACTAATAAAGAGACTAATATGATTTTGTATATCAGGTTCGGTATCTAATAGCATTTGTTCAGAATCAATGTATTCTTAATACAGGGTGACAGTGACCAACAGACTTGGCTGCAACACTTGCCCCGTTTTCTGCCTCATGAAACTTATCACCCGTTCTCAGTTTTTCTACCCTTTTTTTTAGCCCTATGTAACAGATTATATATCTGGGATCCTGATCCGGTATCATATACCCAGGATGCAGAGGATACTGAGAAACAGTTCTTTGTAATGAACACACCCGAAGGAGATGCATCATATGCACTTTCTTCGTTTGGGCGGCATAGGAATTCTGGTATTCCCCAATTTCCTGCTCTGTCTTATAACAATTATCAGTTGGAGCGGGACCAACGTTCCCCAGCTCAGTATAACAAGCGGGTTCGGTCAATACATCCGTATTATTATCTTGATTAAGGCGTGATATGGTCGCTACCAGGAGAGAGAGAGAAGAAAACACTCTGCGTGCGCTCTTGCAAGATCAGATTGGTTATATATTTTATCTAATCAGGATGGCTCCCACTGTTTTTATCAAATCTTCCTTCAAACCTTAAAAGAAAAGACTAGCCGGGATTAATTACACTCTACAAGTTCGCCAATCTTTCAGCCAGGCCAGTGTCGGTACTTTGAGGGAGGTTCCCCGTGCTTTCGCACGGACCTAATTATAGTAAACCTCGTTTTCCCAGAGGCGTAACCCCGTTGACACCTTTCTAGACACCTACTTGATCGGCTAATTGCAAAGTGCAAAACTCTCCCAGGAGTAACAATTACTCACAATGGGTATCGGGATCCAACTATCATATAGAAGGTATGCAATCTCATTGCAAATTTCAACACTTGAAACTCCCGATAAAGGTTTTTACTCCTAGCACCTATGACCTTGGCTAAGGTCAACAAATCATAGGTACTAGTCAAGTTCTACCCGTCATTTCGTGATTAATTAGACCCACCCACATGACCCTTGGCTAAGGTCAACAAAGCCACATGACTGTCCTAACTAATCGCATCATATGCGGTGTAGGAAGACATCACTTAGCTACCGTACACTGTGCCTTGACTATGGTCAACAAACACAGCATGAATACTAAGTACTCTACTTCCTAAAATGACGGAGGGTTGCGAATGGTTTTTGTGAAAACCTTTAACGCTTTGAACTTGATCTCGTTGCGGAATCAAATGGTTTTTAAATGGAATGTTTTTGAGGCTTTTCTAGTTTTGCTAAAAGGGTCACTCCCGGTGAAGGGATCGTCGGCCCTTTCCTCGTCGAATGAGGTGCGGGATATATCATATATATTACTGTGCAAAGCAGAAACTATAGAAGCGATCAAAGACAAACCGAGTGTGTAGCATCTGCCAGTTATTGCTAAAGGAGTCACTCCCGGTGAAGGGATCTCGGTCCTTTCCTCATCGAATAAGGTGCAGGATGTTCTATAATGAACACCACGATGCAAAGCAAGAACTGTAGCTACCTGTTTTTATTTTGAAATTCGATTCCACAACATCAATTAGGTTTATTTTCTTTCATTAATCTCATTAATGAATATCCCATCAATTAAGTCCACCTAAACATCACAGATAAATATAACGTACGCTTATGCCATCCGCATTCGCCTCGATGTCCCGTCTGCACCGTTAGGTTAGGTAACTAACGGCAGAGTGGGGCAGGGCTAGCGCGGGTGTAAAACATAAGCAACGTTTATATAATATATCATATATACTATATATAATATCTGTCACAGAACATTACATAATCACATCACAGATAAATCACAGCAGAAGAAACATATGAAATATTGGATATACTAGGACGTCCGTGTTTTCAATACGAGCCAGTATAAAACACGGATTCCACGGTCGTAATGAATAGCCTATCCCACACCCCTAGATCCCTACGAGAGCGGCAAGCAACCCTACCAATTCTAGGGTTAGGAGACCCGGACTCGACTCCTCGAGATGGTCTCCCACTGGACCCTAGAACCCGGTTACTTGTGCTCCCCTCCTTGGGTCTATCCTAGTGCAGAAAAGTAAATAATATACATCAACGGTGACATCTTCCGCAACCTGGAAGTGCCCCAATAAAAGAATATTACATACAAGTTTTTACATGAAAGAAAATGAAAAACACTCATCTCACATAAAAACCCCCCGGCTATTCAAACACGATGATCCAATATAACATATCCAGCAACACATAACATCACATGTCATCAACGTAAGTAAATATGCGCATCCCAATTGTCGTTGACATATAGCAACGAAACCGGCGATATCACATATTACACTTACGGTCACAGAAAAGAAAGTGTAAAACTACAACAGTTGGAATCCACAACCACCTCAGACATCGCATGCCTGACCAAATGAATTCTTTAGACATCGCATGCCTAACAATTATAAACCCCGCATTTTAGTCTCATTATCGAAAACACTTTTCAATATCAAGTCGGGCAATTCAACAAGATTCCCGACATTCTGATAGAATGCTCGTCGTAAACTTTAGTAGGCGGCCGCACCCCCGATGCCGTCGACGAAGTGCACCAAGGCGGAACACCGCTACCACGAGCACCCGAACGGATGCTTTCGGCGACGGGGTTCTCCTACAGTCACTTGGTCGGGGCTATGGGGTGAAGCTGTCTATTAAGTTTACTCGGCGAGTATCCGCGTACGATACGTGATTGCGACGGACTTTTGATCACATCAAAATTCCATGGCAACCGATCATTTGAGACTAAACTGCTACGTTTATAATATTCATTCCGTTATCTCATAACAATTTGTGAATTCCAAGTATTGTATCACATTCCGGATAAATGGAAAATGTTAAACTTTTCGATCGAACAATCGAACACCCAAGTTTTCCCGATACAGCTCAACACATGAAATAAGTCTAACAACATTCAGTTCGTGCCTCAGTACCAACGGTCCAGCCGTAGAAGGGTCAAGCCAACGCCTCACATGTGGCACGCTGTACTGCCCCAAACCCGAAGGTTCAAAGGGCAGTTCAAGACGGTCACATAATCGAGTTAAGGTTTGTTGTCTTCTAGAGGGTCTATCGCGTTACTTGCACTACTTAGAACGTCGTTAAACTACGGAAAAATCCAACACTTGGAAACTTCCCGGCAGGGGAAAAAGTGGGTATTTATATCCGGCCGAACTTTTTAACATATTCTAAAATTTATCCGGAAAAGCACACCGACAAAATTAGATAGTCCGATCGAATACACCGAGTCCCCAATACAACTCAGAAAATACAACTCTGGAATAAAATATTAAAAATCCCCAGGAAAACCAGCACAGACAGCTAAGAACTACTGTGCAAAATTGGATGCACAAAACGACAAAAGGGCCGCGGATCCGCCGCATGAGCCTCCTGTAAGGCCGCGGATCCGCGCCGCCTTTATGGAATCAATCCCTCGAATTTTACAGTAACCCTTATATCTTCCTGCTGATTTTTCTGAATATTTTTAATCTACAAAAAACCACGTTTTACAGAAAAGTCCAGAGAGCATTTTTCAAGTCGGGTTTTGGGTCGATCGGACTTCTAATTCCGTCGGGACTTCGCCTAAGGCTCTAGCTAGGCTCTGATACCACTGTAGGGTTCCTAGGCACTCTAATGGAGTCTCACAAGTGATCAAACATGCCCAATTGAAATTTTACGGTGCCGAGAAACCCTAGACTACGGATCGTTAACTAGATATATAGGCGAAGCAAGCATGTAATCGAATTAAATGCAAAGGGAAAGTGACTACAACCTTTGTAGATCCGGTCCACCACTTCCTAAGCTCCGTGATGATCTCCCTCCGCTGTCCAAATCAAACCCTTGACTCTAGCATTGGCATCATCGAAGAATGGGCGGGCTTGATCGTCGGTTCGATGCCGAAGATGATCTACGTCGAGGCATCACAAGAACAAGCTCCAACTTCACCAAGCTTTGAAAACTTGTGAAGTAAACACCCTATACAACTTGGCAATAGGTAGAGGATGAAGAAATAGGAAATGGGTAGACTTTAGAATTGGATTTCTCACTTGATTTCACTAGTTGCCATTTTACTAGAAAGCTTTTCTTTTTCTAGCTCTTGAAGAAGAAGAAGAAAGATATGATAAGTATTGTTTTTTAAAATGAAAAAGAATTAAATCTTATCATACTTTCAACCTTAGTTAGGTGTAGAGAAAAGACCATGGTTAAAAGGATGGTTAGGGTTAAGCATAAGAACAAAAGAGTGACTTAGTCAAAGTTTCAAGAAACTTCAACTAAAAACAAAACATTCAACCATTCATTTATCCTTTTCTTTTTCCAAAATGAATAAATAAGAAAGATAAATGAATAAATAATCAAAACCCTAATCATTAACTTAAACCATGGTTTGATTCTTTACACTTAACCAAGTAAGCATGTATCATCAAACATGATACAAACATGTGCACAAAACTATATCGCATATACAATGTGTATAATTCAAGTGAGAAAATCCTTTTAAAGTGAACCAATACTAGTTAACGCAAAGTAATATATCAAATATATAAATATGCACTAAATCATTAAATCAACACTTGATTTAACGATCCGGTCATATCGGATATAACCGACTAGTATCATATGTATCGGCTTATCGAATCAATCCTTGATTCGATAACTAGGTTATATCGCATATAACCAATCGATACATTGATCGCGAGAATGGAATACGGTATCACATACTTGAATTATTCTCGGTCCCACACATATCTCATATGCGCTCCTATTTCGTTTAGCTTGAGCCAGGAAACCACTGTGTAGGACTCTAAAGACTCGTCAATACGCCGGCAGCAGATGATGATCATATCAAGCATCCACAAGCCGCAAGCGGTCTGCTAAACGTAACGGCCACCCGGGTATTGAGCGATCAGAAGATCGACGAGCAAGCCCGCTCACACTCCTGTGAATCCAACCAGTAACACTTACCGTACAGTCCGGTCTGTTCGTCTGATATGTCGCATATCTCGCCTAGGGGTGGTAAACGTCAGACCCCAATAGCTCGATAAGTCATGCCGACGTAGGGTCCATAACTATCGTGAAACTACTGATAACTCTTACCAGTATAACACTGCAACCCTGGCCAGGGATTTCCTGTTATGGCCAGTCGTGCATTGCGCAACATCAACCCCCAATACCGGGAGAGACGAATCCCCTCCTATCGCTCATTGCCTCCATGTGAATCGGGACTGTACCCAAAAACCACCTGTTTGCACGACTCAGCAGAGCCGTGGTAGGGTGGAAATCAAAGCACAGTGGGAGACACACAAGACTCTATGACGATCTCGGGTCAACAGACTAAGCTGTACCAGTGTCACCAGAGAACTGCCATCTGACGTGAGGTATAATACCATCTGGGAGTTCTCGGCGAGTCCGTTCAGTGTACCCAGTCTCCACCGAGCACCCGCATACCATCTTCGATGTCAAACACCAATGGATATGGGATCATCCATCGCCCATCGCATGGGTCGAGAAGATATGCGCTAGTCTACTTTGGAATATCGATGCCCCGTCTCGATATTCCCTTGACTAGGAACATTTCAAGGATGTACTTATGGACTACCCAGGCCCCACTGGTATGATCTACATCATAGTCCTGGAAGTCGAGTACACATCCTAAGGGCTTTATCAACATGTAATCAGAGAGACAGAAAGTATACACGTTAAGATAAAGAGCAACCAGATAGCGTACTATCATGTCGAGCAAGAAAGTCCTTCCTATATATGTCCCAGCATCCACTACAATATACATCCAATGTACAGTAATGGCCTCTAGGGCATACATATAACTAACATTTTCGACGGAGCCTTGTACTACGGGTTATCAAAGTCCATGGTGTAAGTTGGACTCCTCTCGTATACACTGGCATATTCTATACCAAGTTACAAAGACTACGTTAACATGACAATCAAACATTATATTAGATATACTCTCTTTTCTGTCAATTCTACTTCTTCTTTCTTTAGGACTTACTGAGCGATTGTTCGCTGACAACATTCTTATTTCTCTTTTTCTTTAGAATGTTGTCAGGTAGATCAGACTCACTGGTGATCGAGCCCAGTACTGAAGACTTAGAGCAGTTAGCCTTTGACCCCCCCGAGCTTTAGATACTTGTATATACTTTTCATTTCAGTTATGTCATTTTTTAGGAATTGTTTTCCATTCATATATTTACATTTCCAGCTGTACTTGTAAAGAATTATTAAATAAATAAAAGTTGTTGTTAATTTATATTCCTATCTCTTGTGTACATTTTACTTTATATTTCTTAGATATGCTTAGCGTATTTACTTCGGAGTAAATATGTAGTGAGTTCAGTCGCGTCTCCTTACCGTATACCGGGAAGCGGGGTATGACAGGTTTTATTGGCGGCCCATGCAGGTCAGTGCTACATGGAACCCTACCATGCAGGTCAGTTCTGCATGGACATGCGGGTCAATTCTGCATGAAGTCCTTAGCAATATAACATAAGAATTAGAAACTGAAAACATTCTTTACAATTCATATTCCCTTAATCTTACAATTTCATATATTTTGAATCTGTCATAACCTTATATTTCTTTCAAGGTTATGGATTCTCCAAAAAACACCAGCACCAACTTCAACAACACAACACCAACTCTACCGCTTACGTCTACCGTTGCTTCTCCGATCAATGAGCAGATGGTACTGCTTGAGGCGATTCGAAGCCTCCTGGAAGGACAGCAACAGCATAACATACTGCTATTCTGATGAACCGTCCAGAAGCGGAAGCGCCCGGAGTGAAGCAATTCCGGGCATTTCACCCAAAACAATTTTCAGGAAAAGAGAGCCCTCTGGAAACCGAAGGATATGCTCAGAGTGTCGAGGATGATCCAGCGGCTGCACAAGTGCCAGAGATCGATTGGGTTCGAGTTGCGAAGCTGCAACTCACTGACAACGCCCGAGTTTAGTAGAAGGCGGAAGAAAGCCGTCGTGACCAGCCGATCGAATAGAAAACCTTTCGCGACATGTTCGACGCAAAGTAATTTCCAGAGACTGCCCGATTTGACATGGAACAGCAATTCATCCATCTACAACAGGGTTCTATGTGGACCAAGTCTGTGGATGAATATGATGCTGAGTTTACCATGCTCAGTAGGGAAGATATGTATCAATTTTTGATTTTAAAACATCACATACTACACAGCTAACATAAGACCGCAACAGATTCGCGGCATACTTGATACCGACTGCTAAGATCAGGGCTAGACGATTTCAGCAAATGTTAGATTCGGAAATCCAAGCTGCCATAGCTACATGGAATTTCCCAACCCACGACCTGGCTTTGAAAGCTGTCTGTCGATATGAGGCAGTAGTGAAGAGGATGAGCAGACCCCAATCTGCCGGAGTGAAGCGCCCTGCCACTCAGATGGCAGGAGGAGCCTCTTCAAGGTCATCGTTTGTACCCAGTGGACTAAAAGTAACAGATAACCAGCCAAGTCCAGATTTTTTCTTGACGGACACTTATGGAAGGACTGTAAGCGCGCAAAAGGCCTGTGATTAGTTTGTGGCGCATCCAATCATGGAATTGGAGGGGTCGGGTGAGCTAGCAAAAGCAGGTCAGTTCTTATGTCACGACCCAAAAAAGGCAAATGAATGGCACTTGCATTTGGTTAAGTCTATAGGACTACACCTAATACAAGTAAGCCAAAAGCCTAGAAATCTAAACCTTTTTAAGAGAAAATATTAGAGGTGACGTTTTGAAATAATGGTATAATGAAAACAAGTTCCTTCCACAAAACATAAATAATAGTATACGAAAATGCAATGTTTATTTTTAACTTGAAAACATTTTCGTCATTGAAAATTTAGGCAGCACCTCCTTTGTATAACTTAACCCAAAAACGGTACAAACAAAATAATATAATATAAGGCATCCCCAATCGGGAGCTAGCTCTTCGCCAATTGGCGGAAACAACAACGCATGATAAAATATAAGTATACAACACCGAAGACGAGGATCAAAACTCAGAAAGAAAGCAAGAAAACTAAACATCAGGAAAACCAGAAGCAACAATACATAAGCGCGACTCTAAGGCTGAAAGAATAAACAACTATGGATTTCTAAGTCTACTAAATATACAAAGTCTGGTTGATCGAGCTTAACTAGATACAAGTGAAATAAATAAACAATATAAGCTGGTGGTCACGAAGCAAATGTATTCCACCTATCCAGCAATCACTCAAAAGAATATGAAGTGCCAGCAAGCTCTACGAAACCTGTACGGCTAAAACTGAAAGAAACTGTGGCACAACGGGGGTGAGTTGCCAACTCATGAGTAGAAGACATCACCGGGTAGAAACCGGATGTATGGTGATCTCCTAGGTCATACAATAATATACTAATACTACAACAAGGGTAACGTTATAGCATAAGTGTGATATCAAAGTACTTGTGTCCGTGTCATGAGTAATTATATGTCATGTGTAATATGTAAGAATGCATCATCCAACGTGTGTCCAGCAACGACACACAAACCATGATAAAAACGGAGTGCCCAGCACCGACACTCACAACATCATGAAGTCCGTGTCCAACAGCGACACATAAATCCTCAAATCTCGAGCTCCGTCAGTCTGGATCGGCCCATGGGCTCCGTCAGTCCGGATCGGCCCATAACATCAAATCTCACGACTACGGTCGGTATCCTTCGGATATCCGCCGCGCCCGACACCACCGGTAGGTAACCTGCCCCTGCCAGGCTCATCGTCTACAACTCGAGCTTCTTTTCCCGGGATACCATACCGGGCCCACCATGTACCCGATACTGTTCATCCTACTCCTCGAATCGGGTCTCGAAAACTAACAGAAATCAGGAAAACTTGTGGTGGACGACACATACCTCATATCACGAGAAAACCGCAACTTACATTTTAAAAATGATAACGAGTTTATAAAAGTCTTGCAGTTTTTCCCCAAATCCAGAAATCTCATAGAAAATCCGAAATCCGAAAATCAAGAGTCAATAAGCAGAGAATATCGGCATAAAGCCCACAATATTGCATAACAGAATGAATATATAAATGCATGGAGTATCTAAGCAAGGAATGCAATATCTAAACTAGCACATGAGAGCAAGCATAATAATAATAATAATATGTTGAAACTACTAGCTAGCAGGTTATACCAATGAAGTAATGTTTTCTAAAGTGTACGTGACATGGCAATTGCCGATGATGATGTGTGTGAGCTGGCAAGCAAGTGTACGTGGAACATATGCATCATCGGTAATGGTGCCGGTGTCCTAAAAGATCATAATAGTTAAAGAAACACATGTATAAACTTGCAATGCGATGAGAACAACATGAATATAACGGAGAATGAGTAGTAAACGCTACATTGTAGAATATACATATCTATATACGAGTCATACAGTTTTGGTGTTTGAAATAGCACAAATCGTGGTTTTTAGAAAAATAAGGGCTACGGTGTTTTTAAGAAAAGATATGTCCTTTGAAAATCCGTAGCATCTCTCGGATTATCATTTAAAAGCACTCACAATTCGTTAGTTTTTGAAAATAGGTATGACTCGAGCCTAGTCTAACATCTACCTAATTAACTAAAAGGCTAAACTAAGAAACTAGTCGAAAGGTAATAAGAAATCCATATTATCCCGAGCCGATATATCTAATAGTCGGCGATCCAGCCTCATATCGTCACGGACGGTAATAATACATCGTACTACATCCACGAGTCAAGAGTGCGGATCAATCATCATATCTATACTTCGTACGGTAAAATCCATCATACAGCATCCCCAAAATCGAGGGTACGGGTCAACTATCATATATACATCATCATTCATATGATATCATCATCAAACAATATCATGATCAGGGGTACTGTTCTAAAGTCTCATACATTCCAATATCATCAACACATATTATCGTATGTATGAATACACATTTCCCAACGATTCAGTATATTATCATATCGTATATCATACTACGACTCAAGCACATATCAAAATCTCACGTTATCATGCCTGATCATATCGACTCATCTCCAAGTATCATATACCATCCTCATCTCACGTGTATATGTGTGTGTGTGTGTGTGTGTATAAACCTACACTCATACACACACACATACACACACACATATACACACAAAATCAAGTGTGCATGTATGCGTGTGGGTGTGACTACATATAACCTGTGATTCGCCTCCAAGATAAGCATCCTCTGGATAAGTCTTCCTAGATCAACCTAATCTAACCTAAGGTCTTCTAAATACCCTACTCGCTTAGTATCCAATATCATATCCAAACTCATAATAATAATACGGTAATAACCCTATTCTACGTTTGCGGGGGTGCAATACGCCAACCACCCGACTTCCCCCATAGATATACATCTACTCACCTCGATCCTCGCTTGCCGAAGTCGATGACTCCACGCTTTCCCTTGTTGTCCAAAGTCCACATGAAGGTGCCTACATATATAAACACATAGTATCGTAAATAAGAATCGCGTACGAAAACCAAAACGGCACATGAATCACACATAGGTTAAAAGCTATGTTCTACGCATGAAAGAATAACCAAACAACTCCCGATATTGACGTACAAACATTAAGTGACCAAGACAAAACAAAAATACTAAAGTTCAAGTTTACAGAATTCACAAACCGAAATCAGAAACTATGAAAAAATCGTCCAGATTTTATTCCAGGTGAAATTAGTCAATTTTGCATACGTGAAGGGTCTAATTAACTGATAATGGGGCAATGGACCAAGCATGAATCATTTTTACCTCATCCAGGCCGCAAATTGCAGCCAAATCTAATTTATTGGCAGCCAGGCAATGGATTTAGGGTCTCGAGTCTCTATGGTAGCTTCCAGGTTGCCTGCATGTCTCACTGTGTTCGCTATATAATTTTTAGGATTTCCTAGTTGTAGCAGATCTCAATGTATTACAACAAATTCTCACAACCCGACATTGGAGATTCTAAGTTCTTGTCTTGGGGTTAGGGTCTCGGGTTTTATCCAAAATTCTAACACTACTGAGGTTATGGTCACTAAATACACCCCAAACACACTCCTACAAGTCAGACTAAACCCCAAAGCTCATATTGGAAATTCTAAGATCACTAAACCTCATTAGTTCTATTCTAAACTAAACTAGAAGATAAGAAGAAATAAATTCTAAACTAATGGTGTGGAAATATACCTCATTTGGCAGCTCAAGAATTTTCTTGAGTTGCTCAAAATTTTCAAAACCTCAACTTGGTTGGTCCATGGAGTTTGTAAGGGGATTGGGATCATTTTTTGTGAAGAGGTTAAGGTGTTTAGTGGTGGCTTTGGAGGTGTTGTATAGAGATAGAAGAGGTGGAGGTAAGAGGAGGAGAAGATGAAGAAGGATGAGCAAGTGAAGAATGCGTTATGGCAAGAGAGTGTAGAAACTTCCCTCCCCCCCCTCTCTCACCCCTCAACCATGACACTTGTCCCATCATGTCACTTTCATCTCATTTCTTTTATTATCTTTCCTCTTTTTTTTTAAAAGCAAAAACCAATAAAATGGAAAAATGGAGCCATTGTTATAAAATGCAACAAATCTTTTGCAACATGTCATGTTGCATGAGAAATACATAAATGAGATTAATGCATAATTAGTAAAAATTAATCATGGTTAGCAATAAGATTATATACAATTAATTGTATAATAAATTGTAGAATGTCCAAATCACATAAATTCTTTCAAAAATCAATATTCATGCTAATTTTCCAAACCATAGGTATATAATTATACCATTTCATTTAAACCAAAACTCATATTTTAAATAATATTCATGAAATTTATTATTTTAATTATTTTAATTCTCAAAAGCAATATTTTATTTTCTGAAATGTTAAACCTTATAAATGCAACACAGTTCCAACTCACAACATTTATCCGCAGTGGCCAACTATCCAGGCTCCTGCACCTCGTCTTGCTCTTCCAGCTCCACCTCCACGTGGACCTCCTGCACAGCTTAATCGCCAATTCCATCAGGCACTGAGGAGCATGTCTCGAGGGCAGAGAAACATGGCCTGAGGACAGAGGAATGTTCTTCCAGCTAGGAGGAATGTACCCGGACGTCAGGCTTTCATATCAGCAGCCGTAGAAGCCGAGACTGTAGACTAGGGTAACCCTGGTAATTCCCTCACATCTTTCCAAAACTTTTGCATTCTTTCATTCTTCCAAATATTTTTCATGCACTATCAATAGTTCTATTACCAAAATTTTCTTGAATCTGTTACACTTTGTTTCTACAAATTTCGATGACGAAATTTTTATAAGGAGGGTAAAATGTAACAACCATAAACTTTCTGTACAAAATTGTAATACCTCAGGTGGAGTTGGGGATGAATACCACCTACCCCATGAGAAGTGAGATGTTATCCGGTATCGAGATGGGGATATAACCGATACGGATATACACGGGGACCCACTGTAGAACAATAAGGAGTATCGAATTCCATTCCGAAAGAGGGCACGATCAGTACTATAAATGAAATGATACCACTCCTATAACACGGAGGCGCCTTTTGGATGAATCGGAACTTTGGAGTTTGAAGAACTCTGTAGTTAAGCGTGCTTGAGCTAGGGAAATTCTGGGATGGGTGACCTACTGGGAAGTAGCCCCTTTCTTGAGTCCGGTTTATTCAAAGGGAGAAAACCGTACGGTTTCGACCAAAGCGGACAATACCATCTGTGTTTGGGGGTGGGTTGTAACAAATATCGTATCAGAGCCAGTCCCTAAAAAAAGTAGGTCTGTGGTTCGAGGACGAACCATTATTCTAAGTGGTGTGGGGGTGTAATACCCCAGGTGGAGTTGGGGATGAATACCATCTACCCCGTGAGAAGTGAGATTTTATCCGGTATCGAGGTGGGGATATAACCGATACGGATACACACGGAGACCCACTGTAGAACAATGAGGAGTATCGAATTCTATTCTAAAAGAGGGCATGATCAGAACTATAAATGGAATGATACCACTCCTATAACATGGATGGGCCTTTTGGATGAATCGGAACTCTAGAGTTTGAAGAACTCTGTAGTTAAGCATGCTTTACCTAGGGAAATTCTGGGATGGGTGACCTACTAGGAAGTAGCCCCTTTCTTGAGTCCGGTTCATTCAAAGGGACAAAACCGTACGGTTTCGACCAAAGAGGACAATACCATCTGTGTTTGGGGGTGGGTCGTAACAATTTTTTTTCAAAATACAGAAAGGAATATAACTAAGTTTGAGCATAAGTTATAAATTTGATTTACTTTTGAACAGCAAGAAAGCACTTGTAGCTCATTGGTAAAGTTTTGCACTGTTGTGACGTAGCACTTGTGATCGAATCCCCGCAGCCACATATATTTTTAATTGATTTTCTTTTAATCTTTTAGAAGCCCAACAGTTTGCACGTGCACTACACGTAAAATGAAGAGTCACACAGAAATCAAACATGTGCACTGAAGTATACAAAGCGACATGGACACGTGGCAGAAATCCCATACCCCATACCCCCATCTCAACTGGCGAGATATTGATTTTAACCGGCATCGCCGCCCCCGCCCTCCGTAGGGGATGGTCCCCAATATTTTAACTTTGCACCCCTTCGTCTACCCCACTATTCCCATATTGTTTCTTTACTCTGCAAATATCCAGAGAGTGTAATTTCACTCTTTAATTCTAATTTTAATGAATATTTTTAATGCATTCTTTAACTCTCAAAACCCTAATTTTCCCTATAAATACCACACCATATTTCACCCCTCCTCACTCAGAATTTCATTACAAAAACTCTATAAAATTTTCAAGTCCTAAGTTGTGCAAGTGGAGTTAGCAAAAGGCGAAGTTCCGACGAACTTTCGAGGAGATTCCGACGACGAAACGACGCCCCGACGGTTCCAAAATCTTTTCCTACCTCCTGTTACGACCCGGAAATAGCACGTGACTGGCACCTGAATTATGTGAAGTCTATACGACCCCACCTAATTCAAATAAGCCAAAAGCCCAGAAATCTAAACCATTTTAAAGAAGAAGTGAAGGAAAACTTGTTTAAAACAAGTGGTTTTAACCAAGTAAGTGGCATTAAACATTTAAAAGTAACATTATATTTTCCCGAAAAATTCGGCAGAGTCTCCTTTGTAAATACTGGCCCCAAACGGGTGCAACACATGAAATACATATAAATGATGAATAAGGCATCCCCAAGCGGGAGATAGCTCTTCGCCAATTGGCGGATACAACCATGAAAGACATATAATCTACAACGCCGAAGGGCGAGGATCCAAAACTCAGAAAGAAAACCAATATTCTCAAGAAAACCAGAAAACCATAATAATACAGGTGCGCGACTCTAAGGTCGAAAGAATATATATACTGGTCATCTAGGTCTATAAATTAATACAAGTCTTGTTGATGGAGTTTACTAGATACAACTGAATATAAATAAGTACAATGGTGGTCACGATGCGAATGAACCCACCTAACAAAGCAATCACCCGGAAGGAAGCAGTGTGCCGGCAAGCCACAACGAAACCTGTACGGCAAAACCTGCAAGAAACTGTGGCACAACGGGGCTGAGTTGCCAATTCGTGAGTAGAAAACATCACCGAGAAGAAATCGCATGTATGACTCTCTCCTAGATCATACTATAATAATATCCTCAATACATAACCTGAAGCATCTAATAATGGTAAGGGTAAACATCTATACATAAGTGTAATACCAAGTGCTCGTGTCAGTGCCTCAGGTAGCAACATATCACATATATGATGTACGAATGCATTAAGAATGAAAGCAGAATACATCAGAATGAGAAAACTGTTTTCTTATCTCAGTGAGATTTTGTATAAAAATCAAAGTGTCATCAATGAAATCAACAGAGAATCCGTGTCAAGTATCGACACAAAACATATATCTCAATGTCTCAATATCTTGGGCTCCGCATGAACAGGATCGACCCATATCATCAAATCTCAATATTTCGGGCTCCGCATGAACAAGATTGGCCCATATCATCAAATCTTAATATCTCAATATCTCGGGCTCCGCATGAACAGGATCGGCCCATGGGCTCCGCATGATCAGGATCGGCCCATATCATCAAATCTCAAATCACGATAAAATCGCAAATTTCTATTTTTTAGAAATGATAATGAGTTTGTAAAATCTTTGCGGTTTCTCCAAATCCAGAAATCTCATGGAAATTCGAAAGTCAAAAATCGAGAGTCAATAACAGTGAAATACCGGCATAAATCCCCATAATATTCCATGACAAATGAATATATATATATATATATATATATATATATATATATGTATGTATGTATGTATATATGCATGGGTATTTAAGTAAAGAATGAAATATCTAAACTAGCACAGTAATGATATATCGGAACTATCAGCTAGCAAGCGATATCAATGAAATAATATTCTCTAAAGTGTACGTGACATAGCAATTACCGATGATGATGTGTGTGAGCCGGCAAGCAAGTGTTCATAGACATACGCATCATCGGCAATGGTGCTAGTGTCCTGACAACATGGGTTTATAATAACAAAAGACAACATATGTATAAGTATGCAATGCGATAAGAACAACATGAATAAAATGGAGAATGGATAGTAACGCAACATATAAGGATATACATTTATATAATTATGAGTCATACAATCATGGCATTTGGAATAGCATGAATCGTGGTTTTAGAATATAGGGGCTACGGTGGGTTTTTTTTTGGAGAAAAGATATGTCTTTTGAAAGATCCGTAGTATCCCCCGGCCTGTCTTTAAAATATACTCACGATTCGTTAGTTTTGAAAATAAGTATGACTCGAGCCCAGTCTAACATCGACCAAAGGAACTACAGGACTAAACTAACAGACTAATCGAAAGGGTAAGGAAAACTACCTAAGTCCGAGTCAATATATTTAGTAGTCGGTGATCCCGCATCAATAGCGTCACGTACGATAAAATATATAATACGACATCAATGAGTCAAGAGTGCGGATCAATCATCATATTTATACTTCTTATGGTAAAATCAACCGTACGGCATTCCAAAATCGGGGTACGGCTCTAATATCATATTTATCTCATTATTCATATGGTATCATTATCATAATATCAATAACTAGAGGTATCGATTAAAAGTCTAGTACATTTCGATGCCATCAACATATATCCGTGTGTGTATGAAAACACATCGCCCAATGATCCGCTCATATATCATGTCGTATATCATAACACGACCCAATTCACATTACCGATCTCACGGCATCATGCCCAATCACATCGACTCACCTCCAAGTATCATATACTATGCTCATCATCTGTGTATACGTATATGTATATATATATGTGTGTGTGTGTGTGTGTGTACACCAACGCATATATATATATATATATATATATAACATAGACACCCATAAATCATATCACGTGTGTGCATGTGTGTGTGTGTCAACCTTACTCTAGGGTTCGCGACTAAGAAACTAACTAACTAAAAGCACACTCATCCAAATTACACTAAATCTAATTCATGGTCTCCTAAAGCCTTCCTTGCTAAGTATTCATATCTTGCAATAATGTGTGTGTGTGTGTGTGTGTGTATATAAACTTCATATTCTGCGAAATTGCGGGGGTGCTATACGCCATCCACTTGACTTCCCCCGTAGATATATATCTACTCATCTGGACGTTTCGGCTAATCCGCTCCGATTTCAGCTCTGTCCTTTCCACGCCACATCTGATGCCTCTGCACCCGATCCTAGCAACAAACACAAGTAAAAAGAGAATAATTATAATATTAGTCGCGGACACAACCAATACTAGTCAACCACGCGCCCTAACTAGACGCGCACGCACTTGGTGTACAAAACGCTCTCGCGGCAACGCCACAGACCATAACTAGGGTCGTAATATGTGGCAATTTCCAAATCAAAAACCCAATCGCATTAATTGCGCATTCATAACACATCATATATTATATGAAATAGGTTATAACTCATCCAAACCTCAAAATTAATCAAATCGATTTAGTTCCAAAAACCTACTAAGCCTCTTTTAATCATTTTAGTACAAAACTTGATATTTTAAGAATTTTAGTGGCTACAATAATCACATAATATCTTAATTAGGTCACCCAACCATTAATTAGATTTTAATCTCACTTATTTAATTTAATTCTAAAAACCTAGTTTGCAAAATAGCTTAATTAGTACAATTTTAAATTAACAATTAGCAAACTAGCAACTAGATTAGGTTTTGCAAAATCCTAGATGTTAAACTAAATATCAAAACTAAAATGAAGTGATCAAACCCTTAGCTTGAATTCAAACCCTAATCTTGAATTTTCAAGTTAGCAATTAGTACCAAATTAACACTTAAATATACTAGATTAAAGCAATTAAACAACAAATTCACTAAAGGGTTAAGATTTATACCTCTCAATTTTGAGTTCTAGCATGAAATCTAAGCCTCCAAAATTGCTCTCTTTTCACCAAGATCCATGTTTGAATGGCCAAGGAAAAATGGGTAAGGGTTGGATTTGGAGTTGGTGTGAGTTTGTATGGATTTTTGATGCATTTTTTGTGAGATTTTTGATGAGAAATGGAGGTGGGGAAATGAGGGGCTGCAAGAGGAGGGGGCTCAGCCAGAAATTTTGGAGAGATGAGGAGAGAGAGTGAGGTGTTGAAAGTGGTAAAAAAAACAAAGCCCATACCTCCTTTAATTAATACTTTCCTTATTCTTTCTTTCGTTTTTTTTTTTCTTTTGAGTGAGAGTGAGATGAGAATTGTGAAGAGAGGGAACTGCCATTACTTGGCTCGGCCAAGTGAGGAAAAAGTGCGTGGGCTTGTGTGAGAGAAATTCCCAAGTCAAGGAAACCCCTTCAAAACCCATTATTGCATCTTACATCAATCTTTTCCATTTTATTTTATTTTTCAATTAACTTTATCCTAGAATTCTTTTGACAATTCCATTTCATTTCAAAAACCACATGTTACATTTTGGTTTAATGTGTCATGATACACAAAACTTGCATTAACCCATTCCAATTTGTAATTATCACTAATTAAATGTATTAGTGAAAACTTAAAATAATATTTAAAATAATTAATTACGGAAAATATTTTAGTAAACTAGAAATTTACAAGTGACCTATTAAATATCAAATACTAGCAATTACATAGCTAGAATAGGTATATTTAAGTCTATGTCGAAAAATAATTATATCTTGGTTTTTACGGAAAACACCAGTTATTTTATCACTTATCCGAAATTTCACCTAAACGATTTTCAAAACGTTACAATCTTCCTCCCTTAAAGAAATTCGGTCCCCGAATTTAAATTTAAAACTCCAGCAAATACTGAAATATTTCAGCAAAACACTCAAATAGGTGGGGCTCCGAAATCTTAAATACTTAAGGCACATCTCAGCGCAATGCATGCGCATGAAAAAAGAGTATACAACTCAAAATTAAGCTCCGTCAAGTATCACGCAATCATCGGAGTCATAGTGAAAAGACCAATATCAAAGTCCAATACGAAAACCAACATGATATACATCAAAACTATAACATGTACCTAGTACGCATCATTGTAAACTTGTCAAAACGTCTGAAAAAATGCATGCCAAACCCCTTTTCAAGTCGCCGTGCGATGCGTATATCCCGGCACCAGTAGCGGACGTTTATTGTAGGAAAATAACTATATATATATATATATATATATCCTTTGTTTAACATACACGTCCCGCCGTTTTGAAAATAATTTAGAAGGGTTTCCTCTGTAACATGTTTCGAGTCATCTCGGACACATAGGAAAATACTGAGACTATAACTCCTTTTTGAAAATCCATTCGATAACTATCGATGCATGCAAAAACATATTCAGGTACTGTTCTTGGACTAGTCCTGCTCAGCTATTATATCAAATAGTAAATATCATAAAAACATACTGCTCAAAGGAAATCATACTCAATAGTATATGTAATAATGCCACGTGCGTCTGGTGTGCACAGAAATCGAAATCAATGAATGTGCCATATATGTGCACAGAAAGCAAAATCTAAGTGCAGCGGGTGTGCACGAAAACACCTGTCAAAGGCAACGAGTGTGCCTGACAACAATATCAGGTGCATCTGATATGCACGAAGAATCCCGATTTAGTGCATCTGGTATGCACCAAAATCGCATCAAGCGCTCCAAGTATGCGCAAGAATCCAAAGCAAGTGTACAAGGTGCACGAAAACAAATATCGAATATCACAATCGAAATCGACGGTATAGAATATACATAAATCCAAATCAGGTATACCGTGGTATAAAATCTTATAACTACATATATCAGCGTGCACAAAATCAAATCAAAGTACTAAAAATGCATGAAACTACACCGAAGGCACAAGTCAAATCACATACATACCATAGGTATGAAATCAAAATCAAATATCTTGAATGACATCAAATCGAAGTCAAGTGCAACTGTGGTGCAAAAAATCTCAATCATGCAAATAAATTGCCTAAATACCGAAATCCAAAATGACGGCCACGTGATATTCGAATCACCAAATCGCAAATCGTAAACACTATCGTCGATATGTCCATCCTTCAAAGTCGAGAAGGTGTCGGTGCATCCAAGCTAGCAGTGCAAGATATCTACTTGCCTCCTGTTCAGGTCTGGCGCCTTATGCCCTTAGGCTCTCGTCTCCCACTGCAGATTGCCAGTTACATAACTTCTCGGCTCAACGGCCTAATATGGAAATGATGATGGAAACGGTTCCGCTCTAGCATATTCTCTGAAGATCTTTGGCCAACTATCATGGTCACTCATAACATGTCTCGTCGATGATGCCGAACTCTAACCTACTGGTTGTGCACGATATGACCGATCCTGGGTCCAAGTCTGCTCGTGTAGTATCCCAGAAGATTCTTGTCGGAGTCTCTCCCAATTCTCGTTTCTGCCGAACTGCCTGGAAGTTATCACCCTTTACTAAATCCATTTCATGTTCCGGAACAGCTGTATACTCATCACGACATCTTCTAAAAGATATATCTATATTCAATGCCTATACATGCGTATCACATCTCTGATGTCAACGTAGTGGAACATCATCTCATCAAAATCCTGTGGCAACCGATCAACTGAGAATAAATTGCTAGATTTATAAAATTCAAATTAGCTTTCTTGTAGATTACATGTATTGTATCCCATCACATGATATTCGAACGACGTTAAACTTTTCGATCGATTCATCAAAGTCTCATAATTCCCCGAGATCTCAACACTTGAGCACAATTTAATACTATCCAGCACATGCCACAGTACTTATGAACCAGTCGTAGAAGGGAAGACCCAAGCCTCATTAATGGCACCGCGGAACTGCCGCAAATCCTAAGGTTCAAAAGCGGTTCTATGGTCATTATGTCGAGTTAGGGTTTCATTCTTCTAGAGAGTTCACAGAATTACTTGCATATTTTTCCAAATACCTTAAACTTAGAAAAATGGGTTTCTGACATTCGTTCAAACTTTTTAACTTCGCTCAGATAACATGTGAATACCTTTCGTCCGCATGCTAAACAATGCCTCAATCCTCAAGGATAGACGATACATTAACGGTCATCACATTCTAGATGGCCTCTAGCAGTAGCCCAATCATCTGGTGTTGATCTGCACGTTCGAGAAATCTTAGTAAAAGCAATCCATCGAAACACTCATGTCGCGAAAAATACAATAAAACGACACATCTATGCAATCGTGTGCCACCGTAATTACGCCCTGGTCAGTCGTCATCCAAGACGAGCTCATGCTGACCGCAACTCTAGCCGCAGCTCTCTCTGCCCGTGCAACCGTGGTAGCAAAACCACCATCCAACATCGATGAAGATAGATCAAATGAACGAATAGAATACGGTGCAAAGAAATGTACATCCTAAGGCTTCTTAAGCGGAGTAGCGTATCGTAAGTATGTCACGAAACATACACACGGTACGTCACTCTACTTAAGTCACCTACTCCATCAACCAAGGTCAACATACGCGACGAAAGTTTGGGTCTAATACCCCCTTGACCAAGTCTATGTTCCGTAAGGTCAAGCCTAGGTTCCGAATATATATACGCCCTAGACTCCACATAGTCAATATAGGGTTAGTATAGCACCTAGTGAAGGTTTTGGCAAGCATCAATCAGGCTACTTTAATATTTTTGGGGTGCTAAACAAACCCAAACCAAGATCTTAACTAGAGACTTAGAGTTAAACATGCATGTAAACAACTTTACATCTAAGAGTTAGGGATTACAACCTTTGTAGACCGGTCCTTCACTTCAAATAGCTCTGTGTAGTAGTCTCCTTCTCTGCGATCGTAAACTCCGAACTCTAGAGAGGCTCTATGAAGAAACGAACATGCTTGCTTCGATGACTTCGAGGCCGAAGATGATCTACGTCGAGGAGACACTAACTCAAGCTATTCCTTCACTAGATCATGAACCTTGTGAAGAGAACACACTCTACTACATGGAAAGTTGTAGAGGATGAAGAAGTAGTAGGTGGGCTCACTTTAGAATTGATTTTCTCACTTTATTTCTCATACCTCCATTGAAGCTAGAAAGCTTTTCATGGAGCCTGAAGAAGACGAAGAAGAACTCATGAATAATTCATCCATATGAATTATTACATCCATGGTTGAGTTAAAGCTATCATGCTTAACGCATGTAGAGAATAAACCACACACTATGGTTAAGGGTTGGGTTTGATAAATATCTTTAACTAGATAAAAGAGTTGACTTTGTCAAAGCTTATCTAATAGCTTTTGTCCAAGCTTTAGCATAACAAACTCAATCTCTCTTGAATTAGCTTATCATAAATAGAAACTCTAACTTAACCCTAGTATGGTATTAATCTCATACACCCATCTTGTATGTATCATCAAGCATGACACAATACATGTACACAAATATACATATCACAGATATACAATGTGCACACCAAGTGAGAAAAGAAATCATTAGTGAGTTTAATATTACTTAATCTAACATAATATATCAAATATATAATTATACATTAAATTATCAAATCAACTCTTGATTTAATAATCCGGCTATATCATATATAACCGACTAATATGAAATGCAACATCTTATCGAATCAACGCTTGATCCGATAACTCGTCTATATCATATATAACCAATCATGTCACACATCGCGATAATAGAATGCGGCATCACATACACGTATCAATCTCGGTCCTGCACATATCACATTTGCACTCCTACTCCGTTTCGCTTGAGCCAGGAAACCTCTGTGTAGGACTCTAAAGACTCGTCAATACGTCGACAGTAGGTGATGATCATATCAAACACCCACAAGCCGCAAGCGGTCTGCTAAACGTAACGGCCACCCGGGTATTGAGCGATTAGAAAATCAACAAGCAAGCCTATACATTCTCCTGTGAATCCAATTGGTAACACTCCCGTACAGTCCGGTCTCTTCGTCTGATATGTCGCATATCTCGCCTAGGGGTGGTAAACGTCAGACACCATTAGCTTGATAAGTCATGTCGATATGAGGTCTATAACAGTTTGAGAAACTAATGATAACACTTACCAGTAAATCTCAGCAACCCTGGCCAGGGATTTCCAGTTATAGCCAATCGAACACAGCGCAACATTAACTCCCTATACCGGGAGAGACGAAACCCCTCCTATCGCTCATTGCCTCCATGTGATTCGGGACCGTACCCAAAAGCCACCGTTTTGCATGCCCTCTTGGACGTGGTATGATGGAAATCAAAGCACAGTGGGAATCACACAAGAATCTATGACGATCTCGGGTCTACAGACTAATCTGTACCAGTGTCACCAGAGAACTGCCATCTAACGTGAGGTATAATACCATCTGGGAGTTCTCGGCGAGTCCGTCCAGTGTACCCAGTCTCTACTGAGCACCCGTATACCTTTTCTGATGTCAAACACCAATGGATATGGGATCATCCATTGCCCATCATATGGGTCAAGAAGCGCATACGCTAGTCTACTATGAAGTATCGATGCCCTATCTCGGTACTCCCACAACTAGGTGTAGGGTTACTAGGCACTCTCACAAGGGTCTACAAGGAATCAACCATGCCCGATTTAAAATTTAGACGTGCCGAACAACCCTAACCAAGATCTTTAAACTAGAGATTAGGCGAAACTAAGCAAGTAAACAACTTTACTTCTAAGAGTTTGGGATTATAACCTTTGTAGTCCGGTCCTTCACTTCTAAAGCTCCTTGTTGAGGTCCCTTCGCTGCGATCATCGAGTTTCCAGACTCCAGAGAGGCTCCACGAAGAGAAAGATGCAAGCTTGCTTCCGATCTTCGATAACTAAGATGATCTACCTTGAAGTTTCTTTAACACAAGCTCTCACTCACTAAATGAAGTGAACACCCTAATCTAAATGGCTAGGATAGATTAGGATGATGAAGTAGGATTTATGCTCTCATTTGTTTTCTTAATCTCACTCATAATCATCACTAATGAAAAAGCTAGAAAGCTTTTCCATTGAAAAAGAGAAGGAAGAAGAAGAACCATTTCTTTTGTGATGAAATAATGAAAACCATAGTGAGGTTAGAAATGCAACCATGGGTTAAGTATAAAGGCTTAACCCATGTAGAGAATTAACTATGGTGAAGGGTTGGGTTGGGTTAAGCAAATATCTTCACAAAATATCCAAAGTCAAAGTCAATGCTTCAAGAAGTTTCTTGAAAGCTTCATGCAAGCTTAACCTAATCCAAACCTTAACCACATTTAAACTCCACAAAACATGTTGTATTTATAACCCTAACATGTTACAATATTATATATCACATATACAATATTTATTGTAACAAAATAAAATAATACAATTAACATATATCGCATATATATCAATGTATTACCCGAGTGAGGAAAAAAAACTTTTAGTGAACTTATATCAGTTAATGTAATTTAATATATCAAATATATAATTATACATTAAATTATCGAATCAACACTTGATCCGATAATCCGGCTATTTCATAAATAACCGACTAATATAATCTGTATCTGTTCATCGAATCAACACTTGATCCGATGACCCGGTTATATCACATATACCCGGCCGATATCTCATATCGCGAGAATCTAATACAGTATCACATACACGTATTGTTCTCGGTCCCGCACATATCACATATGTGCCCCTACTCCGTTTTGCCTGAGCCAGGAAACCTCTGTGTAGGACTCTAAAGAATCGACAATACGCCGGCAGTAGGTGATGATCATATCAAACACCCACAAGCTGCAAGCGGTCAGCTAAACGTAACAGCCACCCAGGTATTGAGGAATTAGAAGATCAATAAGCAAGCCTGTACATTCTCCTGTGAATCCAGTCAGTAACACTTACAGTCCGGTCTCTTCGTCTGATATGTCGCATATCTCGCCTAGGGGTGGTAAACGTCAGACCCCAGTAACTTGATAAGTCGTGTCGATATGAGGTCTATAACAGTTTGAGAAACTACTGATAACACTTACCAGTAAATCTCAGCAACCCTGGCTAGGGATTTCCAGTTATAGCCAATAGAACACAACGCAACAACAACTCCCTATACCGGGAGAGGCAAATCCCCTCCTATCGCTCATTGCCTCCATGTGATTCGGGAATATACCCAAAAGCCACCTTTTTGCACGCCCTCTTGGACGTGGTATGATGGAAATCAAAGCACAGTGGAAATCACACAAGACTCTATGACGATCTCGGGTCTACAGACTAACCTGTACCAGTGTCACCAGAGAACTGCCATCTGACGTGAGGTATAATACCATCTGTGAGTTCTCGGCGAGTCCGTCCAGTGTACCCAATCTCCACTGGGCACCCGTATACCTTCTCTGATGTCAAACACCAATGGATATGGGATCATCCATCGCCCATCATATGGATCAAGAAGCGCATACGCTAGTCTACTCTGGTATATCGATGCCCTGTCTCGATACACCCACGACTAGGAACATTTGAAAGATGTATTTGACGACTACACTTCCCCCACTAGTATGATCCGCATCATAGTCCTGGTAGTCAAGTACTCATCCTAAGGGCTTTATCAACATGTAACATAGAGACAATCAGAGTACATGTTAAGATAAAGAGCAACCGGATAGCGTACTATCATGTCGAGCAAGAAAGTCCTCCCTATATATGTCTAAGCATCCATTACAATATACATCGTGTGTACAGTAATGGCCTCTAGGGCATACATATAACTAACAATCTTCCACTTGCACTAGGGCCATCTGTTGTGGTATCACATACCCAACAATAAGCTGTGATTGAAGTATCTCATACTCAACCATCCCATAAAAGTCTCTACAGGAAAATAGGCCTTTGATCCGCGCTGTTGTCCTCTGTGTCTACTCTCCTGACTTCGATCTCCCTAGAGATCAACCATCCCCATGATCAGGTGATACTGCCTAAGAATTATATCTGGATTACAAATGGGACGGGGGGTTCCTAGGCCTAAGCCATAACTCCATTGTCACACAATAGTAGGAACGAAGTTCATCTCATGAACTCATATATTTATCCAGGCCGCCTCTTTGGTAGCATCCTTGGTAACGATGTATCTTGCCTTTAATTGTCTAGTAAGTCACGATATCAAGCTTGGAACTTTTCCAACATACCATCCCTCCATTGAGGGTAAAGACAATGCCTGCGACTGACATTCAATCGTCCTTATCACCTTGGAACCTTTCCAGTGATTCTCCCCAGGATCGCTTGATACCATCTCAATACATCTAGTGAGAATCCTAACATCCAATTAGATCTATCTCATAGATCCATAACTCAAGATTTAGGAGGTATCACCTTGATCCTTATGGAGAATCCTTGTGATAAGAGGAGATTGACCGAGTGTAGCATAGGAAACTCCTTCTCTATCAAGAGTATGTCATCCACGTACTCTACAAGGATCATCACCATACTCCCTACTACCTTTTTGCGTATATAAGGTTCATCTACTATTTTGATGAAGTCAAACTCTTTGACTACCACATCAAAATAGACGTTCCAACTCCGCGATGCCTGCTTTATCACATAAATCAACTTGCACACATTTCCGCTGCTCCCACTATCTACGAAGCCCTCTGGCTCTGTACTTATAAACGCACTCTTCCAAAACATCATTTAGAAAAGCAGTCATGACACCCAGCCGCCAGATATCGTAGTCATGGTATGTAGCCGTGGCAAGTAAGATCTGGATGGACTTAAGCATAGCTTTGAAAGTCTCAACTTTTCCAAGTACACCAAGTAATCTTCTCAAGATTTACTTGCTCCTGATGGGGATTTAACCCTTCAGATAAAGCAACCAAAGTCCATACTTTGTTGGTGTATAAGGATTCCATCTCAGATCGCTAAGTATCCAGCCATTCTTACAGAGTCCCACTCCTGATGGCCTGCTCGAAATAAGTCGGGTCATCATCTCATGATGCAATCCTCGCTCCCACTGTCATAGAGAAACCGAAGTATCTCTCAGGTGGGTAAGGAACCCTACTAGATCGGCGGAGAGGCTGAGGTTCGTTAGAAACTATTGAATCCTTCTGTTCTACCAAATCATCAGCTGCAGTTTGTATAGCTAGAACTGTTTCCAGTTCTACCTCATGACCACTAATTTTTCCACAAGAAATTCCCTTTCACAAAGGTGGCATGCTGAAAAACGAAACATCTTTTGTTTCCCAGTTTGATAGAAGATATTCCCTTGCAAATGCTTGGGATATCCAACAAACTTCTACAGAAATGACTTTTCCTTGAGCTTGTCTGGATTATGCTTTTAGACATAGGCTGGACAACCCTAAATCTTAACATACTTAAGATATGGGCTCTTCGCATTCTATATCACATATGAAGTGGTAGGCAACTGATTTGATTGGAACCCTATTCAATAGGTATGCAGCTTCTCAAGTGCATAACTCCCAAAAGGAAATAGGAAACTCAGTAGTACTCATCGTAGAGCGCACCATATCATATAGGGTGTGATTGCTCCGCCCCGATACACCGACGTGTTGTGGTGTATACGAAGGAGTAATGCTGAGAGAGAATCTCATTCTCCTTTAGAATAGTCCAGGAATTCCGTGCTAAAGTATTCCCCTCCTTGATCTCATCAAAGGACATAATACGTATACCCATTTTTGGTTCTCTACTTCTAACTTATATTCATTGAATTCTAAAAAGTTCTAGACTTGTGTTTCAACAGGAACATATGTCCGGATCTTGAGAGATAATCAGTGAATGTAATGAAGTACAAAGAACCGGTCTTGGCATATATAGACAGGGGACCTTACATACATCATCATGTATCAATCCCAAGAGTTCACTAATTCTTTCTCTATTTCCAATAAACTGAGCTGTGGTCATCTTATCTTTGTGACATGACTGGCAAGTTTCACAAGATGTAAATTCAAACTAATTTAAATATGCATCTAAATATAACTTCAGCTAGTCGGGTCACATTGATATGACCTAGTCTACAATACCTCAAGAAGGATCCGTTCATTTCTGAACTCTTCCTCTTGTGTGTGTTCTGTACGTTAAGAACTGTAGTTTGATTTAGAACGTCTATGCTTTTAGATAACGTGCCTGAACCGATCAACTCTTGATATAGGAAATGTTCAAAACATTATCCAATAATACAAAATTATATCCTTCTTTACTAATAAAGAGACTGATATGATGTTGTATATCAGGTTCGGTATCTAATAACATTCATTCAGAATCAATGTATTCTGGTAATACAGGATGATAACTACCAACAGACTTGGCTGCAACACTTGCACCTTTTCTATCTCATGAAACTTATCACCCGTTCTCAGTTCTCTACCTTTCTGTAGCCCATGTAACAAATTACATTTACGGGATCCTGATCCGATATCTCATACCCAGGACGTAAAGGATACTGAGAAACAGTTCTCGGTTAATGAACATACCCGAAGATGATGCATCAACATGCACTTTCTTCGTTTGGCCGGCATGGGAATTCTGGTAATCCCCTATTTCCTGTTATGTCTTATAACAATTATAAGTTGGAGCGGGACCAACGTTCCTTAGCGCAGTATAACAAGCGGGTTCGGTCAATATATCCGTATTATTATCTTGATTAAGGCGTGACATAGTCGCAACCAGGAGAGAGAGAGAGAAGAAAACACTCAGCGTGCGCTTTTTACAAAATTAGATTGGTTATCAATTTATCTAATCAGGATGGCTCCCACTGTTTTAATCAAATCTTCCTTCAAACCCTAAAAGGAAAGACCAGCTGGGATTAATTGTAGGGTTCCTAGGCACCCTAGTTAAGTCTCACAAGTGATCAAACATGCACAAATAAAATTTTACGGGTGCCTACAAACCCGACTACGGATCGTTTACTAGATATTTAGGCGAAACATGCAAACTAGTTAACATTTTAACTAAGGGAACGGATATACAACCTTTGTAGATCCGGTCCACCACCTCCACGGCTCCGCAATGAAGTCACCTCGCTGTCCAAATCATGTCTTGGGCTCTAGCGTTGGCATCATCGAAGAATGGGCGGGCTTGATCGTCGGTTCGATGCCGAAGATGATCTACGTCGAGGTATCGCAAGAACAAGCTCCAACTTCATCAAGCTTTGAAAACTTGTGAAGGAAACACCCTATACTACTTGGCAAGAGGTAGAGGATGAAGAAATAGGAGTTGGGTTCACTTTAGATTTGGATTTCTCACACTTTTTCAACACTTGCCATTGGAGAAGCAAGCTTTTCCATGGAAGATGAAGATGAAGAAGAAGAAGATATGATAAGTTATTCCTTAAAAGGAAAATAAAATAAATGAATACTTATCATCTCTTTGACCATGGTTTAGTGTAGAGTTTTAACTAAGGTTAGAGAGTGGTTAGGGTTAGATAAAAGACAAGAATGGTGGACTAAGTACAAAGCTTCAAGAAGCTTTCAAATAAAAACAAAAACTAGCAACCATTCTTATCTCTTTATCTTTTCCTTTTCCAAAATAAACAAAAGGAATAAATAAATGATTAAGTAAATGAAAAAGAAACCCTAATCACTAATTAACCATGGTTTAACACTTTACACAAAACCAAGCTAGAATGTATCATCAAACATGATACAATCATGTGCACAAAACTATATCGAATATACAATGTGCACATCCGCGCGAGAAAATCCATTTAAAGTGAACCGATACTAGTTAATGCAAATCAATATATCAAATATATAATTATGTATTAAATCATTAAATTAACACTTGATTTAACGATCCGGTCATATCGCATATAACCGGCTAGTATCCAATGTGTCGGCTTATCGAATCAATCCTTGATTCGATAACTAGGTTATATCGCATATAACCATTCGATACATTGATCGCGAGAATAGAATACGGTATCATATACACGCATTATTCTCGGTCCCGCACATATCTCATATGCGCTCCTATTTCGTTTCGCTTGAGCTAGGAAACCTCTGTGTAGGACTCTAAAGACTCGTCAATACGCCGGCAGCAGATGATGATCATATCAAGCATCCACAAGCCGCAAGCGGTCTGCTAAACGTAACGGCCACCCGGGTATTGAGCGATCAGAAGATCGACGAGCAAGCCCGCTCACACTCCTGTGAATCCAACCAGTAACACTTACCGTACAGTCCGGTCTGTTCGTCTGATATGTCGCATATCTCGCCTAGGGGTGGTAAACGTCAGACCCCAATAGCTCGATAAGTCATGCCGACTTGAGGTCCATAACATTCGTGAAACTACTGATAACTCTTACCAGTATATCACAGCAACCCTGGCCAGGGATTTCCTGTTATGGCCAGTCGAGCATAGCACAACATCAACCCCCAATACCGGGAGAGACGAATCCCCTCCTATCGCTCATTGCCTCCATGTGAATCGGGACTGTACCCAAAAACCACCTGTTTGCACGACTCAGTAGAGCCGTGGTAGGGTGGAAATCAAAGCACAGTGGGAGACACACAAGACTCTATGACGATCTCGGGTCAACAGACTAAGCTGTACCAGTGTCACCAGAGAACTGCCATCTGACGTGAGGTATAATACCATCTGGGAGTTCTCGGCGAGTCCGTTCAGTGTACCCAGTCTCCACCGAGCACCCGCATACCATCTCCGATGTCAAACACCAATGGATATGGGATCATCCATCGCCCATCGCATGGGTCGAGAAGATATACGCTAGTCTACTCTGGAATATCGATGCCCCGTCTCGATATTCCCTCGACTAGGAACATTTCAAGGATGTACTCATGGACTATCCAGGCCCCACTAGTATGATCTGCATCACAGTCCTGGAAGTCAAGTATACATCCTAAGGGCTTTATCAACATGTAATCAGAGAGACAGAAAGTATACATGTTAGATAAAGTGCAACCAGATAGCGTACTATCATGTCGAGCAATAAAGTCCTACCTATATATGTCCCATCATCCACTACAATATACATCCAATGTACAGTAATGGCCTCTAGGGCATACATATAACTAACAATCTCCCACTTGCACTAGGGCCATCTGTAGCAGTGGTTGCAGTATCACATACTCAACCATCCCCTAAAAGTCTCTCTTTGGGAAAAAGGCCTTCGTGAGTGGATCCGCCGTGTTGTCCTATGAGTCTTCTCTCCTAACCTCGATCACCCTGGAGATCAACTATCTCCATGATCAGGTGATGCTGCCTCAGAATTTGTCTGGGTCACTGATGGGACCAGGGTTCCAGGGCGAAAGCCACACTTCCATTGTCATACAATGGCAGGAACCTAGTTCATCTTATGAACCAATATACACCCAAACTGCCTCTTTGGTAGTATCTTTAATAGCGATGTTACCAGCCTTTATCGTCTAGTTTGTCACGGTATCTAGCTTGGAACTCTTCCAACATACCGTCCCTTTACTGAGGGTAAAGACAATGCCCGTGACTGACATTCAGTCGTTTTTATCACCCTGGAACTCTTCCAGTGATTCCCCCCAGGATCGATTGATACCATCTCACTACATCTAGTGAGAATCCTAACATCCAATTACATCTATCTCATAGATGAAAAATCAGGATTTAGGAGGTATCGCTTTGATCCTATTTGGGGAATCCTAGTGATAATAGGAGATTGATCGATCGTAGTATAGGAAACTCTTTTCCTATCAAGAGTATGTTGTCTACGTACAATACGAAGATGACCACCTTACTCTCTACTATCCTTTTGTATATACAAGGTTCGTCTACCATTTTGATGAAGTCAAACACTTTGACTATCACATCAAAACAGACGTTCCAACTCCGCGATGCCTGCTTCATTATGTAAAGCAACCTGCACACGTTTCCGCTGCTCCCACTGTTTACGAAGACCTCTGGCTGTGTTCTTATAGACGTTCTCTTCTAAATCAGTATTAGAAAAGCAGTCATGGCACCCAACCGCCAGATATCGTAGTCATGGTATGTAGCCGTGGTAAGTAGGATCTGGATAGACTTAAGCATAGCTACTGGAAAAAGGTTTCATCATTATCCACGCCTGGTCGATGACGAAAACCTTTAACAAGTCTAGCTTTGAAAGTCTCAACTTTTCCATCTAAACCAAGTAATCTTCTCAAGATATACTTGCTCCTGATGGGAATTTAACCCTTCAGATACAGCAGCTAAAGTCCATACTTTGCTGGTGTACATGGATTCCATCTCAGATCGCTAAGCATCCAGCCATTCTTACAGAGTCCCTACTCTCGATGGCCTGCTCGAAAATAGTTGGGTCATCATCTCATGATGCAATCCTTGCTCCCACTGTCATCGAGAAAATGAGGTATCTCTCAGGCGGATGAGGAACCCTACTAGATCGGCGGAGAGGCTGAGGTTCGTCGGAAACTATAGAATCCTTTGGTTCTGTCAAATCATCAACTGCAGTTTTGTATAGCTGGAACCTTTCCAGTTCAACAGAACAGACCTTGCCTCGAGCTTGTCTGGATTTTGCTTTTGACATAGGCCGGACAACCCCAAATCTTAACTTACTTAAGAGATAGGCTCTTCCTATACCATATCTCATATGGAATGGTAGGCACTGATTTGATTCGAACCTAATTCAATAGGTATGCAGCTTCTCAAGTGCATAACTCCCAAAAAGAAATAGGTGACTCAGTAATACTCATCATAGAGCACACGATATCTAATATTGTGTGATTGCTCCGCCCCGATACATCGTTGTGCTGTGGTGTATTCAGAGGAGTAATACTGAGAGAGAATCTCATTTTCCTTTAGAATAGTCCAAGGATTCCATGCACAAGTATTCTCCTCCCTGATCTCATCATAGGACATAATACTTATACCCGGTTATTGGTTCTCTACTTCTAACTTATCTTCTGTGAATACCTCAAAAGGTTCGGACTTATGTTTCAACAGGAACATATGACTGAACTTGAGAGATTATCAGAGAATATAATGAAGTAAAAAGAACCAGTCCTGGCATGTGTAGACAGGAGACCTTCCGTACATCATCATGTATCAGTCCCAAGAGTTTACTAACTCTTTCTCTGTTTCCAGTAAACGGAGCTGTGGTCATCTTATCTTTGTGACATGACTGGCAGGTTTCACAAGATGTAAATTCAAACTGATTTAAATATGCATCTAAAATGTAACTTCAGCCAGTCGGGTCGCATTGATGTGACCTAGTCTACAATGCCTCAAGAAGGATTCGTTCATTTCTGAACTCTTCCTCTTGTGTGTGTTCTGTATACAAGGAACTGTAGTTTGATTTAGAACGTCAATGCTTTTAGATAACGTGCCTGAACCGATCAACTTTTGATATAGGAAATGTTCAAAACATTATCCATCAATACAAAATTATATCCTTTCTTTACCAATAAAGAGATTGATATGATTTTGTATATCAGGTTCGGTATCTAATAGCATTTGTTCAGAATCAATGTATTCGTAATACAGGGTGACAGTGACCAACAGACTTGGCTGCAACACTTGCCCCGTTTTCTGTCTCATGAAACTTATCACCCGTTCTCAGTTTTTCTACCTTTTTGTAGCCCTATGTAACAGATTACATATCTGGGATCCTGATCCGGTATCATATACCCAGGATGCAGAGGATACTGAGAAACAGTTCTTTGTAATGAACACACCCGAAGGAGATGCATCATATGCACTTTCTTCGTTTGGGCGGCATAGGAAATCTGGTATTCCCCTATTTCCTGCTCGGTCTTATAACAATTATAAGTTAGAGCGGGACCAACGTTCCCCAGCTCAGTATAACAAGCGGGTTCGGTCAATACTGAGGCACGAACTGAATGTTGTTACTGAGGCACCCTTCTACGGCTAGACCGTTGCTACTGAGGCACGAACTGAATGTTGTTAAACTTATTTCATGCGTTGAGCTGTATCGGAAAAACTTGGGTGTTCGATTGTTCGATCAAAAAGTTTAGCATTTTCTGTTTATCCGGAATGTGATACAATAATTGGAATTCGCAAATAGTTATGAGATAACGGAATGAATGTTATAAACATAACAGTTTAGTCTCATTTGATCGGTTGCCACGAAGTTTTGATGTGATCAAAAGTCCGTCGCAATCACGTAGCGTACGCGGATACTCGCCGGGTAAACTTAATAGACAGCCTCACTCTATAGCCCCGACCAAGTGACTGTAGGAGAACCCCGTCGCCGAAAGCATCCGTTCGGGTGCTCGCGGTGGCGGTGTTCCGCCTTGGTGCACTTCGTCGACGGTATCGGGGGGTGCGGCCGCCTACTAAAGTTTGCGACGAGCATTCGATCAGGATGTCGGGAATCTTGTTGAATTGCCCGACTTGATATTGAAAAGTGTTTTCGACTTTGAGACTAAAATGCGGGGTTTATAATTGTTAGGCATGCGATGTCTAAGTATTTCATTTGGTCAGGCATGCGATGTCTGAGCAGGTTGCGGATTCCAACTGTTGTAGTTTTACACTTTCTTTTCTGTGACCGTAAGTGTAATATGTGATATCGCCGGTTTCGTTGCTATATGTCAACGACAATTGAGATGGACATATTTACTTACGTTGATGACATATGATGTTATGTGTTGCTGGATATGTTATATTGGATCGTCGTGTTTGAATAGCCGGGGGGGGTTTATGTGAGATGAGTGTTTTTCATTTTCATTCATATAAAAACTTGTATGCAATATTCTTTTATTGGAGCGGGACCAACGTTCCCCAGCTCAGTATAACAAGCGGGTTTCGGTCAATACATCCGTATTATTATCTTGATTAAGGCGTGATATGGTCGCTACCAGGAGAGAGAGAGAAGAAAAACACTCTGCGTGCGCTCTTGCAAGATCAGATGGGTTTATATATTTTATCTAATCAGGATGGCTTCCCACTGTTTTTATCAAATCTTCCTTCAAAACCTTAAAAGGAAAGACTAGCCGGGATTAATTACACTCTACAAGTTCGCCAATCTTTCAGCCAGGCCAGTGTCGGTACTTTGAGGGAGGTTTCCTCGTGCTTTCGCACGGACCTAATTACTGTAAACCTCGTTTTCCCAGAGGCGTAACCCCGTTGACACCTTTCTAGACACCTACTTGATCGGCTAATTGTAAAGTGCAAAACTCTCCCAGGAGTAACAATTACTCGCAGTGGGTATCGGGATCCAACTATCACATAGAAGGTATGCAATCTCATTGCAAGTTTCAACACTTGAAACTCCCGATAAAGGTTTTTTACCCCTAGCACCTATGACCTTGGCTAAGGTCAACAAAATCATAGGTACTAGTCAAGTTCTACCCGTCATTTCGTGATTAATTAGACCCACCCACATGACCCTTGGCTAAGGTCAACAAAGCCACATGACTGTCCTAACTAATCGCATCATATGCTATGTAGGAAGACATCACTTAGCTACCGCACACTACGCCTCGGCTATGGTCGACAAACGTAGCACGAATACTAAGTACTCTACTTCCTAAAAATGACGGAGGGTTGCGAATGGTTTTTATGAAAACCTTTAACGCTTTGAACTTGATCTCGTTGCGGAATTAAATGGTTTTTTAAATGGAATGTTTTTTGAGGCTTTTTCTAGTTTTGCTAAAGGGGTCACTCCCGGTGAAGGGATCGTCGGCCCTTTCCTCGTCGAATGAGGTGCGGGATATATCATATATATCACTGTGCAAAGCGGAAACTATAGAAGCGATCAAAGACAAACCGAGTGTGTAGCATCTGCCAATTATTGCTAAAGGAGTCACTCCCGGTGAAGGGATCTCGGTCCTTTCCCTATCGAATAAGGTGCTGGATGTTCTATAATGAACACCGCGATGCAAAGCAAGAACTGTAGCTACCTGTTTTATTTTGAAATTCGATTCCACAACATCAATTAGGTTGATTTTCTTTCATTAATCTCATTAATGAATATCCCATCATTTAAGTCCACCTAACCATCACAGATAAATATAAACGTACGCTTATGCCATCCGCATTCGCCTCGATGTCCCGTCTGCACCGTTAGGTTAGGTAACTAACGGCAGAGCGGGGCAGGGCTAGTGTGGGTGTAAAACATAAGCAACGTTTTATACAATATATCATATATACTATATATTATACCTGTTACAGAACATCACATGATCACAGATAAATCACAGCAGAAGAAACATATGAAAATATTGGATATACTAGGACGTCCGTGTTTTCAATACGAGCCAGTATAAAACACGGATTCCACGGTCGTGATGAATAGCCAATCCCACACCCCAAGACCCCTACGAGAGCGGCAAGCAACCCTACCAATTCTAGGGTTAGGAGACCCGGACTCGACTCCTCGAGATGGTCTCCCACTGGACCCCAGAACCCGGTTACTTGTGCTCCCCTCCTTGGGTCTATCCTGTCTCATGAAAACTTATCACCCGTTCTCAGTTTTTCTACCTTTTTGTAGCCCTATGTAACAGATTACATATCTGGGATCCTGATCCGGTATCATATACCCAGGATGCAGAGGATACTGAGAAACAGTTCTTTGTAATGAACACACCCGAAGGAGATGCATCATATGCACTTTCTTCGTTTGGGCGGCATAGGAAATCTGGTATTCCCCCTATTTCCCTGCTCGGTCTTATAACAATTATAAGTTGGAGCGGGACCAACGTTCCCCAGCTCTGATAACCACTGTAGGGTTCCTGCTGATTTTTTCTGAATATTTTTAATTTGGAAAAATCCTCGAAATTAGAAAATGTACAGAGAGCATATTCTTAGTCGGGGTTTTTGGGTCGATCGGACTTCTGATTCCGTCGGGGACTTCGCCTAAGGCTCTAGCTAGGCTCTGATACCACTGTAGGGTTTCCTAGGCACCCTAGTTAAGTCTCACAAGTGATCAAACATGCACAAATAAAATTTTACGAGTGCCTACAAACCCGACTACGGATCGTTTACTAGATATTTAGGCGAAACATGCAAACTAGTTAACATTTTAACTAAGGGAACGGATATACAACCTTTGTAGATCCGGTCCACCACCTCCACGGCTCCACAATGAAGTCACCTCGCTGTCCAAACCATGTCTTGGGCTCTAGCATCGGCATCATCGAAGAATGGGCTTGATCGTCGGTTCGATGCCGAAGATGATCTACGTCGAGGTATCGCAAGAACAAGCTCCAACTTCATCAAGCTTTGAAAACTTGTGAAGGAAACACCCTATACTACTTGGCAAGAGGTAGAGGATGAAGAAATAGGAGTTGGGTTCACTTTAGATTTGGATTTCTCACACTTTTTCAACACTTGCCATTGGAGAAGCAAGCTTTTCCATGGAAGATGAAGATGAAGAAGAAGAAGATATGATAAGTTATTCCTTAAAAGAAAAATAAAATAAATGAATACTTATCATCTCTTTGACCATGGTTTAGTGTAGAGTTTTAACTAAGGTTAGAGAGTGGTTAGGGTTAGATAAAAGACAAGAATGGTGGACTAAGTACAAAGCTTCAAGAAGCTTTCAAATAAAAACAAAAACTAGCAACCATTCTTATCTCTTTATCTTTTTCCTTTTCCAAAATAAACAAAAGGAATAAATAAATGATTAAGTAAATGAAAAAAGAAACCCTAATCACTAATTAACCATGGTTTTAAACACTTTACACAAAAAACCAAGCTAGAATGTATCATCAAACATGATACAATCATGTGCACAAAAACTATATCGAATATACAATGTGCACATCCGCGCGATAAAATCCATTTAAAGTGAACCGATACTAGTTAATGCAAAGCAATATATCAAAATATATAATTATGTATTAAATCATTAAATTAACACTTGATTTAAACGATCCGGTCATATCGCATATAACCGGCTAGTATCCAATGTGTCGGCTTATCGAATCAATCTTTGATTCGATAACTAGGTTTATAATCGCATATAACCATTCGATACATTGATCGCGAGAATAGAATACGGTATCATATACACGCATTATTCTCGGTCCCTCACATATCTAATATGCGTCCCTCACATATCTAATATGCGCTCCTATTTCGTTTTGCTTGAGCTAGGAAACCTCTGTGTAGGACTCTAAAGAATCGTCAATACGCCGGCAGCAGATGATGATCATATCAAGCATCCACAAGCCGCAAGCGGTCTGCTAAACGTAACGGCCACTCGGGGATTGAGCGATCAGAAGATCGACGAGCAAGCCCGCTCACACTCCTATGAATCCAACCAGTAACACTTACCGTATAGTCCGGTCTGTTCGTCTGATATGTCGCATATCTCGCCTAGGGTGGTAAACGTCAGACCCCAATAGCTCGATAAGTCATGCCGACTTGAGGTCCATAACATTCGTGAAACTACTGATAACTCTTACCAGTATATCACAGCAACCCTGGCCAGGGATTTCCTGTTATGGCCAGTCGAGCATAGCACAACATCAACCCCCAAAACCAGGAGAGACGAATCCCCTCCTATCGCTCATTGCCTCCATGTGAATCGGGACTGTACCCAAAAACCACCTGTTTGCACGCCTCAGTAGAGCCGTGGTAGGGTGGAAATCAAAGCACAGTGGGAGACACACAAGACTCTATGACGATCTCGGGTCAACAGACTAAGCTGTACCAGTGTCACCAGAGAACTGCCATCTGACGTGAGGTATAATACCATCTGGGAGTTCTCGGCGAGTCCGTTCAGTGTACCCAGTCTCCACCGAGCACCCGCAATACCATCTCCGATGTCAAACACCAATGGATATAGGATCATCCATCGACCATCGCTTGGGTCGAGAAGATATACGCTAGTCTACTCTGGAATATCGATGCCCCGTCTCGATATTCCCTCGACTAGGAACATTTCAAGGATGTACTCATGGACTATCCAGGCCCCACTAGTATGATCTGCATCACAGTCCTGGAAGTCAAGTATACATCCTAAGGGCTTTATCAACATGTAATCAGAGAGACAGAAAGTATACATGTTAAGATAAAGTGCAACCAGATAGCGTACTATCAGTAGTCGAGCAAGAAAGTCCTACCTATATAAGTCCCAGCATCCACTACAATATACATCCAATGTACAGTAATGGCCTCTAGGGCTACATATAACTAACATTAATTACACTATACAAGTTTGCCAATCTTTCAGCAGGCCAGTGCTGGTACTTTGAGGGAGGTTCCCCGTGCTTTCGCACGGACCTAATTAAAATAAATCTCGTTTTCCCAGGGGCGTAGCCCCGTTAACCACCTCTCTAGACATCTACTTGATCAGCTACTTGTAATGTGTAAAACTCTCCCAGGAGTAACTCTTACTCACAGCGGCTATCGGGATCCAACTATCTCATAGAAGGTATGCAATCTCATTGCAAATTTCAACACTTGAAATTCCCAATAATATTTTACCCCTAGTGACTTATGACCATTAACTATGTTCAACAAATCATAAGCACAAGTCAAGTTCTACCCGTCATTTCCTGTTAATTTAGACCCATCCACATGACCCTTAACTATGGTCAACAAAGTCATATGACTGTCCTAATTAATCACATCATATGTTATATAGGAAGACATCACTTAGCTACCGTACACTGTGCCTTAACTAAGGTCAACAAACACAGCACGAATACTAAGTACTCTACTTCCTAAAATGACGGAGGGTTACGACAGGTTTTTAAGAGAACCCTTTGCGTAATGAACTTGATATCGTCGTAGAATCGAGTGATTTTAATGGAGTGTTTTGAGGTTTTTCTAGTTTCGCTAAAGAGGGTCACTCCCGGTGAAGAGATCTCGGCTCTTTCCTTATCGAATAAGGTGCAGGATATTTTGCAATATCACTATGCAAAGCAGAAACTATAAAAACAATCAAAAGACAAACCGAGTTTGTAGCATCTGCTAGTTTCGCTAAAGAGGTCACTCCCGATGAAGGGATCTTGGCTCTTTCCTTATCGAATAAGGTGCTGAATGTTCTACAAGGAACACCGCTATGCAAAGCAAGAACTAGAGCTATCAGTTTTTGAGACAAGTTTCTACAACATCTTTAGGTTTCTTTTAGTTTCAGTAATCTCATTAATGAAGTCCCATTTTATATGCTTCACAAGCATCACATTTGAAACGAAATCTGCAATATAACATATATCTCATATACATAATATAAACATTCGTCTCAGGCAGTAATATGATCTCATCACAGAACATTGCAGCAGAAGAACATATATGAAATATTGGATATACTAAGATGTCCGTGTTTTCAATACGAGCCTGTATAAAACACGGATTCCACGGTCGCGATGAATAGCCAAACCTAAATCCCTATACCCCTACGAGAGCGACAAGCAACACTGCCAATTCTAGGGTTAGGAGACCGGTCTCGACTCCTCGAGATGGTCTCCCACTGGACCCTAGAACCCCGGTTACTTGTGCTCCCCACCTTGGGTCTACCTAATGCGGAAAAGTAAATAATATACAATGGTGACACCATCCTCAGCCCGGAAGTGCCCTAATAAAAGAATATTACATACAATTGAATTTTACATGAATGAAAAAGTAAAACTCTCATCTCACATAAAACCCCCCGGCTATTCAAAACACGACGATCCAATATAACATATCACAGAACACATAATATCACATATCATCAACGTAAGTAACTATGCGTATCCCAGTTGTCGTTGATGTATAGCAACGAAACTGGCGATACACCACATATTATACTTACTGTCACAGAAAAGAAAGTGTAAAACTACAACAGTTGGAATCCACCAACCTCCTTAGACATCGCATGTCTAACCAAATGAATTCCTTAGACATCGCATGCCTAACAATTATAAAACCCCGCATTTTAGTATCGATCTCGAAAACACTTTTCAATATCTAGTCGGGCAATTCAACAAGATTCCCGACACCCTGATCGAATGCTCGTCGCAAACTTTAGTAGACGGCCGCACCCCCGGATGCCGTCGACGAAGTGCACAAAGGCGGAACATGTTGGATATATGTATGCCCTAGAGGCTATTATGTGATAGTGGATGTATCTATACATGTATATATATTCAGTATGCATTCTTGCTCGACATGATGGTATGCTATCTGGTTCTTCTTTATCTGACATGTTGATTTGATCATGCTTACTATTCACTCATACATGCTGATAAAGCCCTGAGGATATTGACTTGACTGTTCTGATTATGATGAAGATCATACTAGTGGGACATTTGTAGTCTATAAGCATATCCTGGAAAGTCCCTAGTCGTAGGTATATCGAGACGGGGGCATTGATATACTAGAGTAGACTAGCGTATATGATACTAGACCCATACGATGGGCGATGAATGTTCCCACATTCATCGATGTTTGACATCAAGATCATATACGGGTGCTCAGTGGTGACTGGGTACACTGGACGGACTCACCGAGAACTCCTATATGGAATTATATCTATCGTCGGATAGCAGTTCTCAAGTGACACTGGTACAGGTTAGTCTCTAGACCCGAGATCGTCATGGAGTCTTGTGTGTTCTCCCACTGTATTTTGATTGCCACCCTACCATGGTTCTACTGAGTCTTGCAAACAGGTGGCCGTTGGGTACAGTCCCGAGGACACACGAAGGCAATGAGCGATAGGAGGGGTTTCTTCTCTCCCGGTATTGGGAGTTGATGCTGTACCTGTGCCCGACTGGTTATATCAGTAAGTCCCCTGGCCAGGGCTGCTGAGAATTGCTGATAAGTGTTATCAGTAGTTTCTCGATCTGTTATAGACCATTCACCGGCACGACTTATTGAGTTATTAGGGTCGACGTGACAATCCCTAGGCTCGATATGCAGCATATCTGACGAAGAGACCGGGACTGTACGGTAGTGTTGCCGGTTGGCTCGACGGGAGTTGTAGCAGGTTCGCTTGTTTTCTTCTGATCGCTCAATACCCGAGTGGCCGTTACGTTTAGCTGACCGCTTGCGGCATGAGGGGTACCTGATATGATCATCACGCTCTGCTGGCGTATTGACAAGTCTCAGAGTCCCACAAAGGAGTTACCCAGTCCAGACGAAACGTTGTGGTGCGCGTATGCGATATGCGCATGCACCCGATTAAATTGCGCGTATAGGATACCGAACATTGATCGGGCGGCTTGCTTTTGGTGGGGTCATATGTGATATGGCCGGATTGATGAATCAAGTGTTGATTTATCATTTAACCATTGGTTTGTCTCACTTAAAACCTTTCTAGTATATGATGGATGTATGCATGCATGCATGTGTTTCTTTCTTTCATTCTAGTTCATGCACATGTGGATGTGCATACATACATACATACATACACCCATCTACCATGGTTGTTAGCACATGGAAATGGTTGGCAATATAAGACTCACACCATGGATTAAATGATGGATTATTATTTGATTTTGTGTTTAAAACCAAAATTGAAAAGAAAAGGATAATCTTCACTAGCTTCTACATTCTTCTTCTAACCTAACCAAGCTCACCTACCTCTAACCTTGAGTTATCCTTCTCTTTATCATTTAAAACTCAAGTTAAATTATGTCTCCATCACTTAACCATGGTTAGTCATGAGAAGAAATAAAATATATATAGATATATTTCATTTCTTTTCTAGGTTATCATATTAACCCTTGTTAAAAGAAAGCCTCCATCTTCATCCTCCTTCTTCCTTTTGCTCTCTAGTTTCTTCTAGTGAGTAATACACACTTAAAGAAAGGTTTTTGAAGTGAGATTCTAAACCACAACTTCATTCTACACAAGTTTAGCCGACTTGTTTAGAGTGTTCTCTTCGGTTTTACGAAGTTGCGAGCTTGGACGGAGAACTCCGTGGTGGATCGTCGTGGACGCGAGAGGACTTCAAGAGGACCTCCATTCAACACCCAAGACACCAAGGAGTCCAGCAATAGGGAGCTACAAAGGTTGTAGTCTCGAAACCCTAACTTTATAAGTCTTAAGTTTCGAAACCCTAATTTTCTAGGATCGATTCCTTTGCATGCTTGTTTAGCACCATCAAAATTAAAACTTTAAGGGCATGTGATGCTTCAAAACTCTTCATAGGGTGCTAGACAAACCTTACATTGGTATCAGAGCCGACCTAGAAAATTAGGCGACCTTTTTACGAAGTTAAAACTCCGATCGAACCGTAATACGGCATTTTAAAGTGCTCTCTGGAAATTTTCTAAAATTTGACATTTTTCAGAATTAAAAATATGTAAAAAAATTCAGCAGGTAAAAATAAGGATTACGGTACAAAATTTATTCCCATGAACAGTAATTGCTGCGCGCGGAAACGCGGCCTAAGCTTGCTTAGGCCGCGGTTCCGCGGCCGTATACATCAATTCATGGATAATTTTTTTACAGTAATTCTGGAATCTGCTTGTATATTTTTTTGGGTATTTTTAATCTGTATTTAGTTTTGAAAAATTCTGGAGATAGTTTTGGACTCGTCGATTCGATCGGAATTTTGATTTCGTGGCTTTTCCGGGTAAAGTAGAAAGTATTGAAGTGTTTGAACGAGTATCATTTGCTCACTATTCACGGGGTTTAAATACTTTGGAGATACGTGCAAGTCTTTTTATGGTGGACCCTCTAGAAGACAACAAACCTTAACTCGATTATGTGACCGTCTTGAACTGCCCTTTGAACCTTAGGGTTTGGGGCAGTACGGCGTGCCACATGTGAGGCGTTGGCTTGACCCTTCTACGGCTGGACCGCTACTACTGTGTCACACTCCGGATTTTTGAACCCTGCTCAAGTGTTGAGCTTTAGTGAATCTTGGGTACTTGATCGTTCGTTCGAAAACTTTAATACTGTCTGTTTATCTGGAATGTGATACAATATGTGGAATTCATATAGTTTAGGCATAAAATACGAAATATGTGATATTTCGCATTTATGATGTCTAAAGAGAATGTGGATTTCAAATATTGTAGTTTTACACTTTCTTTTCTGTGACCGTAAGTGTAGTATGTACGATATCGCCGGTTTCGTTGCTATACATCAACGACAATTGGGGTATGCATACTTACTTACGTTGATGATATGAGATATTATGTGTTGCTGAGATATTATGTGCAGGATTGTCGCGATTGAATAGCCGGAGTTTTTTTTTATGTGAGATGAGAGTTTTATATTTTCATTCATGTAGATTCAAATGTAATGTAATATTCTTTTATTTGGGGCACTCCCGGGTTGAGGTTGTGTCACCAGTGTTGTATATTATTTACTTTTCCGCATTAGGATGGACCCAAGGAGGGGAGCACAGGTGACCGGGTTCTGGGGTTCAGTGGGAGGCCATCTCGAGGAGTCGAGACCGGGTCGCCTAAACTCCAGAATTGGTAGGGTCACTTGCCGCTCTCGTAGGGGTCCAGGGTGTGGGCTTGGCTATTCATCGCGACTGTGGAATCCGTATTTTCTATTCTAGCTAAATACTAAATACGGACGTCCTAGTATATCCCACGTTATATCTATATTTCTGCTGCCTGTGTTCTGTGATATCTGAGACGAATGACATATTATATATATGATATATAGTAGACGTTGCTTATGTTTTACACCCGCGCTAGTCCCGTCCCGGTATGCCGTTAGTTAAGTAACCTAACGGTGCATAACGGAACATTGCGGCGAATGCGGATGGCATAAGCGTACGTGTTATTTTCGTTTCTTTTATGTGATTGGCTTAAGGACTTAAATGATGGGATTACATTAATGTGATTAATGTAAAGAAAATAAACCTAAAAAGATGTTGTAGAATCGGATTTGAAAACTACTCGGCTATTTATGAAAAAGCTATATTTCAAAACTGCGGAGCTTAAGCCACTCCTTTTGAAAACCATTTGATTCTACAATGATATCAAGTTCAAAGCGTTAAAGATTTTCTTAAAAATCATCCGCAACCCTCCATCATTTTAGGAAGTAGAGTACTTAGTATTCGTGCTACGTTTGTTGACTGTAGTTAAGGCGTAGTGTACGGTAGCTAAGTGATGTCTTCCTACATTGCATATGATGCAGATTAATTAAGACATTCTTATGACTTTGTTGACCTTAGTTAAGGGTCATATGAGTGGGTCTAATTAATCAAGAAATGACGGGTAGAACTTGACTGGTACTTATGATTTGTTGACCTTAGTTAAGGTCATAAGTGCCAGGGGTAAAAACCACATCGGGAATTTCAATAGTTGAAATTTGCAATGAGATTGCATACCTTCCATGTAATGGTTGGATCCCGATCCCACTATGGGCAATAGTTGCTCCTAGGAGAGTTTTTACAATTTACAATTAGCTAACTCATTAGGTGTCTAGAAAGGTGTTAACGGGGCTCCGCCTATGGGAAAACGAGGTTTACTCTAATTAGGTCCGTGCGAAAGCACGGGGAACCTCCCTCAAGTACCGACACTGGCCTGGCTGAACGGTTAGCGAAATTGTAGACTGTAATTAATCCTGGCTAGTTTTTCTTTTTAAGGTTTGAAAGAAAAACTCGATAAAAGCAGTGGGAAACATCGATTAGACAAGATAATAACCAATCTAATCTATGCAAGAGCTTTCGCTGAGTGTATTCTTTTCTCTCTCTTAATGGCAGATACCTATGACTGGACTGAAGCTTCTACTAGATAAAAACAAACTGAATGGGACCAACTATAAAGACTGGCTGAGGAATCTGAAAATCGCCTTGACTTATGATAAAGTATCATATGTCCTCACGGCTTCAGCCCCGCCCGTCCCTGGTCCAAAATCCTCAGTTGCGGACATTGAAGTCCGCAAGACATGGGACGCTGACTGTGCCACGGCCAAATGCCTCGCGCTTGCATTGATGGACAACACACATCAAAAGCAGCACGAGGACATGGACATTCACGGTATATTGCTCCATACAAAGGAGTTGTATGGGGAGCAATCCCGCGTATTACGATACGAAGCATCAAAGAAATTGTTTCAGATGCGGATGGCCCCTGACACACCAGTAGGAGACCACGTTCTGAAGATGATAGCTCTTTTTGAAGAGCTTGAGGACCTTGGATGGACGATGGACAATGAATAATATATAGATATTATTCTGCAGTCCCTGCCCTCCATCTTTGCTCAGTTCATAGTGAACTTTAACATGCATGGCATGGAGAAGGAACTCCCTGAACTCCTTAATATGTTAAGGAGTGTAGAGAGCACTATGAAGTTAGCAAAAACTCCTGTTATGACTATTGGACAGTCTTCTTTTTCTCGCCCGAAAGCTAAGGCCAAGGGAAAGAAAAAGAAGAAACCCACTAATCCTAAGGGCGGAGTTAAAAAGGTGAAGGGAAAGGGAAAGTCCAAAGCTGGAGACCCGGGGAAAGGCGAATGTTTTCATTTCCACAAGACAGGACATTGAAAGTGCAATTGCACGGAGTACTTAAGTCTCAAGAAGAAGCATGGTGATGCTTCTGCTTCAGGTGCGTTTGTGACTGAAAACTGTTTTTCTATAAACTCTGCTTCCTGGGTATTGGATACCGGTTCAGGTTCTCACATTTGCAATTCTATGCAGGGGCTGAGAAATAGCAAGGTTTTGAAGACAAGTGACCATACTCTCCGCGTTGGAAATGGTTCCAATGTACATACAGTCGCAGTGGGAGAGTATCACTTGGGGTTGCCATCTGGATGTATTTTGGTTTTAAATCCATGTTATTTTGTACCAAGTATGCTATGTAATATAATGTCCGTTTCTTTGTTGGACAATGAAGGGTATAATTTTGTATTGCAGAACAATGTTATGAACATTAACCTGAATCAAATGTTGGTTTGGTATGGTACGCTTAACAACGGAATATATGTCCTAAATCAACACACAGTTTTCAGTATACAACACACTAATAAAAGAAAACTTTCAGAATTAAATGAAGCTTTTCTTTGGCACTGTAGACTTGGTCATATTAATGAAACAAGACTAAACAAGTTACACAAAGATGGATATTTAAATCCTTTTGAATATAAATCTTATGCGACTTGCCAGTCTTGTATCAAGGGTAAAATGACCAAAACTCCATTTACCGGACACGGAGAAAGAGCTACTCAGCTCCTGGGCCTCATACATAGTGATGTATGTGGGCCTATGTCTACACAGGCTAGAGGCGGTTTTTCATACTTCATTACATTCACTGACGATTTCTCAAGATTCGGTCATGTATTTTTATTAAAACACAAGTCCAAAGCTTTCGAGAAATTCATTGAATATAAACAAGAAGTAGAAAAACAAACCGGCTTGAGTATCAAGATGCTTCGATCAGATCGAGGTGGTGAGTATCTCAGTGCAGAATTTGCAAACTTCTTAAAAGAGAATGGGATTCTCTCTCAGCTCACTCCTCCTTACACACCACAGCACAACGGTGTGTCAGAATGAAGGAATAGGACCCTATTAGATATGGTCCGGTCCATGATGAGTGACGCTGAGTTACCCGTCTCGTTTTGGGGGCATGCATTGGAGACTGCAGCATTTCTGCTAAACAGAGTTCCAACCAAAACCGTGTCCACCACACCATATGAGATATGGCATGCGAAGAGACCATCTCTTAAAAGAATTAAGATTTGGGGTTGCCCGGCCTATGTTAAAAAGCAGAATCCGGACAAACTCGAGACACGGTCAGTCATGTGTAACTTTGTAGGATATCCAAAGAATTCTTATGGATATCTATTCTACCACAAAGAGGAACAAAAAGTGTTCGTTTCTCAGTATGCCACATTCTTAGAAAAAGAGTTTTTCACAGATAAAGATGATGGCAAGGTGGTAGATCTAGAAGAGGTTCTAGAGACACAAACTACAAATGACGATTTGGTTGAACCGGCTGTTGCAGCAGAAACTGAAGAACCTCGGCCACTCCGTAGGTCTGGTAGGACTTCTCGCCCACCGGAGAGGTACTACGGTTTCCTCATTGATGGTAACGGAGAAGATTGCATCATAGATGATGATGATCCTACCAGTTTTCAGCGAGCTATCACGAGTAAAGACTCTGTGAAGTGGCTGGATGCCATGAGATCCGAAATGGAGTCTATGTACACCAACAAAGTATGGACTTTGGACGTTGTGCCCCCTGGGGTAAAACCTGTAGGGTGCAAATGGATCTTTAAAAGAAAGATTGGTGTAGATGGGCAGGTAGAGACCTATAAGGCAAGACTTGTGGCGAAGGGTTTTCGTCAAAGACCAGGTTTGGACTATGACGAGACTTTTTCTCCCGTAGCCATGCTTAAATCCATTCGGATCCTACTTGCAATTGCTGCTCACTACGACTATGAAATCTGGCAGATGGACGTTAAAACCGCATTTCTAAATGGAAATTTAGAAGAATGCGTTTATATGGATCAGCCAGAGGACTTCATTGACAGTGGGAGCAGCGGGAAAGCATGTAAATTGCTTAAATCCATATATGGGTTAAAGCAGGAATCACGGAGTTGGAACATCTGTTTCGATGATGTCATCAAAGAGTTTGATTTCATCAAAAATCCAGATGAACCTTGTGTTTATAAGAAGGCTGTAGGGAGAGCTGTCATATTCCTCGTATTGTACGTGGACGACATTCTTCTGATAGGAAATGATATTCTTATGCTACAGTCGGTCAAATCTTTCTTATCACTGAGGTTCTGCATGAAGGACCTGGGTGATGCCACATACATTCTGGGCATAAGGATCTATAGGGATAGATCTAAAAGGTTATTGGGATTGTCCCAAACCAGGTACATTGACACCATCCTAAAAAGGTTTAGTATGGAAGACTCCAAATGGGGTGCCTTACCCGCTTGCCATGGGGTCACTCTCTCTAAGGATTCTTGCCCAAAGACCGATGAAGAGAGAGCTCGCATGAGTATTATACCCTATGCTTCGGCAGTAGGATCTATAATGTATGCGATGTTATGTACACGCCCAGATGTAGCTTATGCACTTAGTGTTGTAAGCAGGTATCAATCCAACCCAGGGGAGATTCACTGGACAGCTGTGAAGAACATTCTTAAGTACTTGCGAAGGACTAAAGAATTGTTCTTGGTGTATGGTAATGGAGATCTCCAAATGGAGGCCTTTACCGATTCGAGCTTCCAGAGCGATAAGGACGACAGCAAATCTATCTCTGGGTTTGTATTTACCCTCAATGGAGGGGCGGTGAGTTGGAAGAGTTCCAAACAAGATACCGTTGCAGACTCTACGATGGAAGCTGAGTATATTGCTGCAAATGATGCCGCCAAGGAAGCCGTCTGGATGAAGAAGTTCGTCTCGGAGCTAGGAGTAGTTCCAACCATTATTGATCCAATACCTCTGAATTGTGACAATAATGGGGCTATGGCGTTGGCCAAGGAGCCCAGATCCCATCAGCGGTCCAGACACATCTTGAGGCATTTTCATTTGATCCGGGAGATTGTAGATCGCCGCGAGATCGAGATTAGGAGGGTAGACACAAAGAATAACGCCGCGGATCCATTCACCAAGGCCCTCCCTCAGCCGCAGCATGAGCGACTTTTTGAGATGTTGGGTATGAGATACGCCAATAATTGGCCTTAGTGCAAGTGGGAGATTGTTGGATATATGTATGCCCTAGAGGCCATTATGTGATAGTGGATGTATCTATACATGTATATATATTCAGTATGCATTCTTGCTCGACATGATAGTATGCTATCTGGTTCTTCTTTATCTGACATGTTGATTTGATCATGCTCATACATGCTGATAAAGCCCTGAGGATATTGGCTTGACTGCTCTGATTATGATGAAGATCATACTAGTGAGACATCTGTAGTCTATAAGCATATCCTGGAAAGTCCCTAGTCGTAGGTATATCGAGACGGGGCATTGATATACCAGAGTAGACTAGCGTATATGATACTAGACCCATACGATGGGCGATGAATGTTCCCACATTCATCGATGTTTGACATCAAGATCATATACGGGTGCTCAGTAGTGACTGGGTACACTGGACGGACTCACCGAGAACTCCTATATGGAATTATATCTATCGTCGGATAGCAGTTCTCAGGTGACACTGGTACAGGTTAGTCTCTAGACCCGAGATCGTCATGGAGTCTTGTGTGTTCTCCCACTGTACTTTGATTGCCACCCTACCACGGCTCTACTGAGTCGTGCAAACAGGTGGCCGTTGGGTACAGTCCCGAGACACACGAAGGCAATGAGCGATAGGAGGGGTTTCGTCTCTCCCGGTATTGGGAGTTGATGCTGTACTGTGCCCGACTGGTTATATCAGTAAGTCCCTGGCCAGGGCTGCTGAGAATTGCTGATAAGTGTTATTAGTAGTTTCTCAATCTGTTATAGACCATTCACCGGCATGACTTATTGAGTTATTGGGGTCGACGTGACCATCCCTAGGCTCGATATGCAGCATATCTGACGAAGAGACCGGACTGTACAGTAGTGTTGCCGGTTGGCTCGACGGGAGTTGTAGCAGGTTCGCTTGTTTTCTTCTGATCGCTCAATACCCGGGTGGCCGTTACGTTTAGCTGACCGCTTGCGGCTTGAAGGTACCTGATATGATCATCACGCTCTGCCGGCGTATTGACGAGTCTTAGAGTCCCACAAAGGAGTTACCCAGTCCAGACGAAACGTTGTGGTGCGCGTATGCGATATGCGCATGCACCCGATTAAATTGCGCGTATAGGATACCGAACATTGATCGGGCGGCTTGCTTTTGGTGGGGTCATATGTGATATGGCTGGATTGATGAATCAAGTGTTGATTTATCATTTAACCATTGGTTTTCCCACTTAAAACCTTTCTAGTATATGATGGATGTATGCATGCATGCATGTGTTTCTTTCTTTCATTCTAATTTCATGCACATGTGGATGTGCATACATGCATACATACATACACCCATCTATCATGGTTGTTAGCACATGGAAATGGTGGCAATATAAGACTCACACCATGGATTAAATGATGGATTATTATTTGATTTTGTGTTTAAAACCAAAATTGAAAAGAAAAGGATAATCTTCACTAGCTTCTACATTCTTCTTCTAACCTAACCAAGCTCACCTACCTCTAACCTTGAGTTATCCTTCTCTTTATCATTTAAAACTCAAGTTAAATTATGTCTCCATCACTTAACCATGGTTGGTCATGAGAAGAAATAAAATATATATAGATATATTTCATTTCTTTTCTAGGTTATCATATTAACCCTTGTTAAAAGAAAGCATCCATCTTCATCCTCCTTCTTCCTTTTGCTCTCTAGTTTCTTCTAGTGAGTAATACACACTTAAAGAAAGGTTTTTGAAATGAGATTCTAAACCACAACTTCATTCTACACAAGTTTAGCCGACTTGTATAGAGTGTTCTCTTCGGTTTTACGAAGTTGCGAGCTTGGACGGAGAACTCCGTGGTGGATCGTCGTGGACGCGAGAGGACTTCAAGAGGACCTCCATTCAACACCCAAGACACCAAGGAGTACAGCAATAGGGAGCTACAAAGGTTGTAGTCTCGAAACCCTAACTTTATAAGTCTTAAGTTTCGAAACCCTAATTTTCTAGGATCGATTCCTTTGCATGCTTGTTTAGCACCATCAAAATTAAAACTTTAAGGCATGTGATGCTTCAAAAATCTTCATAGGGTGCTAGACAAACCTTACAGAACACCGCTGCCGTGAGCACCCGAACAGATGCTTTTGGCGACGGGGTTCTCCTACAGTAACTTGGTCGGGGCTATGGGGCGTGGCTATTTATTAAGTTTACCCGGCGAGTATCCGCGTACGCTACGTGATTGCGACGGACTTTTGATCACATCAAAATCCCATGGCAACCGATCAAATGAGACTAAACTGCTAGATTTATATCATTCAAATTAGTTATCTCATAACTACTTGTGGATTCCAAATATTTTATCATATTCCAGATAAATAGACAATGTTAAACTTTCCGATCGAATAAACAAACACCCAAAATTTTCCAAATAGCTCAACACTTGAGCGGAGCTTTAGAAGTGAAGGACCGGACTACAAAGGTTGTAATCCTAAACTCTTAGAAGCAAAGTTGTTTACTTGCTTAGTTTCGCCTAATTTCTAGTTTAAAGATCTTGGTTAGGGTTGTTCGGTACGTCTAACTTTTAAATCGGGCATGGTTGATGCCTTGTAGACCCTTGTGAGAGTGCCTAGTGTTGAGCTATTTGGAACTCCGCTAAAGTGTTAAGCTATTTGGGAAATCTTGGGTGTTTGATTATTCGATCGGAAAGTTTAACACTGTCTTTTTATCTGGAATGTGATACAATATTTGGAATCCACAAGTAGTTATGAGATAACTAATTTGAATGTTATAAATCTAGCAGTTTAGTCTCATTTGATCGGTTGCCACGGAATTTTGATGCGATCAAAAGTCCGTCGCAATCACGTAACGTACGTGGATACTCGCCGGGTAAACTTAATAGATAGCCACGCCCCATAGCCCCGACCAAGTGACTGTAGGAGAACCTCGTCGCCAAAAGCATCCGGTCGGGTGCTCGCGACAGCGGTGTTCCGCCTTAGTGCACTTCGTCGACGGCATCCGGGGGTGCGGCCGTCTAATAAAGTTTGCGACGAGCATTCGATCAGGATGTCGGGAATCTAATTGAATTACCCGACTAGATATTGAAAAGAGTTTTCGATACTGAGACTAAAATGAGGAGTTTATAATTGATAAGCATGCGATGTCTAAGGAATTCATTTGGTTAGGCATGCGATGTCTAAGGAGGTTGCGGATTCCAACTGTTGTTGTTTTACACTTTCTTTTCTGTGACCGTAAGCGTAGTATGTGGTGTATCGCCGGCTTCGTTGCTATACATCAACGACAATCGGGATACGCATACTTTCTTACATTGATGATATGAGATATTATGTGTTGTTGTGATATGTTATATTGAATCGTCGCATTCTGAATAGCCGGGGGTTTTATGTGAGATGAGGGTTTTTATTTTCATTCATGTAAAATTCATTTGTATGTAATATTATTTTATTGGGGCACTTCCGGGCTGAGGATGATATCACCATTGTATATTATTTACTTTTCCGCATTAGGTAGACCCAAGGCGGGGAGCACAAGTAACCGGGTTCTAGGGTCCAGTGGGAGACCATCTCGAGGAGTCGAGACCGGGTCTCCTAACCCTGGAATTGGCAGAGTTGCTTGCCGCTCTCGTAGGGGTCTAGGGATGTTGGTTTGGCTATTCATCGCGACCGTGGAATCCGTGTTTTATACAGGCTCGTATTAAAACACGGACGTCCTAGTATATCCAATATTTCATATATGTTCTTCTGCTGCAATGTTCTGTAATGAGATCATATTACTGCCTGAGATGAATGTTTATATTATATATATGAGATATATGTTATATTGCAGATTTCGTTTCAAATGTGATACTTGTGAAGCATAATTAAAATGGGACTTCATTAATGAGATTAATGAAAACTAAAAGAAACCTAAAGATGTTGTAGAAACTCGTCTCAAAAACTGGTAGCTCTAGTTCTTGCTTTGCATAGCGGTGTTCCTTGTAGAACATCCAACACCTTATTCGATAAGGAAAGAGCCGAGATCCCTTCACCGGGAGTGACCTCTTTAGCGAAACTAGCAGATGCTACAAATTCGATTTGTCTTTTGATTGCTTCTATAGTTTTTGCTTAGCATAGTGATATTTGTGAAATATCCTGCACCTTATTCGATGAGGAAAGAGCCGAGATCCCTTCACCGAGAGTGACCTCTTTAGCAAAACTAGAATAGGCCTAAAAAACATTCCATTCAAAATCACTCGATTCTACAACGATATCAAGTTTATTACGCAAAAGGGTTTTCTTAAAAACCTGTCGTAGCCCTTCGTCATTTCAGATAAGTACCAGTTAGTATTCGTGCTATGTTTGTTGACCATGTTAAGGCGTAGTGTGCGGTAGCTGATCAGTGCTTATCTGTATAAGCATATGATGCGATTGGATTAGGGTAGTCGTGCGACTTTGTTGACCATGTTAAGGGTCGTGCGGGTGGGTTTAATTCAATCGGGAAATGACGGGTTGAACTTGACTAGCACTTATGATTTGTTGACCATGTTAAGGTCATATAGCTGCTAGGGGTAAAATATTATTGGGAATTTCAAATGTTGAAATTTGCAATGAGATTGCATACCTTCTATGAGATAGTTGGATCCCAATACCCGCTGCGAGTAAGAGTTACTCCTGGGAGAGTTTTACACATTACAATTAGCCGATCAAGTAGGTATCTAGAAAGGTGTTAACGGGGTTATGCCCCTGGGAAAACGAGGTTTATTTTAATTAGGTCCGTGCGAAAGCACGAGGAACCTCCCTCAAAATACCGGCACTGGCCTGGCTGAAAGATTAATGAACTTGTAGAGTGTAACTAATCCCGGCTAGTCTTTCCTTTTAGGGTTTGAAGGAAGATTTGACTAAAACAGTAGGAGCCATCCTGATTAGATAAATTGATAACCAATCTAATCTTGTAAAAGCGCACACTGAGTATTTTCTTCTCTCTCTCTCCTGGTTGCGACTATGTCACGCCTTAATCAAGATAATAATACGGATGTATTGACCGAACCCGCTTGTTATACTGCGCTAAGGAACGTTGATCCCTCTCTAACTTATAATTGTTATAAGACGGAGCAGGAAATTTGGGATTACCAGAATTCCCGTGCCACCCAAATGAAGAAAGTGCATGCTGATGCATCTTCTTCGGGTGTGTTCATTACCAAGAACTGTTTCTCAGTATCCTTTACTTCCTGGGTATGAGATACCGGATCAGGATCCCGCATATGTAATATGTTAAATGGGCTACAGAAAGGTAGAGAACTGAGAACGGGTGATAAGTTTCAAGAGTTGGAAACAGTGCAATTGTTGCAAGCCAAGTCTGTTGGCAGTTATCACCCTGTATTACCAGAATACATTGATTCTGAAGGAATGTTATGAGATACCGAACCTGATATACAACATCATATCAGTCTCTTTATTAGTAAAGAAGGATATAATTTTATATTGTTGGATAATGTTTTGAACATTTCCTATATCAAGAGTTGATCGGTTCAGGCACGTTATCTAAAAGCATAGACGTTCTAAATCAAACCACAGTTCTTAAAGTACAAAACACACACAAGTGGAAGAGTTCAGAAATGAACGAATCCTTCTTGAGGTATTATAGACTAGGTCATATCAATGTGACCCGACAAGCTGAAGTTATATTTAGATGCATATTTAAATTAGTTTGAATTTACATCTTGTGAAACTTGCCGGTCATGTCACTAAGATAAGATGACCAGAGCTCTGTTTATTGGAAACAGAGAAAGAGTTAGTGAACTCTTGGGATTGATACATGCTGATGTATGAAGGTCCCCTGTCTACACATACCAGGACCGGTTCTTTGTACTTCATTACATTCATTGATGATCTCTCAAGATTCAGACATATGTTCCTGTTGAAACACAAGTCCGAAACTTTTGAGATAATCACAGAATATAAGTTAGAAGTAGAGAACCAAAAACGGGTATAAGTATTATGTCCTTTGATGAGATCAAGGAGGAGAATACTTGAGCACGGGATTCCTGGACTATTTTAAAGGAGAATGAGATTCTCTCTCAGCATTACTCCTCCGTGTACACCACAACACGTCGGTGTATTGGGGCGGAGCAATCACACACTATTTAATATGGTGTGCTCTATGATGAGTACTACTGAGTTTCCTATTTCCTTTTGGGAGTTATGCACTTGAGAAGCTGCATACCTATTGAATATGGTTCCAATCAAATCAGTTGCCTACCACTTCATATGTGATATGGAATGGGAAAAGCCCATATCTTAAGTATGTTAAGATTTGGGGTTGTCCAGCCTATGTCTGAAAGCAAAATCCGGACAAGCTCGAGGCAAAGTCAGTTCTGTGGAAGTTTGTTGGATATCCCAAGCATTCGCAAGGGAATATCTTCTACCTAACCGAGGAACAAAAGATGTTTTGTTTCTCAACATGCCACCTTTGTGAAAGGGAATTTCTTGTGAAGAAATTAGTAGTCATGAGGTAGAAATGGAAACAGTTCCAGCTATACAAACTGCAGCTGATGATTTGGTAGAACCGGAGGATTCAATAGTTTCCAACGAACCTCAGCCTCTCTGCCGATCTAGTAGGGTTCCTCACCCACCTGAAAGATACTTCGGTTTTCTCTATGACAGTGGGAACGAGGATTGCATCATGAGATGATGAACCAACTAGTTTCGAGCTTGCCATCAGGAGTGGGACTCTGTAAGAATGGCTGGATGCTTAGCGATCTGAGATGGAATCTTTATACACCAACAAAGTATGGACTTTGGTTTCTTTATCCGAAAGGTTAAATCCCCATCAGGATCAAGTATATCTTGAGAAGATTACTTGGTGTACATGGAAAAGTTGAGACTTTCAAAGCTATGCTTAAGTCCATCCAGATCCTACTTGCCACGGCTATATACCATGACTATGATATTTGGCGGTTGGGTGTCATGACTGCTTTTCTAAATGATGATTTGGAAGAGAGCGTCTATAAGTACACAGCCAGAAGGCTTCATAGACAGCGGGAGCAGCGGAAACGTAATCAAGATGTTTTATGTGATAAAGCAGGCGTCGCGGAGTTGGAACGTCTGTTTCGATGTGGTAGTCAAAGAGTTTGACTTCATCAAAATGGTAGATGAACCTTGTATATACAGAAAGGTAGTAGAGAGTATGGTGGTGATCCTCGTAGAGTACGTGGATGACATACTCTTGATAGGGAAAGAGTTTCCTATGCTACGCTCGGTCAATCTCCGCTTATCACAAGGATTCTCCATATAGGATCAAGGTGATACCTCCTAAATCCTAGGTTATATATCTATGAGATAGATCTAAATGGATGTTAGTATTTTCTCTAGTTGTAGTGAGATGGTATCAATGGATCCTGGGGAGAATCACTGGAAAGGTTCCAGGGTGATAAGGACGACTGAATGTCAGTCGCAGGCATCGTCTTTACCCTCAGTGGAGGGACGATATGTTGGAAGAGTTCCAAGCTAGATACCGTGACTTACTAGACGATTAAAGGCAAGATACATCGTTACCAAGGATGCTACCAAAGAGGCAGTCTGGATATATAAGTTCATGAGATGAACTTCGTTTCTGTCATTGTGTGACAATGGAGATGTGGCTTATGCCAAGGAACCCCCGTCCGATCTGAAATCCATATATAATTCTTAGGTAGTATCACCTGATCATGGAGATGATGATCTCCAGGGAGATCGAGGTTAGGAGAGTAGACACAGAGGACAACAGCGCGGATCCACTCACAAAGGCCTTTTTCCCAGTAGAGAATTTTATGGGATGGTTGAGTATGAGATACTTCAACCACAGCTAATTGTTGGGTATGTGATACCACAACAGATGGCCCTAGTGCAAGTGGGAGATTGTTAGTTATATGTATGCCCTAGAGGCCATTACTGTACATACGATGTATATTGTAATGGATGGTTGGACATATATAGGAAGGACTTTCTTGCTCGACATGATAGTATACTATCTGGTTGTATTTTATCTTAACATATATTCTGATTGTCTCTATATATGCATGTTGATAAATCCCTTAGGATGTGTACTCGACTACTGGGACTATGATGAGATCATACTCGTGGTGCCACGGTAGTCGACGAGTACATCCTATAACTGTTCCTAGTCGAGGGTGTATCGAGACAGGGCATCAATACACCAGAGTAGACTAGCGTATATGCATCTTGACCCATATGATGGGCAATGGATGATCCCATATCCATCGGTGTTTGATATCAAGGATAGTGTACGGGTGCTCAGTAGAGACTGGGTACACTGGACGGACTTGCCGAGAACTCCCAGATGGTATTATACACTACATCAGATGGCAGTTCTCTGGTCACACTGGTACAGAGTAGTCTGTAGACCCGAGATCGTCATAGAGTCTTGTGTGATTCCCACTGTGCTTTGATTTCCATCATACCACGTCCAAAAGGGCGTAAAAAAAGGTGGCTTTTGGGTACAGTCCCGAATCACATGGAGGCAACGAGCGATAGGAGGGGATTCGTCTCTCCCGGTATAGGGAGTTGATGTTGTGCTGTGTTAGATTGGCTATAACTGGAAATCCCTGGCCAGGGTTGCTGAGATTTATTGGTAAGTGTTATCAGTAGTTTCTCAAACTATTATAGACCTCATATCGACACGACTTATCAAACTTCTGGGGTCTGATGTTTACCATCCCTAGGCGAGATATGCGACATATCAGACGAAGAGACCGGACTGTACGGGAGTGTTACTGACTGGATTCATAGGAGAATGTACAGGCTTGCTTGTTGATCTTCTGAGCACTCAATACCTGGGTGGCTGTTACCTTTAGCTGACCGCTTGCAGCTTGTGGGTGTTTGATATGATCATCACCTACTGCCGGCATATTGACGATTCTTTAGAGTCCTGCACAGAGGTTTCTTGGCTCAGGCGAAACGGAGTAGGAGCACATATGTGATATGTGCGGGACCGAGAACAATACGTGTATGTGATGCCGTACTAGATTCTCGCGATATGAGATATCGGCCGGGTATATGTGATATAGCCGGGTCATCGGATCAAGTGTTGATTCGATGAATTGATACAGATTATATTAGTCGGTTATTTGTGAAATAGCCGGATTATTGGATCAAGTATTGATTCGATAATTTAATGTATAATTATATATTTGGTATATTAAATTACATTAACTAATATAAGCTCACTAAAAGATTCTTTTTCTCACTCGGGTAATACATTGATATATATGCGATATATGTTAATTGTATCATTTTATTTTTTTTTGTTACAAAAATATATTATATATGTGATATATAATATTGTAACATGTTATAATTACTAATGCAACATGATTAGTGGAGATTAAACGAGGTTAGGGTTTGATTTGGGTTAAACTTTTCTAGAAGCTTCTAGAAGCTTTCTTTTTGTTTTTGCAAAGATATTTTGCAAGATATTTCCAAACCCAACCCACACCCTTTAACCCTAGTTAAGTCTCTACAATGGTTAGCCTATCATCTTGAACCATGGTTGCATAAGTAATTATGATTACAATTCATTATTCATCACAAAAGAAATGAAGCTTCTTCTTCTTCTTCCTTCTTTGCATGAAAAGCTTTCTAGCTTTTCATGAAGTGATGATTATGAGTGAGATTAAGAAAACAAATGAGAGCTAAAATCCTTCTTCATCATCCTAATCTATCCTAGCCATTTAGATTAGGATGTTCACTTCATTTAGTGAGTGAGAGCTTGTGTTAACGAAACTTCAAGGTAGATCATCTTTGTTATCGAAGATCGGAAGCAAGCTTGCATCTTTCTCTTCGTGGAGCCTCTCGAGAGTCCGGAACTTGATGATCGCAGCGAAGGGACCACAACACGGAGCTTATGAAGTGAAGGACCGGACTACAAAGGTTGTAATCCCAAACTCTTAGATGTTAAAGTATTTAACATGCTTTGTTTCGCCTAATCTCTAGTCTATGATTTTGGTTTAGGGTTGTTCGGCACGGTTAATTTTTAAATTGGGCATGGTTGATGCCTTATAGACCCTTGTGCGTGTGCCTAGTAACCCTACATATCTCATATCGCGAGAATCTAATACAGTATCACATACACGTATTGTTCTCGGTCCCGCACAAATCACTTATGTGCCCCTACTCCATTTTGCCTGAGCCAGGAAACCTCTGTGTAGGATTCTAAAGAATCGTCAATACGCCGGCAGTAGGTGATGATCATATCAAAAACCCACAAGCTACAAGCGGTCAGCTAAACGTAACAGCCACCCAGGTATTGAGCAATTAGAAGATCAACAAGCATGCCTGTACATTCTCCTGTGAATCCAGTCAGTAACACTCCCGTACAGTCCGGTCTCTTCGTTTGATATGTCGCATATCTCGCCTAGGGGTGGTAAACGTCAGACCCCAGTAGCTTGATAAGTCGTGTCGATATGAGGTCTATAACAGTTCGAGAAACTACTGATAACACTTACCAGTAAATCTCAGCAACCCTGGCCAGGATTTCCAGTTATAGCTAATCGAACACAGCGCAACATCAACTCCCTATACCGGGAGAGACAAATCCCCTCCTATCGCTCATTACCTCCATGTGATTCGGGACTGTACCCAAAACCACCTTTTTGCACGCCATCTTGGACGTGGTATGATGGAAATCAAAGCACAGTGGGAATCACACAAGACTATGACGATCTCGGGTCTACAGACTAACCTGTACCAGTGTCACCAAAGAACTGCCATCTGACGTCGTGTATAATACCTTCTGGGACTTCTTGGCGAGTCCGTCCAGTGTACCTAGTCTCCACTGAGCACTCGTATACCTTCTCTGATGTCAAACACCAATGGATATGGGATCATCCATCGCCCATCATATGGGTCAAGAAGCGCATACGCTAGTCTACTCTGGTATATCGATTCCCTGTCTCGATACACCCACGACTAGGAACATTTGAAGGATGTACTTGACGACTACACTGTCCTCACTAGTATGATCCGCATCATAGTCCTGGTAGTCAAGTACTCATCCTAAGGGCTTTATCAACATGTAACATAGAGACAATCAGAGTACATGTTAAGATAAAGAGCAACCAGATAGCGTACTATCATGTCGAGCAAGAAAGTCCTCCCTATATATGTTCAAGCGTCCATTACAATATACATCGTATGTATAGTAATGGCCTCTAGGGCATACATATAACTAACACTAGGAACATTTGAAGGATGTACTTGGCGACTACACTGTCCCCATTAGTATGATCTGCATCATAATCCTGGTAGTCAAGTACTCATCCTAAGGGCTTTATCAACATGTGACATAGAGACAATCAGAGTACATGTTAAGATAAAGAGTAATCAGATAGCATACTATCATGTCGAGCAAGAAAGTCCTCCCTATATATGTCCAAGCATCCACTACAATATACAATGTATGTACAGTAATGGCCTCTAAAGCATACATATAACTAACAATCTCCTACTTGCACTAAGGCCATCTGTTGTGGTATCGCATACCCAACAATCAGCAGTGGTTGAAGTATCTCATACTCAACCATCCTATAAAAGTCTCTTCTGGGAAATAGGCCTTTGTGAGTGGATCCGCGCTGTTGTCCTCTGTGTCTGCTCTCCTAACCTCGATCTACCTAGAGATCAACCATCTCCATGATCAGGTGATACTGCCTAAGAATATGTCTGGATCACAAATGGGACGGGGGTTCCTAGGCATAAGCCACAACTCCATTGTCACACAATGACAGGAACGAAGTTCATCTCATGAACTTATATACATCCAGACTGCCTCTTTTGGTAGCATCCTTGGTAATGATGTATCTTGCCTTTAATCGTCTAGTATGTCACGGTATATAGCTTGGAACTCTTCGAACATACCGTCCCTCCACTGAGGGTAAAGACAATGCTTGCGACTGACATTCAGTCGTCCTTATTACCCTGGAACTTTTCCAGTGATTCTCCCCAGTATCGATTGATACCATCTCACAATAACTAGTGAGAATCCTAACATCCAGTTAGATATATCTCATAGATCCATAACCCAGGATTTAGGAGGTATCACCTTGATCCTATATGGAGAATCTTTGTGATAAGAGGAGATTGACCGAGCGTAGCATAGGAAACTCCTTCCCTATCAAGAGTATGTCATCCATGTACTATACGAGGATCACCACTGTACTCTCTACTACCTTTTTTGTATATACAAGGTTTATCTACCATTTTGATGAAGTCAAACTCTTCGACTACCATTAAAACAGACGTTCCAACTACGCGATGCCTGATTTATCACATAAAACATCTTGCACACATTTCCTCTGCTCTCACTGTCTACGAAGCCCTCTGGCTGTGTGCTTATAGATACTCTCTTCCAAATCACTATTTAGAAAAGCAATCATGACACCTAACCGCCAGATATCGTAGTCATAGTATGTAGCAGTGGCAAGTAGGATCTGGATGTTCTTAAGCATAGCTTTGAAAGTCTTAACTTTTCCATGTACACCAAGTAATCTTCTCAAGATATACTTGCTCCTGATGAGGATTTAGCCCTTCAGATAAAGCAACCAAAGTCCATACTTTGTTGGTGTATAAGGATTCCATCTCAGATCGCTAAGCATCCAGCCATTCTCACAGAGTCCCCACTCCTGATGGCCTGCTCGAAACAAGTTGGGTCATTATCTCATGATGCAATCCTCTCTCCCACTGTCATAGAGAAACCGAAGTATCTCTCAGGTGGATGAGGAACCCTACCAGATCGGCGGAGAGGCTGAGGTTCGTTGGAAACTATTGAATCCTCCGGCTTTACCAAATCATCAGCTGCAGTTTGTATAGCTGGAACTCCTTCCAGTTCTATCTAATAACCACTAATTTCTTCACAAGAAATTCCCTTTCCCAAAGGTGGCATACTAAGAAAACATCTCTTGTTCCTCAGTTTGGTAGAAGATATTCCCTTGCGAATGCTTGGGATATCCAACAAACTTCCACAGAACTGACCTTGTTTCGAGCTTGTCCGGATTTTGCTTTTGACATAGGCCGGACAACCCCAAATCTTAACTTCCTTAAGAGATGGGCTCTTCCAATACCATATCATATATGGAGTGGTAGGCAACTGATTTGGTTGTAACCCTATTCAATAGGTATGCAACTTCTCAAGTGCATAACCCCAAAAGAAAATAGGAAACTCAGTAGTACTCATCATAGAGCACACCATATCATATAGGGTGCGATTGCTCCGTCCCGATACACCGACGTGCTGTGGTGTATACGGAGGAGTAATGCTGAGAGAGAATCCCATTCTCGTTTAGAATAGTCCAGGAATTCCGTGCTCAAGTATTCTCCTCCTTGATCACGTCAAAGGATATAATACTTATACCCGTTTTTGGTTCTCTACTTCTAACTTATATTCTGTGATTATCTCAAAAGTTTTGGACTTGTGTTACAACAGGAACATATGTCTGAATCTTGAGAGATCATCAGTGAATGTAATGAAGTACAAAGAACTTTTCCTGGTATATGTAGACATGGGACTATCATACATCGGCATGTATCAATCCCAAAAGTTCACTAACTCTTTCTCTGTTTCTAATAAACGGAGCTGTGGTCATTTTATCTTTGTGACATGACTGGCAAGTTTTTACAAGATGTAAATCCAAACTAATTTAAATATGCATCTTTATGTAATTTCAGCTAGTCGGGTCGTATTGATATGACCTAGTCTACAATGCCTCAAGAAGGATTCGTTCATTTCTGAACTCTTCCTCTTGTGTGTGTTCTAAACGTTAAGAACTGTAGTTTGATTTAGAACGTCTATACTTTTAGATAACGTGCCTGAACTGATCAACTCTTGATATAGGAAATGTTCAAAAAATTATCCAACAATACAAAATTATATCCTTCTTTACTAATAAAGAGACTGATATGATGTTGTATATCAGGTTCGGTATCTAATAACATTCGTTCAGAATCAATGCATTCTAGTAATACAGGGTGATAACCGCCAACAGGCTTGGCTGCAACACTTGCATCATTTCCAACTCTTTAAACTTATCACCCGTTCTCAGTTCTCTACCTATCTGTAGCCCATATAACAAATTACATTTGCGGGATCCTGATCCGGTATTTCATACCCAGGACGTAAAGGATACTGAGAAACAGTTCTTGGTAATGAACATACCCGAAGAAGATGCATCAGCATGTACTTTCTTCGTTTGGGCGGCATGGGAATTCTGGTAATCCCCTATTTCCTGCTCTGTCATATAACAATTATAAGTTGGAGCGGGACCAACGTTCCCTAGCGCAGTATAACAAGCGGGTTCGGTCAATACATCCGTATTATTATCTTGATTAAGGCGTGACATGGTTGCTACCTGGAGAGAGATAGAAGAAAACACTCAGCGTATGCTCTTGCAAGATTAGATTGGTTATTAATATATCTAATCAGGATGTCCCCCACTGTTTTAGTCAAATCTTCTTTCAAACCCTAAAAGGAAAGACTAGCCGGGATTAATTATACCCTACAAGTTCGAAAATCTTTCAGCCAGGCCAGTGCCGGTACTTTGAGGGAGGTTCCCCGTGCTTTCGCACGGACCTAATTAAAATAAACCTCGTTATCCCAGGGGCGTAACCCCGTTAACATCTTTCTAGACACCTACTTGATCGGCTAATTGTAATGTGTAAAACTCTCCCAGGAGTAACTCTTACTCGTAGTGGGTATCGGGATCCAACTATCTCATAGAAGGTATGCAATCTCATTGCAAATTTCAACTCTTGAAATTCCCAATAATATTTTGCCCCTAGTACTTATGACTTTAACTATGGTCAACATATCATAAGCACTAGTCAAGTTCTTCCCGTCATTTCATGATTAATTAGACCCACCCACATGACCCTTAACTATGGTCGACATAATCACATGACTGTCCTAATTAATCGCATTATATACTGTATAGGAAGACATCACTTATCTACCGTACACTACACCTCAACTATAGTCGACATACGCCGCACGAATACTAAGTACTCTACTTCCTAAAATGACAGAGGGCTACGACAGGTTTTTAAGAAAACCCTTTGCGTAATGAACTTGATATCATTGTAGAATCGAGTGATTTTAAATGGAATGTTTTTGAGGCCTTTTCTAGTTTTGCCAAAGAGGTCACTCTCGGTGAAGGGATCTCGGCTCTTTCCTCATCGAATAAGGTGTTGGATATTTCACAAATATCACTATGCAAAGCAAAAACTATAAAAACAATCAAAAGACAAACTTAGTTTGTAGCATCTGCTAGTTTCGCTAAAGAGGTCACTCCCGGTGAAGGGATCTCGGCACTTTTCTTATCGAATAAGGTGCTGGATATTCTACAAGGATTACCGCTATGCAAAGAAAGAACTAGAGCTATTAGTTTTTGAGACAAGTTTCTACAACATCTTTAGGTTTCTTTTAGTTTCATTAATCTCATTAATGAAGTCCCATTTTATTATTCTTCACAAGCATCACATTTGAAACGAAATCAGCAATATAACATATATCTCATATATATAATATAAACATTCGTCTCAGGCAGTAATATGATCTCATCACAGAACATTGCAGCAGAAGATAACATATGAAATATTGGATATACTAGGATTTCCGTGTTTTATGCCAGCCTGTATAAAACATGGATTCCATGGTCGCGATGAATAGCCAATCCCACACCCCTAGACCCCTACGAGAGCGGCAAGCAACCCTACCAATTCTAGAGTTAGGACACCCAGTCTCGACTCCTCGAGATGGTCTCCCACTGGACCCTAGAACCCGATTACTTGTGCTCCCCGCCTTGGGTCTATCCTAACGCGGAAAAGTAAATAATATACAATGGTGACATCATCCTCAACCCGGAAGTGCCCCAATAAAAGAATATTACATACAATGAATTTTACATGAATGAAAATGAAAAACTCTCATCTCACATAAAACCTCCGGCTATTCAAAACACGACAATCCAATATAACATATCACAACAATACATAATATCACATGTCATCAACGTAAGTAAATATACGTATCCCAATTTTCATTGATGTATAGCAACGAAACCGGCGATACTCCACATATTACACTTACGGTTGCAGAAAAGAAAGTGTAAAATTACAACAGTTGGAATCCGCAACCTTTTTAGACGTCACACGCCTAACCAAATGAATTCCTTAGACATCGCATGCCTAACAATTATAAACCCCGCATTTTAGTCTCGATCTCGAAAACACTTTTCAATAACAAGTCGGGCAATTCAACAAGATTCCCGACATCCTGATCGAATGCTCGTCGGAAACTCTAGTAGACGGCTGTACCCCTGGATGCCGTCGACGAAGTGCACTAAGGCGGAACACCGCTGCCGCGAGCACCCGAACGGATGCTTTTGGCTACGGGGTTCTCCTACAGTCACTTGGTCGGGGCTATGGGGCGTGGCTATCTATTAAGTTTACTCGGCGAGTATCCGCATACGCTACATGATTGCGACAGACTTTCGATCACATCAAAATCCCGTGGCAATCGATCAAATGAGACTAAAAACTGCTAGATTTATAATATTCAAATTAGTTATCTCATAACTACTTGTGGATTCCAAATATTGTATCACATTCCAGATAAATAGACAATATTAAACTTTCCGATCGAATAAACAAACACCCAAGATTTCCCAAATAGCTCAACACTTGAGCGGAGTTCAAAAAGTCCCAGAACATGTCACAGCCGCTATGAACCAGCCGTAGAAGGGTCAAACCAACGCCTAACATGTGGAAACGCTAAACTACCACAAACCATATGGTTAAGTGGCGGTTTTGACGGTCACATAATCGAGTTAAGGTTACGTTCTTCTAGAGGGTCCACAAATTCGCTTGCATGATTTTCTGAAAGTTTTAAACTCAGGAAAAATCCAACACTTGAAAGTTTTCCGACAGGGGAAAAAGTGAGTGATATCCGTTCGAACCTTTTAACACGTTCTAAATTACCCGGAAAAAGATAAACGAAGTTAAACTTTCTGATCGAATCAACGAGTTCCCAATATATCCCAGAAATCTCAACACTTGGGTAGAATTAAAAGTTTCCAGAACATGAAAAAGTACCCAAGAATAAAACCCTGAAGTATTAGCCCCTAACTCCAAAAGTTGGCCGCGGAACCGCCACCAAACGCATGGTTTGGTCGCGGTTCCGAGGTTACGTGAGTGAGTTGTGGATTCGTACTTCACAGTAATCCTTAGAATTCCCTGCATGATTTTCTGAGTATTTTTAAAATGAAAAATTTCAACTTTTGAAAAATTTCCAGAAACTAGGTTTTTACGGGGTTTCGGAGTTTGATCGGACTTCAAACTTCGTTTAGACAATGCCTAATGCTCTAGCTTGGCTCTGATACTACTGTAGGGTTAGTATAGCACCTTGTGAAGGTTTTGGCAAGCATCAATCATGCTACTTTAATATTTTTGGGGTGCTAAACAAACCTAAACCAAGATCTTAACTAGAGACTTAGGGTTAAACATGCATGTAAACAACTTTACATCTAAGAGTTAGGGATTACAACCTTTTTAGACCGGTCCTTCACTTCAAATAGCTCCGTGTAGTAGTCCCCTTCTCTGCGATCGTAAACTCTGGACTCTAGAGAGGCTCTATGAAGAAACGAACGTGCTTGCTTCGATGACTTCGAGGCCGAAGATGATCTACGTCGAGGAGACACTAACTCAAGCTATTCCTTCAATAGGTCATGAACCTTGTGAAGAGAACACACTCTACGACATGGCAAGTGGTATAGGATGAAGAAGTAGGAGGTGGGCTCACTTTAGAATTGATTTTCTCACTTTATTTCTCATACCTCCATTGAAGCTATAAAGCTTTTAATGGAGCTTGAAGAAGAAGAAGAAGAACTCATGAATAATTCATCCATATGAATTATTGCATCCATGGTTGAGTTAAAGCTATCATGCTTAACTCATGTAGAGAATAAACCACACACTATGGTTAAGGGTTGGGTTTGATAAATATCTTTAACTAGACAAAAGGGTTGACTTTGTCAAAACTTATCCAATAGCTTTTGTCCAAGCTTTAGCATAACAAACTCAATCTCTTTTGAATTAGCTTAACATAAATAGAAACCCTAACTTAACCCTAGTATGGTATTAATCTCATATACCCATCTTGTATGTATCATCAAGCATGACACAATACATGTACACAAATATACATATCACAGATATACAATGTGCACACCAAGTGAGAAAAGAAATCATTAGTGAGCTTAATATTAGTTAATGTAATATAATATATCAAATATATAATTATACATTAAATTATCAAATCAACTCTTGATTTAATAATCCGGCTATATCACATATAACCGACTAATATGAAATGAAACATCTTATCGAATCAACGCTTGATCCGATAACTCGGCTATATCATATATAACCAATCATGTCACACATCGTGATAATAGAATGCTGTATCACATACACGCATCAATCTCGGTCCTGCACATCACATATGCGCTCCTACTCTATTTCGCTTGTGCTAGGAAACCTCTGTGTTGGACTTTAAAGACTCGTCAATACGCCAGCAGTAGATGATGATCATATCAAACACCCACAAGCCGCAAGCGGTCTGCTAAACATAACGGCCACTCGGGTATTGAGCGATCAGAAGATCAACAAGCAAGCCTGTACATTCTCTTGTGAATCCAATCAGTAACACTCCCGTACAGTCCGGTCTCTTCGTCTGATATGTCGTATATCTCGCCTAGGGGTGGTAAACGTCAGACCCCAGTAGCTTGATAAGTCATGTCGATATGAGGTCTATAACAGTTCGAGAAACTACTGATAACACTTACCAGTAAATCTCAGCAACCCTGGCCAAGGATTTCCAGTTATAGCCAATCGAACACAGTGCAACATCAACTCCCTATACCGGGAGAGACGAAACCCCTCCTATCGCTCATTGCCTCCATGTGATTCGGGATTGTACCTAAAAACCACCATTTTGCACGCCCTCTTTGACGTGGTATGATGGAAATCAAAGCACAGTGGGAATCACACAAGACTCTATGACGATCTCGGGTCTACAGACTAACCTATACCGGTGTCACCAGAGAACTGCCATCTGACGTGAGGTATAATACCATCTGGGAGTTCTCGGCGAGTCCGTCCAGTGTACCCAGTCCCCACTGAGCACCCGTATAGTTCTCTGATGTCAAACACCAATGGATATGGGATCATCCATCGCCCATCATATGGGTCAAGAAGCGCATACGCTAGTCTACTCTAAAGTATCGATGCCCTGTCTCGGTACTCCCACAACTAGGAACATTTGAAGGATGTACTTGGCGACTACACTGTCCCCACTAGTATGATCTGCATCATAGTCCTGGTAGTCAAGTACTCATCCTAAGGGCTTTATCAACATGTGACATAGAGACAATCAGAGTACATGTTAAGATAAAGAGTAACCAGATAGCATACTATCATGTCGAGCAAGAAAGTCCTCCCTATGTATGTCCAAGCATCCACTACCATATACAACGTATGTACAGTAATTGCCTCTAAGGCATACATATTACTAACAATCAAATCTAGACTCGAACCAAGGTTAAACCTAGCGCTCTGATACCAACTTTGTCACGACCCGGAAATAGCACGTGACTAGCACCTGAATCATGTGAAGTCTATAGGACCCCACCTAATTCAAGTAAAGCCAAAAGCCCAAAAATCTAAACCATTTTAAAGAAGAAGTGAAGAAAAACTTGTTTAAAACAAGTGGTTTTAACCAAGTAAGTGGCATTAAACATTTAAAAGCAACATCGTATTTTCCCGAAAAATTCGGCAGGGTCTCCTTTGTAAATATTGGCCCCAAACGGGTACAACACATGAAATACATATAAATGATGAATAAGGCATCCCCAAGCGGGAGCTAGCTCTTCTCCAATTGGCGGATACAACCACGCAAGACATATAATATACAACGCCGAAGGGCAAGGATCCAAAACTCAGAAAGAAAACCAATATCCTCAAGAAAACCAGAAAACCATAATAACACAAGCGCGCGACTCTAAGGTCGAAAGAATATACATACTGGTCATCTAGGTCTATAAATTAATACAAGTCTGGTTGATGGAGTTTACTAGATACAACTGAATATAAATAAGTACAATGGTGGTCACGATGCGAATGAACCCACCTAACAAAGCAATCACCCGGAAGGAAGTAATGTGCCAGTAAGCTGCAACGAAACCTGTACGGCGAAACCTGCAAGAAACTGTGGCACAACGGGGGTGAGTTGCCAACTCATGAGTAAAAAACATCACCGAGAAGGTATCGCATGTATGACTCTCTCCTAGGTCATACCATAATAATATCCTCAATACATAACCTGAAGCACCTAATAATGGCAAGGGTAAACATCTATACATAAGTGTAATACCAAGTGCTCGTGTCAGTATCTCAGGTAGCAACATATCACATATATGATGTACGAATGCATTAAGAATGAAAGCAGAATACATCAGAATGAGAAAACTGTTTTCTTATCTCAGTGAGATTTTGTATAAAAATCAAATTGTCATCAATGAAATCAACAGAGAATTCGTGTTAAGCATCGACACAAAACATATATCTCAATGTCTCAATATCTCGGTCCCCGCATGAACAGGATCGGCCCATATCATCAAATCCTAATCTCAATATCTCAATATCTCGGGCTCCGTATGAACAGGATCGCCCATATCATCAAATCTCAATATCTCAATATCTCTGGCTCCGCATGAACAGGATCGGCCCATGGGCTCCGCATGATCAGGATCGGCCCATATCATCAAATCTCAAATCATGAGAAAACCGCAAATTTCTATTTTTTAGAAATGATAATGAGTTTGTAAAAACTTTGCGGTTTCTCCAAATCCAGAAATCTCATGGAAATCCGAAAGCCCAAAATCGAGAGTAAATAACAGTGAAATACCGGCATAAAGCCCCATAATATTCCATGACAAATGAATACACACACACACACATACACATATATGCATGGGTATTTAAGTAAAGAATGCAATATCTAAACTAGCACAGTAATGATATATCGGAACTATCAGCTAGCAAGCGATATCAATGAAATAATATTCTCTAAAGTGTACGTGACATGGAAATTACTGATGATGATGTGTGTGAGCCGGCATGCAAGTGTTCGTAGACATACGCATCATCGGTAATGGTGCTGGTATCCTGACAACATGGGCTTATAATAACAAAAGACAACACATGTATAAGCATGCAATGCGATAAGAACAACATGAATAAAATGGAGAATGGATAGTAACACAACATATAAGGATATACATTTATATAATTACGAGTCATACAGTCTTGGCATTTGGAATAGCATGAATCGTGGTTTTAGAATATAGGGGCTACGGTGTTTTTTTTTGAGAAAAGATACGTCCTTTGGAAGATCCGTAGTATCCCCCGGCCTGTCTTTAAAATATACTCACGATTCGTTAGTTTTGAAAATAAGTATGACTCGAGCCCAGTCTAACATCTACCAAAGAAACTACAGGACTAAACTAACAGACAAATCGAAAGGGTAAGGAAAACCACTTAAGTCCGAGTCGATATATCTAGTAGTCGGTAATCCCGTCTCAATAGCGTCACTTACGATAAAATATATAATACGACATTCTCGAGTCAAGAGTGCGGATCAATCATCATATTTATACTTCGTACGGTAAAATCCATCGTACGACATCCCAAAATCGGGGTACGGGTCAAATATCACATTTATCTCATTATTCATATGTTATTATTATCATAATATCAAGAACTAGAGGTACGGATCTAAAGTTTAGTACATTCCGATGCCATCAACATATATCCGCGTGTGTATGAAAACACATCACCCAACGATCTGCTCATATATCATGTCGTATATCATAATACGACCCAATTCACATCACCGATCTCACGGCATCATGCCCAATCACATCGACTCACCTCCAAGTATCATATACTATCATCATCATCCGTATATACTTATATGTATATATATATATATATACATACCAACGCATCCATATATATATATATATATATACACATATGAACATACACACCCATAAATCATATCACGTGTGTGCATGTGTGTGTGTGTCAACCTTAATTAGGGTTTGCGACTAAGAAACTAACTAACTAAAAGCACACTCATCCAAATTACACTAAATCCAATCCGTGGTCTCCTAAAGCCTTCCTTGCTAAGTATTCATATCTCGCAATAACATACACACACACACACATAAACATATCATATTCTACGAAATTGAGGGGGTGCTATACGCCATCCACTCGACTTCCCCCGTAGATATATATGTATTCACCTGGACGCCTCGGCTAATCTGATCCGATTTCAGCTCTGTTCTTTCCGCGCCATATCCGATGCCTCTGCACCCGATCCTAGCAACGTACACAAGTAAAAAGAGAATAAATATAATATTAGTCGCGGACACAACCAATACTAGTCAACTGTTGGAGATAGTGCCCTCAGAGTCAATTATTGGATCACAGGTACGTGATTGCAATGATTGAGGGAGGACCTATCCCGGTAGGACAGTCTTACTCGAGATGATAGTATGCTATCTGGTTTACCTTTATCATCGTGTACTGCTTTAGGTGACATGACACGTCGCTATTACACGTTGATAGAGCCCCTAGGATTCTTGCTTGACCACCAGCAGTATGAGGGCGATCATATAAGTGGGAGCTGGGGGTCTACAAGCATATCCTTAAAAGGTCCCTAGTCGTGGGAGTTTCGAGACCGGGCATCGATACTCCATTAGCAGACTAGTGTATACAGTCGAGACCCCGACGAGGGGCGGTGGCCGGTCTCACAAGCCACTGGTGTCAGTTGGATCACCTAAGATGTATACAGGTGCTCATTGGGTTATGAGTACACCGGACAGGACTCGCCGGGAACATGCTAGTTGGTCATATACCAGACGTCAGATGGCAGTTCCCTGGTGACATGTGTGCAGGTTAGTTCATCGACCTGGGGATCGTCATTTGTCTCGTGTGAGTTCCCACTGTACTTTGATTACTACCCTACCACGGCTCAAAGGAGTCGTGCAAACAGGTTTTAGTTGGGTACAGTCCCGAGCCACATGGAGGCAGTGAGCGTATCTTCAGGGGTTCGTCTCTCCCGGTATTGGGGGTGAGGTCGTGCTGTGTCTAGGAGAGCCATTACACAAAGTCCTTGGCCAAGGCAAGGAGATTTACTGGTAGGTATTCCAGTAGTATCTCAGGGTGTTCTGGGCTACACTCCGACACGACTTGTACCGCTTTTGGGGGTCTGACTTTTACCAACCCCCTAGGCCCGCCATGCGATACTCATAGACGAACGGACCGGACTGTACGGATATTGTCACTGACAGGCTCAGTAGGGTTGTCAGGCTGAGTTCGCTCGCAGACATCCCTTTTAGTCAGTACCTGGTAGCCCGTTACGTATTGGCTTATACCTCTGACGTGCTAGTGGTTAAATCCACAACCAAGGTGTTGACGAGTCTTTAGAGTCCCCCACATTTCAGTTACTCAGCTTTCGGGCGAAAGGTTGTAGAGGCCGTATGGAGATATGGCAAGGTCCGATCAGATACGTGCGGTATTGCACGGATCAGGATCGGACAGTTTGTACTATAGGCCGTATGGTTATATGGCAGGGTTTGATCAGATACGTGCGGTATTGCACGGATCAGGATCGAACAGATATTACTAGCCGGCTTTGGTTTAAGCCGGATCCTAGTATAGTACAGTGTAGATTTTGTCTCATTGCATTTGTATTTCGGTCGAAATACAGATGCGGGTGTGTATGCACAGTATCGGGGTTTTCCTGTGATTTATTACGGGACCAGTTTTCTGGAGTTGCCAGTTTGCTTTCCGTTTCGGCCGATTTCCATTGTTCCGTTCATTGGCCGAAGATTGGTGGAGGAGGGCTTATTTGCATTGTTGCAAATAGGCATTTGTGGAAGGGGGTCTTTGCATTTTGTTGTATCATGATAGCACCCTCCTTTGACTTGCTTGACTTCATACTTCATGATGGCTTGACTTTGTTAGCATCATGGTTGTTGATGATTAGTTGGTAGTGTATTGGTTTTGGGAGTGATCATTGCCTCTCATCATCACTTGCTTTTTTCCATGACACTCCACCTTGCATTATTGTTCCACCCACCCCCTTGTCTTTTCTCTCTCCAATCTCACTTGGTAAAAGGGGGGCCGGCCATTCCAATTGTGGGGGATGGATTCATTTTTATGGGTGGCATTTTGTTTCTCTTGCTCACTAGAAAAGCCCTCTAGTTCATTTCCAAAAGTTCCTCTCTTTTCTTCCACAAAATGGCACAACTCCAAACCCCAAAAATGAGACTCCTTCTCTACGAATTCTACAACGAATCTTGGGCACGTCGAGTAGCCGGCTTCGTGCCCGAGTTGCCTCGGCATTGAGGTGGGAGCCCGTAAACAAAGTAGGCGATGTGGTGCACTTCCGGCGACGAGGAGGAGACGGACGGAGATCCCGCGAGGAGATCGGAGTGGAGATGAAGACCGGAGGACTTGGATCGTCGGTATATCTCTAACCCATCTTGTTAAGTAGCTTAGACTAGTTAATGGTAACGATCCCGGGTGATAGTGCGCGGTGGTGCCGGTTTGCAAAGTCCGCAAAATTTAAGTTATTCACCGCTTCCGCATTCCGGCGTCGGATTGACGGCCGGGGCGCCGCCGTGCACTTACAGTGGTATCAGAGCCTCGCCATTAACTTAGTCTAGCTTTGTGTAATGTGTTTGCATTTCCGATCGATCAAAAAGTCCAAAAACCCGTATTTTGTCGCATCAGTTTTCTGTTGGAAATTTTTGGTGTCGAAAAATTTTTCAGGTTGTAAAATATTGATGTACTGGATATTGCAAGGCTACTGAGAAAATTCGAGAGTGTAAGTCAACAGTGGAAGCGCGGAAGCGCGGCCTCACCTTCCTTAAGCGCCGCCCTTCCGCCGCCGACTGTTCTGATCCCTGCATCAAATTTCTTCAGTAGCTTTCTGGGATTAAAATATGTGTTTTGGGATATTAAAATTGGGCCCAGGTTTTCTGTGAGTGCTACAGTTTTGTTTGGGGCCCACTTGTTAATTGTTTGATCAATCGGAAAATTTTAAACACATTTTTCACAGTATTTACATTATATCTGCGACCGTGAATGTCACTCGATCGGTAAATCCGGTCTAACTGCTATAGCCCGGTTAGACGGATTTGCGAACGTGACTTTCACGTTGATGTTCTATGTATTTGCTGTGATGTTGCGGATCGGTCGTGGGGGATAGCCTGGATGCAATGCTAGTACAGTTTTGTTGTATTATGTACATTTGATATTGCGGGGCGAGCGTCCGACATGTGGACTGCCGTCACTGCCTGTTTGTATTATTATTTTGGGGCACGGCCTGGTTGCGGTCGATGTACCCGGTGTATGTATATTTTACTTTCTGTACTAGGATGCCCCGCGGAGGGGTGCACGGATAGCCGGGTTCTGGAGGGCAACAAGCCCGCATCTCATGGCATTGAGACGGAGGGGGCTTCACTCTAGGATTGGCAGGCTATTCGCCGCACTCGTAGGGGGTACAGGTTGACCCAGGAGGGGTGCCCAAGTTGCCGGATTCCGTGAAGTGCTGGGTGGTCCATTCACGGGGCTGAAGGGGGCTGCCTCGCTTCAGGTTTTGGCGGGTGACTTGCCGCGCCCGTAAGGGTCTAGGATTTCATTGCACAGGCTATCCACACGACCAGGGGAACGTCGGGTTTCAGCGGCTCTGTGAAACCCGGGGATCCCAGATATCTGTATTGTTTCTGTGATGCTGTTCATTCTCTGTGATGTTGCATTTTATTCACGCCTTGAGCGAATATAATATATTGGTATATATATTAGTAGATGTCGTATATGTTTTGCATCCGCGCTAGTCCAGTCCCCGCTCTGTCGTTAGTAAGCTAACCTAACGGGTAATGACGGGACCCAGTGGCGAATGCGGATGGCATATACGTACATCAGTATATTTTCGTTCTTTTTGGTATGATCAATTGATGGGACTGCGTTGATTCGGATCAATGCAAGTTAAAAACAAACCTAATCTGATGTTGTTGGAACACTTTTCAAAAAGCTGTTATTGCAAGGACATTTACTTTTGTTTTGCATCGTGGTATTCATTGGAATATCCTGCTCCTCAGTCGACGAGGCAAGGGCCGAGATCCCTTCACCGGGAGTGACCCCTTGGACAGAAGTTTGTGTCAGGGCATTAACTTCACTATAGCCGATTACTTTTGCTTTGCATCGCGGTATTCATTTGGAATATCCTGCACCCCATTCTACGGGGAAAGAGCCGAGATCCCTTCACCGGGAGTGATCTCTTTAGCGAAGGTTTTCGTCACTATATTTTTAAAAAAGCTATCCGTTCCTTCGACGATATCAAGTTCATTACGTTAAAGGTTTTCGCCAGAAACCATTCGTAGCCCTCCGTCGTTTCATATGGGTAGTCAATAGTATTCAAGCTGTGTTTGTTGGCCTTAGTCAAGGCACAGTGTTTGGTAGCTATTGGGTATTCATATGCTGCATAGATAGATGCGTTGGTTTGGGACAGTCGTATAGCCTTGTTGGCCCTAGTCAAGGGCTTGTACGGGTGGATTCAAATTAACCTGGATAATGACGGGTAGAACTTGACATGTGACTTATGATTTGTTGGCCTTAGTCAAGGTCATAAGAGCATGGGGTAAAAATCACATCGGGAGTTTCAAAAGTACTGAAACTTGCCAGATATGCGCATACCTTCTGGAGTGTGATACCGTGAGCGGATTCCGTCACGTTTTCATGCGATGAGAGTTGGATCCCGATTCCCACTGATGAGTTAGTTTACTCCTCGGGTAACCCCGACTAATTCTTCTTTCAGGTTTGGAGGAGAATTTGAGGTACAGTGGGAGGATTCCAGATTAGATAAATTGTCACCATTCTGATCTAGGTTAGAGTGCACGCTGAGTGTTTCTTTTCTCTCTCTCTTTGGCAGCGACCATTGACCCGACCCTAAGACTTTGACTCAGTGACCAAGTTAACAAAACCTTCTTGACACCGGCTTTTGGATTGTCAGGGTTGCAGACCTCATTGCCACTCCTACTTTTACCCTTTTCTCCAGGACACCCCGTTTTACTACGAACGTCCACTTCCATTGGACAAAACCATCGTATGGTTAGATACGAACTCGAAAGAATTTATTCGAGGATGGTTTCCGGTTCTGGAGAAAACGGATAGGATTATTCAGTTGTCTTTTCCTTTTACCCTCTCTCAGGTTACGAGTACTCCTTGGTTTAGGGGTAGTACACCTATTACGCAAATTGGATAGTCTTCTTCCAAACCTTAGGCTGGTGCCGACCGGTAGGGAATGAAGAAAACCAATTAGCATAACGATGGTGTGCAGAAGGTATTAAGTTCAGACAAAGCAAGGGATTAGTAAGAGGGCAAAGTAAATTGCAACAGATATTCACGACCAAACCAAATATTTCGTTACCACTCCCACATCACCTTTGTATTTCTCCAGGACACTCCGTATCACTACGAAGATCCACAGTTTATTTGGATACTCCATCGTATGGTTATATACGAACTCGAATGGAACTGGTTCCAGTTCGGGGATGGATTCTGGTTCAGGAGAAATAGGAATAAGGTTTATTCGGTTGTCTTTTATCTTCACCCTCTCTCATTGCGAGTGTTCCTAGGATTGGGACAGTACACCCATTATGCTTATTGGATAGTCTTCTTCCAAACCATAGGCTGGTGCCGAACGGTAGGGAAGGAAGAAAACCATTTGGCCTAAAAGAGTGTGCAGAAGGTAAAGACTAAAGACATATGAAGGGATTTGGAGAGGTGGCAAAGAACTATACGGTTACAGTCGTGAATCTGGAAGAGGCATTACTAGGAATACCAGAATACCCCATCGGAACATTTCAATGTTTCAGTTTCACTGTGTAATGTTAAAGGAAAACTGTTTTCCCGATTAGATACTTACTCCAGGGTATGTATTTATCAGGTACGATTCTCACATCTGTATGGTTTTACAGATGATGAGTGGGAGTAAGTTATTGGGAATTAGGTGATTATCCTCATTATATCGGGATTCGTTGTAATCGGTGATATTTGAGGAAATCACCTGGGCTGTTTGCCGGGTGGCAAATATTTGGTTTTGAATATCCGCTGTTATGCACCAATTTCAAATTGATATATCTGTACGTCTATTTTCATAGAGTGAGATATACCTTTTTGAAATTATGTCTACGGCATTTACCTATATCAGTGGATGGTTAGGTAAGGAGCATTGAACAGCGGTGTAATTCTTCTTAACCATAAGTACAGTTTTCAACCTACGACACACAGTGAATGAGTTATCAGACTCAAGGGACTTATACAGAGTATTGTATGTTGTCCAGGGTCCATCAGGACAGAGGGGTGGTCCTCATACTATATTCGGTTTACTTATGACTTCTCTAGTTTTTAGACAGGTGTTTCGTGGAAACACAGGGTCCGAATTTGGAGAAGTTATAGGTATTTGAATAGAGTAGAGAACCAGGTATAGCAAGTATCGGGATTCTTCAAAGAGATCGAAGATATAGATACTTGTGTGTGGTATTCAGTTGATAGTAATGATAAAGAGATCTTGCTTCTCTTTCAGGTTACTCATAATTGGAAGTATTCCTAAGTTGAGTAACGCTGATCGGCCTCCTTCCATTTAGTTGACATGCGCTGGGGACAGCTGCATGATTTGAATCTGGTTCAATTAAATCAGTGCCTCTGTTTCTATATTGGATATAGAACAGTTCATATCTTAACGATGTTAAGGTACGGGGAGTTGTCCGGTTTATGATTAAAACCAGACACTGGACAACTCAAGGCACGTTTCTGTAATGGCTGTTTGTGGGTTGACCCAGGCTATGACGAGGGTTGATTTTCTACCATCTGGATGAACAATAGCGATATTGTTCTAGACTCGCCACAGTTTTATTAAAAATGGATTTTTTCAGGAAAACAGTAGTGGGAGTATGGTAGAACTGGAAGTGATTCCAGAACCACAAACGATTACTGAAGATTTGATAAGGAACCTAAAGATTCAATCTGGATTGACATTCCATTGGCCACTCCACAGATAAGGTGGGTAACTTCAGGCACCCGAGAGGCACTACGGTGGCCTCAAGGACGGTGACAGGGAAGTTCTTGTTTACCCACAATTACCATTGCTGTTGTTCCAGGCTGCGAGACCCGGCGGGAGGATGAGTATAGCGTCGTTCTAAACTAGTTTTAGAAGTGCACGTCTATATGACTCTGCCAGAGGGTTGTCGTAGTCAGTGGGAGCAGCGGAAGCATTGGTGGACAGGTAGCTTATGTCTATTTATAGACTAAAGCAGATGTAGCGGAGATAGATCATCTATTTCTGACGTGACAGTCATGGGTTTGACTTCATCAGAATAGGGGATGGATCTGTTGAGAAGGTAGTAGGGTGTGATGTCCTCGTATCTGGATGACATACACAGAATAGGAAAGGAAACTCCTATACTACAATCGGTTATACTTTGGTCGTCACACAGTTGTTTCTCCACAAAGGAAATGGATTTTATATCAGACATACTGGTTACTAGATCTATGGTCTTAGATCTAGATTTGGGTGGTTTCCCAATCAGGGTACTTGACAGCGTTCTAAGAGTATTTAGGATGGACGACTCCTGGCACGGTAGTGTACCTGCAGGTAATGGAGTCACCCTCTCCAAAGGTGTCTTACAGACTAAAGGGGAGAGGGACGGGCATGATTGACAGATCACTTGCTCAGGCAATTGAGTCAATCGTGAGATGTCAAGTACCACACCAGATGTTGTTCTTGCACTAGATGCAATAAGTTGACATTAATCCAATCCTGGAGAAACAGTCGGAAGCAGTTTTTAGAACATAAGTGGATGTTCTAGGGAGATGATAACGACAGCCTCATTCAGGAGACAGTTATCATTCCAGGCTTCCAAGGTGACATGGACGACAAGGAGGTTGTCAGAGTTATAGTTTTCCTTCTGATGAGGGGCAGTATTTTGGACAGGTGGTCCAAGGCAATACTGAGGGAGGCATGGCGCGCAGGATACTGATTAAGTTCAGTTGACGATACAGTCTAAGAAGTTTGGATTTGGAGTTCTTTTATGAGCTAGGTCCCATCAGACATCCAGACATTCTAAGACAGGTATTGCTCATTTCGGGAGATGGCTTTCTCCGCGAACTTGAGATATAGAGAGACATAGAAAGAGACACCACAGGCGGATCCACTCACTGAGGCTATTCCTCGAACGCAATAGTTTCGCAAACGAGCTTTGTGAGACTGACTAGTAGAGGAGTTGGATGTTCGGTATCACACGGGCTGTGAGTATGCGACATCGCAATAATTAGCCTTGAGTGCAAGTGGGAGATTGTTGGAGATAGTGCCCTCAGAGTCAATTATTGGATCACAGGTACGTGATTGCAATGATTGAGGGAGGACCTATCCCGGTAGGACAGTCTTACTCGAGATGATAGTATGCTATCTGGTTTACCTTTATCATCGTGTACTGCTTTAGGTGACATGACACGTCGCTATTACACGTTGATAGAGCCCCTAGGATTCTTGCTTGACCACCAGCAGTATGAGGGCGATCATATAAGTGGGAGCTGGGGGTCTACAAGCATATCCTTAAAAGGTCCCTAGTCGTGGGAGTTTCGAGACCGGGCATCGATACTCCATTAGCAGACTAGTGTATACAGTCGAGACCCCGACGAGGGGCGGTGGCCGGTCTCACAAGCCACTGGTGTCAGTTGGATCACCTAAGATGTATACAGGTGCTCATTGGGTTATGAGTACACCGGACAGGACTCGCCGGGAACATGCTAGTTGGTCATATACCAGACGTCAGATGGCAGTTCCCTGGTGACATGTGTGCAGGTTAGTTCATCGACCTGGGGATCGTCATTTGTCTCGTGTGAGTTCCCACTGTACTTTGATTACTACCCTACCACGGCTCAAAGGAGTCGTGCAAACAGGTTTTAGTTGGGTACAGTCCCGAGCCACATGGAGGCAGTGAGCGTATCTTCAGGGGTTCGTATCTCCCGGTATTGGGGGTGAGGTCGTGCTGTGTCTAGGAGAGCCATTACACAAAGTCCTTGGCCAAGGCAAGGAGATTTACTGGTAGGTATTCCAGTAGTATCTCAGGGTGTTCTGGGCTACACTCCGACACGACTTGTACCGCTTTTGGGGGTCTGACTTTTACCAACCCCCTAGGCCCGCCATGCGATACTCATAGACGAACGGACCGGACTGTACGGATATTGTCACTGACAGGCTCAGTAGGGTTGTCAGGCTGAGTTCGCTCTCAGACATCCCTTTTAGTCAGTACCTGGTAGCCCGTTATGTATTGGCTTATACCTCTGACGTGCTAGTGGTTAAATCCACAACCAAGGTGTTGACGAGTCTTTAGAGTCCCCCACATTTCAGTTACTCAGCTTTCGGGCGAAAGGTTGTAGAGGCCGTATGGAGATATGGCAAGGTCCGATCAGATACGTGCGGTATTGCACGGATCAGGATCGGACAGTTTGTACTATAGGCCGTATGGTTATATGGCAGGGTTCGATCAGATACGTGCGGTATTGCACGGATCAGGATCGAACAGATATTACTAGCCGGCTTTGGTTTAAGCCGGATCCTAGTATAGTACAGTGTAGATTTTGTCTCATTGCATTTGTATTTCGGTCGAAATACAGATGCGGGTGTGTATGCACAGTATCGGGGTTTTCCTGTGATTTATTACGGGACCAGTTTTCTGGAGTTGCCAGTTTGCTTTCCGTTTCGGCCGATTTCCATTGTTCCGTTCATTGGCCGAAGATTGGTGGAGGAGGGCTTATTTGCATTGTTGCAAATAGGCATTTGTGGAAGGGGGTCTTTGCATTTTGTTGTATCATGATAGCACCCTCCTTTGACTTGCTTGACTTCATACTTCATGATGGCTTGACTTTGTTAGCATCATGGTTGTTGATGATTAGTTGGTAGTGTATTGGTTTTGGGAGTGATCATTGCCTCTCATCATCACTTGCTTTTTTCCATGACACTCCACCTTGCATTATTGTTCCACCCACCCCCTTGTCTTTTCTCTCTCCAATCTCACTTGGTAAAGGGGGGGCCGGCCATTCCAATTGTGGGGGATGGATTCATTTTTATGGGTGGCATTTTGTTTCTCTTGCTCACTAGAAAAGCCCTCTAGTTCATTTCCAAAAGTTCCTCTCTTTTCTTCCACAAAATGGCACAACTCCAAACCCCAAAAATGAGACTCCTTCTCTACGAATTCTACAACGAATCTTGGGCACGTCGAGTAGCCGGCTTCGTGCCCGAGTTGCCTCGGCATTGAGGTGGGAGCCCGTAAACAAAGTAGGCGATGTGGTGCACTTCCGGCGACGAGGAGGAGACGGACGGAGATCCCGCGAGGAGATCGGAGTGGAGATGAAGACCGGAGGACTTGGATCGTCGGTATATCTCTAACCCATCTTGTTAAGTAGCTTAGACTAGTTAATGGTAACGATCCCGGGTGATAGTGCGCGGTGGTGCCGGTTTGCAAAGTCCGCAAAATTTAAGTTATTCACCGCTTCCGCATTCCGGCGTCGGATTGACGGCCGGGGCGCCGCCGTGCACTTACATCAACCACCCGCCCTAACTAGACGCGCATGCACTTGGTGAACAAAACGCTCCCGCGGCAACGCCATAAACCACAATTAGGGTCGCAATACATGGCAACTACCAAATCAAAATCCCAATCGCATTAATCGCGTGTTCACAACACAACATATATTATATGAAATAGGTTATAACTCATCAAAATCTCAAAATTAATCAAATCTATTTAGTTCCAAAAACCTAGTAAGCCTTTTTTAATCATTTTAGTACAAAACTTGATGTTTTAAAATTTTTTGTGGCTACAATAATCACATAATATCTTAATTAGGTCACCCAACCATTAATTAGATTTTAATCTCACTTATTTAATTTAATTCTAAAAACCTAGTTTGCAAAATAGCTTAATTAGTACAATTTTAAATTAACAATTAGCAAACTAACAACTAGATTAGGTTTTGCAAAACCCTAGATGTTAAACTAAACATCAAAACTAAAATCAAGTGATCAAACCCTTAGCTTGAATTCAAACCCTAATCTTGAATTTTCAAGTTAGCAATTAGAACCAAATTAACACTTAAATATGCTAGATTAAAGCAATTAAACAATAAATTCACTAAAGGGTTAAGATTTATACCTCTCAATTTTGAGTTCTAGCATGAAATCTAAGCCTCCCAAATTGCTCTCTTTTCACCAAGATTCATGCTTGAATGGCCAAGGAAAAATGGGTAAGGGTTGGATTTGGAGTTGGTGTGAGTTTGTATGGATTTTTGATGCATTTTTGTGAGATTTTTGATGAGAAATGGAGGTGGGGAAATGAGGGGCTGCAAGAGGAGGGGGCTCGGCCAGAAATTTTGGAGAGATGAGGAAAGAGAGTGAGGTGTTGAAAGTGGTAAAAAAAAAAACAAAGCCCATACCTCATTTAATTAATACTTTCCTTATTCTTTCTTTCTTTTTTTTCTTTTGAGTGAGAGTGAGATGAGAATTGTGAAGAGATGGGGATGCCATTACTTGGCTCGGCCAAGTGAGGAAAAAGTGTGTGGGCTTGTGTGAGAGAAATTCCCAAGTCAAGGAAACCCCTTCAAAACCCATTATTGCATCTTACATCAATCTTTTCCATTTTAATTTATCTTTCAATTAAATTTATCCTAGAATTTTCTTGACAATTCCATTTCATTTCAAAAACCACATGTTACATTTTGGTTTAATGCGTCATGATGCACAAAACTTGCATTAACCCATTCCAATATGTAATTATCACTAATTAAATTTATTAGTGAAAGCTTAAAATAATATTTAAAATAATTAATTACGGAAAATATTTTAGTAAACTAGAAATTTACAAGTGACCCATTAAATATCAAATACTAGAAATTATATAGCTAGAATAAGTATATTTAAGTCTATGTCAAAAAATAATTATATCTTGGTTTTTACGGTAAAAACACCAGTTATTTTACCGCTTATCTGAAATTTCACCTAAACGATTTTCCAAACGTTACACCTCCCCTCTTTCTTAATAGCTTGTAAGTCCCTTATCCCCTTCTCTTTTTCTATTCTAAAACTCCTCTTTTTCAGAACTCATCGGAAGCAGAGTTATTCCGACTTCAGAATCGTTTTTCATTAAAAACTCCACTTTTATTAAACAATAAAATACCATATTCTCATATAATATTTAACAAACACAAATAAACATATTAGAACAAGTTTCATCTCAAAATAATTCGTGTTGCAATTTCTATTTCACTTTTACAGTAAAATACCATCATGATACATACAACTTGTAAATATTCAATTTAACCGTATTACCTTTAGATAACTCATGTGATAATGACCTACCTCATCACAACACACATTTTTGATATAACACGATGAATTTTGGGATTCTAGGTTATGGAAAAATACGTTTTTACGAATAAATATCTTAAACAATTAAAAATCGTTTTCTTTAAAAAGAGTGTTAATTAAATTCCTTGCAATTGTTCCTCTACAACCCATTTTGGGGAACCCCGATCGGGATAGTGCAGGTTATCGTACGACCTCGGACGTAGTAGTGCGAGATGCAGACCTCCGTAAGGAACATTCGATCTCGATGGAATTTTTGATGCAATTTTTAAGAAAATGAGATTTTTACAAAATAAATAAACTTATCTTTATTATATATATATATATATATTATCAAGATATCTATTTTAAATATAATATATGAATATTCCATGTTTTCTAAATCAAAGGGATCATCAAGTTCATGAAACTACCATTACAATTCAAGGGAATTCTAATATTTCAATAAAGTACCATATATAATGAAAACTAAGTTCTACTCACTAGAAAATTTCAGTTTTATAAAATATATATCTATGAAAACCCTAAAAACGATAATTAAATACTTTAGGTATATTTTGAAAATATATCGAAACTATTTTTACATAAAACCCCTCAAGTTATATTAAATTACAATAAGAACTCTAGTAAACATAGGTTTAAGAGGGACCAATTCTCTTGAGCCTCGGGGAGCCGGAGAATACGGGTGCTTGCCTATCTAAGGTAGACAATCTAACAATGGTGTTATCAACACAGTAATTGTCTTGGAAAAAAACTCAAATCCTGCCGTTCATGTGCAGCAGTTACCGATAACTCCAAAACAATCAGGACCTCAATTCTGTTTAGAAGTCTGACTCAGTTCGATTCATGATCAAATCTATTTATAATCTATCTTGAATTCAATTCAAGTATAGCTGCAATACAATATGAATCCATGAATGCCAGAATACAATCTATAACAACATGAACACGACCGAACCGAACCATGGATATACTCTGTTTACATGACTATCCATTTATATCCATTCCGTTTACTGATATCATGGTTTTGGCAAGTCTTTCATTTACTACAAGATAATACAATTAGTACAATCAATACAATAAATAATACGGGGTTTATAATGGGGTAGACTGGTACGGAACATGTTAAAGGTGGCACGAGGTGGTCACTAAAAGACGTAATTACATCCATACCGTTGTTCCGTGGTATTTTCAACCGAGCCTTGTACTACGGGTTACCAAAGTCCATGTTGTAAGTTAGACTCCTCTCGTATATACTGGCATATTCTGTACCAAGCTACAAACACTACGTTAACATGACAATCAAATATTATATTAGATATACCCTCTTTTCTGTCTATTCTACTTCTTCTTTCTTTGGGATTTACCGAGCGATTGTTCGCTGACGATATTCCTATTTCTATTCTTCTTTGGAATGTTGTCAGGTGGATCGGACTCACTGGAGATCGAGCCCAGTAATGAACACTTGGAGCAGTTAGCCTTTGACCCCGAGCTTTAGATACTTGTATATACTTTTCATTTCAGTTATGCCATTATTTAGGCATTGCTTTCCATTCATGTATTTACATTTCCAGTTATACTTGTAAAGAATTGTTAAATAAATAAAATTTGCTGTTAATTTATATTCCTGTCTCTTGTGTACATTTTAATTTATATTGCTTAGATACGCTTAGCGTATTTACTTCGGAATAAATACGCAGCGGGCCCAGTCGCGTATCCCTACCGAACACGGAGAAGCGGGGAGTGACACCGGACAACCCCATATCTTAACTCGTTTAAGATATGGTCTCTTTCCATTCCATATCTCATATGGAGTGGTAGGCACTGATTTAGTTAGAACTCTATTTAATAGGTATGCGGCTGTCTCAAGAGCATAACCCCAAAAGGAAATAGGCAACTCAACAATACTCATCATAGAGCACACCATATCTAACAGGGTGCTATTTCTCCTCTCCGATACACTGTTGTGCTGTGGTGTATATGGAGGAGTAAGCTGAGAGAGAATCTCATTCTCTTTTAAATAATCCAGGAACTCCGTGCTCAAGTATTCTCCTTCCCGATCAGATCGAAGGATTTTAATACTTCTACCCGTTTGGTTTTCTACTTCGCACTTATATTCCTTAAATTTTTTAAAAGCTTCAGATTTGTTTTTCAACAAGAACACATATCCGAACCTTGAAAGATCATCGGTGAATGTAATAAAGTACGAGAAACCATTCCTGGTATTTGTAGACATGGGACCGCATACATTACTATGTATAAGTCCTAAGAGTTCAGTAGCTCTTTCTTCGTGTCCAGTAAACGGAGTTTTGGTCATTTTGCCTTTGAGTCATGACTGGCAAGTTTCATAAGATGTAAATTCAAACGGATTCAAATATCCATTCTTATGTAACTTAGCTAGTCGTATCGCATTGATATGACCTAGTTTACAATGCCACAAGAAGGCATCGTTCATTTATGAACTTTTCCTCTTGTGTGTGTTTTGTACGTTAAGAACTGTATTTTGATTCAGAACGTATAAACCGTTACATAACGTACCAAACCCAATCAACACTAGATTTAGGAAAATATTTATAACATTTTTCTCTACTACAAAGTTATATCCTTTTTTATTTAATAAAAAAACTGATATTAAATTGCACAACATTTTGGGTACGAAATAACAGTTGTACAGAATCAATGTATTACCTTCTGGTAATACTAGGTGATATTTGCCAACTAGTTTGGCTGTAACCCTTGAACCAATCCCTACTTGGAGAGAATGATCACCTATTACCAGTTGTCTACCTTTCTTTAGCCCATATAACATATTAAAAATGTGGGATCCTGATCCAGTATTCAATACCCAGGAAGTAGAACTAACTGAGAAACAATTCTCAGTAACGAATACACCCGAAGAAGATGCATCAACATGCTCATTCCTAGTTCGGGTCGCATGGGAATCCGGGTATTCCCCTATTTCCTGCTCAGACTTATAACAGTTATAAGATAGAGTGGAACCAACGTTTCCCAGCTCAGTATAACAAGCGAGTTCGGTCAATACATCAATATTATTATCTTTATTAAGGCGTGTCATGGTCGCTACCTGGAGAGAGAGAGAAGAAAACACTTTAGCGTATGCTCTTGCAAAATTAGATTGGTTATTATTTTATCTAATCAAGATAGCTCCCACTATTTTTATCAAATCTTCCTTCAAACCCTAAAAGGTAAGACTAGCCGGGAATAATTACACCCTACAAGTTCGCCAATCATTCAGCCAGGCAGGTATTGGTACTCCGAGGGAGTCTCCCCGTGCTTTTGCATGGAACTAATTAAATAACCTTGTTTCCACAGGGGTATAACCCCGTTAACACCTTTCTTAGACACCTACTTGATCAGCTAATTGTAAAGTGGAAAACTTTCTCAGGAGTAACTCTTACTCGCAGTGGGTATCGGGATCCAACTATCTTATAGAAGGTATGCAAATTTCAACAATTGAAATTCCCAATAATGTTTTTGCCTCTAGCAACTTATGACCTTGGCTATGGTCAACAAATCATAAGCGCTAGCCAAGTTCAACCCGTCATTTCTTGATTGAAGTAAACCCACCCGTACAACCCTTGGCTAAGGTCAACAAAGCCGTACAACTATCCTAATCCAATCGCATCATATGGTTGTAGATAAGCACTAATTAGCCACCTCACACTACGCCTTGGCTATGGTCAACAAACGCAGCACGAATACTAAATAGCACTTATCTGAAATGACGGAGGGCTACGACAGGATTTTAAGAAAACCTTTTGCGTAATGAACTTGATATTGTCGTAGAATCGAGTGATTTGAAAAGGAGTGGTTTAAGCTCCGCTTTTTAAAATCGAATAGTTTTCAAAACAAACCGAATGGGTTGTAGAATTTGCTAGCTTTTTCTATAGAGGTCATTCCCAGTAAATATGCGTATCCCAATTGTTGTTGACGTATAGCAACAAAACCGGCGATACACCACATATTACACTTACGGCCGTAGAAAAGAAATGAAAACTATAATAGTTAGAATCCGCAACCTCCTTAGACATCATAAATCCGAAATATTACATACTTCGGATTTCATTCCTAACCATATAAATTCCTTAGACATCATAAACCCGGAATATCACATATTCCGAATTTCCTGCCTAACCTTATAAACTCGACATTTTAGTCTCAAATTGCAAACTCTTTTCAATAACTAGTGGGGCAATTCAACAATATTCCCGACAAATGATCGAATACTCATCGGAAACTTTAGTAAACGGACGCACCCCCGATGTCGTCGACGAAGAGCACTTAGGCGGAACACTGTGGCCACGAGCACCCGAACGGATGCTTTTGGCAGCGGGGTTCTCCTACAGTCACTTGGTCGGGGCTATGGGGCGTGGCTATCTAGTAATGTTATCCGGCGAGTGTTCACGTACACTACGTGATTGCGACGGAGTTTTGATCCGAATCAAAACCCCATGGCAACCGATCAAAAGAGACTAAATTGCTAGATTTACAAAATACTAACTAGTTTTCACAAAACTAATTATTGTGGATTCCAAATATTGTATCATATATCACAGATATACTAGACGATGTTAAACATTTCGATCAATTCATCAAACACCCACAAATCATAGAGAGCTCAACACTTGAGACTCATTAAAAATTCCCAGAGAGTGAAAAATAACAAGATGGAGCAGCACAAGAAAGACGACCCAAGAATTTCTCATCACTGCGGCGGAACCACAGCCAAACCATGCGTTTGGCGGCTGTTCCGTGGCAAGAAAATGGAATCATGGCGTCAAACTTCTTGGGGCTCCATCAAATTACCTGCACGTTTTCTGGTAATTTTTAATCTGGAAAAATCCAACTTTTGAAAAAATTTCCACAGAGTGTAAAATATGGGTTTCGATGTTCGATCGAACACTTTGACGTCGACTAGGCCACTCCTAATGCTCTACCTTGGCTCTGATATTATGAAAGTCAGGCAGCCACCCCATCCAATAGGGTCGCCATGGCACCTACAGGTCCCTCAGCAGCTACTTTTTGTTAGTTGTATGTATGCACTAGAGACCATTGTTGTACATGATTGTATATTATAATGGATGCTTAGACATATATAGAGAGGACTTTCTTTCTCGACATGATAGTATTTTATCTAGTTGTTCTTTATCTTAACATGTAGACTTGTATTGTGATACTGTCTTGCTCTCACATATTGGTAAAGCCCTTAGGATGTATACTTGACTATCAGGATTATGATGCAGATCATACTAGTGGGACCAGGGTAGTCCACAAGTTCATCCTTTAATTGTTCCTAGTCAAGGGTGTATCGAGACGGGGCATCGATATTCCAGAGTATACTAGAGTATACGCTTCTTGACCCATTTGATGGGCGATGGATGATCCCATATTCATTGGTGTTTGACGTCAAAAATGGTATATGGGTGCTCAGTGGAGACTGGGTATACTGAACATGACTCGCCGAGAACTCCTAGATGATATAATACCTAATGTCAGATAGCAGTTCTCTGGTGACACTGGTACAGGTTAGTCTATAGACCCGAGATCATCATAGAGCCTTATGTAATTCCCACCGTGCTTTGATTTCCATCTTATCACGTTCAAGAGAGCATACAAAACGGTGGTTTTTGGGTACAGTCCCGAGTCATATGGAGTCAATGAGCGATAGGAGGGGTTTCATCTCTCCAGGTATTGGGGGTTGATGTTGCGCTGTGCTCGATTGGCCATAACAGGAAGTCCCTGGCCAGGGCTGATACGGAGATTTACTGGTAAGTGTTATCAGTAGTTTCTCGACCCGTTATGAGCCTCACATCGGCATGACTTATCAAGTTACTGGGGTCTGACGTTTACCACCACTAGACTCGATATGCGACATATCAGACGAAGAGACCGGACTGTACGGTAGTGTTACTGTTGGATTCACAGGAGTATGGACAAGCATGCTTATTGATCTTCTGATCGTTCAATACCCGGGTAGCCGTTACGTCCAGCTAGTACCGCTGACGGCTTGTGGGTGACTGATATGATCATCCCCTACTGCCAGCGTATTGACAAGTCATTAGAATCCTACACAGAGTTTTCCTAGCTCATGCGAAACAAAGTAGGGCACATATATGATATGTGCGGGACCGAGATTAATACGTGTATATGATACCGTATTTTAATCTCGCGATATAGGTTATATGTGATATAACTGGATTATTGAATCAAGTGTTGATTCAATAACTTATTAAATGATATTAGTTGATTGCATGCGATACAACCGGTTTATTAAATCAAGTGTTGATTTAATAATTTAATGTGTAATTATATATTTGATATATTAATATACATTAACTAATATTAGCTCACTTAAGAAAATGTTTTCTCTTTATACATTTAATATATATGTGATATATGTTAATGTATTTTTTTTGTGTCATGCTAGATGATACATTGGACATGGGTGTATGCGACTTATTCCAAACTAAAGATAATTTGTGTGATTATTTATTTAAGGTATAAACAAAATTAGGTGAAAATTTTCATGGGTTGAATGGTTGTAGATGCTTGTGGAAACCATTGACTTAGTCCACTAATTTTGTTTTACTCTATATATTTATTAACCTAACCATTATCTTTAGCCATGATTAAGTCTCTACATGAGTTATATGAGATATTTTCTCACCCATGGTTCATACTTGATCATGAGAGATCATTTTCTTCATCTTCTTCCTTGCTCTCTAGCTTTGAGTGAGTGAAAAAAAGAAAGAGTGAAAAATTATTCTTAAGTGAGCAAAATTCCTACTTCACCAATTTATACCAAACTAGCCATTTAGTATAGGTTGTTTCTTCCCTAGTTTATCAATTAGTAAAGAAGTAGCTTGAGTTAGAGATTCTTCGACATAGATCATCTTCGGCCTTGAAGATTCTTGAGCAAGCTCGTTCCTTTCACTTAGTAGAGCCAAAGGAGAGTCCGGGAAATCACTACTTGGAGCAAAGAGACTACTACATGGAGCTTTAAAAGTGAAGGACCGGTCTATAAAGGTTGTATTTCTATTTCACTTATTGTAAAGTTGTTTACATGTTTTAATAACCATAATTCTTTAGTTAGATCCTTGGTTTGGGTTGCTTTGCTCTCTAGATTTTTTAAAATTGCATACTCGATACCTTATAAAACCTAGTGAGAGTGCTAAGGAAACCTACAGTGGTATCAGAGCCTTGCTAGAGTATTAGGTGTTGTCTAGGTGAAGTTAAAGTGTTCGATCGACTAATCGAGACCCGAAAAACCATGCTCTCTGGAAATTTTCTCAAAAGTTAGAATTTTTCCAATTAAAAATTCTCAGAAAATAGTATAGAGTTTTCTATAGGCCCATAAGAAAAACGACGGCCTAACTCGACCAAACGACCGCGGAAGCACGGCCAAAGCATAGCTTTGGCGGCAGTTCCGTGGCGCCGTTGGTGAGGCAGGGAGCGTGCCTTCTTGTGTAGGTCCGTAGGTACTTGGGGCACTCTCTGGGTATTTTTAACTGTGACTCAAGCGTTGAGGTCTCTAGGAATTTTGGGTGTTTGATAAATCGATCGAAATGTTTAACATCGTCTAGATATCTGTGACGTGATACAATATTTGGAATCCATAATAATTGATTTTATGAAAAATAATTAGTGCTTTGTAAATCTAGCAATTTAGTCTCTTTTGGTCGCTTTCCGCGGTGTTTTTGATTCGGATCAAAACTCCATCGCAATCACGTAGTGTACGCGAACACTCGCCGGATAACATAACTAGATAGCCATGCCCCAAAACCCCGACCAAGTGACTGTAGGAGAACCCCGTAGCCAAAAGCATCCGTTCGGGTGCTCGCGGCTGCAGTGTTCCTCCTATGTGCGCTCGGTCGATGGCATCGGGGGTGCGGCCGTCCACTAATGTTTCCGACGAGGGTTCGATCATATGTTGGGAATCTTGTTGAATTGCCTGACTGGATATTGAAAAGTATTTTCAATTTGAGACTAAAATGCCGGGTTTATAATGTTAGGCATGAAATTCGGAATATGTGATATTTCAAGTTTATGATGTCTAAGGTGGTAGCGGATTCCAATTATTATAGTTTTCACTTTCTTTTCTGCGACCGTAAGTGTAATATGTGGTGTATCGCCGGTTTCGTTGCTATACGTCAACGACAATTAGGATACGCATATTTACTTACGTTGATGATATGTGATGTTATGTGTTGCTGTGATATGTTATATTGGATCGTCGTGTTTTGATAGCCGGAGGTTTTTGCGTGAGATGAGAGTTTTTTATTTTCATTCATGTAAAAACTGTATGTAATATTCTTTTGTTGGGACACTTCCGGGTTGAGGATGATGTCACCATTGATGTATATTATTTAATTTTCCGCATTAGGATAGACCCAAGGCGGGGAGCACAAGTAACCGGGTTCTAGAGTCTAGTGGGAGACCATCTCGAGGAGTCGAGACCGGGTTTCCTAACTCTAGAATTAGTAGGGTTGCTTGCCGCTCTCGTAGGGGTCTAGGGATATGGGTTTGGCTATTCATCACGACCGTGGAATCCGTGTTTTTTACTTGCTTAATTCAAAATACGGACCTCCTAGTATATCCAATATTTCATATGTTGATTTCTGCTGCTATATTCTGTGATGAGATCGTATAACTGCTTGAGACAAATGCTTTATATTATATATATGATATATAGTAGACGTTGCTTATGTTTTGCATCCGCGCTAGTCCTACCCCCGCTCTGCCGTTAGTTATCTAACATAACGGTGCATGACGGAACCCCGTGATGAATGCGGATGGCATAAGCATACGTTATATAAGTATTTTCGTTTCTTTATCTGTGATGCTTAGGAACCATAAATGATGGGACTTCATTAATAAGATTAATGAAAAGGAAAGAAACCCAATGATGTTGTGGAATCAAATTTTCAAAACCGGTAGCTCTAGTTCTTGATTTTCATAGTGGCGTTCCTTGATGAACATCCTGCACCTCATTCATTGAGGAAAGAGCCTAGATCCCTTCACCGGGAGTGACCTCTTTAGCAAAATCTAGCTGATGCTACATCCACTCGGTTTATTTTGAAAAACTCAATTTTAAAAGCGGAGCTTAAACCACTCCTACAACGATATCAAGTTCATTACACAAAAGGTTTTCTGAAAAACTTTTCGTAGACCTCCGTCATTTCAGAAGTACTATTTAGTATTCGTGCTACGTTTGTTGTCCTTCGTCAAGACGTGCGGTAGCTGATTAGTGCTTATCTGCTGCATATGATGCGATTAGATTAGGGTAGTCGTACGGCTTTGTTGGCCTTGGTCAAGGGTCGTGCGGGTGGGTTTAATTTAATCACGAAATGTACGGGTTGAACTTGACTAGCATCCTATGGTTTGTTGGCCTTCGTCAAGGTCATAGGACGTTGGAGGAAAAATATTATTGGGAATTTCAAGTGTTGAAATTTGCAATGAGATTGCATACCTTCTATGAGATAGTTGGATCCCAATACCCACTGCGAGTAAGAGTTACTCCTGAGAGAGTTTTGCACTTTATAATTAGCCGATCCAGTAGGTGTCTAGAAAGGTTTCAATGGGGTTATGCCTCTGGGAAAACGATGTTTATTTTAATTAGATCCATGCGAAAGAACGGGGAACCTCCCTCAAAGTACCGACACTGGCCTGGCCTAACGATTGGCGAACTTGTAGGGTGTAATTAATCCCAGCTAGTCTTACCTTTTAGGGTTTGAAGGAAGATTTGATAAAAACAGTGGGAGCCATCCTGATTAGATAAGATAATAACCAATCTAATTTTGCAAGAGCATACACGAAAGTGTTTTCCTCTCTCTCTCTCCGGGTAGCAACCATGACACACCTTAATCAATATAATAATATGGATGTATTGACCGAACCCGCTTGTTATACTGAGCTGGGGAATATTGGTTCCGCTCTATCTTATAATTGTTATAAGACTGAGCAGGAAATAGGGGAATATTCGAATTCCCACTCGACCCGAACGAGGAATGAGCATGTTGATGCATCTTCTTCGGGCGTGTTCGTTACCGAGAACTGTTTCTCAGTACACTCTACATCCTGAGTATTAGATACCGGATCGGGATCCTACATATGTAATATGTTGCATGGGCTGAAGAAAGGTGGAGAACTGGGAAAAGGTGTTCATTCTCTAAAAGTTTGGAATGATGCAAGTGTTGCAGCCAAAGCAGTTGGTGAATATCACCTTATATTACCAAATAGGAATACATTGATCTTGAACGACTGTTATTATGTACTCTCTATGATATGCAACTTAATATCAATTTCTTTATTAGATAAAGAAGGATATAACTTTGTAGTAGAGAATAATGTTATGAACATTTACCTAAATCTAGTGTTGATTGGGTTTGGTACGTTATGTAACGGTTTATATGTTCTGAATCAAAACTCAGTTCTCAACGTACAAAACACATACAAGAGGAAGAGTTCAGAAATGAACGAATCCTTCTTGTGGTATTGTAGACTAGGTCATATCAATGCGACACGACTAACTAAGTTACATAAAGATGAATATTTAAATCAGTTTGAATTTACATCATATGAAACATGCCAGTCATGTCTCAAAGGTAAAATGACCAAAACTCCGTTTACTGGACACGAAGAAAGAGCTGTTGAACTCTTGGGATTGATACATAGTAATGTATGCGGTCCCATGTCTACACATGCCAGAAATGGTTTCTCATACTTCTTTATATTCACTGATGATCTCTCAAGTTACAGACATGTGTTCCTGTTGAAACTCAAGTCTGAAACTTTTGAGAAATTCAAGGAATATAAGTGCAAAGTCGAGAACCAAACGGATAAAAGTATTAAAATCCTTCGATCTGATCGGGTAGGAGAATACTTAAGCACGGAATTCCGTGACTATCTAAAAGAGAATGAGATTCTCTCTCAGCTTACTCCTCCGTATACACTACAGCATAACGGTGTATCGGAGCGCAGGAATCGCACCCTATTAGATATGGTGCGCTCTATGATGAGTACTACCGAGTTGCCTATTTCCTTTTGGGGTTATGCGCTTGAAACAGCCTTACACCTATTGAATATGGTCCCTACCAAATCTGTGCCTACCACTCCATATGTGATATGGAAAAGGAAAAGACCATGTCTTAATTATATTAAGATATGGGGTTGTCCGGCTTATGTTAAAACGCAAAATCCGGTCAAACTCGAGGCAAGGTCAGTTCTGTGCAAGTTTGTAGGATATCCCAAAAACTCACGTGGGTATATCTTCTACCACATCGAGGAACAAAAGGTATTTATTTCTCATAATGCCACCTTTTTAGAAAAGAAATTTCTTGAAAAAGAAATTAGTGGTCATGAGGTAGAACTGGATGAAGTTCCAGCTATACAAACTACAACAGGAGATTTGGAGGAACCAGAGGATTCGATAGTTTCTGACGAACCTCAGCCTCTCCGCAGATCTAGTAGGGCTCCTCATCCACCTGAGAGATACTACAGTTTTCTCATTGATGGTGGGAGCGAGGATTGCATCATGGAAGACGATGACCCAACTAGCTTCGAGCAGGCCATCACGAGTGGGGACTCTATGAAATGGCTGGATGCAATGCGGTCTGAGATGGAATCCATGTACACCAACAATGTATGGACTTTGGAAGTTGCTCCTGAAGGGGTAAAACCCATTGGGAGCAAGTGGATCTTTAAGAAGAAACTTGGTGTAGATAGAAAAGTTGAGACTTTCAAAGCTAGACTTGTTGCAAAAGGTTTTCGTCAACGACCAGGTGTCGATTATGAAGAAACCTTTTCTCCAGTGGCTATGCTTAAGTCCATCTGGATCCCACTTGCCATCGCTACATACCATGACTACGAAATCTGGCAGATGGACGTCAAGACCGCTTTTCTAAATGGTGATTTAGAAGAGAGCGTGTACATGACTCAGCCATAAGGCTTTGTAGATAGTGGGAGCAGCGGAAATGTATGCAAGCTGCTTAAATCAATCTATGGGTTAAAGCAGGCATCGCGGAGTTGGAACATCTATTTTGATGTGGCAGTCAAAGAGTTTGACTTCATAAAAAACGTAGACGAACCTTGTGTATACAAGAAGGTTGCAGAGAGTAAGGTCGTCTTCCTCGTATTGTACGTGGATGACATACTCTTGATAAGAAATGAAGTTCCTATGCTGCACTCAGTCAAGCTCTTCTTATCAAAAAGACTCTTCATGAAGGATCTGGGTGATGCCTCCTACATCCTGGGGATTAAGATCTATAGAGATAGATCTAAATGGATGTTGGGATTATCCCAATCAAGGTACATTAGCACCATACAAAAGAGGTTTAGTATTGAAGATTCTAAGCGTGGGAATTTACCCACGATCTCAGGAATCACTCTCTCCAAAGAGATGTCCCCCAAGACTGATTTGGAAAGGGCTCGCATGCAAGGGATACCCTATGCTTCGACAGTCGGGTCTATCATGTTTGCGATGTTATGTACCCGGCCGGATGTAGCGTACACACTTAGTGTTATAAGCAGGTATCAATCGGATCCTGGGAAGAATCACTGGACAGCTGTGAAGAACATTCTTAAGTACTTGAGAAGGACTAAAGATATATTCTTGGTGTATGGTAATGATGAACTCCAAATGGAGTCCTTTACCGATTCGAGCTTTCAGAGTGATAAGTGCGACTCTAGGTCGGTCTCGGGTTTTTTCTTCACCCTCAATGGAGGGGCGGTATATTGGATGAGTTCCAAGCAAGATACCATGGCAGACTCAACGATGGAGGCTGCATATATCGCTGCCAACGATGCCGCCAAAGAAGTTGTCTGGATGAAGAAGTTCATAACTGAACTTGGAGTGGTTCCATCCATCGAGCATCCAATACCTGTGTATTGTGATAACAATTGAGCTGCAGCTTTGGCCAAGGAACCCAGGTCCCATTAGCGATCCAGGCATATTCTGAGGTGATATCACCTAATCCGGGAGATAGTTGATCGCCGGGAGATCGAGGTCAGGAGAGTTGACACGAAGAATAACACGGCGGATCCACTCATGAAGGCCATTCCCCAGATACAATTTGAGAGACTCTTCGAGATGCTGGGTATAAGATATTACAACAACTAGCCTCAGTGCAAGTGGGAGATTGTTAGTTGTATGTATTACTTAAAGGCCATTGGTGTACATGATTGTATATTATAATGGATGCTTGGACATATATAGAGAGGACTTTCTTGCTCGACATGATAGTATGCTATCTGGTTGTTTTTTATCTTAACATGTAGACTAGTATTGTGATGCTGTCTTGCTCTCACATGTTGGTAAATCCTTTAGGATGTATACTTGACTTCCAGAATTATGAAGCAGATCATACTAGTGGGGTCAGGGTAGACTACAAGTTCATCCTTTAATTGTTCCAAGTCGAGGGTGTATCGAGACAGGGCATCGATATTCCAGAGTAGATTAGGGTATACGCTTCTTGACCCATTTGATGGGCGATGGATGATCCCATATCCATTGGTGTTTGACATCAAAGATGGTATACGGGTGCTCAGTGGAGACTGGGTACACTGAGCAGGACTCACCGAGAACTCCTAGATGGTATTATACCTAACATCAGATAGCAGTTCTCTGGTGACACTGGTACAGGTTAGTCTGTAGACCCGAGATCGTCATAGAATCTTGTGTGATTCCCACTGTGCTTTGATTTCCACCTTACCACGTTCAAGAGAGCGTGCAAAATGGTGGTTTTTAGATACGGTCCTGAGTCACATGGAGGCAATGAGCGATAGGAGGGGTTTCTTTTCTCCCGGTATTGGGGGTTGATGTTGCGCTGTGCTCGATTGGCCATAACAGGAAGTCCCTGGTCAGGGCTGATACGGATATTTACCGGTAAGTGTTATCATTAGTTTCTCGACCCGTTATGAGCCTCACATTGGCATGACTTATCAGGATACTGGGGTCTGACGTTTTGTAACGTTCTGAAAAATCGTTTAAGTGAAATTTCCGATAATCGGTAAAATAACTGGTGTTTTCCGTAAAAACCAAGATATAATTATTTTTCGACATAAACTTAAATATACATATTTTAGTTATGTAATGGCTAGTATTGATTTTTAATTAGTCTCTTATAAATTGTTAGTTTACTTAAATATTTTGCTTAATTAATTATTTTTAAATATTACTTTAAGCCTTCACTTATACATTTGATTGGTGTTAAATTACAAATTTGAATGGGTTAATAAAAGTTTAGTGAACCATGAACAATTATAATCAAGTATGTAGCATGCTAATTCTCTCTCACTTATCTCCATAATTCTAGAGAATTCTAGGATGAAATAAAGTAGAAAATATAATAAAATAAATTAATTACGATAAAAGAGTTAATATATGATATGATGGGGTCTTTTTGAATTGGAACTTTCCACACACACCTCACACACTCACCTCCTTCCCACTTGGCCGAAACTAGGCTGCTGCCCCCCAATTCACCACTTCTTTTTTTTACTTCTAAAATTAAATAAAAAAAAGAAAAAATGAAAGAAGATAATTAATTAATAAATAAAGCATGGTGTATTGTTATGAAGTATGATGTGCATTTACTTCTACACATTCACCTTCACCCCTCCCCCATTCTTGCTCTCGGCCATGATGGCAGCAGCCCCTCTCTCTCCATTCTTCTCTTTTCACTTCTAAAATGCTCCAAAATTTCATCAAAAATCAAAGCAAAACCTCACAAATTCTTCAATTAAACCCTTACCCATTATTCCTTGGCCAAATTAGCATGGATCTTGGAGCAAGAGAACCATTTTGGAGGCTATGTTTTCATGGCTGATCTCATGATCTTGAGGTATAAAGCTTCATCCAAATTTGTTACTTGTTAATTGTATGCTTAAATCTAATTTTAATTAGATGCTAATATAACCTTAATTGCAAAATGAAATTTTAAAGAGAAGGGTTTGAGATTTAATTAAAGTTTATGTGACTTGATTATCTTTACAATGTGTAGTTTAACATGTTAAGTCATGAAAAATCTAACCTAGTTGTTATGTTTACAAATTTTTGCTCCTAAATTGTCCAAATTATATAATTTGCAAACTAGATTTTAGGATTAATGAAAATATGTGAGATTAAAAATCTAGTTAAAATTTGTGTGACCTAATTAAGATATTTAGTGAATATTGTGGCCACTAGGTTTGTTAAAACATATAGATTCGCACAAAATGGTTAGATGATGCTTACTAGGTTTTCGGAATTAAATCGATTTTAATTAAGTTGCAATTTTGTTGATCTCTAACGTATTCACTAAGATATTTAATGCGTTGTGAATGCGCGATTGGATTTTTGACATGGTTGTGGTCACGTATAGTGTCACGACCCAAGGTTCGGCCGGTGACCGGCACTTAACCACGTAACGTCTAAAGGCGTAACATGACTAAGTAAGCCAACAACCCAGAAATCAAAACCATTTAAATGAAGATTGTTGAGAATTTTTTTGTAAAAACGGTTTCAAATGTTTAGAAAACCCTTTTAGTTAATTTAGTAGAAATCCCTTTTGAGTTCATGTGTTATTTAACAATTTTATTTGCAACATTTTCTTATACAAGAGTTTGTTCCGGAAATCGGGTGAAGACAAGATATAAGTAAAATGACATGTGGAATAAATAGAACATCTCAATGACTGAGTAAAGAATGAAATGAAGATAGCAAGAAATATAAGACTGCATAAATGAAGTCGGCTCACAACGAGCTCGACACCAGAGTACAAAATAACATATATCGTCCTCACAACTGTCTCTAAGTCAATACATGAAGGTAGATGGAGAATACTAGATACATCAATATACAACTGAAAGCAAACAGATACCGTACAAAAACCCACCAACTAGCAATGGTATCTGTGTCAAAAGGTGCGGTAAACAGCCAGCCGCGACTACTCCAAAGGGAAACCTGCAAACACTGTGGCACAACGGGGGTGAGTTGCCAACTCGTGAGTAGTAGATAACATATAAAGGTAATCGCGAGTATGCACGTGCTGCGATACTCTAAACTATGCCAACAGGTAACATCTATATGATAAACTGGATGCTCAATATCATGCAACAAGTATGATCTATTGACATCTCTATGTAGTGAGCAGATGTGTGATAATCAGACATGGCAATGTAATCTAACAACCCTATATAGGATGAGCAGGGTACGCAATGATATACAAGCATGTGTACTCTATCAGGTATGCTAGCTACAGGATGAGATATCAAGTACTAAATGCTGAGTATGGGAAGAAATAATGTCTACACGAAATATCAACGTGGAAAAAAAATAACTGGTGTTTGTCAATACATCCCAATCCCAACACAACTCAGGCGCCGTCATCCACATCGGCCCTCAAATCCTGTAATCTCATAAAATAGTGAGTGCCCAACATCGGCACCCAAATATCAAAGAAGCTCGTGTCCAGTATCGACACGCAAAACCTCATATCTCGGGCATCCCTCAAACCGGGTTAACCTACGGGGTCTGTCTGCAGTATCGGTCCTCGGCCCCGGCAGTACGGGTCGTCCCGTATCCATCTCTTGACTCTGGTCGGTATCCTCCGGACAACCGCCAGGTCCAACCAATCACCGGTAGGTAGTAATCCCTCTGCCAGGCTCACCGTCTACTGCACAGCGATCCGTTCTCACTCCGGGGTACCATACCAGGTCCACCATGTACCCGCAATCGGTCTCGTCCAGCTCCTCGACTCCGGTTTCCATGTATCGCTCTAGCACCGAGAAAACACATGGTGAACGCACTAAAATATCAAATCAAGGGAAACCGGGTTTTTAAACAGTAAGTATTTTCTTAAAATAGTACTCCGGTTCCCAAAATCCAGAAATCACATGAATCAATCTAATGCATAAATCCATGCCATGCGTCGTATGGAAGAAAAGGGGAAAACCACTCTTTTTTCTAAAAATACCCAGTTTGGAAAATACCATATGCGGTCCCTTTAGTTTTTAAGTCAAATCAATATCATCCATGTATGTTCATATGAAAATGAGTATAGGTATGGATGTGCGAGAAGCTAAATATGCTAAGTGAGTGTAGCAATATACACGTACACTAATGTGGAAATGATGCATATGTGTCCAAGATATATATATATATATATGAGCATTATGATGGGCTACAAGGCGAACATGGTAAAAATATGCATATGCGGATATGGCAAATCATGACAACATCAGTGAAATGGAATCAATATAGCATATAGTTTCTAGCAATCCTGTACTGTGAGTGTCATGGCAATCACCAACGGTATGAGTGTAGCATATAAATCGTCCTCGTGCAGCATGTACCGTTAGTGACAGTGCAGTGTTCTATACTACCAGTTCTATATATGTAACAAGGGTATGCTACTCTAGTTTGTTTGCATGAACATATAAAACTAAACATCCTACTACGCCCTGACGCTTAACGCCATACGGGCGATTTCCCCGTAGATGTTAAATCTACTCACCTGGTCGTGTGCTAAGTATAGCCGACCACCTGCTTCCTTTTCCCGGCGGCGTCTGACGTACCCGCCTGCGAACCTGGAATTTGCACAAGAATCCAAATATAATCAAAATCTCGCATATGCGATAAAATATAATGAGAACTCGTGTCGCGAATTGACGCGCGTGTGTGCGATACGCTGAAACGTGTGTGTATGTGCCTAGCGCTTAACCCGATACGCCGTGATACGCCGAACCACAGAACCACTCGCGTATCGCGCAAACTAAAAACACCAGAAAATGATATACTACCCTAGATTTTACCCAGATCGAAATATTGCAAAGCTATATATACCAGAGACCTATAAAATGTAGCAGACACCTGTAGAAAACACCCTAGGACCTAACTCCATAGTCTGGCCGCAATTTGCGGCCAGAATGGATTTTCTGGCGGCCTGGGTTGAAGGTGGTGGGGTCGGGCTCTGGTAGTTGGGTCAGTGTGTCACCAGTAGGCTATGGTCCACTCAATTTTATTCTGAACCCACCTAGGTAGCAGAAGATCTCAAAAAGCTATGTTTTGCTAAAAAAACATCATGTTTTGCACCAATTTGAAAACTAAGGGTATTTTTGTGTAATCTGGGGTTTCCTAGGTTAACTTGGTCCTAACCATTCCTAATTAGGCTAGTCTAACTAATATTAACATTACCTAACACCAAACCACATGAATCACCAAAATCGTATAATTGATGCTAAAAGGATACGCGTGTGTGAAACTAAACGCGCGTGCACACGACACGTCGCGACGCGTGCGAACTTACCAGAACCAACTTTGACGCGCTGTGGCGCGCAGCACGCCACAGAACTACGCGGATCACGCGCGTGTCGCACAAAGTTAAAAACATAGAAAATGCGTTTATAGCTCCAGATTTTGCCTCTGGGCCAAACTGCAAAAGTTACAAATACCAAAAGCCTAAGCTACCCAGAAGAACCCTACAGCCAAAACCCAACACCCTAGCCCCTGTTCTGGCCGCAATTTGCGGCCAGAAGGAATAAACTGGCGGCCTTACCTTGGAGGTGGGTCCCCGTGCTCTGTGTGTGTGTCTCTGCTAAGGTCACTGTGCTACAGTCTTCACAATTTTATGATTAAAGGTTCGGGTCAACAGCAGATCCAACAAAGGCTCAAAAGTCGCAAAAATCGCTAATTTACGCCAAGTCGGACAAATCGGGTATTCCGGAGAAATCTGGGATAAATCTTGGTTTCACTAGCCTTAACAGCACTTACTAAGGTTATACTAACCATTAAAACCATTGCTAGACTAAATCCCACCCAAATCTCTACAACAAGCACTAAACTACACAATTCAAACACTAAACTACCAAATATAAACACTAAACTACACCAGACCATAACATGAGCAAAGAGAAGTTGGGTTAAGGGAATTACACCTCTACAGATCCTAGTTGAAGGAGAAGAGAAGAAGGAGGGAGTGGGTGTGCTGCTGCTATAGCTTCTGGGGCTGCAACTAGGCTGGAAAAGAAGTGGGTCTGAAGCTTGCTGAACTTTTACAGAGCTGCTGTTGCTGCTTGCAGAAGTTGCTGCTGCTGATTCAGTGGTGATTTCTTCTGAGTTATTGTAGTAACAACAAGTGTAGGAGGTGTTGAAGTATTGTGGTATGGGGTTGAGTGCGTTATTTAAGAAGTGTTGTATAAAGAGTTAGGAGCCGATGTAGTAGCTGCTGCTGCTGAAGTTCTGAGGAAAAGTGCTGAAGCTGATGTTATGATGTTGTAGTGGAGGCTGATGGTGTGAGTGTGTGTGTTATTTAAGAAGTGGGTTGTTGCAATGATGATAGGGGTTGTTTGTGCAGCAGTTGAGTGCTGGTCTGTGCAAAATTGGTGGCTGAAGCTGGTTTTAACAAGCTGAAAGTGTGCTGATGTTTGCTTCAGGAGCTGATGGGGTTGTTTTGGTGGCTGTTCCGATGTTTTTAGGGGCTGAAGTTGAGTGTGAGTGAGAGGGATTTGAGTGTGAGAAGACATTCAAAAAATGTTTGGTGTGACACAACCTTAAACCATCATGGCAACCATCACATCTCCCTCCCCCCCCTCTCTCTCTCTAGCAAGTCAACCTTAGAACATCCTAAACACCCTTGGTCAAAGCTAACCACCCTAGTTAAACTAATTTTCTCAAAATCCACTCAATTATCTTAAGCAAGGCCCTAATCCTACCAAGGTAGGCTAAACATGGTTAACCCACCATGCACACCCAAACTAGGCCACTCTAAGTCTAACCCTAGATAACGTGCACAAGTGTGTATAGTCGAGATAAATTTCTACAAAAATAACCGTAAAACCAGATAAATTACTAGAAACTCAATTTGGTAAACTCTTTACCAAAAACCCCATAGTAACACACAATTACTACTAACCCTAAACTCAGGTGTTACAGTCTCCCCTCCTTAAGAAAATTCGTCTCCGAATTTAAAAAAAAAGACAACATAAAATTACACATACCTTCAAAGAGATGCGGGAATTTCTTCCGCATCTCCCCCTCGGCCTCCCAAGTGATCTCCTCACCATTCGGGCTGCGCCAAAGAACCTTCACCGACGGCAGGACCCTAGATCGAAGTTTCTTCACCTGCCGATCCAATATGTCAACTGGCTGCACGGTGAACGAAAGATCGGGCCCAAGCTGAACTGTCTGATGCTGTATCGTGTGGAAAGGGTCATGAAGATATCTGCGTAGCATCGATACGTGGAAGACTGGATGAACATCCGAAAGACTGGGTGGAAGAGCCAAACGATATGCTACTGCGCCTACCCGCTCGAGGATCTTGAAAGGACCTATGAACCTGGGGCTAAGCTTCCCCTTTCGTCCAAATCTCATCATTCCCTTCATTGGAGAGACCCTCAGAAAAACGTGATCGCCAACTGCGAACTCTAATCTGCGGCGGCGTCTGTCGGCCTACGATTTCTGCCTGCTCTGAGCTGTCCTCATCCTGTCCCGAATCAGCTGAATCTTCTCTGTCGTCTCCTGTACGATCTGGGGCCCCAAAATACTGCTCTCGCTCAGCTCTGTCCAACAGACAGGCGATCTACATCTCCTCCCATACAAAGCCTCGAAAGGTGCCATCTGAATAGTGTCCTGGAAGCTATTGTTGTAGGAGAACTCTATCAAGGGTAAATGATGATCCCAGCTACCACCAAAGTCTAAAACGCAAGCTCGGAGCATGTCCTCGAGAGTCTGAATGATCCGCTCTGACTGTCCGTCCGTCTGCGGATGAAATGCCGTGCTGAAACTCAAACGAGTGCCCAAAGCCTCCTGGAGCCTCTGCCATAGTCTGCTGGTAAACTGGGTGCCTCGGTCGGACACAATACATGTCGGGACCCCATGTAGCCGTACAATCTCGTCGATATAAATCTGGGCGTACTACGCAAATCCGAAAGTCGTCTTCACCGGCAGGAAGTGAGCCGCTTTCGTCAGACGATCCACGATCACCCAAATGGAGTCATACCCCCGCCTAGTCCTGGGTAGACCCACAACGAAATCCATCGAAATATGTTCCCACTTCCACTCCGGAATGGGTAACGGCTGTAGCTCTCCTGCGGGCCTCTGGTGCTCGGCCTTGACTTGCTGACAAGTCAGGCATCTCGATACGAACTCCACGATGTCCCTCTTCATTCCGTTCCACCAGTAGGTCTCTCTCATATCGTGGTATATCTTGGTGGAACCGGGGTGGACACTGTACACCGACCGATGTGCCTCCTCAAGAATATCGCGCCGCAATCCCCCGGCATCTGGTACGCACAGTCTAGACCCAAATCGTAATACCCCTTGATCGTCAATCACGAATTCAGAGAATCTGCCCTGTCCAATCTGTGCCATGATCTCTGAGCAACGGTCATCCCTACGCTGTGCCTCATATATACGGTCAAGCAACTGTGGGCGTGCACGAACGTGCGCAAGCTGTCCCCCGATTTGCATGAACTCGAACTGCACTCGGCTGTCGCATAATATCTGCCAATCCGCCGACAACTGCCTCTGTACTGCACTCAAACACGCTAGACTACCCTCGGGCCTCCTACTCAAAGCATCTGCCACTATGTTAGCCTTGCCCGGGTGATATAAGATCTCGCAGTCGTAGTCTTTCACCAGTTTCATCCAACGGCGTTGTCGGAGATTTAGGTCTCGCTGCTGAAATATATACTTGAGACTCTTGTGATCAGTGAATATCTGGCACGACTCGCCGTAGAGGTAATGTCGCCAGATCTTAAGTGCAAAGACCACTGCAGCCATCTCCAAATCGTGAGTGGGGTAGTTCTGTTCATGCTTCTTTAATTGCCGGGAAGCATAAGCGTTCACCCTGCCATGCTGCATCAGTACGCATCCTAGCCCCACTCGTAAAGCATCACAATAGACTACAAATCCGCCCGATCCTGAAGGCAATGATAACACTGGCGCCGTAGTCAAGTAAGTCCGTAGCTGCTGGAAGTTGCACTCGCACTCCTCCGTCCAAACGAAAGGGACTCCCTTCCGGGTCAATCCGGTCAAGGGTGAAGCAATACGGGAGAAATCCTGTATAAATCGCCGGTAGTAGCCGGCCAGTCCTAGAAAGCTGTGTATCTCAGTAACCGACATAGGTCTGGGCCAACTCCGAACGGCCTCGACCTTCCTCGGGTCTACACATATACCATCCCGTGTAATCACGTGACCCAAGAAGTCCACGCTGTCCAACCAGAACGTGCACTTGGAGAATTTTGCATAAAGCTGGTGCTCCCTCAAGGTCTGCAGTGTGATCCGCAAGTGCTGCTCGTGCTCCTCTCTGCTCCGGGAATACACCAATATATCGTCAATGAATACGATGATGAACAAATCGAGATATGGCCTGAATATACGGTTCATCAAGTCCATGAAGGTTGCTGGCGCGTTGGTGAGTCCGAACGACATCACCAAAAACTCATAATGGCCATAACGCGTACGAAAAGCTGCCTTCGGAATGTCCTCCTGCCGAACTCGCAGCTGATGATAGCCTGATCGCAAATCGATCCTCGAAAAATATCCTGCCCCCTGAAGCTGGTCGAACAAGTCGTCGATGCATGGCAACGGATATCTGTTCCGCACGGTCACCCGGTTCAGCTGCCGGTAGTCGATACACAGATGCAAACTGCCGTCCTTCTTCTTAACAAACAGGACCGGAGCACCCCAAGAAGAAACACTGGGTCGAATAAGTCCCTTGTCCAGCAAATCTTGCAACTGACTCTTCAACTCACTAAGCTCCACCGGGGCCATCCGATAAGGCGGTATAGAAATAAGCCCCGTGCCGGGAATCAAATCAATACAGAACACAACATCACGCTCAGGCGGTAGCCCAGGAAGCTCGTCAGGGAATACGTCAGGGAACTCACATACAATCGGAACCTGGTCCAATGGAATATCTGTGGCTCCAGTATCGCAAACATAGGCTAGAAATCCCTGACATCCCTTCCTCAAAAGCTGTTCAGCGTGAAGAGAAGAAATCAATCTGTGAGGGGCGGCACCATGGTCCCCCTGTACAACAAAAGCCGACTCGCCGGGAAAACAAAATCTCACTGTCTTCTCACGGCAGTCCACCGACGCATAGCACGTGGCCAACCAATCCATGCCCAAAAGAACGTCGAAGTCCAACATCCCAAGAAGGATCAAGTCGACAGGCAAATCTGTCTCGCCAATACGGACAACGCAGGATCGGAACACGTGTCTAGCCACAAATGACTCTCCTACGGGAGTGGTCACAATAAGCGGCTGAACAAGCAACCCAGACTCTCTACCCAAACTCGGCACAAAATGTGTGGAAACGTACGAGTGCGTGGATCCGGGATCGAACAATACATGTGCATCAACAGAACATACTGATAAGGTACATGAGACCACCGCATTGGACGCTTGCGCGTCCTGATGCGTCAACGCGAAGACCCATGTTTGTCCTCCACCAGCAACTGGCGGTCCCCTACTAGCAACTGGTTGTACTCTGCCGGTGGCTGGCTGTCCTCTGCCTCGACCGCCTCGTCCTCTAGGAACAAACCCTCCGCGACCACGGCCTCTCTGTGCCTGAGTCTGACACGGGGCGACTGTAGGTACAATAGGCAACGCCCTCTGGGGTGGAGAAGGGGGAAGTGTGACATGCGGTGCGGCTGCCTCTCTGCGGGGTATCTCAAGACACTCTCGAACACGATGGTAGGAACTCCCGCATCGGTAACATCCGGATGATGCTGGCTGACCCTCCTGGGGATAAGAGCTGAAAAGCTGACCTCTTCTCGAATCCCTGCCACCTGCAGGGTGTCTGTCGCGGCGCCTGAACGGCCGTCTCCGTGCTGATGAATCAGTACGAACCCTCTTCGGCTCTGGGACTGCCGAAGTCTCTGCAAGGCGCGCCTCGACTAATAGGGCTGTGTCTACGGCGGCTGCTTACGTCTCGTAATACTGTGCGCTGATCGTAAGGAACAGTGGTGTAAGCAAGCCTCGGACAAATCTCTTGACTCGCAACTCCTCGGTAGCCACTAGGTACGGAGCATAGACTGATAGCTCTGTGAATAGCACATCGTACTCTACCACGGTCATCTCTGGCGTCTGGCGCAAAGACTCAAATCTGCGTGCTCGGGCATCCCTAACACTCTGGGGAAGGAAGCGGGCAAGGAACATCGTCACGAACTCGGTCCAGGTCATAGGAGAAAGACCTGCTGCCCTGCCTTTCTCAACTGATTCACACCATTTCTGCGCAACTCCTTCCGGGCGAAAGCTCGCGAACTCTACCCGTCGCGTATCTGAGCATCTGAGGGAACGGCATATCCGGGCCATCCTGTCAATGAAAGACCGCGGGTCCTCGGCTGGATCGGTGCCTGTGAAGACCGGAGGCTTCAGCCTCCTGAATTCTGCTAACGATACCGTAATCACTTCCGTGGCTGCAGGGGCAACTGCCTGTGCTGTAGGTACCATCGCGGTCCCCGCGACTGGTGGAGCTACCTCTGGTCGCTGCGCTCGAAGCGTCTCAACTAGCGATCCTATCATCTGGCGCATCTTCTGCATGCTGGATCCCATCGTCTGGCGCATCTCCTGCACACCAGCCCCTAGTGTGGCGATCTGATCTGTTATAGGAGGGACAGTCTGCTCGGGTACAACAGGGGTACTACCCGGATCAGTCCTCGTCTCGGACGAGTCAACTCGCATCTCGGCCCTCGCGGCCGCTCTCTGTGCCCTCGTAATCTTTGGCGGCATAATGGCTGAAAAGAAAGTAGGATTCGATGAGGAGACGGAATTCGAATCAAAAAAATGTATATCAGGAAGGAATTTCAATCAATAAGTCCTAAGGTCGCTTAGGCGGAGTGTCGCGTCGTGAGTATGCCGCGGAACATACGCACGCCACGGCACCCTGCCGCAGCTACCTACTCCATCATACCAGGGTCATCCTACACTCCGAAGGTAAAACCTACGCTCTGATACCAACTTTGTCACGACCCAAGGTTCGGCCGGTGACCGGCACTTAACCACGTAATGTCTAAAGGCGTAACATGACTAAGTAAGCCAACAACCCAAAAATCAAAACCATTTAAATGAAGAGTGTTGAGACATTTTTTGTAAAAACGGTTTCAAATGTTTAGAAAACCCTTTTAGTTAATTTAGTAGAAATCCCTTTTGAGTTCATGTGTTATTTAACAATTTTATTTGCAACATTTTCTTATACAAGAGTTTGTTCCGGAAATCGGGTGAAGACAAGATATAAGTAAAATGACATGTGGAATAAATAGAACATCTCAATGACTGAGTAAAGAATGAAATAAAGATAGCAAGAAATATAAGACTGCATAAATGAAGTCGGCTCACAACGAGCTCGACACCAGAGTACAAAATAACATATATCGTCCTCACAACTGTCTCTAAGTCAATACATGAAGGTAGATGGAGAATACTAGATACATCAATATACAACTGAAAGTAAATAGATACCGTACAAAAACCCACCAACTAGCAATGGTATCTGTGTCAAAAGGTGCGGTAAACAGCCAGCCGCGACTACTCCAAAGGGCAACCTGCAAACACTGTGGCACAACGGGGGTGAGTTGCCAACTCGTGAGTAGTAGATAACATATAAAGGTAATCGCGAGTATGCACGTGCTGCGATACTCTAAACTATGCCAACAGGTAACATCTATATGATGAACTGGATACTCAATATCATGCAACAAGTATGATCTATTGACATCTCTATGTAATGAGCAGATGTGTGATAATCAGACATGGAAATGTAATCTAACAACCCTATATAGGATGAGCAGGGTACGCAATGATATGCAAGCATGTGTACTCTATTAGGTATGCTAGCTACAGGATGAGATATCAAGTACTAAATGCTGAGTATGGGAAGAAATAATGTCTACACGAAATATCAACGTGGAAAAAAAATAACTGGTGTTTGTCAATACATCCCAATCCCAACACAACTCAGGCGCCGTCATCCACATCGGCCCTCAAATCCTGTAATCTCATAAAATCGTGAGTGCCCAACATCGGCACCGAAATATCAAGGAAGCTCGTGTCCCGCATCGACACGCAAAACCTCATATCTCGGGCATCCGTCAAACCGGGTTAGCCCACGGGCTCTGTCTGCGGTATCGGCCCTTGGCCCCGGCAGTACGAGTCGTCCCGTATCCATCTCTCGACTCTGTTCGGTATCCTCCGGATAACTGCCAGGTCCAACCAATCACCGGTAGGTAGTAGTCCCTCTGCCAGGCTCACCGTCTACTGCACAGCGATCCGTTCTCGCCCCGGGATACCATACTGGGTCTACCATGTACCCGCAATCGGCCTCGTCCAGCTCCTCGACTCGGGTTTCCATGTATCGCTCTAGCACCGAGAAAACACATGGTGGACGCACTAAAATATCAAATCAAGGGAAACCGGGTTTTTAAACAGTGAGTATTTTCTTAAAATAGTACTCCGGTTCCCAAAATCCAGAAATCACATGAATCAATCTAATGCGTAAATCCATGCCATGCGTCGTATGGAAGAAAAGGGGAAAACCGTTCTTTTTTCTAAAAGTACCCAGTTTGGAAAAAACCATATGCAGTCACTTTAGTTTTTAAGTCAAGTCAATATCATCCATGTATGTTCATATGAAAATGAGTATAGGTATGGATGTGCGAGAAACTAAATATGCTAAGTGAGTGTAGCAATATACACGTACACTAATGTGGAGATGATGCATATGTGTCCAAGATATATATATATGAGCATTATGATGGGCTACAAGGCGAACATGGTAAAAATATGCATATGCGGATATGGCAAATCATGACAACATCAGTGAAATGGAATCAATATAACATATAGTTTCTAGCAATTCTATACTGTGAGTGTCATGGCAATCACTAACGGTGTGAGTGTAGCATATAAATCGTGCTCGTGCAGCATGTACCGTTAGTGACAGTGTAGTGTTCTATACTACCAGTTCTATATATGTAACAAGGGTATGCTACTCTAGTATGTTTTCATGAACATATAAAACTAAACATCCTATTACGCCCTGACGCTTAATGCCATACGGGCGATTTCCCCGTAGATGTTAAATCTACTCACCTGGTCGTGTGCTAAGTATAGCCGACCACCTGCTTCCCTTTCCCGGCGGCGTCTGACGTACCCGCCTGCGAACCTGGAATTTGCACAAGAATCCAAATATAATCAAAATCTCGCATATGCGATAAAATATAATGAGAACCCGTGTCGCGAATTGACGCGCATGTGTGCAATACGCCGAAACGTGCATGTATGTGCCTAGCGCTTAACCCGATACGCCGCGATACGCCGAACCACAGAACCACTCGCGTATCGCGCAAACCAAAAACACCAGAAAACGATATACTACCCCAAATTTTACCCAGATCGAAATATTGCAAAACTATATATATCAGAGACCTATAAAATGTAGCAGACACCTGTCGAAAACACCCTAGGACCTAACTCCATAGTCTGGCCGCAATTTACGGCCAGAAGGAATAAACCGGTGGCCTTACCTTGGAGGTGGGTCCCCGTGCTCTATGTGTGTGTCTCTGCTAAGGTCACTGTGCTACAGTCTTCACAATTTTATGATTAAAGCTTCGGGTCAACAGCAGATCCAACAAAGGCTCAAAAGTCGCAAAAATCGCTAATTTACGCCAAGTCGGACAAATCGGGTATTCCGGAGAAATCTGGTATAAATCTTGGTTTCACTAGCTTTAACAGCATTTACTAAGGTTATACTAACCATTAAAACCATTGCTAGACTAAATCCCACCCAAATCTCTACAACTAGCACTAAACTACACAATTCAAACACTAAACTACCAAATATAAACACTAAACTACACCAGACCATAACATGAGCAAAGAGAAGTTGGGTTAAGGGAATTATACCTCTACAGATCCTAGTTGAAGGAGAAGAGAAGAAGGAGGGAGTGGCTTGTTGGGGTAAAAATTTACACCCCGGTTGACCAAGTTAAAATCAAAGTCAACCCCAAGCCAAGTGGGCCCAAGCCCAGATCCAGTAGGCCCATGCCCGGGTCGAGCCCGAACATGAAGCGGTCGGCCTCCCCCCATGCCAAGATAAAAATTTTGTAATAAATAATTTTGTTGTGTTTCTTTTATTTTATTTTATGGATAAATGTAAGAAAAATAGGCATAAAGCCAAATTTTTGTAAATCCCATGGCTTATGTGCAAAAAGAAATGGCACATGAGCCATGGGATAGGCAAAATGCCATTTTGTGAAGCCCAAGGGGCTATGTGTAAAGTGTATAGCCTATAAAGGCAAAGATAATGAAATATGTCAACAACTTTCTCTCTCTCCAAACAAAAAAAAAGTCTCAGAGCTGAGCTCTTTCTTCCATCTTCAAGGTTCCAAAACCTTCTTCTTTCTCTTGAATTAAATCAAGAGTTTTACTCTTCCTTTTTCAAAACAAATTAGTTTTTCACCACAAAACCCACAAAGGGGAACTTGGATCTATCATTAGATCTGAAAAAGAAGAGATTTTGAGATTTCACATCTCTTGATCTTCAAGATCCAGCAAGCAACAGGAGGAAGAAGAACATCGTTCACTAAACCCAAAAAAAAAAACACACACACTCAGGAGTCCAACTCCTCTCTGATTTCTCTTCTGAGAAATTTGTTTTAGCAGCGCGCAGCGCAAGTGCGAAAAGCGCTCGCGTGCCGACACGTGGCGTGCGCGCTTGCGCACCTGCGCGCTTGCGCAAGTGCGCAAAGCGCCCGCGTGCCGACATGTGGCGCGCTTGCGCGCTTGCGCACCTGCGCGCTTGTGCACGTGCGCAAAGCGCCTGCGTGCCGACACGTGGCGTGCGCGCTTGCGCAAGGGCGCAAAGCGCCCTCGTGCCGACACGTGGCGCGGGCGCGCTTGCGCACCTGCGCGCTTGCGCAAGTGCGCAAAGCGCCCTCGTGCCGACACGTGGCGCGCGCGCTTGCGCAAGGGCGCAAAGCGCCCGCGTGCCGACACGTGGCGCGCTTGCGCACCAGCGCACAGCGCTCATGCGCAAAGCGCCCGCGTGCCGACACGTGGCGCGCTTGCGCCTGAGCGCACAGCACCTAAGCGCACAGCGCCCAAGGTGCTGCACCACGCATCCTTTGGATGCCCTTTTCCCCTTTATTTATATATACATGTATATATATACATATGTATACAAATGTACACATACACATACTCCGCCACACTCTCCCCCTCAGAAAAATTTTCGGGCCGGGGCGCTGCCCCGAACCCCGCAAGGGGGCTGCTAGCCCCCTTGACCCCCAGCCCGCTATCCGGGTAGCGGGACCCCCGTAAAAACTCTGCGTGGCTCCCGGTATATCCAAAAACCCCTTTCAAAACAAAACACACGTACACTGCACATTGAGTTCGCATGACCAGTTTAACCCGTTAATCGGAGGTTCCTTCGCTCCAAATGCGAGGGGTAATTAACGGCAGCTTAGTCCGCGGCTGCCGGAGATTCGGATCCCCACAATCATTAAACCCCGTCCTACCCTAGGCCGGGGGAATCTATAGTGCGCCTGACAAGCGCGCGCGTATTCCCATCTAACTGGGGTGACGAAAAACACTCTACAGGTTCTGGCACGCCCGGTGGGACCAATCTCTCCTCCTATATTTCGGGTTAAACGTTCATGCGAACTCAATCAATATACATATCGATTGCCTATACTGAAATAGTGTTTTCTTTTCTGTGCAGCAATCAACCTTCGACGGCAATGTCTCCCCAGACGAATTCAGCTTCCAACGTGACCCCGATTCCGTACGTGGTTAAGATCAACGCTCGTGTGGTTCTCCCTGCAAGCCTCAGTCGACAGTGGGAGGAACCGCCCCGCCAGTTTGGCTCCGTCATCATCTTCCCTGCCGGGAGCGCTCATCTGGCAGAGATCCCAGCGGAACAGGTGGCCAAGCCGGTCCCAAGGGGCAAGAGGCCGAATGTCGTGATCGCCAAGGCACCACAACCGAAACTCAAGACGGTGTGTGAACGATTCTCTGGTGCTCCAGCGGGGGGCAAGAACTCCGGTACAAAGGGCAACATCTAATGTTGCGGACGAGCTCACGCGATTACTCCAACAAATGCACAATCGAGCGTATCTCCAAGGCCTTCCATCGCCCGGTCTGCGACGTCTTCCCAAAGAGTTGAAGTCTGCCAGGTGCTTAGAACAGAAAAGTTAAGGCAGAAGCGGCTCAGGTATCGAGCCAACAAGCGAGCCAAGGCTTCGGCCAAATGGAATCGTGTGAAGTTCCAAGTGCAGGGTTGCCCGACGACGACGGCTGAGTCGGACGTAAGAATCAGCAATTCTTTCGAGCCTCTGAAGTGGGTTCAGAAAAATGCCATGACCGCCAGAATCAAGAAGACAGCGGTCCGAACAGTGCCACAAAGAGACGTGTCTTGGCCCCAACAGAAAAAGTATGACACTGTCTCTTCAAGGGTCTATCAGGCGCTTTGTGCCGCACGAAAGCAGCGGGGCAGATCCAGAAAAGAAGCGCCAGCACTATTTAAGAACCTGGTTAGGCCAGCCGCCTTCAATCGACTACCAGCTTCCGAAGCAAGGGGGTCAAGACAACGAGCCGTGAAATCAGCCGCCAATGACAGAAAGACAGCCGGATATATCATCCATACGGTCTATATGGCGGGCGGGCGCCCCAGCGACAACCTTCGCAGCAAAAGCAAGGACGGGGCCACCACATCCCAAGCCCAATCTAGCCTGAATGTGGTCGCCGCCGCTCAAGAACAGCCGCCCCCGCTGGATGAAGAAAACCCTCTCGATGAGGATGATAGGCAGAAAGACCCCTCGGTCCATGAAGAGTCAAGCTCGGACAGCGAGGAGGAGCCGACTTTCCGCCCCAGGACTGCGGAGCAAGAACTGCTTCAAGAGCTTCGAAAACAGCTCAGGAGCAAAGATAAAGAGATGGCCAAGCTCTATTCGAAGATTGACGACTTAACGAACGTGGTGATGCAGCTTACGGCTCAAATTGCTCGAGCACCTCCCAATCAAGCACAAGCCGCTACTAATCAGCTGGGTGATGACAATCCGAGGCAGCCAATGCCTGTTCCTTTAGGACCAAGACTGGTCGAGCCGCATGAAAGCCGGCCGCACTCCGCTTCTGGGGACGCGTTGGCCCCAGATAGCGCCATCCCGCTAACACAGGATCGGATAATGGATTTGGTCACCAGCAAGGTTAAAACATTGGTGGCCGAAGCTGAAGCTCAGAAAGAAATCGGCAGTAGTGGGCGGCCATACCCCGCGCAGTACGATCTGATTGAGTTCCCAAGCGGCTACGTCATTCCTAAGTTCGGAAGATTTGATGGAACGGGGAATGCAAATCAGCACGTTGCCCACTTCAAAGCATCATGCGGAAATACAGGGGGCAATGACGCGCTCCTTCTTCGTCAGTTTGTCAACAGCCTGACCGGTGTCGCTTTCGACTGGTACGCGAGCATACCAGACGGGTCCATCATTACCTTTGCCCAAATGGAGTCTCTGTTCCGGCAAACGTTCATGAGCGTCAGTGATAAAATCTCCATTGCTGACCTTGTGAGGACCAAGCCGGGGAGGAATGAAAGCAACACTGACTTTATCGCCCGATGGCGTAATCTCACGGTCAAGTGCGAACCGCCGCTGGAGCAGGACCAGTCCGTCAGCCTTCTTATTGGGAACCTCAGCAATTGGATGGTCCCATTCTTGTGTACAGCGGGCCTCAAGACATTTCAGGAGCTAACCAAGAAAGTCCAGATGCTGGAACGCTCGAAGCAAGAGTCCCCGCCGGACTCTCAGAGAGACAAAACCTGGAAAAGCAAGCGGGACGACAACCGTAGAAGTGGGAGTTCCAGCAGTACCAATGTCTTCAATGCGTCCGAAAATGAAGAAAAGCGAAGGGCGGGCGAATCCAAAACTAACCGGTCTCGAAAGCCATTGCTGGGAGGAGATGGGCCCACCCTAGAGGAGAAAAAGAACAAGGTTTACTCTTTCAGGAGGGACAAAGTCCGCAAGATATTTAAAGATGCCTTGAACAACGGCCTCCAATTGCCGGAGTCGAAAAGACCCCAAGAAGCAAAAATGACCGACAATCCTCTGTATTGCCCGTACCACCGAGTAGTGAGCCATGCGATCAAGGATTGCTATATCTTCAAAGACTGGGTCGAGAAGCAGTACAAGGCTAGAGAGATCGAGCTGTCCAAAAGCGTGTTGGTGAACAATCAAGTTGCGACCGCCAACTTTATACAGACAGAAGTTGAAGCCTTCTGGGAGCAGACAGCTGAACCCGCTGCCCCGACAAACGAAACCGACTCATCGCAGCCTCCGTGGAGTACGCACATATCTAATAAGACAAAGAAGATGCTAAAGCTGATTCAGAAAGAGCCCAGGATGGAATGGGAAGGACAGAAGAAGCCTACCAGTCCAGCTGCCAATGCGGCTCCATCAGGCTCAAAATCCAAGAAGCTCAAGAAGAAGAAAAGTGCAGCTCGGCACGAAAAAGAGTCTGAAGGGAGATCGACCATTCAAAAATATATCGATTCCCTTGAAGAATATGAACAAAAGGAAAGAACATTGATTCAATTGAATGAGTTCTTCCCTGTACAAGCGGCTGAAATTCTGGAGGAGTTAGAAGAAGACTCCAATGAAGAAATCCCAGTAGTGACTTGCTACGCCATCCATCTTGGCAGTGACTCCGAGGATGAGCTCTGTTTTCCTGAAAAGGATGAGGAGCTCGCCACAACGGCCAATCAAATCCAGCTCAGAAGCGGCAGGGCTCTACCGCCAAATCAGGGCAACGCCCCAAAAGGGAAGGAAAATCAAGTCGCTAATGAAGAAGATGGCAGAGAACCGGCCGATGAAAACATAAGTCCTTCCTCGGTGGACTATAACGTCTTGGCACATCTCCGGAAGCTTCCGTCTCTCCTGAGCATCTATGACGCCTTGGTCCTGTCTAAGGAGCTTAGAGATGTTCTCATTCACGCTCTACAAAACCCTGAGCAGTATCAGGCTCACTTCGCGGAAATTAATATGAAAGAAGCCCAGCACGCTTTGCATGCCGCCGCAGTCACATTTAAGGATGAAGACTTGCTACTGGGAACGGCTGAGCATAATCGGCCGCTTTACGTGACCGGGTACAGCGACGGAGATCGAATTAATCGTATATTGATCGATCTGGGGTCCTCAGTGAACATCATGAACTTGCAAACTCTGAAGAGTTTATCAATGGACGTCCGACACCTGTCAAGGGAAAGGATTGTCATTCAAGGCTTCAACCAAAATTGCCAGCAAGTTCTGGGGTCCATAGCTCTGCCAATCAAATTCGGGGATCTGCAAACTGAAGCTAAGATATACGTGATCGACGCTGACACGTCTTATAAGATCCTCTTGGGGCGGCCGTGGCTCCACGATTACGGCATCATTCCGTCAACTCTCCATCAATGCATGAAGTATATTAAAAATGGCGAAGAAAGACGCATTGACGGAGACATCCAACCGTTCGGTGTGCATGAAGTCCGATATGAAGATTCTCGGTACTTTATGAACCACCAAAATGCTAAGCCACAACTGACTGAGGATAGACCAGCCCCAAGGCTCAAAAGCAAATCTGCGCCGGCTGTCACTTTCAAAAGCAAAAATGCCCAAGTTCGTCCGCATTTCGGTAGCGACACTGATGAGTCCGAAGCTAGAAGCCCGTCCTTCCATAAAACTCGCCCTCGTTTCGGCAGCGATACGGATGAATCTGTCACTGAAGCCCCGTCTAGCAGTAAAGTCCGCCCTCATCTTGGCAGCGACACTGAAGAGTCAGAGGAGGAGGACCTGTCGTGCAACAGCGGTGCAGATCGGACCCCCACGCAACAAGCGAAACTACGAGAGACCTTCGAAGTTGCAGAAGGGTCCCTAGCCGTTACAAGGGTACCAGAGCAAATGTGCAAAGAGCTCGATGCATTATCAATCTCCACCGTGGACCAGCTGAAAACTTTCTACGTTCCCGGGAAGAAAAGTGGACAGAAAGGCATCTTGTTTTATGGGTCAAACCCCGTTGCGCACCCGGACGATTTGTCTGTCGCGTGCCTTCCATATGAGAGAGGCATAAGAGCCGTCCTCAATCCCAAATACTATGCGCCCGAGATGCGGGAATACTTTAAGAAGTGCGGATGCCGGTTATATCAGACGGAGTCCGAAGCAAAGTTTTACGAAGGGCTATGGCATCCGCCCCAGGTCCGAGCACTCATCGATGGACGAATTCCAGATAGACGGGGCATAGGCTACATTCAACCTGATTCCAAAGCGTGCTACATGATCCATGTTGGTGAGGCCAGCGAAAGATCAAATGATGACGACGAGATAGCCGAGCCAGAAGAAGCTCCTCAAGAGCTCGAAGATGGCGGACAAGCAACCTTTGACGAGCTAACCGAGATTGACTTAGGAACGCCCGATAATCCAAGGCCGGCCTACATCAGCTCGCTCTTGTCAGAGGAAATGAAAGCGCAGATAATCGCCCTGCTGCATGAGTTCGTCGACTGCTTCACGTGGACATACAAAGAAATGCCTGGCCTTTCTCCTGAGGTAGCCGTGCATAAGCTGGCTATATCTCCTGATGCTAAGCCAGTCAAACAAGCTCCTCGAAGAATGAGAAGGGAGTTGGAAGAAAAGGTCATCGAGGAAACCAAGAAACTCATCGATGCCGGCTTCATCAGGGAAGAGAAATATGCAGACTGGATCGCATGCATAGTCCCAGTGAAGAAGAAAAATGGGCAGATCCGAGTTTGTGTCGATTTCAGGGACCTCAACAAGGCATGTCCTAAAGACGACTTCCCGCTACCGGTCATGGAAATGATGGTCGATGACACCTCAAATTACGAACTGTTCACCTTTATGGATGGCTCGTCTGGATATAATCAGATCAAGATGTCGCCTGAGGATGAGAAGCACACAGCATTTCGAACCCCGATCGGAATATATTGCTACAAGGTAATGCCATTCGGACTGAAGAACGCAGGTGCTACATATCAAAGGGCAATGACTAATATCTTTGATGACCTAATCCATAAAGTCGTCGAATACTATGTTGATGATCTGGTCGTCAAGACTAAAGCCAAGGCCGATCATATCCAAGATCTCAAGACCGTTCTCACCAGACTGAGGGAATACGATCTGAAGATGAATCCTCTGAAGTGCGCTTTCGGCGTGTCATCGGGAAAATTCCTGGGCTTCATAGTCCGACATCGAGGGATCGAAGTTGACCCATCAAAGATAAAGGCCATCATGGAGATGCCCCCTCCGAAGAGTCTGACGCAGCTAAGATCTTTTCAAGGCAAGCTTGCTTATATACGGAGGTTTATCTCAAATTTATCAGGGAGATGTAGGCCCTTCTCAAAGCTCATGAAGAAAGGAGCTCCTTTTATCTGGGATACCGAATGTCAAGCAGCGTTCGAAAGCATCAAACAATACTTGTTGCACCCTCCAGTGCTGGCCGCTCCCATTCCAAATAAACCGTAGATTCTCTATACTGCCGCGCTAGATGAGTCACTCGGTGCGCTCCTCGCCCAGAATAACGAGGAGGGAAAGGAAAATGCCCTCTACTACCTCAGTCGAACTCTAGTCGGGGCGGAACACAACTATTCCCCAATCGAAAAGCAATGCCTGGCTCTGATATTTGCTGTGAAGAAGCTGAGGCACTATCTGCTGGCTCATCGGGTTATGCTGATCTCCAAGGTCGACCCGCTCAAACACTTGATGACCAAAGCAAGCCTAGCCGGCAGAATGGCAAGATGGGCTGTCATGCTACTTGAGTTTGACATAGTTTATACTCATCAGAAAGCAGTAAAAGGGCAAGCTCTTGCAGACTTTCTCGCTGCTCATCCCATACCAGAAGGGTCGCCGCTAAATTGTGAGTTACCCGATGAACAAGTGCTGCACCTCGAGGAAGATGAGCCATGTTGGGAGTTCTACTTCGATGGAGCCTCGTCAATAAGGACCTCCAGTAAATCAAGCGTCCCGGAGATAAAAGCAGGGATAGGATTGGTGTTTATCACACCATCAATGGGAACCCTAAGGCGTTCTTTTGCTCTCACCGAGCCTCGCACAAACAATGAGGCTGAGTATGAAGCTCTGATAGCTGGTTTGGAGCTCGCCATAGAAATGGAAATCCTTCGGCTACGGGTTTACGGTGACTCCCAGCTTGTAGTCAACCAAGTAAGCGGCGACTATAAGATATACAAACCAGAGTTAGCTCGGTATAGAAGCCGGGTGGTGGAACTCATGAAACGGTTCACTCATATTGAACTAACGAGAGTCCCTAGAGCGTTGAACGGAAAGGCTGATGTACTCGCTCGCTTGGCCAAGGAGCTGGCTGATCCTGACATGGACGAAATTCTGATCACAGTCAGGAGCCGGCAAATTCTACCCCCAGTCTCTCTACGAGAAGAGGAAAGCGCGGAACAGAAGAGCAGTCCTGCGGAAGAAGCTTCGATCATCCAAGACGAGCCCGATTGGAGAAAACCCTTCATAGAGTACCTCCGATACGACAAGCTGCCCGAAGAAAAATCTGCGAGGATTCAGCTGAAGAAAAGAGCTCTCCGATACGTGTTTGTAAATGACACGCTATACCGCAGGTCATATGACCAACTCTGGCTCAGGTGCCTGTCATCGGCCGAAGCCCAAAAAGTCATGAAAGAAGTTCACTCAGGCGTTTGCGGTGCTCACCAATCTGGCCCTAAGATGCGACTGCAAATTAAACGGCTTGGGTATTACTGGCCCACCATGATACGGGATTGCGGAGAGCATGCAAAGAAATGTTATATCTGCCAAATTCATGGTGATTTTATTCACAAGCATCCCAATCCATTGCATCCTACGGTGGCGTCGTGGCCCTTCGAAGTCTGGGGCACCGACATTGTTGGCCCAATTGATCCTCCATCATCCAAAGGCCATCGGTTCATACTGGCCGCGACAGATTACTTCTCCAGATGGGCTGAAGCTGTCCCGCTAAAAGAAGTCAAGACAAAAGATATTCTGACATTCTTCCAGCATAATATTCTATACCGCTTCGGTACACCAAGAAGGATCATTTCTGACAACGGGCCTTCTTTCAAGAGCTTCGATGTCTCAAGGTTCGCTACTCAGCACAAGATAGACTGGAGATATTCCTCCATCTATAATCCAAGAGCCAATGGGCTAGCCGAAGCCTTCAATAAGACTCTATGCAAGCTCCTGAGGAAAAATGCTTCAGCCAACAAGAGAGACTGGAATCTCAAGCTTCACGAGGCATTGTGGGCATATCGTACCACGCACCGTACTCCAACTCAGTCCACTCCATACTCATTGCTCTTCGGAGTGGAGGCGGTCCTCCCCCTCGAAGTCGAAGTTCCAAGCTTAAGAATGGCCGTTCAGCATGAGTTGACAGAAGAGGAAAACGTGCTCCTTCGACTTGAAGAACTCGATGCCCTCGAAGAAAAGAGACTCGCGGTGCAGCAAAACCTGGAGCTATACCGAGCCCAAATGTCACGGGCCTATGACAAGATAACTCGTCTCCGCGCTTTCAAGAAAGGTGAATTGGTGTTGGTCCTCAAAAGACCGATCATCCCCAATCGACATGCCAAGGGAAAATTCGAGCCGAACTGGGAAGGACCATACGTCATCGAGAAAGTGTTCGACGGAGGATCCTACCAACTAATAAGTGCCGAGGGAGAAAGGCCCATGCCACCCATCAATGGCCGATATCTCAAGAAATACTACACATGAATGCTCCAAGTCGCAGGCGAATTGAGCACATCGGCCCTACGGTCTGGATCAGACATCCTGCAAAACCGTATACAATCCACGGGCGTAAATGACCCCTATTTCTCCCAAATCCTGCCGGTGAGACTACTTTTAAAGTCCCACCAGCGGCAAAAAAAAACAAAAAAAAAAAACAAAAAAAAAAAACGGTATGTCCACAAGCAAAACGGGCACGGATGAAAACCCGAAAGGGCTCCGTGAGTAAAAACAGCAGGACTACTGGCGAGTCTGTGAAAACCTGAAAGGGCGCAAACTCGTGAAAAGAGATGAAATACACTCGCAAAGCCCTCTCGACCTTGCGAGGAGAAAACCCCTGCGTGAGATCCTTACGACTCACAAAGGAGCAACACACTTAGGAATCCTCACGATTCCTAAGGAGAAAATACACCTGCGGGATCCTTACGACTCGTAGGGAGAAAATGCTTTTATGGGACCCTCATGGCCCATAAAATTGAAAAGCCTTGGGTGGTAGGGACCCAAACCTATCTCCTAAGCCATCGTTCCCCAACGGGCAACGGCAAATGATGAGTCGCTCCTGGCATTTCGCTTCAGTGTTAGCGGTGCTGATGCCGACCAAAAACCCAAATCCCAAGTCCTCCCAAGGCAAATGATGAGTTGCTCCTGGCATTATTCCAGTGCAGCAATGCTGATGCCAAACAAGATCCAAATTCCAAGTCCCCAAATGGCGAATGATGAGTCGCTCCTGGTACCATATTCCAGTGCAGCGATGCAGACGCCAACCAAATTCCAAATCCCATACCCCAACGGCGAATGATGAGTCGCTCCTGGTACCACATTCCAGTGCAGCGATGCAGACGCCAACAAATCCCTGAAATCTTTCTGGCCCTACGGTCTGGATCATACATCCTGCAAAACCGTATACAATCCACGGGCGTAAAACAATCCCAATCTCTCCTAAGTCCTACCGGTGAGACCACATTCAAAGTCCCACTAAAAAAAAAAAAAAAGGGTATGTCTACAAGCAAAATGGGCACGGAGGAAAACCCGAAAGGGCTTCGTGAGTAAAAACAGCAGGACTGCCGACGAGTTTGTGAAAACCTGAAAGGGCGCAAACTCGTGAAAAGAAGATGAAATGCACTCTCAAAGTCCTCTCGACTTTGAGAGGAGGAAATTCCCGCGTGAGATCCTTACGACTCACAAAGGAGCAACACACTTAGGAGTCCCCACGACTCCTATGGAGAAAATACGCCTACGAGATCCTTTCGACTCGTAGGGAGAAAATGCTTTTATAGGACCCTCACGGCCCATAAAATTGAAAAGTCTTAGGTGATAGGGATCTAAACCTGCCTCTTAAGCCATCAATTCTCAAATTCTCTTGGGGAAAATGATGAGTTGCTCCTGGCATTATTCCAGTGCAGCAATGCAGATGCCAAACAAAAACCAAAATCCCAAAATCCTCTCCATGACAGATGATGGTTCGCTCCTGGTACCAAATTCCAGTATAGCGATGCTGATGTCAACCCAATCAAAATCAACAAGTCAACTTCCACCCGACACCGCAAGAAGCGGAGCAAGTCAAGTCTACCCCTGACACTGCAAGAAGCAGAGCAAGTCAAATCAAGCATCGACCGTCCAAGTCGCTAAAAGGGCAGCAACGACCGTCCACGTCGCAAAAAGGGCAGCACCGACCGTCCAAGTCGCTAAAAGGGCAGCACCGACCGTCCAAGTCGCAAAAAGGGCAGCATCGACCGTCCAAGTCGCTAAAAGGGCAGCACCGACCGTCCACGTCGCAAAAAGGGCAGCACCGACCGTCCAAGTCGCAAAAAGGGCAGAACCGACCGTCCACGTCGCTAAAAGGGCAGCACCGACCGTCCAAGTCGCAAAAAGGGCAGAACCGACCGTCCAAGTCGCAAAAAGGGCAGCACCGACCGTCCGAGTCGCTAAAAGGGCAGCACCGACCGTCCACGTCGCTAAAATGGCAGCACCGACCGTCCAAGTCGCAAAAAGGGCAGAACCGACCGTCCACGTCGCTAAAAGGGCAGCATCGACCGTCCAAGTCACAAAAATGGCAGCATCGACCGTCCACGTCGCTAAAAGGGCAGCAACGACCGTCCACGTCGTAAAAAGGGCAGCACAGGATTCCTACAAAGCGGGAACCAGATCACTCCGGGCCAGGGAAACGTCTATCACGGACACTCCGTCTCAGAGACATGTCAAGCAACGACCGTCCATGTCGTAAAAAGGGCAGTGCCAGCTTCCCAAAAGGTGGGAACCAAATCAAGCCGCCTCCACGTGAAAGAAGATCCATCAATTTCATGCACACGACCTACATATGTGGTGTGCATTTATTGATGGGGGGCAATTTGTTGGGGTAAAAATTTACACCCCGGTTGACCAAGTCAAAATCAAAGTCAACCCCAAGCCAAGTGGGCCCAAGCCCAGATCCAGTAGGCCCATGCCCGGGTCGAGCCCGAACATGAAGCGGCCGGCCTCCCCCCATGCCAAGATAAAAATTTTGTAATAAATAATTTTGTTGTGTTTCTTTTATTTTATTTTATGGATAAATGTAAGAAAAATAGGCATAAAGCCAATTTTTTGTAAAGCCCATGGCTTATGTGCAAAAAGAAATGGCACATGAGCCATGGGATAGGCAAAATGCCATTTTGTGAAGCCCAAGGGGCTATGTGTAAAGTGTATAGCCTATAAAGGCAAAGATAATGAAATATCTCAACAACTTTCTCTCTCTCCAAACAAAAAAAAAGTCTCAGAGCTGAGCTCTTTCTTCCATCTTCAAGGTTCCAAAACCTTCTTCTTTCTCTTGAATTAAATCAAGAGTTTTACTCTTCCTTTTTCAAAACAAATTAGTTTTTCACCACAAAACCCACAAAGGAGAACTTGGATCTATCATTAGATCTGAAAAAGAAGAGATTTTGAGATTTCACATCTCTTGATCTTCAAGATCCAGCAAGCAACAGGAGGAAGAAGAACATCGTTCACTAAACCCAAAAAAAAAAAAACACACACTCAGGAGTCCAACTCCTCTCTAATTTCTCTTCTGAGAAATTTGTTTTAGCAGTGCACAGCGCAAGTGCGAAAAGCGCCCGCGTGCTGACACGTGGCGTGCGCGCTTGCGCACCTGCGCGCTTGCGCAAGTGCGCAAAGCGCCCGCGTGCCGACACGTGGCGCGCGCGCGCGCTTGCGCAAGTGCGCAAAGCGCCCGCGTGCCGGCACGTGGCACGCGCGCTTGCGCAAGTGCGCAAAGCGCCCTCGTGCCGACACGTGGCGCGCGCGCGCTTGTGCACCTGCGCGCTTGCGCAAGTGCGCAAAGCGCCCTCGTGCCGACACGTGGCGCGCGCGCTTGCGCAAGTGCGCAAAGCGCCCGCGTGCCGACACGTGGCGCGCTTGCGCACCTGCGCACAGCGCTCATGCGCAAAGCGCCCGCGTGCCGACACGTGGCGCGCTTGCGCCTGAGCGCACAGCACCTAAGCGCACAGCGCCCAAGGTGCTGCACCACGCATCCTTTGGATGCCCTTTTCCCCTTTATTTATATATACATGTATATATATACATATGTATACAAATGTACACATACACATACTCCGCCACACTCTCCCCCTCAGAAAAATTTTCGGGCCGGGGCGCTGCCCCGAACCCCGCAAGGGGGCTGCTAGCCCCCTTGACCCCCAGCCCGCTATCCGGGTAGCGGGACCCCCGTAAAAACTCTGCGTGGCTCCCGGTATATCCAAAAACCCCTTTCAAAACAAAACACACGTACACTGCACATTGAGTTCGCATGACCAGTTTAACCCGTTAATCGGAGGTTCCTTCGCTCCAAATGCGAGGGGTAATTAACGGCAGCTTAGTCCGCGGCTGCCGGAGATTCGGATCCCCACAATCATTAAACCCCGCCCTACCCTAGGCCGGGGGAATCTATAGTGCGCCTGACAAGCGCGCGCGTATTCCCATCTAACTGGGGTGACGAAAAACACCCTACATGGCTGTGCTGCTGCTATAGCTTCTGGGGCTGCAACTAGGCTGGAAAAGAAGTGGGTCTGAAGCTTGCTGAACTTTTACAGAGCTGCTGTTGCTGCTTGCAGAAGTTGCTGCTGCTGATTCAGTGGTGATTTCTTCTGAGTTATTGTAGTAACAGCAAGTGTGGGAGGTGTTGAATTATTGTGGTATGGGGTTGAGTGGGTTATTTAAGAAGTGTACTATAAAGAGTTAGGAGCCGATGTAGTAGCTGCTGCTGCTGAAGTTCTGAGGAAGAGTGCTGAAGCTGATGTTATGATGTTGTAGTGGAGGCTGATGGTGTGAGTGTGTATGTTGTTTAAGAAATGGGCTGTTGCAATGATGATAGGGGCTGTTTGTGCAGCAGTTTAGTGCTGGTCTGTGCAGAATTGGTGGCTGAAGCTGGTTTTAACAAGCTGAAAGTGTGCTGATGTTTGCTTCAGGAGCTGATGCGGTTGTTTTGATGGCTGTTCTGATGTTTTTAGGGGCTGAAGTTGAGTGTGAGTGAGAGGGATTTGAGTGTGAGAAGACATTCAAAAAAAGTTTGGTGTGACACAACCTTAAACCATCATGGCAACCATCACATCTCCCCCCCCCCTCTCTCTCTCTCTAGCAAGTCAACCTTAGAACATCCTAAACACCCTTGGTCAAAGACAACCACCCTAGTTAAACTAATTTGCTCAAAATCCACTCAATTATCTTAAGCAAGGCCTTAATCCTACCAAGGTGGGCTAAACATGGTTAACCCACCATGCACACCCAAACTAGGTCACTCTAAGTCTAACCCTAGATAACGTGCACAAGTGTGTGCGGTCGAGATAAATTTCTACAAAAATAATCATAAAACCAGATAAATTACTAGAAACTCAATTTGGTAAACTCTTTACTAAAAACCCCATATTAACACACAATTACTACTAACCCTAAACTCAGGTGTTACATATAGCGACCTTAGTCATGGGTTATGGCATCGTCGCGAGCGCGTTTGTGCACCAAGTGTGCACGCGTCTTGTTGTGCGCGTGATTTACTTGTGTCGTTTGTTCCGTGACTATTCATACATTTATTTTCTTAATTGCTTGTGTGCGATTATAGGATCGGGTGCAAAGACGTCGGACGTGGCACAGAAAGATAAACCTGAGATCGAATCAGATTAGCCTAGGCGTCCCGATGAGTAGATGTACACATTTATGGGGGGATCGTCTGGATCGCGCGAGGCGCCCGATGGTTTAGTATTACTTGAAGTACTTACATTATATGCGTAGTTTCCTAGTTAGCCATCTCATTGCATTGCATCGTTATATATATATATATATATATATATATATATATATATATTTGTGACATCATCTCATAGGACACGTGCACCATTACCATTGGTTCTTGCTGCACGTGCACTATTCATGCGAACACACACGCCTTTGGTTATTGCTATGTCACGAACACTATAGAACTTGCCTAGAATCGGTATCTGTGCATTGCATCATATATGATCTGTAAACTTGTACTTGTATAGTCATTTCATCAGGATGGATACGCAGAATTGTTAGTCATATATACATACCTCATTGCATCATGATTCATGCATAGCTTCGGGCCGTACTTTGCATGATATATACTATTGTATCATAGACATCCATCATCATCGGCATATTTACATTTTGTGATTCTTCTTGAGGATTTCAGTATTTATGAGATTTATGGATTTTGGAGAAACCGCAAGAATTTTAAGAACGTATTACCATTTTAAAAATGTAAGTTGCGGTTTTATCGCGATATGATGTGCGTGGTGTCCACCATTGGTTTCTCAGTTCTTGAGCAGTATCATACACCCGATTCGAGGAGGTGGATGAATCGTCTGCGGGTACATGGTGGACTCGGTGCGGTACCCCGGGGTAAGATGGTCGTAGATGATGGCGTTGAGCCCGGCAGGAGAGCACTACCGACCGGTTATTTGTGACGCGGCGGATATCCGGAGGATACCGACGTAGTCTTGAGGTTTGATGATATGGGCTAGTCCGGATTGCCGGAGCATGAGATTAGATGATATGGGCCAGTCCAGATTTGCCGGAGCCCAAGATATTTGAGATATTGATACATTGAGACATCGAGGTATTGAGACTTGAGATGTCGAGACATTGAGATATTCATATTTGGTGTCAATGCTTGACACGGATTTCTATTGATTTCATTGATGATGCTACAGTTAAATTACAGAAGTTTTACTAAGATAAGAATACAGATTTTCTCGTACTAAACATATTCAGATCTTGTATTGATTACACATTCATGTTGCATACATACTAGTGCATCGCATCACAATGGTATATGTAGGCTGTGACGAAATTGCGTGCTCGCTTACGATAGCCTTATTAGATGTTACTTATTACTCACGAGTTGGCAACCCACTCCCGTTGTGCCACAGTATTTTGCAGGTCCGACCCGTCAGTACAGTAGCGGCGGGCGCACTTCCTCATTTTGTTCCATTTGCTTGGAATTGCGGCATTGCTCGTAGGTAGGTTGCGAGGATATGTTATCCCATCATGTATATTATTTGTATCTAGTATACTCCATCTACCCTTGTATATTTGTCTAGACAACGAGACTCGTGAGACTTGTATTTGTAGTGTTTTGGTGTCGATGCTCACTTAAGCCGACGTGGTGTTTTTCATTTCTTGCTTCAAATGCTTAATGTGAACTTTTGAGATACATATTGTTGGATATAGTGCTCTCAAAGTAAATTATTGGATCGCATGCACATGACTGCAATGATTGAGGGAGAACCTATACTGGTAGGACAGTCTTACTCGAGATGATAGTTTGCTATCTGGTTTGTCTTTATCATCGTGTACATACTTTAGGTGACATTTCAGATCACTATTATGTTAGTTGTATGTATGCCCTAGAAGCCAGTATTGTACAGATGATGTATATTATATTGGATGCTTGGACATATATAGAGATGACTTTCTTGCTCGATATGATAGTATGCTATCTGGTTACTCTTTATCTTAACATGTATACTTGTCTCTTTATATTGTCTCATAGTTACATGTTGGTAAAGCCCTTAGGATGTGTACTTGACTACCTGGACTATGATACAGATCATACTAGTGGGGACATGGTAGTCCATAAGTACATCCTTCAAGGTCCCTAGTCGTAGGTGTATCGAGACGGGGCATCGATATACCAGTGTAGACTAGCGTATACGCTTCTCGACCTATGAGATGGGCGCTGGATGATCCCATATCCATTGGTGTTTGACATCAGAGATGGTATACGGGTGCTCAGTGGAGACTGGGTACACTGGACGGACTCGCCGAGAACTCCCATATGGTATTATACCTCACGTCAGATGGCAGTTCTCTGGTGACACTTGTACAGGTTAGTCTGTAGACCCGAGATCGTCATAGAGTCTTGTGTGATTCCCACTGTACTTTGATATCCACCTTACCACGTCCATGAGGGCATGCAAAACGGTAGTTTTTGGGTACAGTCCTGAGTCACATGGAGGCAATGAGCGATAGGAGGGGTTTCGTCTCTCCCGGTATTGGGGGTTGATGTTGCACTGTGCTCGATTGGCCATAACAGGGAACTCCCTGGCCAGGGCTGATTCAGAGATTTGCTGGTAAGTGTTACCAGTAGTTTCTCGACCCGTTATGAGCCTCACATCGGCACGACTTATCGGTTATTGGGGTCTGACGTTTACCACCCCTAGACTTGATATGCGACATATCAGACGAGGAGACTGGATTGTGCGGGAAGTGTTGCCGATTGGCTCGATGGGAGTTGTAGCAGGTTCGCTTGTTTTCTTCTGATCACTCAATACCCGGGTGGCCGTTACGTTTAGCTGACCGCTTGCGGCTTGGGGGTGCTTGATATGATCATCACCCACTGCCGGCGTATTGACGAGTCTTAGAGTCCCATAATGGAGTTTCCTAGTGCAGGCGAAACGTTGTGGTGCGCGTATGTGATATGCACATGGACCCGATTAAAATGCGCGTATAGGATACCGTATATTGATCGGGCGGCTTGCTTTTGGTGGGGTCATATGTGATATGGCCGGATTGATAAATCAAGTGTTGATTTATCATTTAACCATTAGTTTCTCACTTGAAATCCTTTCTTGAGTTTGATGGATGTATGCATGTATGTATGCCTTCTTTATAAATTCATGCACATATGGATGTACATACACACATACATACATACATATATCCTTCATGATTGTACATACATGAAAATGGTGGCAATATAAGACTCACACCATGGTTTTATATATGGATTTTATTGCATTTGATTTAAAACATAAAGGAAAAAGGAAAATGGTTATCATTGATTTGTTTCTACACTCTTCTTTTGACCTAACCATCCTCACTCATCTTTTAACCTTGGGTAAACATTCCTTTTGTGCTTTAACTCAAGTTCAATAAGATATTCATTGTTTAACCATGGTTTGAGATGAGAACAAGAAAATATATATACATATATTTTCATTTTTCTTAAAAAGGGTTATTCTTTTCACTCTTGTAAAAGATATAGCCATCATCTTCTTCTTCCTCTCTCATTTTGCTCTCTAGATTTTTGTAGTAAGCAATATACTCATCAAGTTAGGATTTTGAAGTGAGAAAGAGAACCACGACACCATTCTACATAAGTCTAGCCCATTTGTTTGGAGTGTTAGCTTCATTTCATTCTATTGATCGGGTGAAGTTGCAAGCTTGGACAAAGCGGACTCCGGGTGGATCATCGTTGACCTAGAGGAGTTCAAGCGGACCCGTTTCCAAACCCCAAGTAGCCGAGGAGTCTAGCGTAGGGAGCTACAAAAGTTGTACTTTCAAAACCCGAGCTTTTCTTGCTTATGTTGATGTGCAAAATTTTGAAACCCTAATTTTTCTAGGAACGATCCGATGTTTGTTAACTTAGCACCTTAAAAACTCAATCTTTGGTATATGTGATGCTTCCTAACCCTTCATGAGGTGCTAGGCTAACCCAACATATTACACGTTTATAGAGCCCTTAGGATCCTTTCTTGACAACCAACAGTATGATGGAGATCATACACGTGAGAGTTGGGTAGTCTATCAGCACATCCTTAAAGTTTCCCTAGTCGTGGGAGTTTCGAGACTGGGCATCGATACTCCATAACTAGACTAGTGTATACGGATCTTGACCCCGACGAGAGGCGGTGGCCGGTCTCACAAGCCATTGTTGTTAGTTGGTTCACCTAAGATAGTATACATGTGCTCATTGGGTTATGAGTACACCGGACAGACTCACCGGGAACATATTAGTTGGTATTATACCTATCGTCAGATAGCAATTCCCTGGTGACATGTGTACATGTTAGTCTATCGACTTGAGATCGTCATTTGCCTCGTGTGAGTTCCCACTTTGCTTTGATTACTATCCTACCACGGCTTAAAGGAGTCGTGCAAACAGGTTTTAGTTGGGTACAGTCCCGAGCCACATGGAGGCAGTGAACAAATCGGTAGGGGATTCATCTCTCCGGGTATTGGGGGTAAGATCGCGCTGCGTTTAGGAGAGCCATTACACAAAGTCCCTGGGTAGGGCAAGCGAGATTTACTGGTAGGTATTCCAGTAGTTTCTCAAGGTGTTCTGGGCTACACTCCAACACGACTTATACTGCTATTAGGGATCTGACGTTTACGAGTCCCCTAGGCCCGATATACGATACTCATAGACGAACGGACCAGACTGTATGGATATTGTCACTGACAGGCTCAGTAAGGTTTCAGGATGAGTTCGCTCGTCAGCTTCCCTTTCGCTCAATTCATGGGCAGACGTTACGTACAGCTAGTGCCACTGACGTGCTTGTGGTTAAACCCACTGCCAGTGTATTGGCGAGTCTTTAGAGTCCTCCAAAGAAAGTTTTCCCAAGTTCGGGTGAAACGTTGTAGAGCCCGTATGGTTTTATGGCAGGGTTCGATTATATACGTGTACTTATGCACGAATCATGATCGGACGGATCATACTAATGGGCTTTGGTTTAAGCCGGATCCTAGTATTAGATTGTTCGATTATTTTCGTCTCGTTGTATTCGTATCCAGTCAGAATACGGATACAGGTATGTATATACGGATGAGGGGTTTTTTTGTGATCCGTTACAAGATTACTTTTGAAGTTGCCAATTTTTTTCACTCGATTAAACATTTGGTTTAATATTTAATTAATGGAAATTTATGAGCTTTGAATTTTGGCCTTTCTTTTATTGTGCTGGCCATTCCTTCACTGATATTTTCGAAAGTCATGGAGTGGGCTGCTGATTGGCATGGGTTTTGTGTTGGACATAGTGCCCTCAAAGTCAATTATTGAATCGCAAGCACGTGATTCAATGATTGAGAAGGACCTATACCGGTAGGACAGTCTTGCTCGAGATGATAGTATGCTATCTGGTTTGCCTTTATCAGTCGTGAATAAGTTCAGGTGACTGATCACGATTACACGTTGATAGAGCCCTTAGGATCTTGCTTTACTACCAACAGTATGATGGCGATCATATACGTGAGAGTTGGGTGGTTTATAAGCATATCCTTAATTGTAGTCCCTAGTCGTGGGAGTTTCGAGACAGGGCATCGATACTCCGGAGTAGATTAGTGTATACAGTCGAGACCCCGAGGATGGGCGGTGACCGGTCTCACAAGCCACTAGTGTCAGCTGGATCACCTAAGATGTATACAGGTGCTCATTGGGTTATGAGTACACCAGACAGGACTCGCCGGGAATCTGCTAGTTGGTATTATACCTATCGTCAGATAGCAGTTCCCTGGTGACATGTGTACAGGTTAGTTCATCGACCTGAGGTCGTCATTTGCCTCATGTGACTGTGCTTTGATTTCTACCCTACCACGGCTCAAAGGAGTCGTGCAAACAGGTATTTTTTGGGTACAGTCCCGAGCCACATAGAGGCACGTGAGCGGATCGGCAGGGGATTCGTCTCTCCTGGTATTGGGGGTGGAGATCGTGCTGTGTCTAGGAAAGCCATTACACCAAGTCCTTGGCCAAGGCAGGTGAGAATTACTGGTAGGTACTCCGATAGTTTCTCAGGGTGTTCAGGGCTTGTCTCCGACACGATTTATACCGCTATTGGGGGTCTGACGTTACTAGCCCACTAGGCAGGATATGCGATACTCATAGACGAATAGACCGGACTGTATATACATTGTCACTGTTAGGCTCAGTAGGGTTTCTGGATGAGTTCGCTCATCAGCCTCCCTTGAGGTCAGTGCATGGGCAGCCGTTACGCACAGCTAGTGCCACTGACGGCTTATGGTTAAACCCACTGCCAGGGTACTGACGAGTCATTAGAGTCCCCCACAGATAGTTTCCCAAGTTCGGGCGAAACGTTGTAGAGGCCGTATGGTTTTATGGCAGGGTTCGGAAAATGCACGTGCGTTTATGCACGTGTCATATTTCGGGCAGATAATACTGGTGGGCTTTGGTTTAAGCCGGGTCCGAGTATTATACTGTGTAGATGTAATATCTTTGTCTCAGTTGCATTTTTATTCGATCGTAATACAAATGCGGGTATGTTTATACTGTTACGGGGTTATCCTGAAATTCGTTTCGGGATCGCTTTGGAAGTTGTCTGTTTCCAGTTTTCTATCACCCGTATTAAACATTCGGTTTAATGCGGATTTATCTTTTCTTCTTTTGGGTGAGTCATAAGGTGAGTCATGAGTGTGGAAGGTTCTAGAAGAGGTGACTAGGTTAGTGACTCATTGTTTGCTTTAATGAGTTGATGAGGTGTATTAGTGACTCATTCTTTTGCATTAATGATTCTTGTTCTTGCTAAGATCTTTTGTAAGAAGCTTTGCTTGTGGTCACCCCCTTGCTCCTACACTCACCCCCACCTCTATATTTGGCCGGCCCCTCCCCTCCTCTTCACTCACTCACTTGGTAGAAAAAAGATATGGTTGTTGATTAAAAAGTTTATGTGATTTGGTGTATGGAAATTTCATAGCTCATTTCTCATTTCATATCATTCCAAAAGGCAACTTCATTAACCGTTCGTCTATGGTTTTGGACGAAGTGAGACAAAGTGTTCAAATCATTCTCTACATCAATCTTGGTCATCTCTTTTAGCAAACTTGATGACCGAGTTGTCTCGGGTCAGAGGCGGGAGCCCGTTTAAAGAACCGTTGACGTGGTGCCACCTGGACGAGGAGATCGGAGATCGACGAGATCGGAGCAGCCGCAACGGAGCGTGGGATGATGGTTAAAGAACGAAGGACTCGGATCGTTCGGTATAACCTTTCTACCCACTTTGTAGTTTGTTAGTTTAGCTTTAATGGCAGATCCGGGTTATAGTATGCGATAGCGCCAGTTATAAAAGTTTTTGTTCCGCATTTGGCGTCAGTTTGACGGCCGGGGCGCTACCGTAGACTTACATGGTATCAGAGCCTCGCCATTAAGCTTTACTAACTTGTGCTAACACGTTTAAAACATCGATCGGACCGAATTTCAAAAACTACAATTTTTTTGTTCAATGTTTCTGTCGATTTTAAATGTGGTTTAAAAATTATTTTGATGATCCCAGAAAATTGAGCAGGGTTTTTTAAGCACACTGTAAAAATACGGTCACGTGATCTTACTTTACCGCCGCGGATCCGCGGTCAAACTTAGGGTTTGACCGCGCATCCGCGGCTAGTATATAGGAACAGTGGTCCAAATTGCTTCAGTGTGCTTGACTTGGTAAATTGTGGTTTTTGGTATATTTCATTTGGGCCCAGATTTTGTTACTGTGCAGCAGATGTACATGGGGCCCACTTCGGAAATTTAGTCGATCGAAATTTAAACGTGTCAGTTTACAGTACTTACATTATATCTCCGACCGTGAATGTCATTCGAGTGGTAAACCGCGTCTGATTGCTATAGTTCTTTTAGACGGGTTTGCGAACGTGACATTCGCGTTGATGTTCTGTGTTGTGCTATGATGTTGCGGATTTGTCGTGGTGGATAGCAGTGTGCAATGGTAGTGCAGTTTGGATTTATTTGTACATTTGATATTGCGGGGCGAGCGTCCAACATGTGGATTGTCGTCACTGCCTGTTTGTATAATATTCTTTTAGGGCACGACCGGGTTGAGGTCGATGTACCCGTTGTATATATTTTTCATTTTTGTACTAGGTTTTACCCTGTGACGGAATGCACGGATAGCCGGGTTCTGGAGGGCAACGGGTCCGCATCTCATGGCTTTGAAAGGCAGAGGGCCCTCACTCTAGTATTGGCAGACTATTCGCCGCACTCGTAGGGGGTACAGGTTGACCCAAGGAGGGGTGCTCAAGTTACCGGATTCCGTGAAGTGCAGGGTGGTCCATTCACTTTGCTGTAAGGGGCTGCCTCGCTTCAGGTTTTGGCGGGTAACTTGCCGCACCCGTAGGGGTCTAGGTTTCATTGCACAGGTTATCCACACGACCAGGGGAACGTCGGGTTTCAGTAGCGGCTCTGTGAAACTCGGGGATCCCAGACTATCTGTATTGTTCTGTGATGCTTATTACTTTTCTGTAATGTTGCATACTATCACGCCTGGAGCGATTATTGTATATTGGTATATATACTATTAGATGTTGTATATGTTTTACACCCACGCTAGTCCAGTCACCGCTCGGTCGTTAGTTAAGTAACCTAACGGGTTATGACGGGACCCAGTGACGAATGCGGATGACATATACGTACATTTTATTTTCGTTCTTTTCTGGTATGATTAATTGATGGGACTGCGTTGATTCTGATCAATGCAAAGGATGTTTTGGATGTTGTTGGAACAAATTTAAAAAGTGTTATTGCAAAGACGTTTCTTTTTGTCATGCATAGTGGTATTCAGTTGGAATATCCTGCACCTCATACGACGAGGTAAGGGCCGATATCCCTTCACCGGGAGTGACCCCTTGGGCAGAAGTTTGCACCAGGGTAATAACTTCACTATAGTCGATTACAAGTTGCTTTGCATCACGGTATTCAGAGGAATATCCTGCACCTCATTCCACGAGGAAAGAGCCGAGATCCCTTCACCGGGAGAGACCTCTTTAGCAAAAGTTTTCGCCACTATATTTTTATAAAAAGCTATCAGGTTCCTTCAACGAGATCAAGTTCATTACGTTAAAGGTTTTTCTCCAAAAACCAGCCGTAGCCCTCCGTCATTTCTTATGGATGGTCATTAGTATTCAAGTTATGTTTGTTGGCCTTCGTCAAGGCATAGTGTTTGGTAGCTGCTGGGGTATTCATTTGTTGCATAGATAGATGAGTTGGTTTGGGACAGTCGTATTACCTTGTTGTCCTTCGTCAAGGGTATGTATGGGTAGGTTCAAATTAACAAGATAATGACGGGCAGAACTTGACATGTGACTTATGATTTGTTGGCCTTCGTCAAGGTCATAAGAACATGGGGTAAAAATCATATCGGGAGTTTCTAAAGAAACTGAAACTTGATAGGCATGCGCATACCTTCTGGAGTGTGATAATGTGAGTGGATTCCGTCACGTTATCATGCGATGAGAGTTGGATCCCGATTCCCACTGATGAGTTGGTTTACTCTTCGGGTGATCCCGATTGATTCTTCTTTCAGGTTTGGAGGAGAATTTGACAGTACAGTGGGAGGTTTCCGGATTAGATAAAGTGATAACCATTCTGATCTAGGTTAAAGTGCACGCAGAGTGTTTCTTTTTTCTCTCTCTTTGGCAGCGACCTTTGACCGACCCTTGACTATGACTCAGTGACCAAGTTGACCGAACCTACTTAAAATACTGGCTTTTGGATTGTCTAAAGTTACATAAGTCATTGCCACTCCTTCTTTTACCCTTTGCATTTCTCAGAACACCCCGTATTATTACGGACATCCACTTCCATTGGATAGATCCATCGTATGGTTATATACGAACTCGGAGGGACTTCTTCGAGGATGGATCAAGGTTCAGGAGAAATAGAATTGGTTTATTCAGTTGTCTTTTATTATCACCTTCTCTCAGGTTGCGAGGGCTCCTTGGTTTAGGAGAGTACATCTATTACGCTTATTGGATAGTCTTCTTCCAAACCATAGGCAGGTGCCGAAAGGTAGGGAATGAAGAAAACCAATTAGCCTAAGTAGGGTGTACAGAAGGTAATATGTAAAGACAAAATAAAGGGATTAGAAAGAGGGCAAAATAAATTGCGACTGTTATCATTCACGACCAAACCGCGTACTTCATCGCCACTCCTATTTCACCTTTAAAAGAATAAGGTATTATTCAATTGTCTTTTATCACCACCTTCTCTCAAGATGTGAGTACTCCTTGGTTTAGGAGGGTACACCTATTTTGCTTACTGGATAGTCTTCTTCCAAACCATAGGCTGGTGCCGAACGGTAGGGAATGAAGAAAACCATTTAGCCTAACGATGGTGTACAGAAGGAAATGAATAAAGACAAATAGAGGGACTTGGAGAGATGGCAAAGAAATATACGGTTATAGTCATGAATTGGATTATGGAAGAGGCATTACTAGGAATACCAGAATACCCCTACAAAACATTTTCATGTTTTAGTCCATTGTTAAAGGAAAACTGTTTTCCCGATTAGATACTTACTCCAGGGTATATATTTACCAGGTTTCATTCTCATATCTGTATGGTTTTACAGATGATGAGTGGGAGTAAATTATTGGGAATATGGTGATCATCCTCAATATATCGGAATTCGTTTTAATTGGTGATATTTGAGGAAATCGCCTAGGTTTTTGCCGGACAGCATGTATTTGGTTTTGAGTATCCGTTGTTGTGCACCAATTTCAAAATGATATATCTGTACGCTTATATTTATAAAGTGAGATATAACTTTTTGATATTATGTCGATGACATTTACCTATATCAGTTGGCGATTGGGTAAGGAGCATTGAACAACGGAGTAGTTATTAACCATAAGTACAGTTTTCAACCTACGATGTACAGGTTTTGAGTTATTCAAACTCAACGGACTTATACAGAGTATTGTATGTTGTCCAGCGTCCATCAGAACAAAGGGATTGGTCCTCGTACTATATTCTGTTTACTTATTGTTGGAGATAGTGCCCTCAAAGTTAATTATTGGATCGCAGGTACGTGATTGCAATGATTGAGGCAGGACCTATACCGATATGACAGTCTTGCTCGAGATGATAGTATGCTATCTGGTTTGTCTTTATCATCGTATACATGCTTTAGTTCGCTATTGCATGATTGATAGAGCCCATAGGATTCTGCTTGACAGCCAGCAGTATGATGGTGATCATATACGTGGGAGCTGGGGTCTATAAGCACATCATTAAAGTGTCCCTTGTCGTAGGAGTTTTCGAGACAGGGCATCGATACTCCAGAGTAGACTAGTGTATACAGTCAAGACCCCGAAGAGGGGCGGTGGCCGGTCTCACAAGCCACTGGTGTCAGTTAGATCACCTAAGATGTATACAGGTGCTCATTAGGATATGAGTACACCGGACAGGACTCGCCGGGAACATGCTAGTTGGTATTATACATATCGTCAGATAGCAGTTCCCTGGTGACATGTGTACAGGTTAGTTTGTCGACCTGAGATCGTCATTTGTCTCGTGTGAGTTCCTACTGTGCTTAGATTACTACTTTACCACGCTCAAAGGAGACGTGCAAACAGGTTTTAGTTGGGTACAGTCCCGAGTCACATGGAGGCAGTTAGCGGATCGTCGGGGATTCGTCTCTCCCGATATTGGGGGTTGATGTCGCACAGTGCACGGGTGGCCATCACTAGAAATCCTCGGCCGAGGTAGTGGAGAATTACTGATTTGGATCAGTAGTTTCTCAGGTGGTGATGGGCTTCATGCCGACACGATTTATCGCGTTATTAGGGGTCTGACTTTATCCACCCCCCTAGACTCGATATGCGATACTCTTTAGACGAACGGACCGGACTGTATGTATATTGTCACTGTTAGGCTCGGTAGGGTTTATGGATGAGTTCGCTCGTCAGCTTCCCTTCCAATCAATATATAGGCAACCGTTACGTACAGCTTGTACCTCTGACGTGCTAGAGGTTATACTCAGTGCCAGTGTGTTGATGAGTCATTAGAATCCCCCACAGACCCTTTCCCAAGTTCGGGCGAAACGTTGTAGAGGCCGTATGGTATTATGGCAAGGTTCGGAAAATACACATGCGTTTTCGCACGTGTCATTTTTCGGGCAGATAATAATGGTAGGTTTTGGTTTAAGCTGGAACCCAGTATTATACTGTGTAGATATAATATCTTTGTCTCAGTTGCATTTGTATTCGGTCGTAATACAAATGCGGGTATGTTTATACTATTACGGGGTTATCCTGAAATTCGTTTCAGGATCGCATTTGGAAGTTGCCAGTTTCCAGTTTTCTATCAGCCGTATTTAACATTCGGTTAAATACGGATTTATCTTTTCATCACTTGTGTGAGTCATAGGGGTGAGTCATGCATCTAGAAGTTTCTAAATGATGACTGGGATTAGTAACTCATGGTTGCATTAATTGTTCCATTAATGTTTTGGTGACTAAGGGTGATGATTCATTTGTTCTTAAATCAGTTCATACTAGGTGTTTCATGACTCATTCTTTCTTTAATTGTTGTGGTCACCTCTTAGCTCCTACACTCACCCCTTGCTTCTATAAGTGTCCGGCCTCCCCCCCTCTTGAAAATGATTATGGTTGCTAGAAAAAAGATTATGATAGTTTGGATTCATGGAAATTAGATATCCTCATTTCTCATTTCACCCGATCCAAAATGCAACTTCATTAACCGTTCGTATATAGCCTTGGACGTAACGAGACAAAGTATTCTACTCATTCTCTACATCATCTTGGTCATCTCTTTTAGCAAACTTGACGACCTAGTTGCCTCGGTCAGACGCGGGAGCCCGTTTAAAGATCCGTCGACGTGGTGCCACCTGGACGAGAAGACTGGAGATTCAGGAGATCGAAGCAGCCGCAACAAAACGTGGGATGATGGTTGAAGACCGAAGGACTCGGATCGTTCGGTATAACAATTCTACCTACTTTGTATTTTGTTGGTTTAGCTTTAATGGCAGATCCGAGTTATAGTACGCGATAGCGCCAGTTGTAAAAAGTTTTTGTTCCGCATTTGGCGTCTGTTAGACGGCCAGGGCGCTACCGTGGACTTAAAGTGGTATCAGAGCCTCACCATTAAGCTACACTAACTTGTGCTAACACGTTTAAAACATCGATCGAACGGATTTTCGAAAACTACATTTTTTTCAGTTCATAGTTTTTGTAGATTTTAAATCAGGTCTAAAAATAATTTTGCATATCACAGAAAAGCGTGCAGGGTTTTTTAAGCATACTGGAAAAATTTGGACACGTGATCCCACAAGACCACCGCGGATCCGCGGTCAAACCTAGGGTTTGACCGCGGAACAACGGCGCTTTAGTGGGAACAGTGCACCAACTTTTTCCAGAGAGCTTATTTTTGGAAATTGTGGTTTTTGGTATAGTTCTTTTGGGCCTAGATTTTGTTACCGTACAGCAGATGTACGTGGGGCCCACTTCGGGAAATTTTGTCGATCGAAATTTTAAACTTGTTAGTATGCAGTATTTATATTATATGTCCGACCGGGAATGTCATTTGATCGGTAAACCGCGTCTGATTGCTATAGTTCTTTTAGACGGGTTTGCGAACGTGACATTCGTGTTGATGTTCTGTGTTGTGCTGTGATGTTGCGGATATGTCGTGGTGGATAGCAGTATGCAATGGTAGTGCAGTTTGGATTTATTTGTACATTTGATATTGCGGTGCGAGCGTCCAACATGTGGACTGCCGTCGGTGCCTGTTTGTATAATATTCTTTTGGGGCATGACCGGGTTGAGGTCGATATACCCATTGTACAAATTTTTATTTCTGTACTAGGTTTATCCCGCGAAGGAGTGCACGGATAGCCGGGTTCTGGAGGGCAACGGGTCCGTATCTCATGGCTTTGAGAGGCAAAGGGACCTCACTCTAGAATTGGCAGACTATTCGCCGCACTCGTAGGCGGTACAGGTTGACCCAAGGAGGGGTGCTCAATTTACCGGATTCCGTGAAGTGCCGGGTGTTCCATTTACTATGTTGTGGAGACTACCTCGGTTCAGGTTTTGGCGGGTAACTTGCCGCACCCGTAGGGGTCTAGGTTTCATTGCATAGGCTATCCACACGACCAGGGGAACGTCAGGTTTTAGCAGCGGCTCTGTGAAATCCGGGGATCCCAGATTATCTGTTTTGTTCTGTGATGCTTATTACTTTTCTGTAATGTTACATATTATCATGCCTGGAGCGATTATTGTATATTGGTATATATACTATTAGATGTTGTATATGTTTTACATCCGCGCTAGTCCAGCCCCCGCTCTGTCGTTAGTTAACTAACCTAACGGGTGATGACGGGACCCAGTGACGAATGCGGATGGCATATACGTACATTTTATTTTCGTTCTTTTCTGGTGTGATTGATTGATGGGACTGCATTGATTCTTATCAATGCAAGATAAAACAAACCTATATTTGATATTGTTGGAACAAATTTTAAAAAGGTGTTATTACAAAGATGTTTCCTTTTGTTTTGCATAGCGATATTCAGTTAGAATATCCTGCACCTCATTCGACGGGGCAAGGGCAGATATCCCTTCACCGGGAGTGATCCCTTGGGCAGAAGTTTGCGTCAGGGTAATAACTTTACTATAGTCGATTACAAGTTGCTTTGCATCGCGGTATTCAGTTAGAATATCCTGCACCTCATTCCACGAGGAAAGAGCCGAGATCCCTTCACCGGGAGTGGCCTCTTTAGCAAAAGGTTTTCGTCACTATATTTTTATAAAAAGCTATCAGGTTCCTTCAACGAGATCAAGTTCATTACGTTAAAGGTTTTTCGCCAAAAACCAGCCGTAGCCCTCCGTCATTTCTTATGGATAGTCAGTAATATTCAAGCTATGTTTGTTGGCCCTTAGTCAAGGCATAGTGTTTGGTAGCTGCTGGGTATTCATTTATAGCATAGATAAATGCGTTGGTTTGGGACAGTCGTATTACTTTGTTGGCCCATAGTCAAGAGTATGTACGGGTGGGTTCAAATCAACCAGGACAATGACGGGAAGAACATGACATGTGACTTATGATTTGTTAGCCCTTAGTCAAGGTTATAAGAGCATGGGGCAAAAATCACATCGGGAGTTTCAAACATACAGGAAACTTGCCAGACATGCTCATACCTTCTGGAGTGTGATAACTTGAGTGGCTTCCATCAAGTTATCATGCGATGAGAGTTGGATCCCGATTCTCACTGATGAGTTGGTTTACTCTTCGGGTGATCCCGACTAATTCTTCTTTTAGGTTTGGAGGAGAATTTGAGATTACAGTGGGAGGTTTCTTGATTAGATAAAGTGATAACCATTCTGATCTAGGTTAGAGTGCACGCAGAGTGTTTCTTTTCTCTCTCTCTTTGGCAGCGACCTTTGACCGACCCTAGACTATGACTCAGTGACCAAGTTGACCGAACCTTCTTAAAATACTGACTTTTGGATTGTCTGAGTTGCATAAATCATTGCCTCTCCTTCTTTTACCCTTTCTATTTCTCAGAACACCCCGTATTACTACAGATATCCACTTCCATTGGATAGATCCATCGTATGGTTATATACGAACTCGAAGGGACTTCTTCGATGATGGATCCAGGTTCAGGAGAAATAGAATTAGTTTATTCAGTTGTCTTTTATTATCACCCTCTCTCAGGTTGCGAGTACTCCTAAGTTTAGGAGGGTACACCTATTACGCTTATTGGATAGTCTTATTCCAAACCATAGGCTGGTGCCGAAAGGTAGGGAATGAAGAAAACCAATTAGCCTAAGTAGGGTGTGCAGAAGGTAATATGTAAAGACAAGATAAAGGGATTAGAAAGAGGGCAAAGTAAATTGCGACAGTTATCGTTCACGACCAAAACACGTACTTCATCGCCACTCCTATTTCACCTTTGTTTTTTTCCCCAGTTCGGGAGAAATAGAATATGTTATTATTCAGTTGTCTTTTATCATCACCTTCTCTCAAGTTGCGAGTACTCCTAGGATTAGGATAGTACACCCATTATGCTTACTGGATAGTCTTCTTCCAAACCATAGGCTGGTGCTGAACGGTAGGGAAGGAAGAAAGCCATTTAGCCTAACGATGGTGTACAGAAGGTAACGACTAAAGACAAATAAAGGGATTTGGAGAGATGGCAAATGAAATGTACGGTTAAAGTCATGAATTGGATTATGGAAGAGGCATTACTAGGAATACAAGGATACCCTACGAAACATTTTCATGTTTCAGTTTCACTGTACATTGTTAAAGGAAAACTGATTTCCCGATTAGATACTTACTCCAGGGTATGTATTTACCAGGTTTCATTCTCATATCTATACGGTTTTACAGATGATGAGTGGGAGTAAGTCATTGGGAATTGGGTGATCATCCTCATTATATCGGAATTCGTTGTAATTGGTTATATTTGAGGAAATCGCCTGGGTACAGTTTTTCTACCTACGACGCACAAGTTATTGAGTTATTCGACTCAGCAGACTTATACAGAGTAGTGTATGTTGTCCAGTGTCCGTCAGGACAAAGGGGTAAGTCCTCGTACTATGTTCTGTTTACTTATGACTTCTCTAGTTTTTAGACAAGTGTTTTGTAGAAATATAATGTCTAAGTTTTGAGAAGTTGTGAGTATAAGAATAAAGTAGAGAACCAGATATCGCAAGTATCGGGATTCTTCAAAGAGATCGAAGATGTAGATTCTTGTGATTGGTATTCAGTTGATAGTAATGGTTTTGAGAAACTAGTTTCTCTTTCGGGCTACTCATAATTGGATGTATTCCTAAGTTGAGTAATGCTGATTAACCTCTCTCCATTAAGTTGATATGCAATGGAGACAGCTGCATGATTTGAATCTGGTTCCAAATTAAATTAGTGCCTCTGTTTCTATATTGGATATAGAATAGTTCATATCTTAACGATGTTAAGATTCGGGGAGTTGTCCAGCTTATGCGTAAAACCAGATACTGGATAACTCATAGCATGTTTCTGTAATGGCAGTTTGTAGGTTGACCCTGGCTTTGATGAGGGTTGACATTTCTACCATCTGGAAGATCAATAATGATATTGTTCTTGACTCGCCACAGTTTTAGTAAAATGGATTTTTTCAGAAAACAGTAGTGGGACTATGGTAGAACCGGAAGTGATTCCAGAACCGCAAACGATTACGGAAAATTTAATAGGACCTATATATTCAATCAGGTTTTGACATTCCAATAGCCACTCCGCAGACATGGTGGGTAACCTCAGACACCCGACAGGTACTCCGGTAGCCTCAAGGACGGTGACATGGAGGTTCTTGTTTACCCAGACTTGACACTACTGTTGTTCCAGACTATGAGACCCAGCAGGAGGATATGTATAGCGTCGTTCTAAACTAGTTTTAGAAGTACGCGTATATATTATTCTGCCAGAGGGTTGTCGTGGTCAGTGGGAGCAGTGGATATAATATTAGACATTCTGGTTTCTAGATCTATGGTTTTAGATCAAGATTTAGATAGTTTCCCAATAAGGGTACTTTGACTGTATTCTAATGGTATTTTAGAATAGATGACTCCTGGCATGGTGGTGTACCTGCAGATGATGGAGTCACCCTCACTAAAGGTGTCTTAGAGACTAAAGAAGAGAGGGAAGTGCATGATTGGCAGATCACTTGCTTAGGCAATTGAGTCGATCATGAGATGTCAAGTACCACACCAGATGTTGTTTTTGCACTAGATGCGATAAGTTTATATTAATCCAATCCTGGAAAAACATAAGGAAGCAGTTTTAGAATATAAGTACATGTTCTACGGATTTGATGACGGCAGCCTCCTTCGGGAGACGATTATCATTCCAGGCTTCAAAGGTGACATGGCTGACAGAGTGATTGTCAGAGTTATTATTTTCCCTCTCACGAGGGACAGTATTATGGACAGATGGTCCAAGAGGATACTGTGGGAGGCATGGTGCTGGACACTGATTAGGTTCAGTTATCAATAAAGTCTAAGAAGTTTGGATTTGGAGTTCATTTATGAACTAGGTCCCATCAGACATCCAGACATATTCTAAGACAGGTATTGCTCAATTCGGGAGATGGCTTTCTCCGCGAACTTGAGATTAAGAGAGACATAGAAAGAAACTTCAGGGCCGATCCACTCACTGAGGCTATTTCTCGAACACAAGAGTTTTACAAACTAGTTTTGTGAAACTGATTAGTAGAGGAGTTGGATATTCGGTATCACACGGGCTGTGAGTATGCGACATCGCAATAATTAGCCTTGAGTGCAAGTGTGAGATTGTTGGAGATAGTGCCCTCAAAGTCAATTATTGGATCGCAGGTACGTGATTGCAATGATTGAGGCAGGACCAATACCTCTATGACAGTCTTGCTCGAGATGATAGTATGCTATCTGGTTTGTCTTTTTCATCGTATACATGCTTTAGTTCGCTATTGCATGATTGATAGAGCCCATAGGATTCTTCTTGACAGCCAGCAGTATGATGGTGATCATATACGTGGGAGCTGGGGTCTATAAGCACATCCTTAAAGTGTCCCTAGTCTTGGGAGTTTTCGATACAGGGCATCGATACTCCAGAGTAGACTAGTGTATACAGTCGAGACCCCGACGAGGGGCGGTGGCCGGTCTCACAAGCCACTGGTGTCAGTTAGATCACCTAAGATGTATACAGGTGCTCATTAGGATATGAGTACACCGGACAGGACTCGCCGGGAACATACTAGTTGGTATTATACATATCATCAGATAGCAGTTCCCTGGTGAAATGTGTACAGGTTAGTTTGTCGACCTGAGATAGTCATTTGTCTCGTGTGAGTTCCCACTATGCTTATATTACTACCCTACCACGCTCAAAGGAGACGTGCAAACAGGTTTTAGTTGGGTACAGTCCCGAGCCACATGGAGGCAGTGAGCGGATCGTCGGGTATTCGTCTCTCCCGGTACTGGGGGTTCATGTCGCACAGTGCACGGGTGGCCATCACTAGAAATCCTCGGTCGAGGTAGTGGAGAATTACTGATTTGGATCCGTAGTTTCTCAGGTGGTGATGGGCTTCATGCCGACACGATTTATCGCGTTATTAGGGGTCTGACTTTATCCACCCCCCTAGACTCGATATGCGATACTCTTTAGATGAACGGACCGGACTGTATGTATATTGTCACTGTTAGGCTCAGTAGGGTTTATGGATGAGTTCGCTCGTCAGCTTCACTTCCAATCAATACACAGGCAACCGTTACGTACAGCTTGTACCTCTGACGTGCTAGAGGTTATACCCAGTGCCAGTGTGTTGATGAGTCATTAGAGTCCCCCACAGACCCTTTCCCAAGTTCGGGCGAAACGTTGTAGAGTCCGTATGGTATTATAGCAAGGTTCGGAAAATGCACGTGCATTTTTGCACGTGTCATTTTTCGGGCAGATAATACTGGTAGGCTTTGGTTTAAGCCGGAACCCAGTATTATACTGTGTAGATATAATATCTTTGTCTCAGTTGCATTTGTATTCGGTCGTAATACAAATGCGGGTATGTTTATACTATTACGGGGTTATCCTGAAATTCGTTTCAGGATCGCTTTTAGAAGTTTCCAGTTTCCAGTTTTCTATCAGCCGTATTTAACATTCGGTTAAATATGGATTTATTTTTTCGTCACTTGGGTGAGTCATAGCGATGAGTCGTGCATCTAGAAGTTTCTAGATGATGACTAGGATTAGTGACTCATGATTGCATTAATTGTTCCATTAATGTTTTGGTGACTACGGGTGATGATTCATTTGTTCCTAAATGTGTTCATACTAGGTGTTTCATGACTCATTCTTTCTATAATTGTTGTGGTCACCTCTTAGCTCCTACACTCACCCCCTTGCCTCTATAAGTGGCCGGCCTCCCCCCTCTGGAAAATGATTATGGTTGCTAGAAAAAAGATTATGATAGTTTGGATTCATGGAAATTAGATAGCCTCATTTCTTATTTCACCCGATCCAAAAGGCAACTGTAACGCTTAGAAAATCGTTTAGGCAGTTTTTCGGTAATCGGCTGAATTAGCAGCTTTTTCCGTAAAAACTAAAAATAGGTATTTTTTTCATTATAGACCTAATTATAAAAAATTTAGATAAGATATTACTATAAATTGGTCACTAAAATGTTATTTAAAATTTTCTAGTTAATTAAAATTTTTTCCTTAATTAATTATTTTTAATATTATTTTAAGCTTTTAAAAATATATTAAATTAGTGATAAATACAAATTTAATTAGGTAAATTACACACTTAGGAACCATTATAAACTAAAATATAGTAGTAACAAAAATTTTACCAAAACTTTCCAAGAATTGTGGTTTTATGGTGTAAAAAATGCATTAAAATGGATTTTTTTGTAAAAAGTTGATGTAACATTCATTAATTGAACTTTGAAGAAGCTTTTTGTGTAGAATTTTCCATACAATTCTCTCTCACTCTCCTCCTCCACCTCCAGGTCGTTCAACCTGCAGCAAACCCCCTCCCATTTCCCCCATTTTGTTTAGCTCAAAATTTTTGCAAAAATCCTCCGAAATCCACAAAAATTCACACTTTTCTTCACTAATTCAAACCTAAACCCTATTCCATTCCTTCTCAAGCCCAAAGTGGTCTAATACAAGGAGAAAAGAGGCATCTTTAGAGGCTAATTGCAAGAGGATCATAACTTGGGAGGTATAAATCCTAAACTAGTTGTTAAATTTGTAGTTTAAATAAGCTAGATTAGTATTTTAAAGTGTTAATTTCATTGTAATGGTTGGTTTTTGAAAATTCAAGAGAGGCGTTGATACCCTAATTGGATAAGTGGGTTTAAGTTAGTGTTGTGGCTATCTAGTGGGTTAGATCGAATATTTGTGCGATGTTGCGATCGCGATATCGTAAATTCGCGACGTTTGCTTTGAAATCGGTATTCTAACGCTTACTAGATTTTTATGAATTTTAGGAAGTGATCTAATTGCGTTATATTAGCAATATAATTAGCATCTCATACGACTATTAGGGTGTGCGAATGCGGAGTTTTGTCTAGTCGGGCTTTAGTTTTGACGATTGCACCGAAACGGCGATTTTAGTTAATGTTTTAGCGATTTTCGTGCGTTTTCCGCGCACCGAGTGCACGTTGTGATTAATTCGAGAGTGTCGATCTTTTCATAATGTGAGTTGCGTCATTTCAGGAATCTGTAATCTTATACTTTGTGTTATGCAATTCTAGGATCGGTCGCGGAAATATCGGACGCGGCGCGCAAAGGCAAGACGGTGGTTGGATCGGATTAGCAAGGCACTCAGGTGAGTAGATGTATTCATTTATGGGGGAATCGTCTGGATGGCGCGAGGCGCCCCCTAGTTAGAATTACCTTATTTCTTGCTACATATGCATTGTTAGATAGCTAACCCCCCTCATTCACATTTCATACAATTATAGCTTTTCGTCTGCAAGATTTGCATAGGATATCCATATACACATGTGCGATATCACTTCGTAGGACACGTACACCATTACCATTGGCTCCTGTTGCACGCGCACTATTCATGTGACACACACGCCTTTGGTAATTGCCATGCCACGAGCACCATAGAACCTGTTTAGCCTAGTATCATCACTTGCATCATACATGATATATGAAATCGCATAGCATGTATATACCTCGCATCATCATCATACTTACATAGATTTCTAGACACAAATCACATCGCATACCTTGATATCATAGACATTTATCATATACAACATGTTGGGTATTATGATTTTCTTGAGGATTTCAGTATTGCTGCGATTTCTGGATTTTGGGGAAACCGCAAGAATTTAACAAAAGCTTATATTTATCATTTTTAAAATAAAGTTGCGGTTTTCTCGTGATGTATGTGTCGTCCACCAAGAGTTTTCATGTTTTCTGTTGGATTTCGAGACCCGATTCGAGGAGTGGATGAACCGTCTCGGGTACATGGTGGGCCCGGTATGGTACCCCGAGGCAAGAAGATCGAGTTGTAGACGATGAACCTGGCAGGGGAAGACTACCTACCGGTGATGTCCGGCGTGGTGGATATCCGTAGGATACCGACCGTTGTCGTGAGATTTGATGATATGGGCCGATCCGGACTGACGGAGCCCGATGTATTGAGACATTGATACGGTGAGACATTGAGATAGATGTGTTTTCATATTTGGTGTCGATGCTTGACACGGGTTTCAGATGATTTCATGATGGTATTTAACTATTATACAGTTATTCTTTTTCTAAAGTTAAGAATGCAGAATCATAGCATTTAAAACACTTAAAGATTTAGTATTGACATTGCATACATGTGCATGTATACTAGAAGTACTACATCACATGGACATACATGCTGTGACCCATTTGCATGCATTCTTACGATTGCCTTGCTAGATATTATATTCTACTCACGAGCTGGCAACTCACCCCCTTTGTGCCACAGTGTCTTGCAGGTCGGACTCATCAGCCTAGTAGCGGCGGCTTATCTTGTTAGTGACTTCTTTTGATAAGACTCGCGACATTGCTCGTAGGTGGGTTGCGAGAGCACTTTTATCTCTTTTTGTACTATTTTGTATCTAGTATTCTCCATCTACCACTTCTTATGTGTATATGCGACCTAGTGATGAGACTGAGAGATTTGTGTATATGTGGTTTCGTTTGGTCGAGTTCACTTGAGCCGACGTTGTGTTTTCTTGTATTTTGCATTTCTTTATGCTCTTTTCTTGAGATTATATATATATATATATATATATATATATATATATATATTGCGTGTGGTTGTGATCCGCCTTGGGCGAAGAGCTAGCTCCCGCTTGGGGATGCCATTTTGTGATTACAGGTTATATATCTTGTTGTACCCATTTTGGGGGATAGAATTTACAAAGGAGACTCTGCCGAAATTTTTGATGTTTTTAAAAAGGTGTTCAATGCAACTCAATTGATTTCAAGTGGTTTTCATGAAAGGTTTTCCTTCACTCTCTTTTGATTTTGGTTTAGATTTTTCTGGGCTTTGGCTGACTTAGGTTACGTTACGCCTTTAGACGTCTCGTAATCTAAGTGCCAGTCACGTTCCGTACTTTCGGGTCATGACAAAGTTGGTATCAGAGCGTAGGTTTTACCTTTCTGAGTGTAGGACGACCTTGGTAGATGGAGTAGGTGACTTAAACAGAGTGGCGTAGCGTGGGTATGATCCGCGGCATACTTACGATACGGTACTCCGCCTAAGTGACCTTAGGACATAATTGCTTGTATTTCCCTTCTTGATTCCTTGCATTCCTTGATTCAATTGCAATGTTCTTATCGATCCTGTTTTTTATTCCAGCTTCGATGCCGCCAAAGACTACGAGAGCTCAGCAGGCTGCCGCTAGGGATGAGATTAGAGCGGGCTCGTCTGAGGCGAGGATCGAGCGGGATGATACACCTACCCCCCAGGGTCATATTGATCCGCCTTATCCAGACCGTATTACCAGATTAGAGGCCGGCATGCAGGAGTTGCGACAGATGATGGGATCTTTAGTTGAGTCCAGTCGGGCACAGAGGTCCGAGGACGTTCCTTCCACCGCACAGACCACGATAGTACCAGCTGCACAGATGGTCACTCCTGCTACTACTGCGACTATCCCTGTTTCACTATAGGAGTTCATGAGATTGAGACCTCCAGCTTTTACCGATACAGATGCGACAGAGGACCCACAGGTATTTCTTGATAGGATGGCTCAGATTTGCCGTTCGTTGAGGTGTTCTGATGATAGATTGGTGGAGTTCGCGAGTTTTTGTCTGGAGGGTCTTGCCCAGACATGGTACGATTCAGTAGAGAGAGGCCGAGCTGCAGGTCTACCTTCTATGACCTGGGATGAGTTTACAGCTGCGTTTCTTGCCTGTTTTCTTCCGGAGAGTGTCCGAGATGCTCGAGCCCGTAGTTTTGAGTCTCTACGCAAGACTCCTGGGATGACGGTGTCGGAGTATGATATACAGTTTACCCAGTTGTCTCGATATGCTCCGTACCTAGTAGAAACGGAAGAGAAGAGAATAAAGAGGTTTGTGCGAAGGCTTGATACAGAGCTATTCCTTGCCATCGGCACCCAGCACTTTGATACATACGCAGCCGCGATGGACGCAGCCTTACTTTTGGAGGAGCGTATTTCTGAGACTCCGGTCATTTCTGGGCCGAAGAGGATTTGTACTGATACGCCAGCTCAGCGGCAGATGAGTAGACATCCTGATAGATTATTTCCGGGAGATGATGGAGGCAGAGGATTGAGACGAGGTTAGTTATTTGGTTTATATCCACAGACCCAGCAGTCGTCGCCAGGATGTTTTCGGTGCGGGAGTCAGTACCACCGTATTAGAGACTGTACCATGGGGCGCCAGGGCACGGCGACAGTCCCGCATGTGACCTTACCACCTTCACCACCTCCTCAGAGAGCTCTACTTCTTACTCCTGATGATGCTCCACGCCAGCCAGATGTTCCTAGAGGTCGTGGGCGTGGCGGCCCGGTTCAGAGAGGACGAAGCAACAGAGGCAGAGGCAGAGGCCGAGGTAGAGGCAGAGGACAACCAACTACTAGTGGTGGACAGGCCCGAGTGTTCGCGTTGACTCCTCAGGATGCACAGGCATCCAATGCCGTCGTGACAGGTACTCTGCCAGTATGTTCTTTAGATGCACGGGTATTATTTGATCCAGGCTCCACACATTCCTATGTATCCACGTACTTTACACCGAGGTTGGGCCGAGAGTCTTCTCCGTTAGATCAGCCGCTTATCGTTTTTACACCGGTAGGCAATTCGTTTGTTGCTCGTTTTGTGTACCGATCATGTTCCGTTCGTATCGGGGAGAAAGATTCGTCAGTTGATTTGATTCTCCTCGATATGCTAGACTTTGACGTTCTTCTTGGTATGGACTGGCTAGCCACCTGTTATGCATCCGTGGACTGCCATGAGAAAGCAGTCAGATTCAGTTTTCCTGGTGAGCTGGTTCTGGTTATTCAGGGAGATCGTAGCGCTACCCTTCCCAGCTTGATTTCTTCTCTTCGTGCCGGTCAGCTCTTAAGGAAGGGGTGTCAGGGATTCTTAGCTTATGTTTGTCATACTAGCTCCACAGAGGTTCCGTTGGACCAGGTCCCTATTGTGAGAAAGTTTCCTGATGTATTCCCTGACGAGCTGCCTGGTCTGCCACCAGAGCGCGAGATTGAGTTCTGCATCGACTTGATCCCCGGCACGGGGCCTATCTCTATACCGCCTTATCGGATGGCCCCGGCGGAGCTGAGAGAGCTGAAGGATCAGTTACAGGACTTGTTGGACAAAGGGCTTATCCGACCGAGTGTGTCACCTTAGGGTGCTCCCGTCTTGTTTGTTAAGAAGAAGGACGGAAGTATACGTTTATGCATTGATTATCGTCAGCTGAACCGGGTTACTGTGCGTAATATATATCCCCTACCCCGCATTGATGACTTATTCGATCAGCTCCAGGGTGTAGTGTTTTTCTCGAAGGTTAATTTACGGTCAGGTTATCACCGGTTGCGGGTTTGGAAGGAGGATATTCCGAAGACCGCTTTCCGTACTCGATATGGTCATTATGAGTTCTTGGTGATGTCGTTCGGGCTCACCAATGCCCCGGCAGCATTTATGGACTTGATGAACCATGTATTCAGGCCGTATCTCGATCAGTTCATCATTGTGTTCATTGACGACATCTTGGTTTATTCTCGGAGCCGGGAGGAGCATGAGCAGCACTTGCGTATCATATTGCAGACCTTGAGGGAGCATCAGCTGTTCGCCAAATTTTCCAAGTGTGCATTCTGGTTAGACAGTATCGACTTCTTGGGTCATGTGGCGACGAGAGATGGTATTTGTGTGGACCCGAAGAAGATCGAGGCAGTTCAGCGTTGGCCTAGACCGGTATCAGTTATAGAGGTTCGCAGCTTTCTAGGTCTGGCCGGCTATTATCGACGTTTTGTCCAGGATTTCTCCCGCATTGCTGCACCATTGACCGGGTTGACTCGGAAGGGGGTTCCTTTCGATTGGACCCATGCATGTGAGGATAGTTTCCAGCAGTTGAAGACTCGTCTGACTATAGCACCAGTGTTAGCATTGCCTTCAGGATCAGGCGGGTTCGTGGTATATTGTGATGCTTCTCGAGTGGGGCTGGGCTGTGTATTAATGCAGCACGACAGAGTTATCGCGTATGCTTCTCGGCAGCTGAGGAAACACGAACAGAACTACCCCACTCATGATTTAGAGATGGCTGCAGTGGTATTTGCACTTAAGATTTGGAGACATTACCTATACGGTGAGTCGGGCCAGATATTCACTGACCACAAGAGTTTGAAGTATATCTTTCAGCAGCGAGATCTGAATCTGAGACAGCGCCGTTGGATGGAGTTGGTGAAGGATTATGACTGCGAGATTCTATACCATCCGGGCAAAGCGAATGTCGTGGCAGATGCTTTGAGTAGGAGGCCCGGAGGTAGCTTATCTTATTTGAGCGCAGTACAGATGCGGTCGACGGCGGATTGGCAGGTTTTATGTGATAGCAGAGTGCAGTTCGAGTTTACTCCTACGGGGGACAGCTGGCCCATTTCAGAGCACGCCCACAGTTACTTGACCGTATCCGCAAGGCACAGTCCGGCGATGCCCATATTTTAGAGATTATTGAGCAGATTCGGTAGGGCAGAGTTTCTGAGTTCGTGATGGATGATCAGAGGATACTTCGATTTGGGACTCGACTGTGCGTACCAGATTCTGAGGGACTGAGGCGCGATATCCTCGAGGAGGCACATAGATCGGTATACAGTGTGCATCCAGGTTCCACCAAGATGTACCATGATTTGAGAGAGTTTTACTGGTGGGACGGGATGAAGAAGGATGTTACAGACTTTGTGTCGAGATGCCTGACTTGTCAGCAAGTCAAGGCCGAGCACCAGAGGCCAGCCGGCGAGTTACAGCCTTTGCCCATCCCTGAGTGGAAGTGGGAGCAGGTCTCCATAGACTTCATTGTGGGTCTACCCAGGACCAGTCGAGGGTATGACTCTATTTGGGTGATTGTGGATCGACTGACGAAAGCGGCTCACTTCCTGCCAGTGAAGACCACTTTTGGATTTTCTCAGTACGCCCAGGTTTATATTGATGAGATCGTGCGACTGCATGGCGTTCCGACTTGCATCGTGTCCGACCGGGGCACCCAGTTTACCAGCCGATTATGGCAGAAACTTCAGGAAGCTTTGGGCACCCGATTGAGTTTTAGTATAGCCTTTCACCCGGAGACTGACGGTCAGTCGGAGCGTACTATTCAGACTCTTGAGGACATGCTCAGAGCTTGAGTTTTAGATTTCGGTGGTAGCTGGGATCGTCATTTTCCTTTGATCGAGTTCTCCTACAATAATAGCTTCCAGGAGACGATTCAGATGGCACCTTTCGAGGCTTTATATGGGAGGAGATGTCGATCGCCTGTATGTTGGACAGAGCTCAGGGAGAGCAGTATTTTAGGCCCACAGATCGTACAAGAGACGACCGAAAAGATATAGCTGATTCGGGACAGGATGAGAGCGGCACAGAGTAGGCAGAAATCATATGCTGACAGGCGCCGTCGCCAACTCGAGTTCGCTGTTGGCGATCATGTTTTTCTGAGGGTCTCTCCGATGAAGGGTGTGATGAGATTTAGGCGGAAAGGGAAGCTTAGTCCTAGATATATTGGTCCCTTCGAGATCCTAGAGCGTGTTGGTCCAGTCGCTTATCGGTTAGCTCTTCCGCCCAGCTTCCTCGATGTTCACCCCGTGTTCCATGTTTCGATGCTCCGCAAGTACCTTCATGATCCATCCCATGCGATTCAGCACCAGACGATCCAGCTAGAGCGTGATCTTTCATTCACCGAGCAGCCAGTGGTCATTTTGGAACGGCAGGTGAAGAAATTGAGGTCGAAGGTTATACCGTCTGTCAAGGTCCTTTGGCGTGGCCCGAACAGCGAGGAGGTCACCTGGGAGACCGAGGTCGAGATGAGGAAGAGATATCCCCATCTTTTTGAAGGTACGCGTAGTTAAATTCTAAATTCAGGGACCGAATTTCTTTAGGGGGGTAAGATTGAAACGCTTCGAAAATCGTTTAGGCAGTTTTTCGGTAATCGGCTGAATTAGCAGCTTTTTCCGTAAAAAGACAAAATAGGTATTTTTTTTCATTATAGACCTAATTATACAAAATTTAGATAAGATATTACTATAAATTGGTCACTAAAATGTTATTTAAAATTTTCTAGTTAATTAAAAAAATTTCCTTAATTAATTATTTTTAATATTATTTTAAGCTTTTAAAAATACATTAAATTAGTGGTAAATACAAATTTAATTAGGTAAATTACACACTTAGGAACCATTATAAACAAAAATATATTAGTAACAAAAATTTTACCAAAACTTTCCAAGAATTGTGGTTTTATGGTGTAAAAAAATGCATTAAAATGGGTTTTTTGTAAAAAGTTGATGTAACATTCATTAATTGATCTTTAAAGAAGCTTTTTGTGTAGAATTTTCCACACAATTCTCTCTCACTCTCCTCCTCCACCTCCAGGTCGTGCAACCTGCAGCAAACCCCCTCCCATTTCCCCCATTTTGTTTAGCTCAAAATTCTTGCAAAAATCCTCCGAAATCCACAAAAATTCACACTTTTCTTCACTAATTCAAACCTAAACCCTATTCCATTCCTTCTCAAGCACAAATTGGTCTAATACAAGGAGAAAATAGGCATCTTTAGAGGCTAATTGCAAGAGGATCATAACTTGGGAGGTATAAATCCTAAACTAGTAGTTAAATTTGTAGTTTAAATAAGCTAGATTAGTATTTTAAAGTGTTAATTTCATTGTAATGGTTGGTTTTTGAAAATTCAAGAGAGGTGTTGATGCCCTAATTAGGGTTTGATGTTGGATAAGTGGGTTTAAGTTAGTGTTGTGGCTATCTAGTGGGTTAGATCGAATATTTGTGCGATATTGCGATCGCGATATCGTAAATTCGCGACGTTTGCTTTGAAATCGGTATGCGAACGCTTACTAGATTTTTATGAATTTTAGGAAGTGATCTAATTGCGTTATATTAGCGATATAATTAGCATCTCATACGACTATTAGGGTGTGTGAATGCAGAGTTTTGTCTAGTCGGGTTTTAGTTTTGACGATTGCACCGAAACGGCGATTTTAGTTAATGTTTTAGCGATTTTCGTGCGTTTTCCGCGCACCGAGTGCACGTTGTGATTAATTCGAGAGTGTCGATCTTTTCATAATGTGAGTTGCGTCATTTCAAGAATCTGTAATCTTATACTTTGTGTTATCCAATTCTAGGATCGGTCGCGGAAACATCGGACGCGGCGCGCAAAGGCAAGACGGTGGTTGGATCGGATTAGCAAGGCACTCAGGTGAGTAGATGTATTCATCTATGGGGGAATCGTCTGGATGGCGCGAGGCTCCCCCTAGTTAGAATTACCTTATTTCTTTCTACATATGCATTGTTAGTTAGCTAACCCCCCTCATTCACATTTCATATAATTATAGCTTTTCGTCTGCAAGATTTGCATAGGATATCCATATACACATGTGCGATATCACTTCGTAGGACACGTACACCATTACCATTGGCTCCTGTTGCACGTGCACTATTCATGTGACACACACGCCTTTGGTAATTGCCATGCCACGAGCACCATAGAACTTGTTTAGTCTAGTATCATCACTTGCATCATACATGATATATGAAATCGCATAGCATGTATATACCTCGCATCATCATCATACTTACATAGATTTCTAGACACAAATCACATCGCATACCTTGATATCATAGACATTTATCATATACAACATGTTGGGTATTATGATTTTCTTGAGGATTTCAGTATTGCTGCGATTTCTGGATTTTGGGGAAAACCACAAGAATTTAACAAAAGCTTATATTTGTCATTTTTAAAACAAAGTTGCGGTTTTCTCGTGATGTATGTATCGTCCACCATGATTTTTCATGTTTTCTGTTGGATTTTGAGACCCGATTCGAGAAGTGGATGAACCGTCTCGGGTATATGGTGGTCCTGGTATGGTACCCCGGGGCAAGAAGATCGAGTTGTAGACGATGAGCCTGGCAAGGGAAGACTACCTACCGGTGATGTCCGGCGCGGCGGATATCCGGAGGATACCGACCGTTGTCGTGAGATTTGATGATATGGGCTGATCCGGACTGACGGAGCTGTAAGTCCACGTTGCGACCCCCGGTTCTTACGGGGAGGCGGAAACGGTATAAAAATCAAATTTTTAGCGCAAGGGGCAACATGGACTAAGCAAAGTCGGGATCTTTAACTAAACTAAAACTAGCAAACTTTGCTAAAGAGAGTTAGCTACTCGGATGGAGATGGTTATACCTAAACTTGTCTTGAACTCCTTCGTCTTCAAAGCTCCGATGGTGGTCCGATGGCTTCTTCTCGTCGTCTCCGTACGCCGAAGATAGATCCACCTGAAAACTCCAACCTTTAGCTCCTTCTTTGTTCTTTGAAGAAACTAGTTCACTTGGTTTGCTAAACCTAGTGAACTAGAATGAGTAGAGAAGATTTAGAATGGGATTTTATCTATGGTTCTTGATTCTCAACTCATGAGACAAGAGAACCATAGATCAAGAGAGGGAGCAAGAGGTTGAGGGTGAGAGCAAGAGAAGAGCTCAAGAACAAGAGAGAGAATGAGCAAGAAAGAATGAGGCTCTCTTTTGTCTCTCACCCTCTCATAATCCAATGTAATCATAACTCATCATATCAATAAAAGTCTTATGTGATGGTTGAAGCAACCATAACCTTATCATGTCATGCACTCATTTTACTCAAATGAACAAGCAAGTAAAAGTCTTTGCCATGAAATGATGGCTATGGTTATCATGATGGTCAACTAGTCAAGCCTAGTCAACCGGTCAACAAGTCAACAAAAGTCAACAAGTCAACAAAGTCAACAAGTCAACAAAAGTCAACAAGTCAACAACCATATCACCATAATACTTAATTAATATAATAGTTAATCACATATCATATTCTCATTAGGGTTGAGCATAAACTCAAATAGTCAACGGTCAACTGTCAACAACCCTAATGAGAATCCGCTGCCTCTGCCTCCCTGTCAACTGTGCATACACACCCGCATCCGCGTTCCGAGGAACACGAATGCAAACTGGATAAATCCAATCCCATAAGGTACACTAGGATCTGGCTTAAACCAAAGCCCGCTAGTGTAAACTGTCCGGACACTGTACGTGCACAAGTGCACGGATGTGACCGAACCCTATCGCAAAACCATGCGACCTGTCGCAATACCATGCGACCTCTACTCTTTTGCCTAAAGGCGAAAAGCTTTCTGTGTGGGACTCTAAAGACTCGACACTACGCTGGCAGTGGGTTTAACCACAGACCGCAAGCGGCACTAGCTGTGCGTAACGGTCCCCAGGTAGTGCCGACAAGAAGACCGACGAGGCGAAACCCATCTGAACTCCTACTGAGCCTGAGTGTGACATTCTCCGTACAGTCCGGTCTGTTCGTCTGATACATCGCATGGCGGGCCTAGGGGGCGGTGAACGTCAGTCCCCCAATAGCGGTACAAGTCGTGCCGGAGCGAAGCCCAAAACACCCTGAGATAACACTGGAAACCTACCAGTATATCTCGTTTGCCCTGGCCAGGGACTACTCGTGTAATGGCTCTCCAAGACACAGCGCGATGTCAACCCCCAATACCGGGAGAGACGAATCCTGTCTAACCGTCACTGCCTCCAAGTGCTTCGGGACTGCACCCAACCACTACCTGTTTGCACGACTCCTTTGAGCCGTGGTAGGGTAGTGATCAAAGTACAGTGGGAACACACTTGAGGCGAAGTGACAGTGTCAAGTCAGCGGACTAAGCTGTACTCATGTCACCTGGGAACTGATAACTGACGATAGGTACAATACCAACTAGTCAGTTCCCGACGAGTCCTGTCCAGTGTACCCGTAACCTAACGAGCACCCACATACTATCTCAAGTACGACGTACTGACGGCTGTGGGACAGACCGTCTCCCACACTGGGATGAGAAGCACATGCGCTGGTCTACTCCGGAGTATCGATGCCCTGTCTCGATAGTCCTGCGACCAGGGACCTGCATAAGGATGTGCTTATAGATTACCCAGCCCCACTAGTGTGACGGCCATCACATCGCTGGTAATCAAGCAAAGATCCTAAGGGCTCTACTAATGTGTATAGGCGATATACAAAAATAAACATGTACACATTGAAGTAGAAACAAACCAAGTAGCATACTACTATTTTGAGCAAGATTGTATATACAAGGTGAATATCCCAAGCATCCATTAAGTAATATATAAACTAGTATGATACAGTAATGGCCTCTAGGGCATATACACTAACAATCTCCCACTTGCACTAAGGCCATGTACTGGCGTATCGAAGACCTATCATCTCGATCATCCGCTCGAACTGAGTCTGGGGCAGGGCCTTGGTGAATGGATCAGCAGTGTTGTCTTCTGAAGTGACTCTCCGAACCTCGATCTCCTGGCGATCCACGATCTCCCTGATCAGGTGATACCGCCTCAAGATGTGCCTGGATTTCTGATGGGACCTGGGTTCCTTCGCTAAAGCTATAGTCCCGTTGTTGTCGCAATACAGAGGTATTGGATCAACAATGGACGGAACCACCTGAAGTTCTTTCAAGAACTTCCTCATCCAGACAGCTTCTTTTGCGGCATCAGATGCAGCGATGTATTCCGCTTCCATCGTCGAGTCTGCAACGGTTTCCTGTTTGGAACTCTTCCAACACACCGCCCCTCCATTGAGGGTAAAGACAAAACCCGACATGGACTTGGAATCATCCTTGTCACTCTGGAAGCTGGAGTCAGCAAAGGCCTCGATCTGGAGGTCTTTTCCGCCATACACCAAGAACATCTCCTTAGTCCTTCTCAGGTACTTGAGAATGTTCTTTACCGCTATCCAGTGTTTCTCCCCAGGGTTTGACTGATACCGGCTTACCACACTTAGTGCATAAGCTACATCCGGTCTGGTACACAACATCGCATACATTATAGAGCCTACCGCAGAAGCGTAGGGTATAATAGACATGCGATCCCTCTCCAAATCAGTCTTGGGAGACATCTCTTTAGAGAGGGTGATCCCGTGACAAGCCGGTAGGTTACCGCGCTTGGAATCTTCCATACTGAATCTCTTCAGTATGGTGTCGATGTACCTGGACTGTGATAGTCCTAATATCCTCTTGGATCTGTCACGGTAGATCCGGATACCCAGAATGTATGAGGCATCACCCAGGTCTTTCATGGAGAACCTGTGTGACAAGAACCCCTTGACATATTGTAGCATAGGAATGTCATTTTCTATTATGAGAATGTCATCCACGTATAAAACGAGGAATACTACAGTTCTCGCTACAAATCTACTATAGATGCATGGTTCATCTGGATTTTTGATAAAGCCAAATTCTTTGACAGTCTCATCAAAGCAGATGTTCCAACTCCGCGACGCCTGCTTTAGTCCATAGATGGACTTAAGCAACTTGCACACCTTTCCGCTGCTCCCACTCTGAATGAAACCCTCCGGCTGGTCCATATAGACACACTCCTCTAAATTTCCATTTAGAAAAGCTGTCTTTACGTCCATTTGCCAGATCTCATAATCGTGGAAGGCAGCAATGGCAAGAAGGATCCGAATGGATTTCAGCATGGCTACTGGAGAAAAGGTTTCGTCATAGTCCAAGCCAGGTCTTTGACGAAAACCCTTTGCTACCAGCCTAGCTTTATAGGTCTCAACCTGTCCATCTACACCAATCTTCCTTTTGAAGATCCACTTGCATCCTACGGGTTTTACCCCGTCTGGAGCAATGTCCAACGTCCATACCTTGTTGGTGTACATGGACTCCATTTCGGTCCGCATTGCATCCAGCCATTTCACTGAGTCAACGCTCTGAACGGCCTGCTGGAAGCTAGTAGGCTCATCATAATCTATGATGCAATCCTCTCTATCCCCGTCTATGAGAAAACCGTAGTATCTCTCGGGCGGATGAGACTGCCTACTACTCCTGCGGAGCGGCGTAGGAATGTCCTGTTCTGTCGAAACCTCTGGTTCCACTAAACTTTCAGTAATAGTCCGTGGTTCTGGAATTTCTTCCAGTTCTACTGTGCTCCCACTTATCTGGGTTTCCAAAAACTCAGTTTCCAAGAAGTAGGCATGCTGAGAAACAAAAACCTTTTGTTCCTCAGCGGAATAGAAAAGATACCGCCTGGAGTTCCTTGGGTATCCCACAAACTTACACTGTACTGAACGTGCCTCAAACTTGTCCGCATGCTGCTTCTTTACAAAAGCCGGACATCCCCATACCTTAAGATACTTTAGACAGGGTTTCTTCCCAGTCCACATCTCATATGGGGTGGTAGGCACAGTCTTGGTGGGAGCCTTGTTCAAGAGATACGCAGCTGCTTCTAGTGCATATCCCCAGAATGATCGCGGTAACTCAGCGTTACTCATCATGGACCGAACCATATCCAATAGGGTTCGGTTCCGTCTCTCCGATACACCATTATGTTGCGGAGTGTATGGAGGAGTAAGCTGAGAGAGAATACCATTCTCTTTTAAGTAATTCAGGAATTCGGCACTTAAGTATTCTCCACCTCGATCCGATCTTAGAATCTTAATATTTTTGCCGGTCTGTTTCTCTACTTCATTCTTATACTCCTGGAATTTTCCAAAGGCCTCGGACTTATGTTTCATCAAGAAGACATAACCGTACCTTGAGAAGTCATCCGTAAAAGTAATGAAGTAAGAATGTCCGCTTTGGGCATGTGTAGACATTGGACCGCACACGTCACTGTGTACGAGTCCCAAGAGCTCGCTCGCTCTTACTCCTTGTCCAGTAAACGGAGTCTTTGTCATCTTTCTTTTGAGACAAGATTGACAAGTGGCATACGATTGATATTCGAACGCATTCAAATATCCTTCTGTATGTAACTTAGTCAACCTTCTCTCATTGATGTGACCCAATCTACAATGCCACAAGAAAGTCTGATTCATTTCCGGAGACTTTCTTTTGTGTGTATTCTGGACGTTGAAAATCTGTGGTTGGTTTAACACGTATATACCATTACTCAATGTACCTGACCCAATCAAAACTTGATTAAGGTGAATGTTTACAACATTACTTACAAACGCAAATTCATAACCTTCTTTAGAAACTAAAGATACAGAAATGATATTACAAGTTGCGTTGGGTACAAAAAAGCAATTACGCAAAACCAAAACATGTCCATCTGACATTCCCAGGTGATAGTCCCCCACGGCTTTAGCATCCATGCTAGCTCCGTTCGCAACTCTGAGGGTCATGTCACCTGCCTTCAAAACCCTACGGTTTCTCAATGCCTGCAAAGAATTACAGATATGAGATCCTGATCCGGTATCCAATACCCAGGAAGTAGAGTTTATTGAAAGACAGTTTTCAATAACATACACACCTGAAGCTGAAGCTGCAACCTGCTTCAATTCCTGTGTTCTGGCCTTCCAAGCCCTGCAATCATTCTTCCAGTGTCCTTTCTTATGACAATAGAAGCATTCTTCCTTATCCACAAGCTTCCCCGCTATCTTTGTTGCTTTACCTTTTCCCTTCGTATCCACTTTACTAACACCGCCCCTTGGTTTGGCGGGGGCCTTCTTCTTCTTTCCCTTGGCTTTCGCCTTGGACCTAGAAGAAGATGATCCTCCTACAAACAAAGTGGATGTTTCCCTACCTTTCTGTTGGGTGCCCTCTGCGCTCCTCAGCATGTTGAGGAGCTCTGAAAGTTCAACCTCTTTTTCTTGTAAGTTGAAGTTCAGTATAAACTGGGCGTAAGTGGAAGGAAGGGACTGGAGAACTATATCCGTATATAGCTCACTCTCCAATGTGATCCCTAGGTCAGCGAGCTCCTCAATGTAGCCGATCATCTTTAGCACGTGCTCGGCTACTGATGATCCGACGGCCATTCTTGTCGAAAATAACTTTTTCGACGCTTCGTATCTTGCGATACGTGATTGCTCTCCATACAGTTCTTTTGTATGGAGCAATATGGACTCCATGTCCATATTCTCATGCCTCCTCTGATGTTCGTTGTCCATCGAGGCAAGCAGGAGGCACTTGGCCTTCGCGCTATCAATCTCCCAAGTCTTGCGGATTTCCTTATCCGCGACACTGGAAGTTAGACCAGGGACAGGGGGAGCTTTGGTGGTAAGAAGATACCCCAGCTTGTCATAAGTGATTGCTATCTTGACATTCCTGAGCCAATCTTTGTAGTTTGGCCCTGTCAGTTTGTTTTTATCTAGGAGTAACTTAAGTCCAGTCATGTTGATTGGTCGCTGCAATTAGGAGAGAGAAGAAGAAACACTCAGCATGATGCTCTTGCAAGTTTAGAGTGGTTTTTAGTTTGTCTAAACAGGATGGCTCCCACTGTTTCTCGAATCCCTCCTCAAACCATAAAGGAAGAATTAGCCGGGATCAATCCCACGGCACAATACTTGCTTAACCGTTCAGCCAGGCCGGTGTCGGTACTTCGAGGGAGGTTTTCCAACGCTTTCGCGAAGTTCCTTAATTAAAGAACCTCTTTTCCCTGGGGGCGTAGCCCTGCTAACACCTTTCTAGGCACCTACTAGGTTTATAGCATTGATCGATTAGTGAGAAATTTCCCGAGGAGTAGCATATACTCACAGTAGGATCGGGATCCAAATATCATTGCGTGACGAAACTGAAGGAATCCTACCAGAATCATCACACTCCAAATGGTATGCAAATCTAGCAAGTTTCAGTACTTATGAAACTCCCGATGTGGATTTTTGCCCCATGCTCTTATGACCTTGACTTTGGCCAACAAATCATAAGTCACATGTCAAGTTCTGCCCGTCGTTCTCCAGGTTAATTTGAATCCACCCGCACCTACCCTTGACTTTGGCCAACAAGGCAGTACGACTGTTCCAAACCAACGCATCTATCTATGCTGCACATGAATACCCAATAGCTACCAATCACTGTGCCTTGACTTTGGCCAACAAACACAACTTGAATACTATTGACTATTCATGTGAAACGACGGAGGGCTACGGATGGTTTTGGCAAAACCGTGAACGTAGTGAACTTGATTTGGTCGATGGAACGAGATAGCTTTTAAAAGGAGTGGCTCAAGCTCCGCATTTAAAAGTTGTTTTTGAAAAGAACCGAGTGGTTTTTCGAAAGTGTTCCAACGACTTTAACTTGGTTTATTATCTTGCATTAGTTCTTTTAATGCGTGATATTCTTGCATTAGTTTTTTTAATGCGTCCCATCATTTAATCATACCATTGCAGAAAACAACCAAAATATGACGTACGCTTATGCCATTCGCATTCGCCACGGGGCCCCGTCATTACCCGTTAGGTTACTTAACTAACGACAGAGCGGGGGCTGGGCTAGCGCGTCTGTAAAACATAAGCAACGCCTAAATAATATCATATATAGATATACTGCAATGATAAACATTTCAGATCACAGATAAATACATTGGATATACTAGGAATCTGTAATTCGTACGAGCCTGTAACGAAAGACAGATTACACGGTCGCGGTGAATAGCCAAAACCCCACCCAAGACCCCTACGGGTGCGGCAAACTACCCGCCAAGTACCCGAAGCGTAGCAACCTCCCTCATCTCCATGAGTAGGCCACTCGACACTTCGGCATACCCGGTAGTTTGTGCACCCCTCTATGGGTCTATCCTAGGAGCAAAAACAGTAAAAAGAAATTATACAATGACGGCTACAACCCCGACCCGGTTGTGCGGCCATACAAATAATTATTACATCAATTTACAAATTTACATGAATTGAAAGAAAAGAAAACTCTCGTCTCACAACCCCCGGCTATTCACCCGCGACAATCCAACATATTCATATACACATTCCAGCACATTACAGATCATGTATAACCCCGACCAATCGACTTATAGCGATTAGCCGACGTTCAATACATGCAAACATCACAGATATAACCATCATAGTCAAAGTGCAGTGAAGTTCGGAAAAAAATACGGAATTATAGGACCCCAAAAGGAAATTTCTTTTCTGGAAAATCTGGGCACATATAATATATTTCAAAAATCCCAAAACCAACACAGACACACACTGCACGAAAAACGATGCAGAGAAGACGACAAACCGCGGCGCTTCCACGGCACATGCCTACCTCGTGCGGCGGAAGCGCGGCGGTTTGAACGAAACAGTGGACCGTTTTTCATGGGTGTTCACACAAAACCCTGAGCCGAATTTAGGAGTATAAAGTTTTTCATTTTGACCAGAAAAAATTTCAAAAGAAACTCAGGTTTTGTAAAAGTTTGGTTTTTTTTTATTTTTCCGGTTCCGAACTTCGTTACACTTCACTACCAAGCTAGTTTAAGTTTAGTTAGGCTCTGATACCACTGTAAGTCCACGTTGCGACCCCCGGTTCTTACGGGGAGGCGGAAACGGTATAAAAATCAAATTTTTAGCGCAAGGGGCAACATGGACTAAGCAAAGTCGGGATCTTTAACTAAACTAAAACTAGCAAACTTTGCTAAAGAGAGTTAGCTACTCGGATGGAGATGGTTATACCTAAACTTGTCTTGAACTCCTTCGTCTTCAAAGCTCCGATGGTGGTCCGATGGCTTCTTCTCGTCGTCTCCGTACGCCGAAGATAGATCCACCTGAAAGCTCCAACCTTTAGCTCCTTCTTCGTTCTTTGAAGAAACTAGTTCACTTGGTTTGCTAAACCTAGTGAACTAGAATGAGTAGAGAAGATTTAGAATGGGATTTTATCTATGGTTCTTGATTCTCAACTCATGAGACAAGAGAACCATAGATCAAGAGAGGGAGCAAGAGGTTGAGGGTGAGAGCAAGAGAAGAGCTCAAGAACAAGAGAGAGAATGAGCAAGAAAGAATGAGGCTCTCTTTTGTCTCTCACCCTCTCATAATCCAATGTAATCATAACTCATCATATCAATAAAAGTCTTATGTGATGGTTGAAGCAACCATAACCTTATCATGTCATGCACTCATTTTACTCAAATGAACAAGCAAGTAAAAGTCTTTGCCATGAAATGATGGCTATGGTTATCATGATGGTCAACTAGTCAAGCCTAGTCAACCGGTCAACAAGTCAACAAAAGTCAACAAGTCAACAAAGTCAACAAGTCAACAAAAGTCAACAAGTCAACAACCATATCACCATAATACTTAATTAATATAATAGTTAATCACATATCATATTCTCATTAGGGTTGAGTATAAAGTCAAATAGTCAACGGTCAACTGTCAACAACCCTAATGAGAATCCGCTGCCTCTGCCTCCCTGTCAACTGTGCATACACACCCGCATCCGCGTTCCGAGGAACACGAATGCAAACTGGATAAATCCAATCCCATAAGGTACACTAGGATCTGGCTTAAACCAAAGCCCGCTAGTGTAAACTGTCCGGACACTGTACGTGCACAAGTGCACGGATGTGACCGAACCCTGTCGCAAAACCATGCGACCTGTCGCAATACCATGCGACCTCTACTCTTTTGCCCAAAGGCGAAAAGCTTTCTGTGTGGGACTCTAAAGACTCGACACTACGCTGGCAGTGGGTTTAACCACAGACCGCAAGCGGCACTAGCTGTGCGTAACGGTCCCCAGGTAGTGCCGACAAGAAGACCGACGAGGCGAAACCCATCTGAACTCCTACTGAGCCTGAGTGTGACATTCTCCGTACAGTCCGGTCTGTTCGTCTGATACATCGCATGGCGGGCCTATGGGGCGGTGAACGTCAGTCCCCCAATAGCGGTACAAGTCGTGCCGGAGCGAAGCCCAAAACACCCTGAGAAAACACTGGAAACCTACCAGTATATCTCGTTTGCCCTGGCCAGGGACTACTCGTGTAATGGCTCTCCAAGACACAGCGCGATGTCAACCCCCAATACCGGGAGAGACGAATCCTGTCTAACCGTCACTGCCTCCAAGTGCTTCGGGACTGCACCCAACCACTACCTGTTTGCACGACTCCTTTGAGCCGTGGTAGGGTAGTGATCAAAGTACAGTGGGAACACACTTGAGGCGAAGTGACAGTTTCAAGTCAGCGCACTAAGCTGTACTCATGTCACCTGGGAACTGATAATTGACGATAGGTACAATACCAACTAGTCAGTTCCCGACGAGTCCTGTCCAGTGTACCCGTAACCTAACGAGCACCCACATACTATCTCAAGTACGACGTACTGACGGCTGTGGGACAGACCGTCTCCCACACTGGGATGAGAAGCGCATGTGCTGGTCTACTCCGGAGTATCGATGCCCTGTCTCGATAGTCCTGCGACCAGGGACCTGCATAAGGATGTGCTTATAGATTACCCAGCCCCACTAGTGTGACGGCCATCACATCGCTGGTAATCAAGCAAAGATCCTAAGTGCTCTACTAATGTGTATAGGCGATATACAAAAATAAACACATGTACACATTGAAGTAGAAACAAACCAAGTAGCATACTACTAATTTGAGCAAGATTGTATATACAAGGTGAATATCCCAAGCATCCATTAAGTAATATACAAACTAGTATGATACAGTAATGGCCTCTAGGGCATATACACTAACAGGAGCCCGATGTATTGAGACATTGATACAGTGAGACATTGAGATAGATGTGTTTTCATATTTGGTGTCGATGCTCGACACGGGTTTCAGATAATTTCTTGTTGGTATTTAACTATTATACAGTTATTCTTTTTCTAAGGTTAAGAATGCAGAATCATAGCATTTAAAACACTTAAAGATTTAGTTTTGACATTGCATACATGTGCATGCATACTAGAAGTACTACATCACATCTGGACATACATGCTGTAACCCATTTGAGTGCATTCTTACGATTGCCTTGCTAGATGTTATATTCTACTCACGAGCTGGCAACTCACCCCCGTTGTGCCACAGTGTCTTGCAGGTCGGACTCATCAGCCTAGTAGCGGCGGCTTATCTTGTTAGTGACTTCTTTTGATAAGACTCGCGACATTGCTCGTAGGTGGGTTGCGAGAGCACTTTTATCTCTTTTTGTACTATTTTGTATCTAGTATTCTCCATCTACCACTTCTTATGTGTATATGCGACCTAGTGATGAGACTGAGAGATTTGTGTATATGTGGTTTCGTTTGGTCGAGTTCACTTGAGTCGACGTTGTGTTTTCTTGTATTTTGCATTTCTTTATGCTCTTTTCTTGAGATTACATATATATATTGCGTGTGGTTGTGATCCGCCTTGGACGAAGAGCTAGCTCCCGCTTGGGGATGCCATTTTGTGATTACAGGTTATATATCTTGTTGTACCCGTTTTGGGGGATAGAATTTACAAAGGAGACTCTGCCGAAATTTTCGGAAATTTTTGATGTTTTTAAAAAGGGGTTCAATGCAACTCAATTGATTTCAAGTGGTTTTCATGAAAGGTTTTCCTTCACTCTCTTTTGATTTTGGTTTAGATTTTTCTGGGTTTTGGCTGACTTAGGTTACGTTACGCCTTTAGACGTCTCGTAATCTAAATGTCAGTCACGTTCCGTACTTTCTGGTCTTGACAGCAACTTCATTAACCGTTCGTCCATAGCCTTGGACGTAACGAGAAAAAGTGTTCTACTCGTTCTTTACATCAACTTGGTCGTCTCTTTTAGCAAACTTGATGACCGAGTTGCCTCGGTTCAGAGGCGGGAGCCCGTTTAAAGATCCGTCGACGTGGTGCCACCTGGACGAGAAGACTGGAGATTCAGGAGATCGGAGCAGCCGCAACAAAGCGTGGGATGATGGTTGAAGACCGAAGGACTCGGATCGTTCGGTATAACAATTCTACCCACTTTGTATTTTCTTAGTTTAGCTTTAATGGCAGATCCGGGTTATAGTACGCGATAGCGCCAGTTGTAAAAAGTTTTTGTTCCGCATTTGGCGTCTGTTAGACGGCCGGAGTGCTACCGTGGACTTACACTTATGACATCTCTAGTTTTTTAGACAAGTGTTTCGCAGAAATACAAGGTCTAAGTTTTGAGAAGTTGTGGGTATAAGAATAAAGTAGAGAACCGGGTGTCGCAAGTATCGGGATTCTTCAAAAAGTTCGAAGATATAGATACTAGTGATTGGTATTCAGTTGATAGTAATGGTTTTGAGAAACTTGTTTCTCTTTCAGGTTGCTCATAATTGGATGTATTCCTAAGTTGAGTAATGCTGATTAGCCTCTCTCCATTAAGATGATATACACTGGAGACAGCTGCATGATTAGAATCTGGTTCCAATTAAATAAGTCCCAAAGTTTCTATATTGGATATAGGTGAGTTGTCCAGTTTATGCTTAAAACCAGACTCTGGATAACTCAGGGCACGTTTCTGTAATGGCAGTTTGTGGGTTGGCCCGGGCTATGTTGAGGGTTGACTTTCTACCATCTGGAAGATCAATAGCGATATTGTTCTTGACTCGCCACAGTTTTAGTAAAATAGATTTTTTCTGAAAACAGTATTGGGAGTATGGTAGAACTGGAAGTGATTCCAGAACCGCAAACGATTATGGAAAATTTAATAGGTCCTATAGATTCAATCAGGTTTGACATTTCATTAGCCACTCCGCAGATATGGTGGATAACCTCAGACACCCGAGAGGTACTCCGGTAGCCTCAAGGACGGTGACAGGGAGGTTCTTATCTACCCAGACTTGACACTACTGTTGTTCCAGGCTATGAGACCCGGTAGGAGGATAAGTATAGCGTCGTTCTAAACTAGCTTTAGAAGTGCACATATATATTATTCTGCCATAGGGTTGTTGTGGTCAGTGCGAGCAGCGGAAGCATAATGGTCAAGTAGCTTATGTCTATTTATAGACTTGAGCAGTTATAGCGGAGATAGATCATCTAATTTTGATGTGACAGTCATGGCTTTGACTTTATCAGAATAGGGGATGGATCTGTTAAGAAGGTAGTAGGGTGTGGTGTCCTGGTATTTGGATGACATACACAGAGTAGGAAGTAAAATTCCTATACTACGATCGGTTGTACTGTGGTCGTCACACAGTTGTTTCTCCAGACAGGATATGGATATAATATCTGACATTCTGGTTTCTAGATCTATGGGTACTTTCCCAATGTGGGTACTTTGACAGTATTCTAATAGTTTTTAGAATAGATGACTCCTGGCATGGTGGTGTACCTGCAGGTGATGGAGTCACCCTCTCTAAAGGTGTCTTACAGACTAAAGGGGAGAGGGATGAGCATGATTGGCATATCATTTGCTTAGGCAATTGAGTCAATCGTGAGATGTCAAGTACCACACCAGATGTTGTTTTTGCACTAGATGCAATAAATTTGTATTAATCCAATCCTGGAGAAACATAAGGAAGCAGTTTTAGAACATAAGTGCATGTTCTACGGATTTGATGATGGCAGCCTCCTTTGGGAGACGGTTATCATTCCAGGCTTCAAAGGTGACATGGATGACAGAGAGATTATCAGAGTTATATTTTTCCCTCTGACGAAGGGGGCAGTATTATGGACAGGTAGTCTAAGAGGATACTGTGGGAGGCATGGTACAGGATACTGATTAGGTTCAGTTATCGATACAGTCTAAGAAGTTTGGATTTGGAGTTCATTTATGAACTAGGTCCCATCAGATATCCAGACATATTCTAAGACAGGTATTACTCAATTCGGGAGATGGCTTTCTCTGCGAACTTAAGATTAAGAGAGACACAGAAATAAACATCAGGGCGGATCCACTCACTGAGGCTATTTCTCGAACACAATAGTTTTACAAACGGGCTTTGTGAAACTGATTAGTAGAGGAGTTAGGTGTTCGGTATCACAAGGGCTGTGAGTATGCGACATCGCAATAATTAGCCTTAAGTGCAAGTGGGAGATTGTTGGACATATTGCCCTCAAAGTCAATTATTGGATCACAGGCACGTGATTGCAATGATTGAGGTGGACCTATACCGGTAGGACAGTCTTGCTCGAGATGATAGTATTCTATCTTGTTTTTTTTTATCAGTCGTGTATAAGTTCAGGTGACTGATCACAATTACACATTGATAGAGCCCTTAGGATCTTGCTTTACTTCCAACAGTATGATGGCGATCATATACGTGAGAGTTGGGTGGTTTATAAGCATATCCTTAATTGTGGTCCCTAGTCGTGGGAGTTTCAAGACAGGGCATCGATACTCTAGAGTAGACTAGTGTATATAGTCGAGACCCCGACGAGGGGCGGTGGCCGGTCTCACAAGCCACTGGTGTCGGTTGGATCACCTAAGATATTTACAAGTGCTCATTGGGTTATGAGTACACTGGACAGGACTCGTCGGGAATCTGCTAGTTGGTATTATACCTATCGTCAGATAGCAGTTCCCTGGTGACATGTGTACAGGTTAGTTCATCGACCTGAGGTTGTCACTTGTCTCGTGTGAGTTCCCACTGTTCTTTGATTTCTACCCTACCACGGCTCAAAGGAGTCGTGCAAACAGGTATTTTTTGGGTACAGTCCCGAGCCACATGGTGGCATGTGAGCGTATCGGCAGGAGATTCGTCTCTCCCGGTATTGGGGGTGGAGATCGTGCTGTGTCTAGGAAAGCCATTACACCAAGTCCTTAGCCAAGACAGGTGAGGATTACTGGTAGGTACTCCGGTAGTTTCTCAGGGTGTTCAGGGCTTATCTCTGACACGACTTATACCACTATTAGGGGTCTGACGTTACTAGCCCCCTAGGCAGGATATGCGATACTCATAGACGAACGGACCGGACTGTATATATATTGTCACTGTTAGGCTCAGTAGGGTTTCTGGATGAGTTCGCTCATCAGCCTTCCTTGAGGTCAGTGCATGGGCAGCCGTTATGCACAGCTAGTGCCACTGACGGCTTGTGGTTAAACCCACTGCCAGGGTACTGACGAGTCATTAGAGTCCCCCACAGATAGTTTCCCAAGTTTGGGCGAAACGTTGTAAAGGCCGTATGGTTTTATGGCAGGGTTCGGAAAATGCACGTGCGTTTATGCACGTGCCATATTTCGGGCAGATAATACTGGTGGGCTTTGGTTTAAGCCGGATCCGAGTATTATACTGTGTAGATATAATATCTTTATTTCTGTTGCATTTGTATTCGGTCGTAATACAAATGCGGGTATGTTTATACTGTTACAGGGTTATCCTGAAATTCGTTTCGGGATCGCTTTTGGAAGTTGCCTGTTTCCAGTTTTCTATCACCCGTATTAAACATTCGGTTTAATGCGGATTTATCTTTTCTTCTTTTGGTTGAGTCATGAGGTGAGTCATGAGTGTGGAAGGTTCTAGAAGAGGTGACTAGGTTAGTGACTCATTGTTTGCTTTAATGAGTTGATGAGGTGTATTAGCGACTCATTCTTTTGCATTAATGATTCTTGTTCTTGCTAAGATCTTTTGTGTGAAGCTTTGCTTATGGTCACCCCCTTGCTCCTACACTCACCCCCCTCTATATTTGGCCGGCCCCTCCCCTCCTCTTCACTCATTCACTTGGTAGAAAAAAGATATGGTTGTTGATTAAAAAGTTTATTTGATTTGGTGTATGGAAATTTCATAGCTCATTTCTCATTTCATATCATTCCAAAAGGCAACTTCATTAACCGTTCGTCTATGGCTTTGGACGAAGTGAGACAAAGTGTTCTACTCATTCTTTACATCAATCTTGGTCATCTCTTTCAGCAAACTTGATGACCGAGTTGCCTCGGGTCAGAGGCGGGAGCCCGTTTAAAGAACCGTTGACGTGGTGCCACCTGGATGAGGAGATCGGAGATCGACGAGATCGGAGCAGCCGCAACGGAGCGTGGGATGACGGTTAAAGAACGAAGGACTCGGATCGTTCGGTATAACCTTTCTACCCACTTTGTAGTTTGTTAGTTTAGCTTTAATGGCAGATCCGGGTTATAGTATGCGATAGCGCCAGTTATAAAAGTTTTAGTTCCGCATTTGGCGTCAGTTTGACGGCCGGGGCGCTACCGTAGACTTACATTTTGGGTATGAGTCATCTTTGCATTTAATGTTCTTTGGACTGTTAAAGATATTTTGTCTTTAGATATTTGTGTTGCTTTATTGAAACTTTACACTCACTACTTGATATTAATTCTCACCACCTCATTACACATTCCACAGAGAGCATAGAACCAATTTTGGTCGAGCCCAATTTTCCATTGAGCAAATTTTTTCTCCAAGGCAAAATTCTTGTGCTCACAAATTATTTCCATGGCAACTTCATTTACCTCCACCCAAATCATTGGGTGCCTTGAGACAAAGTATTCACTCACTATCTCTACTTCACTTTGGACATGTCGGCTGGCGAATTTCATGTCCGAGTTGCTTCGGTTTGAAGCGGGAGCTCGTATAAAGAATTCTCGACGTTGAGCCACTTCGACGAGCGAGATCGAAGAGCGAACTTCGTTGGAGCAGCCGCGAGGAGCTTGGCGCAGAGATTGAAGACCGAAGGACACGGATCGATCGGTATAATCTCTATAAACTCTTTTACAGTTTACTAGTTTACGGTTAATGGCACGATCCGGGTTTTAGGGTTACGTTAGTGCCAGTTTATAAAAGTTTTTATTCCGAATTTGGCCTCGGATTGACGGCCGGGGCGCTGCCGTAGCCTTACATGGTATCAGAGCCAAACTATTAACCATACACTAGTTTGTTTAGACAATGTTAAAGTATCGGAACCGAAACAGACCCGGAACACCACTCGATGCATTGCAGTTTCTGTCGAATTTAAAAGTGTCTTCTAAAATTATTTAAACAACCGCAGAAGACTACTCAAGTGACCAGTAACACACACACCAAATATGAGCCCCTGAAAATTTGGACCAACAACATTGGGCAAAAATCCGAGGAGGCCGGCCTGATTTTGTGCTTTGTGCTTGAATTTTGTTGTGTGCTTTAGTCTCTGGAATGTTGGTGCACTGGTGTTGTTTGTTTATACCAGTTTAGATATGGTTTTATCTAGTTGTTTGGGGCTATTCGGGGGTTATTTCGGAGTCGATATTTTCTAACATTGTTTAAAGTTTGCAGTACTTACATTACTATCTGCGACCATGAATTTCATTCAAGCGGTACAACTTGTCTATTTGCTATAGACGGGTTTGCGAACGTGACATTCACGTTGATGTTCTGTATTATGCTGTGATGTTGCGGATTTGTCATGGTGGATAGCTTGGATGCAATGGTAGTGAAGTTTAGTTTTATTTGTACATTTGATATCGCGGGGCAAGCGTCCAACATGCGGACCGCCGTCACTGCCTGTTTGTATATTATTCTTTTGGGGCACGACCGTGTTGAGGTCGATATACTCGTTGTACATATTTTCTTTTTTATACTAGGATTACCCCGCGATGGAATGCACGGATAGCCGGGTTCTAGAGGGCAATGGGACCGCATCTCATGGCTTTGAGATAGAGAGGGCTTCACTCTAGAATTGGCGGGCTATTCGCCGCACTCGTAGGGGGTACAAGTTGACCTAAGGATGGGTGCTCAAGTTACCGGATTCCGTGAAGTGTTGGGTGATCCATTCACTTTGCTGAAGGGGGCTGCCTTGCTTCAGGTTTTGGTGGGTAACTTGCCGCACTCGTAGGGGTCTAGGTTTTCATTGCACAGGCTATCCACACGACCAGAGGAACGTCGGGTTTCAGTTGCAGCTCAAAGGAAACCCGGGGCTCCCAGATTATCTGTACTGTTCTGTGATACTTATTACTTTTATGTGATGTTGCATTTATCATGCCTGGTGCGATTATTATATATTGATATATATACTAGTAGATGTTGTATATGTTTTACACCCGCGCTAGTCCAGTCCCCGCTCTGTCGTTAGTTAAGTAACCTAATGGGTGATGACGGGACCCAGTGGCAAATGCGGATGGCATATACGTACATCATATTTTCATTCTTTTGTGGTGTGATTAATTGATGGGACTGCATTGATTCAGATCAATGCAAGGAAAACAAACCTATTCGATGTTGTTGGAACAATTTTCAAAAAGCTGTTATTATAAGGACGTTCTCTTTTGTTTTGAACAGTGGTATTCGGTTATGAATATCCAGCACCTCATTCGACGAGGCAAGGGCCGAGATCCCTTCATTGGGAGTGACCCCTTAGACAGATGTTTGCGTCAGGGCAATAACATCACCATAGTCGATTACTTTTTGCTTTGCATCAAGGTATTCAGTTTAGAATATCCTGCACCTCATTTGACGGGGAAAGAGCTGAGATCCCTTCACCGGGAGTGACCTCTTTAGCGAAGGTTTTTGCCACTATATATTTGTAAAAAGCTATCCGGTTCCTTCAACGATATCAAGTTCATTACATTAAAGGTTTTTTGCCAAAAACCATTCGTAGCCCTCCGTCATTTCAGATGGGTAACACTTAGTATTCATGCTATGTATGTTGGCATTCGTCAAGGCATAGTGTATGGTAGCTATTTGTTACTTTTCTGTTGCATAGATAGATGCGTTGGTTTGGGACAGTCGTACTACTATTTTGGCCTTTGTCAAGGGTATGGGTGGATTTAAATTAACCTGGATAATGACGGGTAGAACTTGACATGTGACTTATGATATGTTGGCCTTCGTCAAGGTCATAAGAGCATGGGGTAAAAACACATCGGGAGTTTCTAAAGAAACTGAAACTTTCCAGGCATGCGCATACCTTCTGGAGTGTGATAACGTGAGTAGATTCTATCACGTTATCATGCGATGATAGTTGGATCCCGATTCTCACTGATGAGTTGGTTTACTCCTCGGATGATCCCGACTAATTCTTCTTTCAGGTTTGGAGGAGAATTTGAGGATACAGTGGGAGACATCCTGATTAGATAAAGTGATTAACCATTCTGATCTAGGTTAGAGTGCACGCAAAGTGTTTCTTCTCTCTCTCTCTTTGGCAGTGACCATGGCTTGACCCTAGACTATAACTCAGTGACCAAGTTAACCGAACTTTCTTAAAACACTGGATTTTGGATTATCTGAGTTGCATACATCATTGCCACTACTTCTTTTACCCTTTGCATTTCTACAGAACACCTCGTATCACTACGAACATCCACTTCTATTGGATAAGACCATCGTATGGTTATATACGAATTCGAAGGAACTTGTTCCCAATTCGAGGATGGTTTCTGGTTCTGGAGAAATTGAATAGGACTATTCAGTTTTCTTTTCCTTTTACCTTCTCTCAGGTTGTGAGGGCTCCTAGGATTAGGAGAGGGTACACCTATTACACTTATTAGATAGTCTTCTTCCAAACCATAGGCAGGTGCTGAAAGGTAGGGAATGAAGAAAACCAATTAGCCTAAGTGTGGTGTACAGAAGGTAATAAGTAAAGACAAATAAAGGGATTAGAAAGAGGACAAAGTAAATCGCGACTGCTATTATTCACGACCAAACCACATATTTCATCGCCACTCCTACTTCACCTTTGTATTTCTCTAGAACACCCCGTATCACTACGAACATCAACTTCCATTGGATAAATCCATCGTATGGTTATATACGAACTCGGAGGAACTTGTTCCAGTTCGAGGATGGACTCTGGTTCAGGAGAAATAGGAATAAGGTTTATTCAGTTGTATTTTATTTTTACCTTCTCTCAGGTTGCGAGTACTCCTAGGATTAGGAGAGTACACCTATTATGCTTATTGGATAGTCTTCTTCCAAACCATAGGCTGGTGCCGAACGGTAGGGAAGGAAGAAAACCATTTTGCCTAAGGGGGTTTACAGAAAGTAATGAGTAAAGACAAATAAAGGGATTTGGAGAGATGGCAACTAAATATAAGGTTATGTTGGATATACATGCCCTAGAGGCCAGTATTGCATATGTATATATATGGATGCTAGGGATATGTATGTACAGGACAATCTTGCTCAGTTTTATAGTATATTATTTGACCTGCCTTTGTCGGGATATGTGAATTTATTTCTATTGTTGTTATATCTAGCTTGCACATATTGATAAAGACTCGATACGGTACTATACTATTATGGTTTGTTTTTATCTTAACATGGCATATGCCATACTCGTTATTGCATATTGCGGTTATATGTTGATAAAGCCCGTAGGATCTTGCTTGACTACCTGCGTTGTGATGGCGATCATACTTGTGGGAGCATGGTAGTCCATAAGCACATTCTCAAATGGTCCCTAGTCGCGTGAGTATCGAGACTGGGCATTGATACTTCAGAGTAGACTAGTGTATACGTTTCTAGCCCCGTCAGGGGATGGTTGGTCCCGCAGCCAATAGTCTGATGCACCCAAGATCGTATATAGGTGCTCACTGGGTGTGAATACACTGGACGGGGTCGCCGAGAACTTTCAGATGGTACTATACCTATCGTCAGATGGAAGTTTTCAGGTGACATGTGTACAGGTTAGTCTTTGGACCTGAGATCGGCATTTGTCTCGTGTGAGTTGCCATTGAGCTTTGATCACTACCCTACCACGGCTCTACTGAGTCGTGCAAAAAGGTTTTGGGTTCAGTCCCGAGCCACATGGAGGCAGTGAGCGATTGTTGTGTTGGAGATAGTGCCCTCAGAGTCAATTATTGGATCACAGGCACGTGATTGCAATGATTGAGGGAGGACCTATCCCGGTATGACAGTCTTACTCGAGATGATAGTATGCTATCTGGTTTACCTTTATCATCGTGTACTGCTTTAGGTGACCTGACAGGTCACTATTGCACGTTGATAGAGCCCCTAGGATTCTTGCTTGGCTGCCAGCAGTATGAGGGCGATCATATAAGTGAGAGCTGGAGTCTATAACACATCCTTAAAAGGTCCCTAGTCGTGGGAGTTTCGAGATAGGGCATCGATTCTCCAGAGTAGACTAGTGTATACAGTCGAGACCCCGACGAGGGGCGGTGGCCGGTCTCACAAGCCACTGGTGTCTGTTGGTTCACCTAAGATGTATACAGGTGCTCATTGGGTTATGAGTACACCGGACAGGACTCGCCGGGAACATGCTAGTTGGTCTTATACCTGACGTCAGATAGCAGTTCCCAGGTGACATGTGTACAGGTTAGTTCATCGACCTGGGGATCGTCATTTGTCTCATGTGAGTTCCCACTGTGCTTTGATTACTACCCTACCACGGCTCAAAGGAGTCGTGCTAACAGGTTTTGGTTGGGTACAGTCCCGAGCCACATGGAGGCAGTGAGCGGATCTTCGGGGGTTTCGTCTCTCCCGGTATTGGGGGTGAGGTCGCGCTGTGTCTAGGAGAGCCATTACACGAAGTCCTTGGCCAAGGCAGGAGATTTACTGGTAGGTATTCCAGTAGTATCTCAGGGTGTTCTGGGCTACACTCCGACACGACTTGTACCGCTTTTGGGGGTCTGACTTTTACCAACCCCCTAGGCCCGACATGCGATGCTCATAGACGAACGGACCGGACTGTACGGATATTGTCACTGACAGGCTCAGTAGGGTGTCAGGATGAGTTCGCTCATCGACGTCCCTTTTGGTCAATAGCTGGTGGCCCGTTACGTATTGGCTTATACCTCTGACGTGCTAGTGGTTAAATCCACAGCCATAGTATTGACGAGTCTTTAGAGTCCACCACACTTTCAGTTACTCAAGCTTTCGGGCGAAACGCTGTAGAGGCCGTATGGAGATATGACAGGGTCCGATCACATACGTGCGGTATTGCACGGATCAGGATCGGACGGTTTGTACTAGAGGCCGTATAGATATATGGCAGGGTTCGATCAGATACGTGCGGTATTGCACGGATCAGGATCGGACGAACAATACTAGCCGGCTTTGTTTTAAGCCGGATCCTAGTTTAGTACAGTGTAGATTTTGTCTCTTTGCATTTGTGTCCGGACGGAATACAGATGCGGGTGTGTATGCACAGTATCGGGGTTTTCCTGTAATTTATTACGGGACCAGTTTTCTGGAGTTGCCAGTTTGCATTCCGTTCCGGCCGGTTTTCCTTTGTTCTTTCCCGGCCGGACTTTTCCGATGGAGGGGGTTATTTGCAATTGTGCAAATAACATTTGAGGAGGGGGTTTCTTGCACTTGTATTCATTATGATAAGCATCTTTTGTTTTTCATCCATAATGTTGCATTAATGGGATTTGAAAGGGTATGGAGTGATAAGTATGGTGAGGTTTACTTTGTTTGTGGTCACCTCTTTTCTTCTCCTACCATCACCTCCCTTCATGCTTGATTTATCCCTCCACCATTCTCACATTTGTAATGGCCGGCCACAATTTTGGAGAGGGGGAGAAAAATGAGAGAGTTTCATCTTTGAGTTTGTGGCATTCTTGATCTCATTTTTCATGCTAGAAAAATGCAAGCACCATTTTTCTTATCTTGATTCCTCCATCTATCAAATGGCAACATCCACTACCCCAATACGAGACATGTGTCCTACACATTCTACAGCACATCTTGGGCATGTCAACTTGCCGGCTTCGTGCCCGAGTTGCCTCGGTATTGAGGTGGGAGCCCGTAAAAGATACAGACGATGTGGTGCCCTTCCGGCAAGGATGCGACGACCGGAGTTTCCGCGGGAGATCGGGACGATGACGAGAAGACTGGAGGACTCGGATCACTCGGTATATCTCTAACCCGTCTTGTTGGTTGCTAGATCTAGTTTAATGGCCCGATCCGGGGTTTAGTGCGCGGTGGTGCCGGTTTGCTAAGTTCGCAAAATTAAAGTTTATCACCGTTTCCGCATTTGGCCGTCGGATTGACGGCCGGGGCGCCGCCGTGCACTTACAGTGGTATCAAAGCCTCGCCATTAACTTCGTCTAGCTTCGTTTGATGTGTTTTGCATTTCCGATCGACCAAAATTCCAAAACTTGCATTTTTGTTCACGACAGTTTTCTGTTGAAATTTTTTGGTCTCCAAAAATTTTTCAGGTTGTCTCAGAATGATGTGCAGGGAGTTCTAAGAACACTGAAAAAAATTCGACAGCACGATCTCTCAGTAAGACCGCGGATCCGCGGCCATTGACCTTTCTGAGGCCGCGGATCCGCCGCAGTAATGATTGATCATGTCATCGTTTTTTTGCAGTGGGCTTGTGGGCTAAAAATAGGGGTTTTGGAATATTAAAATTGGGCCCAGAATTTCTGTTAGTGCTACAGTATTGCTTGGGGGCCCACTTGTTAATTTTTGATCGATCGGATATTTTAAACACATTATTTCACAGTATTTACATTATATCTGCGACCGTGAATGTCACTTGATCGGTAAATCTAGTCTAACTGCTATAGCCCGGTTAGACGGATTTGCGAACGTGATTTTTCACGTTGATGTTCTATGTATTTGCTGTGATGTTGCGGATCGGTCGTGGGGGATAGCCTGGATGCAATGCTAGTACAGTTGTGGTTGTATTATGTACATTTGATATTGCGGGACGAGCGTCCGACATGTGGACTGCCGTCACTGCCTGTTTGTATTATTATTTTGGGGCACGACCCGGTTGCGGTCGATGTACCCGGTGTATGTATATTTTACTTTCTGTACTAGGATTACCCCGCGGAGGGGTGCACGGATAGCCGGGTTCTAGAAGGCAACAAGCCCGCATCTCATGGCATTGGGACGGAGGGGGCTTCACTCCAGGATTGGCTGGCTATTCGCCGCACTCGTAGGGGGTATAGGATTTCATTGCACAGGCTATCCACACGACCAGGGCAACGTCGGGTTTCAGTAGTGGCTCTGTGAAACCCGGGGATCCCAGATATCTGTATTGTTCTGTGATGCTGTACATTTCTATGATGTTGCATTTTATTCACGCCTTGAGCGAAATATAATATATTGGTTTATATATTAGTAGATGTTGTATATGTTTTTCATCCGCGCTAGTCCAGTCCCCGCTCTGCCGTTAGTTAGCTAACCTAACGGGTGATGACGGGACCCAGTGGCGAATGCGGATGGCATATACGTACGTCAGTATATTTTCGTTCTTTGTGGTGTGATCAATTGATGGGACTGCGTTGATTCGGATCAATGCAAGTTAAAACAAACCTATTCTGATGTTGTTGGAACACTTTTCAAAAAGCTGTTATTGCAAGGACGTTCACTTTTGTTTTGCATCGTGGTATTCATTTAGAATATCCTGCTCCTCAGTCGACGAGGCAAGGGCCGAGATCCCTTCACCGGGAGTGACCCCTTGGACAGAAGTTTGCGTCAGGGCATTAACTTCACTATAGCCGATTACTTTTGCTTTGCATCGTGGTATTCATTTGGAATATCCTGCACCTCATTCTACGGGGAAAGAGCCGAGACCCCTTCACCGAGAGTGACCTCTTTAGTAAAGGTTTTCGTCACTATATTTTCTAAAAAGCTATCCGTTCCTTCAACGATATCAAGTTCATTACGTTAAAGGTTTTCGCCAGAAACCATTCATAGCCCTCCGTCGTTTCATATGGGTAGTCAACAGTATTCAAGCTGTGTTTGTTGGCCAAAGTCAAGGCACAGTGTTTGGTAGCTGTTGGTTATTCATATGCAGCATAGATAGATGCGTTGGTTTGGGGCAGTCGTATAGCCTTGTTGGCCAAAGTCAAAGGCTTGTACGGGTGGGCTCAAATTAACCTGGAGAATGACGGGCAGAACTTGACATGTGACTTATGATTTGTTGGCCAAAGTCAAGGTCATAAGAGCATGGGGTAAAAATCCACATCGGGAGTTTCAAAAGAACTGAAACTTGCCAGATATGCGCATACCTTCTGGAGTGTGATGACGTGAGCGGATTACGTCACGTTATCATGCGATGATAGTTGGATCCCGATTCCCACTGATGAGTTGGTTTACTCCTCGGGTGACCCCGACTAATTCTTCTTTCAGGTTTGGAGGAGAATTTGAGGTACAGTGGGAGGTTTCCAGATTAGATAAATTGGTAACCATTCTGATCTTGGTTAGAGTGCACGCTGAGTGTTTCTTTTCTCTCTCTCTTGGCAGCGACCATTGACCCGACCCTAAGACTATGACTCAGAAACCAAGTTAACCGAACCTTCTTAACACTGGCTTTTGGATTGTCAGAGTTGCAGACCTCATTGCCACTCCTACTTTTACCCTTTTCTCCAGGACACCCCGTATTACTGCGAACGTCCACTTCCATTGGACAAAACCATCGTATGGTTAGATACGAACTCGAAGGAATTCGAGGATGGTTTCCGGTTCTGGAAAAAACCGATAGGATTATTCAGTTGTCTTTTCCCTTTCACCTTCTCTCAAGTTGTGAGTACTCCTTGGTTTAGGAGATAGTACACCTATTGCGCAAATTGGATAGTCTTCTTCCAAACCTTAGGCTGGTGCCGACCGGTAGGGAATGTAGAAAACCAATTAGCCTAAATGGTGTGCAGAAGGTATTAAGATTAAGACAAAGCAAGGGATTAGTAAGAGGGCAAAGTAAATTGCAACTGATATTCACGACCAAACCAAGTATTTCTTCGCTAATCCTAAATCACCTTTGTATTTCTCCAGGACACTCCGTATCACTATGAAGATCCACAGTTTACTGGATACTCCATCGTATGGTTATATACGAACTCGAAAGGAACTTGTTCCAGTTCGGGGATGGATTCTGGTCCAGGAGAAATAGGAATAAGGTTTATTCGGTTGTCTTTTATCCTCACCTTCTCTCGCATTGCGAGTGCTCCTAGGATTAGGACAGTACACCCGTTATGCTTATTGGATAGTCTTCTTCCAAACCATAGGCTGGTGCCGAACGGTAGGGAAGGAAGAAAACCAATTGGCCTAAAAGGGTGTGCAGAAGGTAATGACTAAAGACATATAAAGGGATTTGGAGAGGTGGCAAAGAATTATACGGTTATAGTTGTGAATCTGGATAATGGTAGAGGCATTACTAGGAATACCAGGATACCCCATCGAAACATTTCAATGTTTCAGTTCAACTGTGTACTGTTAAAAGAAAAACTGATTTCCCGATTAGACACTTGCTCCAGGGTATGTATTTACCAGGTTTGATTCTCACATCTGTATGGTTTTACAGTTGATGAGTGGGAGTAAGTTATTGGGAATTGGGTGATCATCCTCATTATATCGGGATTCGTTGTAATCGGTGATATTTGAGGAGATCACCTGGGCTGTTTGCCGGTCGGCAAATATTTGGTTTTGAATATCCGCTGTTGTGCACCAATTTCAAATTGATATATCTGTACGTCTATTTTCATAGAGTGAGATATACCTTTTGTTTTTATGTCGATGACATTTACCTATATCAGTGGATGGTTAGGTAAGGAGCATTAAACAGCGGTTTAATTCTTCTTAACCATAAGTACAGTTTTCAACCTACGACACACAGTGAAAGAGTTGTTAGACTCGGCGGACTTATACAGAGTATTGTATGTTGTCCAGTGTCCATTAGGACAGAGGGGTTGGTCCTCATACTATATTCTGTTTACTTTTAACTTCTCTAGTTCTTAGACATGTGTTTCGTAGAAACACAGGGTCTAAGTTTTGAGGAGTTATAGGTATTTGAATAGAGTAGAGAACCAGGTGTAGCAAGTATCGGGATTCTTCAAGGTGATCGAAGATGTAAATACTTGTGTATGGTATTCAGTTGATAGTAATGATTAAGAGAACTTGCTTCTCTTACAGGTTACTCATAATTGGAAGTATTCCTAAGTTGAGTAACGCTGATCGACCTCTTTCCATTTAGTTTACATGCAATGGAGACAGCTGCATGATTTGAATCTGGTTCAATTAAATCAGTGCCTCTGGTTCTATATTGGATATAGTACAGTTCATATCTTAACATTGTTAAGGTATGGGGAGTTGTTCGGCTTATGATTAAAACCAGACTCTGGATAACTCAAGGCACGTTTCTGTAATGGCTGTTTGTGGGTTGACCCAGGCTATGACGAGGGTTGATTTTCTACCATAAGAAAGATCAATAGTGATAATTGTTCTTGACTCGCCACAGTTTTAATAAAAATGGATTTTTTTTCAAAAACAGTAGTGGGAGTATGGTAGAACTGGAAGTGATTCCAGAACCGCAAACGATTACTGAAGATTTGATAAGGAACCTAAACATTCAATCTGATTTGACATTCCATTGGCCACTCCGCAGATAAGGTGGGTAACTTCAGGCACCCGAGAGGTACTCCGGTAGCCTCAAGGACGGTGACAGGGAAGTTCTTGTTTACCCACACTTGCCATTGTTGTTGTTCCAGGCTACGAGACCTGGCAGGAGGATGAGTATAGCGTCGTTCTAAACTAGCTTTAGAAGTGCACGTCTATATGACTCTGCCAGAGGGTTTTCGTAGTCAGTGGGAGCAGCGGAAGCATTGGTGGACATCAGGCTTATGTATATTTATAGACTAAAGCAGATATAGCGGAGTTAGATCATCTGTTTCTGATGTGACAGTCATAGGTTTGACGTCATCAGAATAGGGGATGGATCTGTTGAGAAGGTAGTAGGAAGTGATATTCCTATACTACGATCGGTTATACTTTGGTCGTCACACAGTGGTTTCTCCACAAGGGACTTGGACATTATATCAGACATACTGGTTACTAGATCTATGGTTTTAGATCTAGATTTGGGTGGTTTCCCAATCAGGGTACTTTGACAGCATTCTAAGAGTATTTAGAATGGACAACTCCTGGCACGGTAGTGTACCTGCAGGTGATGGAGTCACCCTCTCTAAAGGTGTCTTATAGACTAAAGTAGAGAGGGATGTGCATGATTGGCAGATCACTTGCTTAGGCAATTGAGTCAATCATGAGATGTCAAGTACCACACCAGATTTTGTTCTTGCACTAGATGCAATAAGTTGACATTGATCCAATCCTGGAGAAACGGTCGGAAGCAGTTTTAGAACATAAGTGTATGTTCTAGGGATATGATAACGACAGCCTCATTTAGGAGACAGTTATCATTCCAGGCTTCCAAGGTGACATGGACGACAAGGAGGTTGTCAGAGTTATAGTTTTTCCTTCTGACGAGGGGCAGTATTTTGGACAGGTGGTCCAAGGAAATACTGAGGGTGGCATGGCGCAGAATACTGATTAAGTTCAGTTGACGATACAGTTTAAGAAGTTTGGATTTGGAGTTCATTTATGAGCTCGGTCCCATCAGACATCCAGACATTCTAAGATAGGTATTGCTCATTTCGGGAGATGGTTTTATCCGCGAACTTGAGATATAGAGAGACATAGAAAGAAACATCTAGGCGGATCCACTCACTGAGGCTTTTTCTCGAACGCAATAGTTTCGCAAACTGGCTTTGTGCAACTGACTAGTGGAGGAGTTGGGTGTTCGGTATCACACGGGCTGTGAGTATGCGACATCGCAATAATTAGCCTTGAGTGCAAGTGGGAGATTGTTGGAGATAGTGCCCTTAGAGTCAATTATTGGATCACAGGCACGTGATTGCAATGATTGAGGGAGGACCTATCCCGGTATGACAGTCTTACTCGAGATGATAGTATGCTATCTGGTTTACCTTTATCATCGTGTACTGCTTTAGGTGACCTGACAGGTCACTATTGCACGTTGATAGAGCCCCTAGGATTCTTGCTTGGCTGCCAGCAGTATGAGGGCGATCATATAAGTGAGAGCTGGAGTCTATAACACATCCTTAAAAGGTCCCTAGTCGTGGGAGTTTCGAGACAGGGCATCGATTCTCCAGAGTAGACTAGTGTATACAGTCGAGACCCCGACGAGGGGCGGTGGCCGGTCTCACAAGCCACTGGTGTCTGTTGGTTCACCTAAGATGTATACAAGTGCTCATTGGGTTATGAGTACACCGGACAGGACTCGCCGGGAACATGCTAGTTGGTCTTATACCTGACGTCAGATAGCAGTTCCCAGGTGACATGTGTACAGGTTAGTTCATCGACCTGGAGATCGTCATTTGTCTCGTGTGAGTTCCCACTATGCTTTGATTACTATCCTACCACGGCTCAAAGGAGTCGTGCAAACAGGTTTTGGTTGGGTACAGTCCCGAGCCACATGGAGGCAGTGAGCGGATCTTCGGGGGTTTCGTCTCTCCCGGTATTGGGGGTGAGGTCGCGCTGTGTCTAGGAGAGCCATTACACGAAGTCCTTGGCCAAGACAGGAGATTTACTGGTAGGTATTCCAGTAGTATCTCAGGGTGTTCCGGGCTACACTCCGACACGACTTGTACCGCTTTTGGGGGTCTGACTTTTACCAACCCCCTAGGCCCGACATGCGATGCTCATAGACGAACGGACCGGACTGTACGGATATTGTCACTGACAGGCTCAGTAGGGTGTCAGGATGAGTTCGCTCATCGACGTCCCTTTTGGTCAATAGCTGGTGGCCCGTTACGTATTGGCTTATACCTCTGACGTGCTAGTGGTTAAATCCACAGCCATAGTATTGAAGAGTCTTTAGAGTCCACCACACTTTCAGTTACTCAAGCTTTCGGGCGAAACGCTGTAGAGGCCGTATGGAGATATGGCAGGGTCCGATCAGATACGTGCGGTATTGCACGGATCAGGATCGGACGGTTTGTACTAGAGGCCGTTTAGATATATGGCAGTGTTCGATCAGATACGTGCGGTATTGCACGGATCAGGATCGGACGAACAATACTAGCCGGCTTTGTTTTAAGCCGGATCCTAGTTTAGTACAGTGTAGATTTTGTCTCTTTGCATTTGTGTCCGGACGGAATACAGATGCGGGTGTGTATGCACAGTATCGGGGTTTTCCTGTAATTTATTACGGGACCAGTTTTCTGGAGTTGCCAGTTTGCATTCCGTTCCGGCCGGTTTTTCTTTGTTCTTTCCCGGCCGGACTTTTCCGATGGAGGGGGTTATTTGCAATTGTGCAAATAACATTTGAGGAGGGGGTTTCTTGCACTTGTATTCATTATGATAAGCATCTTTTGTTTTTCATCCATAATGTTGCATTAATGGGATTTGAAAGGGTATGGAGTGATAAGTATGGTGAGGTTTACTTTGTTTGTGGTCACCTCTTTTCTTCTCCTACCATCACCTCCCTTCATGCTTGATTTATCCCTCCACCATTCTCACATTTGTAATGGCCGGCCACAATTTTGGAGAGGGGGAGAAAAATGAGAGAGTTTCATCTTTGAGTTTGTGGCATTCTTGATCTCATTTTTCATGCTAGAAAAATGCAAGCACCATTTTTCTTATCTTGATTCCTCCATCTATCAAATGGCAACATCCACTACACCAATACGAGACATGAGTCCTACACATTCTACAGCACATCTTGGGCATGTCGACTTGCCGGCTTCATGCCCGAGTTGTCTCGGTATTGAGGTGGGAGCCCGTAAAAGATACAGACGATGTGGTGCCCTTCCGGCAAGGATGCGACGACCGGAGTTTCCGCGGGAGATCGGGACGATGACGAGAAGACCGGAGGACTCGGATCACTCGGTATATCTCTAACCTGTCTTGTTGGTTGCTAGATCTAGTTTAATGGCCTGATCCGGGGTTTAGTGCGCGGTGGTGCCGGTTTGCTAAGTTCGCAAAATTAAAGTTTATCACCGTTTCCGCATTTGGCCGTCGGATTGACGGCCGGGGAGCCGCCGTGCACTTACATGTTGGGGATTCGTCTTTCCTGGTATTGGGAGTTGATATCGCACAGTGATCGATTGGTCAGGACCATAAGACCTTGGCCAAAGCAGTTGGGATTTACTGATAGGTTGATCAGTAGTTTCCTGGATTGGTCATGAGCCACACCGGCATGACTTATCAGGTTATTAGGGTCTGACGTTCACCACCCCCTAGACCTGGTATGCGATAGTCCTTGACGAAGAGACCGGACTCTACGGATATTGTCACGGATAGGCTCTGTAGGAGTTCGGACGAATTTGCTCGTCGGCCTTCCTTTTCGACAGGTACCTGGGTAACCGTTACGTACAGCTAGTGCCGCTGACGTGCTTGTGGTTAAACCCACTGCCAGAGTACTGTCGAGTATTTAGAGTCCCTCATAGAGGGTTTCGTAGCTTCAGGCGAAACGAGTAGAGGTCGTATTGTTTTACGACAGGGTTCGATCACATATGTGTACTTGTGTGCGTGTGATGTTCTAGCGGACTATACTAGATGGCTTTGGTTTAAGCCGGATCTTAGTATATGATTATTGGATTAGCTTCGTCTCATTGTATTCGTATTTCTCGAAACACGGATGCGGGTATGTATATATGGATGAGAGGGGCTAAAGAAGGAGACTTCTCATTAGGGTTTTGATCATTGACTTGGTCAAAACACATATGAGAAAAGAAAAGATTATGTTATTTTTGATAAATGATAATTGTATTTGGCATGGTTACTTGGATTGACCTTTTGACTTGGCTTGACTTATTGACCATAGATATTTTGATGAGATATTTTTGACCAAGATATTTTTGTCAAATATTTTCAAGCCTTGGTTGTTGGTCATATATAAGATAACCATTTCATTTTCTATTATCATTATCACAAATACTTTCTCTTTCTTCAAGCTAGCTCTCTCCTTCTTCCTTTCTCAAACCCTAGTGTATCATGAGTTGATAATCAAGGGTTAATGAGACTAAGCCACTCTAATCACACTCTACTCACTCTAGTCTACTTAGATTAGCAAGCTAAGTATTCTAGTTATCTCAAATTAGAGATTTAGCTCAAGGTTGGAGCTCTCGGGTGGATCATCATTGACACAAGGAAGCCGGAGTTCAAGAATGATCCATACATCTATCGAGGAGCTTAAGGAGAGGATCGAAGACCCGAAGGACTTGGTTTCTTTAGGTATACATTCTACCATAGTAGATAGAACTCTAAAATTGCTAACTAGGTTTAGTGTAAAGATCCGGTTTAGTGTTAACCTAGCGCCAAAGTTTTGTATCGTCTTAAAATTTTTGTTCCGCATTTGACCACGGAAATTGGCCGAGGCGCTAGTGTAACCCTTCATGGTATTAGAGCCAGCCTATAAACCCTAGTTTAGCAAGTTTAAACAATGTTAAAACAACGAAACCGAAACGACTCCGTAACACTGAAATCCAAACTGCAGTTTCTGTTGAATTTTTAAAAGCTTCAAAAAAAATTTTAAACAACTGAAGAGTGAACTTTACATTGTGAAATGAACACTAACCAAAAACAACACAATTCTGGAACATTTTGGCCGGCCACATACTGGAAAAATCTAGCCTCCTCGGAATTCTTACTGCAGAATGTGTCGTGCTTTGGTCTGTGGTCTTGTCTCTTGTAGTTTGGTTTTCTGGTGTTTGTTTTTTGCCCAAATTTGATTATCTGTTGTTTTCTGTACGGGGCAATTTGGAGTGTTTCAAAGTCATTATATTTGACATTATTTAACAATTTACAGTACATTCACTTTTATCTGCGACCATGAATATCACTTGATCGGTAAACTCGTCTGATTGCTATATGTTCTTTTAGACGGGTTTGCGAACGTGACATTCGCGTTAATGTTTTGTGCTTATGCTGTGTTTGTGGTTGGATAGTCGTGATGGATAGCATGTGGTGCAATGTTAGTGGTACAGATTATATTCATTTGTACATTTGATATTACGGGGCGAGCATCCGACATGTGGACTGCCGTCTTTGCCGGATTGTATATTATTTTGGGGCACGACCGGGTTGAGGTCGATGCCACCGTTTGTACATATTATTTTCTTTTTCTTTACTAGGATTACCCCATGGTAGAGTGCATGAATAGCCGGGTTCTAGAAGGCAACAAGCCCGCATCTCATGGGGTTGAGACGGAAGGGGCTTCATTCTAGAATTGGTGGGCTATTCACCGCACTCGTAAGGGGTATAGTTTGACCCACGGAGGGGCGCCCAAGTTACTAGATTTCGTGAAGTGTTGGGTGGCCCATTCACTTTGTTGAAGGGGCTGCCTCGCTTCTGGGATTGGCGGGTAACTTGCCGCGCTCGTAGGGGTCCAGGTTTTCATTGCACAGGCTATCCACATGACCAAGAACGTCATGTTTTATTTGCGGCTCAAATGAAACCCCGGGCTCCAAGATTATCCAACATTCTGTATAATTGGCTGTGATTCTGTGATATTGCTTATTATCATGCCTGGGACGAATGTTATATATACTTATATATATACTAGTAGATGTTGTATATATTTTGCACCCGCGCTAGTCCAGCCCCCGCTTTGTCGTTAGTTAAGTAACCTAACATGTGATGACGGGGCCCAGTGGCGAATGCGGATGTCATATACGTATATTGTATTTTCGTTCTTTTCTGGTGTGATAGGATTAAAATGATGGGACCGCATTGATTTTGATTAATGCAAGAAAATATACCTAAAAGATGTTGTTGGAACAGATTTCGAAAAACTGACATTACAGACGTTCTCTTTTGCTTTGCACAGTGGTATTCAGTAATGAATATCCAGCACGTCATTCGACGAGGCAAGGGCTGAGATCCCATCATCAGGAGTGACCCCTTGCGTAAAGGTTTGCGTCATCATAATAACTTCACTATAGTCGATTATTTTTGCTTTGTATCGTGGTATTCAGTTTAGAATATGCTGCACCTCATTCAACGAGGAAAATGCCGAGATCCCTTCATAGGGAGTGACCTTTTTAGCAAAAGTTTTCGCCACTATATATTTGTAAAACTACTCAGGTTGCTTCGATGATATCAAGTTCATTACGTTAACAGATTTTTCGCCAAAAACCTAGCCGCAGCCCTCCGTCATTTCGGATGAGTTGTACTTAGTATTCGTGCTGTGTTTGTTGGCCTTTGTCAAGGCGTAGTGTACGGTAGCTAGATATTGCTTGTTTGTTGCATATTAAGATGAGATTATCTAGGACAGTCGTACAGCCTTGTTGGCCTTTGTCATGGGTATGTATGGGTGGGTCTAGATTAATCCTGGATAATGACGGGTTGAACTTGACTAGTGGATTATGATTTGTTGGCCTTTGTCAAGTTCATAAACCGCTAGAGGTAAAAACCACATCGGGAGTTTCAAACATACAGGAAACTTGCAGATTCAGTATACCTTCTGGAGTTTGGTGACTAGAATGGATTCCATCTGGTGCATCACATAATGATAGTTGGATCCCGATCCTACTGATGAGTAGGATTACTCTCGGGAGATTATTTCACTTAACAATCAATGCTATAAACCAAGTAGGTGTCTAGAAAGGTGTTAGCTGGGCTACGCCTCTAGGGAAAAGAGGTTATGTAATTAAGGAACTTCGTGAAAGCGTTGGAAAACCTCCCTCGAAGCACCAACACTGGCCTGGCTGAAAGGTTAAGCAAGTATTGTGACGTGCGATTAATCTTGACTAGTTCTTCTTTTAAGGTTTGAAGAAGAATTTGAGGAAATAGTGGGAGCCATCCTGGTTAGATAAATTAATTACCAATCTAATCTTGCAAGAGCGCACGCTGAGTGTTTCTTTCTCTCTCTCTCCAGGTAGCAACCATTTCACACCCTAATCAAGATAATAAAATGTATCGCTTGGCCGATCCGAATTCTTATTCGGGGCTGGGAAACGACAGTTCGGCTCTAACTTATGACAACAGTCATAAGTATGAGCAAGGGAAAGAGGATTGTATGTATTCCAAAGAAACCCAATTGAAGAAGAGGCATACTAATGCATCTACTTCAGGTGTACTTGTAATTGAGAACTGTTTTTCGCTCAGTCCTACCTCCTAGGAACTAGATACCGGGTCAGGATCTCATATCTGTAATTTATTGCAGGGACTGAGAAAAAGTAGGATAGTTGGGCCTGGTGATATGTCCCTCAGGGTAGGGAACGGAGCACAAGTTAATGCTGCAGCCGTCGATGAATATCATCTAGTGTTGCCAAATGGCAATATTATGATTTTGAACAATTGCTATTATGTACCTTCTGTTGGGATTCCTCAGCACCTCTACTAGGGTTTGCAAGTAAAACACATGCCACAATAAAATTTTTAGGGTGCTAAGTAATCTATAACCTAAATCAAACTAGAAGTTTTAGGGTAACAAAGAAGTATCATATACAAAATCAAGTGTCTAACACTAAATGAAAGTGAATACAACCTTTGTAGACCTCCTTACTAGACTCCTTGGATCGACTTGAGTTTGCACAGGCTTGCTTGAGATCTTCCTTGTCCACGATGATCCACCCGGGGCTCCTTTTCACAAGCTACAAGCTTCACTTGATCTAGGAAGAAGATGAAGCTAACACTCTAATCTAGTGGGCTATACTAAAGTAGAATGGTGATGTGGGTTGTGTGATCACTTAAAAACCTTTCCTTTTTTTATATATTTCACTCACTCAAGAAAAGATAGTGAGCTTTGAGGAAGAAGAAGGAGGAGAATGAAAATGCTAGAGCTCTTTTCTTTTGTGATAAAAAATAAATGAAAATGAGAAGAGATAATATATATCATAGTCTCTCTCTCATCCAACCATAGTCAATAAATATCTAGATATTTTATCATTGAGTTAAAACCCAAATGTAAATTAATCTATGGTTAATTAGTAGGTGAAGTGTGGTCAAGTCTAAACAAATATCAACCATGAATTAATCTAATTTCTTTCCTCAAATAATAAAATACATAGATATTTTATACCATGTGAGTCTTGCATTCCCATCTCCACTATATCAACAACCATGATAAGTATGTATACATGTATGTGTGCATACACATCAACATGTGTACATACACCCATTCATGCATGCATGTAAATAGAAAAGGTTTTAAATGAAAAAGCTAATGGTCAATATTAAACCAACACTTGATTTAATAACCCGGTCGTATCACATACGACCTGACCAATAGAAAATTCCAGATTGCAATGCGGTATCACATACTCGCATTTAATCAAGCAACCGCGCATATCCCCATATGCACCCCACATCGTTTCGCCTGAGCTAGGTAACCCCATTGTGGGACTCTAAGACTCGTCAATACGCTAGCAGTAGGCAGTGATCACATACCCACAAACCATCAGCGGCACCAACAGTGCGTAACAGCTCCTAGGTATTGAACGATCAGAAGAAAAACAGGTGAGCCTGAAAAAACTCCTGTCAAGCCAACCGGCAGCACTTACCGTACAGTCTGGTCTCTTCGTCAGATATGCTGCATATCGAGTCTATGGATGGCAACGTTGACCCCAATAACTCAATAAGTCGTGCCGATGAATGGTCTATAACAGATCGAGAAACTACTGATAACATTTATCAGTAAATCTCAACAGCCCTGGCCTGGGACTTACTGATATAGCCAACCGCGCACAGCGCAATATCAACCCCAATACCGGAAGAGACGAAACCCCTCCTATCGCTCATTGCCTCCATGTGTCTCGGGACTGTACCCAAAAGCCACCTGTTTGCATGACTCAGTAGAGCCGTGGTAGGGTGGAAATCAAAGTATAGTGGGAGAACACATGAGACTCTATGACGATCTCGGGTCTACAGACTAACCTGTACCAGTGTCACCTGAGAACTGCTATCCGACGATAGATATAATACCATATAGGAGTTCTCGGTGAGTCCGTCCAGTATGCCCAGTCTCCACTGAGCACCCGCATACGATCTCGATATCAAACATCAATGGATATGGGAACATCCATCGCCCATCTCATGGGTCTAGTGTCGTATATGCTAGTCTACTCTGGAATATCGATGCCCCGTCTCGATATACCCACGACTAGGGATATTTCAGGATATGCTTGTAAACTACACATGTCCCACTAGTATGATCTGCATCATAATCACAGTAGTCAAGCAAACATCCTTAGGGCTTTATCAACATGTACAAATGAATAAAAGCATGATCATGTGAACATGTCAGATAAAGAGTAACTAGATAGCATACTATCATGTCTTGCAAGAATGTCATCTCTCTCTCTCTATATATATATACATGTATAAATACATCCACTATCATATAATGGCCTCTAGGGCATACATATATCCAACAATCTCCCACTTGCACTAAGGCCAGTTATTGGCGTATCTCATACCCAACATCTCAAAAAGTCGCTCATGCTGCGGCTGAGGGAGGGCCTTGGTGAGTAGATCCGCGGTGTTATTCTTTGTGTCTACTCTTCTAATCTCGATCTCGCGGCGATCAATTATCTCCCGGATCAGATGAAAACGCCTCAGGATGTGTCTGGACCGCTGATGGGACCTGGACTCCTTGGCTAACGCCATAGCCCCATTATTATCACAATACAATATTATTGGATCAATAATGGTTGGAACTACTCCTAGCTCCGAGAAGAACTTCCTCATCCAGACGGCTTCCTTGGCGGCTTCATTTGCAGCAATGTACTCAGCTTCCATCGTAGAGTCTGCAACTGTATCCTGTTTGGAACTCTTCCAACCCACCTCCCCTCCATTGAGGGTAAATACAAATCCAGAGATAGATTTGCTGTCGTCCTTATCACTCTGGAAGCTCGAATCGGTAAAGGCCTCCATTTGGAGATCTCCGTTACCATACACCAAGAACAATTCTTTAGTCCTTCGCAAGTACTTAAGAATATTCTTCACAGCTGCCTAGTGATTCTCCCCTGGGTTGGATTGATACCTGCTTACTACACCAAGCGCATAAGCTACATCAAGGCGTGTACATAACATCGCTTACATTATAAATCCTACGGCTGAAGCATAGGGTATAATGCTCATGCGAGCTCACTCTTCATCGGTCTTTGGGCAAAAGTCCTTGGAGAGAGTGACTCCATGGCATGCGGGTAAGGCACCCCTCTTGGAGTCTTCCATACTAAATCTTTTTAGGATGGTGTTGATGTACCTGGCATTGGACAATCCCAATAACCTTTTGGATCTATCCCTATAGATCCAAATTCCCAGTATGTATGTGGCATCACCCAGGTCCTTCATGGAGAACCTTTGTGATAAGAAAGATTTGACCGACTGTAGCATAGGAATATCATTTCCTATCAGAAGAATGTTATCCACGTACAATACGAGGAATGTGACAGCTCTCCCTACAGCCTTCTTATAAACACAAAGTTCATCTAGATTTTTGATGAAATAAAACTCTTTGATAACATAATCAAAATAGATGTTCCAACTCCGTGATGCTTTCTTCAATCCATAAATAGATTTAAGCAATCTACATGCTTTCTCGCTGCTCCCACTGTCAATGAAGCCCTCTGGCTGATCCATATAAACGCATTCTTCTAAATCACCATTCAGAAATGCAGTTTTAACGTCCATCTGCCAGATTTCATAGTCGTAGTGAGCAGCAATAGCAAGTAGGATCCGAATGGATTTAAGCATGGCTACGGGAGAAAAAGTTTCGTCATATTCCAGACCTGGTCTTTGACGAAAACCCTTCGCCATAAGTATTGTCTTGCCTTATAGGTCTCCACCTGCCCATCTACACCAATCTTTCTTTTAAAGATCCATTTGCACCCTACGGGTTTTATCTCAAAGGGTATAACGTCCAAAGTCCATACTTTTTTGGTATACATAGACTCCATTTCAGATCTCAAGGCATCCAGCCACTTCATAGAGTCTCCACTCGTGATAGCTTACTGAAAACTGGTAGGATCATCATCCTCCATGATACAATCTTCTTTATCACCATCAATGAGGAAACCGTAGTACCTCTCCGGTGGGTGAGAAGTCCCACCAGATCTATAGAGTAGTTGAGGTTCATTATTTTCTGTTGCAACAGCCGGTTCAACCAAGTCGTCATTTGTAACTTGTGTTTCTAGAACTTCTTCTAGGTCTACCATATTGCCATTAGTGTTCGTAACAAACTCATTTTCTAAAAATGCGGCATTCCGAGAAACAAACACCTTTTGTTCCTCCTTGTGGTAGAATAGATATCCATATGAATTCTTTGGATATCCCACAAATTTACACATGACTGACCGTGTCTCGAGTTTGTCCAGATTTTGCTTTTTAATATAGGCCGGACAACCCCAAATCTTAAATCGCTTAAGAGATGGTCTCTTCCCATACCATTGTAAGTCCACAGTAGCGCCCCGGCCGTCAATCCGACGCCGAAATGCGGAAACGAAAAACATTTCTATAAACTAGAAACCGGCACCACCGCACACAAAAATCCCTGATCGGACCATTAACCTAACTCTAGCAAACAAGAATAAGAGTAGAGAAGCTATACGAAGCGATCCGTGTCCTTCGGTCTTCGCCACCACTCCGATCTCCTCGCGGAATCTCCGGTCGTCATCTCCTCGTCGAAACGGGCACCACATCACCGGGTTCTTTTACGGGCTCCCACCTCTGGACCGAGGCAACTCGGGCACGAAGTTGGCGAGCCAACGTGCCCAAGGAATGCTGTAGGCAAGTGTAGAATCGTATGTCTCATTGGGGTTTTGAAGTTTCCTTTGGATGGAGGGAAATAATGAACAATGGAGATGAACTTTGGTGTATCAAAAATGAGTTGATAATTTCCCCACTCACCAAAATGAATCTCTCTCTTCTCCTTTTTCAAAGTGGCCGGCCCCTAATCATCAAATGGAGGAGGGAAAAATCAAAACCAAGAGGGGAGGTGAGTGTAGGAAAGGAAATGGTGACCACACCCCAAAAGAAAGCCTTACATCAACTCTCATTCTTTCCTATCTCATTTAATGCAAAGGAAGAGACTAAAAAAGAATCTCATCATGAAGCCACAAATTTACAAAGGACCCCATCCATAAATACTAATTTGCACAATTGCAAATTAACCCCTCAATCGGAAAAATCCGGCCGTGAAGGAACAAAGTAAAGCTGGCCGGAACGTAATGCAAATTGGCAACTTCAGAAAACTGATCCCGTAATAAATTACGGGAAAACCCCGCGACTGTATATACATACCCGCATTTGTATTCCTACTGAATACAAATGCAAAGAGACAAAATCTATACTGTACAATACTAAGATCCGGCTTAAACCAAAGCCCACTAGTAAAATCCGTCCGATCACGATCCGTGCAATACCGCACGTATCAGATCAAACCCTTCCATATCTCCATATGGCCTCTACAACGTTTCGTACGAAACTTGAGAAACTGGTCTGTAGGGGACTCTAAAGACTCGTCAATACATTGGCTGTGGATTTAACCACTAGCACGTCAGAGGTATTAGCCAATACGTAACGGGCTACCAGCTATTGACCAAAAGGGACGTCTGTGAGCGAACTCATCCTGACACCCTACTGAGCCTGTCAGTGACAATATCCGTACAGTCCGGTCCGTTCATCTATGAGCATCGCATGGCGGGCCTAGAGGGTTGGTAAAAGTCAGACCCCCAAAAGCGGTGCAAGTCGTGTCGGAGTGTAGCCCAGAACACCCTGAGATACTACTGGAATACCCACCAGTAAATCTCCTTCCTAGGCCAAGGACTTTCATGTACTGGCTCTCCTAGACACAGCGTGACCTCACCCCTAATACCGGGAGAGACGAACCCCTGCAGATCCTCTCACTGCCTCCATGTGGCTCGGGACTATACCCAACTAATACCTGTTTGCACGTCTCCTTTGAGCGTGGTAGGGTAGAAATCAAAGCACAGTGGGAACTCACACGAGACAAATGACGATCTCAGGTCGATGAACTAACCTGTACATATGTCACCAGGGAACTGCTATCTGACGTCTGGTATAATCCCAACTAGCAGGTTCCCGGCGAGTCCTGTCCGGTGTACTCATAACCCAATGAGCACCTGTATACATCTTAGGTGAACCAACTGACACCAGTGGCTTGTGAGACCGGCCACCGCCCCTCGTCGGGGTCTCGACTGTATACACTAGTCTACTCTGGAGTATCGATGCCCTGTTTCGAAACTCCCACGACTAGGGACCTTTTAAGGATGTGCTTATAGACCCCAGCTCCCACGTATATGATCGCCCTCATACTGCTGGTAGTCAAGCAAGAATCCTAGGGGCTCTATCAACGTGCAATAGTGATCTGTAAGGTCATCTAAAACAGTACACGATGATAAAGATAAACCAGATAGCATACTATCATCTTGAGTAAGACTGTCCTACTGGGACAGGTCCTCCCTCAATCATTGCAATCACGTGCCTGTGATCCAATAATTGACTCTGAGGGCACTATCTCCAACAATCTCCCACTTGCACTCAAGGCTAATTATTGCGATGTCGCATACTCACAGCCCGTGTGATACCGAACACCCAACTCCTCTACTAGTCAGTCTCACAATGCTCATTTGCGAAACTATTGCGTTCGAGGAATAGCCTCAGTGAGTGGATCCGCTGTGATGTTTCTTTCTATATCTCTTTTTATCTCAAGTTCGCGGAGAAACCCATCTCCCGAAACGAGCAATACCTGTCTTAGAATATCTCTGGATATCTGATGGGACCTAGCTCATACATGAACTCCAAATCCAAACTTCTTAGATTGTATCGTCAACTGAACTTAATCAGTATCCTGCGCCATCCTTCCCTTAGTATCCACCTGGACCACTTGTCCAAAATACTGCCCCTCGTCAGAGGGAAAACTATAACTCTGACAACCTCTCTGTCATCCAGGTCACCTTGGAAGTCTGGAATGATAACTGTCTCCCGAAGGAGAATGCTGTTATCATATCCCTAGAAATCCCACTTATGTTCAAAAACTGCTTCCGATCGTTTTTCCAGAATTGGATTAATATCAACTTATTGCACCTACTGCAAAAACAACATCTGGTGTGGTACTTGACATCTCATGATTGACTCAATTGCCTAAGCAAGTGATCTGCCAATCATGCACATCCCTCTCCCCTTTAGTCTGTAAGACACCTTTAGAGAGGGTGACTCCATCACCAGCAGGTATACTACCGTGCCAGGAGTCGTCCATTCTAAAAACTCTTAGAATGCTGTCTAAGTACCCTGATTGGGAAACCACCCAAATCTAGATCTAAAACCATAGGTCCAGTAACCAGAATGTCTGATATTATATCCAAATCTCATGTGGAGAAACCACTGTGTGACAACCAAAGTATAACCGATCGTAGTATAGGAATATCACTTCCTACTCTGTGTATGTCATCCAAATACCAGGACATCACACCCTACTACCTTCTTAACAGATCCATCCCCTATTCTGATGAAGTCAAACCTATGACCGTCACGTCAGAAATAGATGATCTATCTCCGCTATATCTGCTTTAGCCTATAAATAGACATAAGCCACTTGTCCACTATGCTTCCGCTGCTCCCACTGACCACGACAATCCTCTGGTAGAGTCATATAGATGTACACTTCTAAAGCCAGTTTAGAACGACGCTATACTCATCCTCCTGCCGGGTCTCACAGTCTGGAACAACAGCATTGGCAAGGGTAAACAAGAACCTCCCTGCCACCGTCTTTGAGCATACCGAAGTACCTCTCGAGCGTCTGAGGATACCCACCATATCTGCGGAGTGGCCAATGGAATGTCAAACCAGATTGAATCTTTAGGTTCTTATCAAATCTTCAGTAATCGTTTGCGGTTCTGGAATCACTTCCAGTTCTACCATACTCCCACTACTGATTTCTGAAAAAATCCATTTTTATTAAAACTGTGTCGAGTCAAGAACAATATCACTATTGATCATCCAGATGGTAGAAAATCGACCCTCGTTATAGCCCGGGTCAACCCACAAACAGCCATTACAGAAACGTGCCTTGAGTTATCCAGAGTCTGGTTTTATGCATAAGACAGACAACTCCCCGTACCTCAACATCGTTAAGATATGAACTGTTCTATATCCAATATAGAAACAGAGGCACTAATTTAATTGAACCAGATTCAAATCATGCAGCTGTCTCCAGTGCATGTCAACTAAATGTAAGGAGGCCGATCAGCGTTACTCAACTTAGGAACACTTCCAATTATGAGTAACCTGAAAGAGAAGTAAGTTCTCTTAACCATTACTATCAACTGAATACCATATACAAGTATCTACATCTTCGATCACCTTGAAGAATCCTGATACTTGCAATACCTGGTTCTTTACTTTACTCTTATACCTATAACTTCTCAAGACTCAGACCTTGTGTTTCTATGAAACACTTGTCTAAGAACTAGAGAAGTCATAAGTAAACCGAATATAGTACAAGGACCAACTCCTCTGTCCTAATGGACACTGGACAACATACAATACTCTGTATAAGTCCCTTGAGTCTAATAACTCATTCCCTGTGTGTCGTAGGTTGAAAACAGTACTTATGGTTAAGATGAATTACACCGCTGTTCAATGCTCCTTACCTAACCATCCACTGATATAGGTAAATGTCATAGACATAATTTCAAAAAGGTATATCTCACTCTATAAAAATAGACGTACAGATATATCAATTTAAAATTGGTGTATAACAGCGGATATTCAAAACTATATATTTGCCGTCCGGCAAACAACCCAGGTGACTTCCTCAAATATCACCAATTACAACGAATTCCGATACAATGAGGATGATCACCCAATTCCCAATAACTTACTCCCACTCATCATCTGTAAAACCATACAGATGTGAGAATCATACCTGGTAAATACATACCTTGGAGCAAGGGTTAATTGGGAAATCAGTTTTCCATTAACAGTACACAGTGAAAATGAAACATTAAAATGTTTCGATGGGGTATCCGGGTATTCCTAGTAATGCCTCTTCCATTATCCAGATTCATAACTACAACTGTATATTTCTTTGCCATCTCTCCAAATCCCTTTATATGTCTTTAGTCATTACCTTATGCGCACCCCTTTAGGCCAAATGGTTTTCTTCCTTCCCTACCGTTCGGCACCAGCCTATGGTTTGGAAGAAGACTATCCAATAAGCATAATGGGTGTACTGTCCTAATCCTAGGAGCACTCGCAACCGGAGAGAAGGTAAAGATAAAAGACAACCGAATAAACCTTATTCTTATTTCTCCTGAACCAGAATCCATCCCCGAACTGGAACAAGTTCTTTTCGAGTTCGTATATAACCATACGATGGAGTATCCAAATAACTGTGGATTTTCGTAGTGATACGGAGTGTCCTGGAGAAATACAAAGGTGAAGTGGGAGTGGTAATGAAATACTTGGTTTGGTCGTGAATAGCAGTCGCAATTTACTTTGCCCTCCTTCTAATCCCTTTCTTTGTCTTAACTTAATACCTTCTGTACACCGTTTAGGCTATTTGCTTTTCTTCATTCCCTACCGGTTTGCACCAGCCTAAGGTTTGGAAGAAGACTATCCAATTTGCGTAATAGGTGTACTATCTCCTAAACCAAGGAGTACTCGCAACCTGAGAGAAGGTAAATGGAAAAGACAACTGAATAGTCCTATTCGTTTTCTCCAGAACCGGAAACCATCCTCGAATAAATTCCTTCGAGTTCGTATATAACCATACGATGGTTTTGTCCAATGGAAGTGGACGTTCGTAGTAATACGGGGTGTCTTAGAGAAAAGGGTAAAAATAGGAGTGGCAATGAGGTTTGCAACTCAGACAATCCAAAAGCCAGTGTATAAGAAGGTTCGGTTAATTTTGGTCACTGAGTCATAGTCTAGGGTCGGGTCATGGTCGCTGCCAAAGAGAGAGAGAAAAGAAACACTCAGCGTGCACTCTAACCTAGATCAGAATGGTTATCACTTTATCTAATCAAGAAACCTCCCACTGTAACGTCAAATTCTTCCCCAAACCTGAAAGAAGAATTAGTCGGGATCACCCGAGGAGTAAACCAACTCATCAGTGGGAATCGGGATTCAACCATCATCGCATGATAACGTGACGGAATCCGCTCACGTTATCACACTCCAGAAGGTATGCGCATATCTGGCAAGTTTCAGTTTCTTTAGAAACACCCGATGTGATTTTTGCCCCAAGCTCTTATGACCTTGACGAAGGTCAACAAATCATAAGTCACATGTCAAGTTCTACCCGTCATTGTCCAGATTAATTTGAACCCACCCGTACAAGCCCTTGACGAAGGTCAACAAGGCTATACGACTGTCCCAAACCAACGCATCTATCTATGCAGCAGAAAAGTAACAAGCAGCTACCATACACTATGCCTTGACGAAGGTCAACAAACATAGCATGAATACTTCGTGCTACCCGTCTGAAACGACGGAGGCTTACGAATGGTTTCTGGAGAAAAACCTTTAACGTAATGAATTTGATATCGTTGATGGAACTGGATAACTTTGTAAAAATATAGTGACGAAAACCTTTGCTAAAGAGGTTACTCCCGGTGAAGGGATCTCGGCTCTTTCCCCGTGGAATGAGGTGCAGGATATTCCAACTGAATACCACGATGCAAACCAAAAGCAAATGACTATAGTGAAGTTATTGCCCTGACGCAAACTTTTGTCCAAGGGGTCACTTCCGGTGAAAGGATCTCGGCCCTTGCCTCGTCGGCTGAGGAGCAGGATATTCCAACTGAATACCACTGTACAAAACAAAAGTGAACGTCCTTGCAATAACAGCTTTTTGAAAAAATATTCCAACAACATCAGAATAGGTTTGTTTAGCTTGCATTGATCCGAATCAACGCAGTCGCATCAATTGATCACACCACAAAAGAACGAAAATAATGATGTACGTATATGCCATCCGCATTCGTCACTGGGTCCCGTCATCACCCGTTAGGTTACTTAACTAACGACAGAGCGGGGACTGGACTAGCGTGGATGCAAAACATATACAACATCTACTAGTATATATATCAATATATAATATTCGCTCAAGGCGTGATAAAATGCAACATCACAGAAATATAATAAGCATCACAGAACAATACAGATATCTGGGATCCCAGGGTTTCATAGAGCCGCCACTGAAACCCGACGTTCCCCTGGTCGTGTGGATAGCCTGTGCAATGAAATCCTAGTCCCCTCAAGTTACCCGCCAAAACCTTAAGTGAGGCAGCCCCCTTCAACAACGTGAATGGACCACCCAGCACTTCACGGAATCCGGTAACTTAGGCACCCTTCCTTGGACCAACCTGTACCCCCTACGAGTGCGGCGAACAGCCCGCCAATTCTAGAGTAAAGCCCCTTCCGTCTCAACGCCATGAGATGCGGGCTCATTGCCCTCTAGAACCCGGCTATCCGTGCACCCCTCCATGGGGTAAAGCTAGTACAGAAAGTAAAATATACATTCAACGGGTACATCGACCTCGACCCGGTCGTGCCCCAAAAGAATAATATACAAACAGGCAGTGACGGCAGTCCACATGTCGGATGCTCGCCCCGCAATATCAAATGTACATATAAAACGAAAACTGTACTACCATTGCATCCAGGCTATCCCCCACAACGAATCCACAATATCACAGCACAACACAGAACATCAACGTGAATGTCACGTTCGTAAATCCGTCTAAAAGGGCTATAGCAGTTAGACAGGATTTACCGATCAAATGACATTCACGGTCGCAGATATAATGTAAATACTATGAACTAACATGTTTAAAATTTTTGATCGATCAAATTTACCGAAGTGGGCCCCATGCACTACTGTAGCACTCAAAGAAAATCTGGGCCCAAACAAAACATTCCAAAAACCCTATTTCCATGTATAAAGCCCTCTTTAAAATTTTGGCACAGCGTTGACTTTTTACCACCGCGGAACCGCGGCCAAACCAGAGGTTTGGCCGCGTTTCCACGGTCGTACTGAAGCGACACCTCACCAAATTTTTGCAGAACGCTTATAATTCCCTGCGCATGTTTCTGCAACACCCTGAAAAATTTTTAGAGCCAAAACAAATTTCGACAGAAACATATGCAATGAAAATGCAGTTTTGGGATAAATGTTCGATCGAAGTTTTAAACTCGCTAGAGCAAGCTATACTAGATTAATGGCGTGGCTCTGATACCAGTGTAAGTGCACGGCGGCGCCCCGGCCGTCAATCCGATACCGGAATGCGGAAACGAAAAACCTTTCTATAAACTAGAAACCGGCACCACCACGCACAAAAATCCTGGATCGGACCATTAACCTAACTCTAGCAAACAAGAATAAGAGTAGAGAAGCTATACCAAGCGATCCGTGTCCTTCGGTCTTCGCCTCCACTCCGATCTCCTCGCGGAATCTCCGGTCGTCGCCTCCTCGTCGAAACGGGCACCACATCGCCGGGTTCTTTTATGGGCTCCCACCTCTGGACCGAGGCAACTTGGGCATGAAGTTGGCGAGCCGACGTGCCCAAGGAATGCTGTAGGCAAGTGTAGAATCATATGTCTCTTTGGGATTTTGAAGTTGCCTTTGGATGGAGGGAAATAATGAACAATGGAGATGAATTTTGGTGTATCAAAAATGAGATGATAATTTCCCCACTCACCGAAATGAATCTCTCTCTTCTCCGTTTTCAAAGTGGCCAGCCCTGAATCGTCAAATGGTGGAGGGAAAAATCAAAACCAAGAAGGGAGGTGAGTGTAGGAAAGGAAATGGTGACCACACCCCAAAAGCAAGCCTCACATCAACTCTCATTCTTTCCTATCTCATTTAATGCAAAGGAAGAGACTAAAAAAGAATCTCATCATGAAGCCACAAATTTACAAAGGACCCCCTCCACAAATACTAATTTGCACAATTGCAAATTAGCCCCTCCATCGGAAAAATCCGGCCGTGAAGGAACAAAGGAAAGCTGGCCGGAACGGAATGCAAACTGGCAACTTCAGAAAACTGATCCCGTAATAAATTACGGAAAAACCCCGCGACTGTATATACATACCCGCATTTGTATTCCCACTGAATACAAATGCAAAGAGACAAAATCTACACTGTACAATACTAGGATCCGGCTTAAACCAAAGCCCGCTAGTAAAATCCGTCCGATCACAATCCGTGCAATACCGCACGTATCTGATCGAACCCTGCCATATCTCCATACGGCCTCTACAGCGTTTCGCCCGAAACTTGAGAAACTAGTCTGTGGGGGACTCTAAAGACTCGTCAATACGTTGGCTGTGGATTTAACCACTAGCACGTCAGAGGTATTAGCCAATACGTAACGGGCTACCAGCTATTGACCAAAAGGGACGTCTGTGAGCGAACTCATCCTGACACCCTACTGAGCCTGTCAGTGACAATATCCGTATAGTCCGGTCCGTTCGTCTATGAGCATCGCTTGGCGGGCCTACGGGGTTGGTAAAAGTCAGACCCCCAAAAACGGTACATGTCGTGTCGGAGTGTAGCCCAGAACACCCTGAGATACTACTGGAATACCTACCAGTAAATCTCCTGCCTTGGCCAAGAACTTTCATGTACTGGCTCTCCTAGACACAGCACGACCTCACCCCCAATAACGGGAGAGACGAACCCCTGCAGATCCGCTCACTGCCACCATGTGGCTCGGGACTGTACCCAACTAAAACCTGTTTGCACATCTCCTTTGAGCATGGTAGGGTAGTAATCAAAGCACAGTAGGAACTCACACGAGACAAATGACGATCTCAGGTCGATGAACTAACCTGTACACATGTCACCAGGGAACTGCTATCTGACGTCTGGTATAATCCCAACTAGCAGGTTCCCGGCAAGTCCTGTCCGGTGTACTCATAACCCAATGAGCACCTGTATACATCTTAGGTGAACCAACTGACACCAGTGGCTTGTGAGACCGGCCACCGCCCCTCGTCGGGGTCTCGACTGTATACACCAGTCTACTCTGGAGTATCGATGCCCTGTCTCGAAACTCCCATGACTAGGGACCTTTTAAGGATGTGCTTATAGACCCCAGCTCCCATGTATATGATCGCCCTCATACTGCTGGTAGTCAAGCAAGAATCCTAGGGGCTCTATCAACGTGCAATAGTGATCTGTAAGGTCACCTAAAACAGTACACGATGATAAAGATAAACCAGATAGCATACTATCATCTTGAGTAAGACTGTCCTACTGGGACAGGTCCTCCCTCAATCATTGCAATCACGTGCCTATGATCCAATAATTGACTCTGAGGGCACTATCTCCAACATCTAACAGACGCCAAATACGGAACAAAAAATTTTACAACTGGCGCTATCGCGTACTATAACCCGGATCTACCATTAAAGCTAAACTAACAAAATACAAAGTGGGTAGAACTTTTATACCGAATGATCCGAGTCCTTCGGTCTTCAACCATCATCCCACGCTTTGTTGCGGCTACTCCGATCTCCTGAATCTCCAGTCTTCTCGTCCAGGTTGCACCACGTCGACGGATCTTTAAACGGGCTCCCGCCTCTGAACCGAGGCAACTCGATCGTCAAGTTTGCTAAAAGAGACGACCAAGATGATGTAGAGAATGAGTAGAACACTTTGTCTCATTACGTCCAAAGCTATGGACGAACGGTTAATGAAGTTGCCTTTTGAATTGAATGGAAATGATAAATGGATCACATCTAATTTCTATGCACCAAAACTTATATCTTTTTTCAATCAAAAAACCATGCTTCTCATATGAGAGGGGGCCGACCATGATATAGAGAGGAAGGGGTGAGTGTAGGAGCTAGGAGGTGACCACAAGAATAAATGAGATGATGATTCACCTTAACACTTTGTATGAACACATTAATGAACAAATGAATCATCAAGCCTAGTCACCATCCTAGTCATCAAGCATTTAATGAACAAATGAGTCATGAAGCCTAGTCACCATCCTAATCATCATCTAGAAACTTCTAGATGCATGACTCACCCCCATGACTCACCCAAGTGACGAAAAGATAAATCCGTATTCAACCGAATGTTAAATACGGCTGATAGAAAACTGGAAACTGGCAACTTCTAAAAGTGATCCTGAAACGAATTTCAGGATAACCCCGTATCAGTATAAACATACCCGCATTTGTATTACGACGGAATACAAATGCAACTTAGACAAAGATATTATATCTACACAGTATAATACTGGGATCCGGCTTAAACCGAAGCCTACCAGTATTATCTGCCCGAAAAATGACACGTGCGAAAACACACGTGCATTTTCCGAACCCTGCCATAAAACCATACGGCCTCTACAACGTTTTGCCCGAACTTGGGAAACTTTCGGTGGGGGACTCTAATGACTCATCAACACACTGGCACTGGGTATAACCTCTAGCACGTTAGAGGTACAAGCTGTACATAACGGTTGCCTATGTGTTGATTGGAAGGGAAGCTGACGAGCGAACTCATCCATAAACCCTACTGAGCCTAACAGTGACAATATACATACAGTCTGGTCCGTTCGTCTATGAGTATCGCATATCTGCCTACGGGGCTAGTAACGTCAGACCCCCAATAGCGGTATAAGTCGTGTCAGAGAGTGGCCTAGAACACCCTGAGATACTACTGGAGTACCTACCAGTAAATCACCTGCCTCAGCCGAGGGCTTTGTGTAATGGCTATCCTAGACACAACACGATCTCACCCCCAATACCGGGAGAGACGAATCCCCTGCCGATCCGCTCACTTGCTTCCATGTGGCTCGGGACTATACCAAAAAAAGACCTGTTTGCACGACTCCTTTGAGCCATGGTAGGGTAGAAATCAAAGCACAGTGTGAACTCACATGAGACAAATGATGACCTCAGGTCGATGAACTAACCTGTACACATGTCACCAGGGAACTGCTATCTGACGATATGTATAATACCAACTAGCATATTCCCGGCGAGTCCTGTCCGGTATACTCATAACCCAATGAGCACCTGTATACATCTTAGGTGAACCAACTAACACCAATGGCTTGTGAGACCGGCCATCACCCCTCGTCGGGGTCTCGACTGTATACACCAGTCTACTCTGGAGTATATATGCCTTGTCTCGAAACTCCCACGACTAGGGACACTTTAAGGATGTGCTTACAGACCCCAGCTCCTAAGTATATGATCGCCATCATACTGCTGGTAGTCAAGCAAGAATCCTATGTGCTCTATCATCATGCAATAGCGAATTAAAGCATGTATACGATGATAAAGACAAACCAGATAGCATACTATCATTTCGAGTAAGACTATCATATCGGTATAGGTCCTGCCTCAATCATTGCAATCACGTACCTGCGATCCAATAATTGATTTTGAGGGCACTATCTCCAACAATCTCCCACTTGCACTTAAGGCTAATTATTGCGATGTCGCATACTCACAGCCCGTGTGATACCGAACACCCAACTTCTCTACTAATCAGTTTCACAAAGCTAGTTTGTAAAACTCTTGTGTTCGAGAAATAGCTTCAGTGAGTGGATCCGCCCTGATGTTTCTTTCTATGTCTCTCTTAATCTCAAGTTCGCGGAGAAACATATCTCCCGAATCGAGTAATACCTATCTTAGAATATGTCTGGATATCTGATGGGACTTTGTTCATAAATGAACTCCAAATCCAAACTTCTTAGACTTTTTTGATAACTGAACCTAATCAGTATCCAGCACCATGCCTCCCACAGTATTCTCTTGGACTACCTGTCCATAATACTGTCCCTCGTCAGAGGGAAAACTATAACTCTGACAATCACTCTGTCATCCATGTCACCTTGGAAGCCTGGAATGATAACCGTCTCCCGAATGAGGCTGCCGTCATCAAATCCGTAGAACATACACTCATGTTCTAAAACTACTTCCTTATGTTTCTCCAGGATTGGATTAATATAAACTTATCGCACCTAGTACAAAAACAACATCTGGTGTGGTATTTGACATCTCGTGATTGACTCAATTGCCTAAGCAAGTGATCTGCCAATCATGGGCATCCCTCTCTTCTTTAGTCTGTAAGACACCTTTAGAGAGGGTGACTCCACCACCTGCAGGTATACCACCATGCCAGAAGTCATCTATTCTAAATACTATTAGAATACTGTCAAAGTACCCACATTGGGAAACTATCCAAATCTTGATCTAAAACCATAGATCTAGAAACCAGAATGTCTAATATTATATCCATATCCTTTATGGAGAAACAACTGTGTGACGACCAAAGTACGACCGATTGTAGTATAGGAATTTTACTTCCTACTTTGTGTATGTCATCAAAAATACCAGGACATTACACCCTACTACCTTCTTAACAATCCATCCCCTATTCTGATGAAGTCAAACCCATGATTGTTACATCAAAAATAGATGATCTTATTTCCGCTATATCTGCTCAAGTCTATAAATAGACATAAGCTACTTGCCCACTATGCTTCCGCTGCTCCCACTGACTACGACAACCTTCTGGCAGAATAATATATACGTACACTTCTAAAGCTAGTTTAGAACGACGCTATACTTATCCTCCTGCCGGGTCTCATAGCCTGGAACAACCGTAGTGTCAAGTATGGGTAAACAAGAACCTCCCTGTCACCGTCCTTGTGGCTACCGGAGTACCTCTCGAATGTCTGAGGTTACACACCATATCTGCGGAGTGGCTATTGGAATGTCAAAACCTGATTGAATATATAGGTCTTATTAAATTTTCCGTAATCTTTTGCGGTTCTGGAATCACTTCCAGTTCTACCATACTCCCACTTCTGTTTTCTGGAAAAAATCCATTTTACTAAAACTGTGGCGAGTTAAGAACAATATCACTATTGATCTTCCAGATGGTAGAAATGTCAATCCTCGTCAAAGCCAGGGCCAACTCACAAACTGCCATTACAGAAACGTGCCTTGAGTTATCCAGTGTCTGGTTTTAAGCATAAGCTGGACAACTCCCCGTATCTTAACATCGTTAAGATATGAACCATTCTATATCCAATATAGAAACAGAGGCACTAATTTAATTGGAACCAGATTCAAATCATGCAGTTGTCTCCAGTGCATAACAACTTAATGGAAAAAGGCTAATCAATATTACTCAACTTAGGAATCCATCCAATTATGAGTAACCTGAAAGAGAAACAAGTTTCTCAAAACCATTACTATCATCTGAATACTAATCACAAGAATCTACATCTTCGATCTTTTTGAAGAATCCTTATACTTGCGACATCTGGTTCTCTACTTTATTCTTATACCCATAACTTCTCAAAATTTAGACATTGTATTTCTACGAAACACTTGTCTAAAAACTAGAGAAGTTATGAGTAAACAGAACATAGTACGAGGACCTACCCCTTTGTCCTGATGAACACTGGACAACATACAATACTCTATATAAGTCCGCTGAGTTGAATAACTCAAAACCTGTGTGTCATAGGTTGAAAACTGTACCCAGGCGATTTCCTCAAATATCACCAATTACAACGAATTCCGATATAATGAGGATGATCACCTAATTCCCAATATCTTACTCCCACTCATCATCTGTAAAACCGTACAGATATGAGAATGAAACCTGGTAAATACATACTGTGGAGTAAGTATGTAATCGGGAAATCAGTTTACAATTAACAATGCACAGTGAAACTGAAACATGAAAATGTTTGGTAAGGGTATCCTTGTATTCCTAGTAATGCCTCTTCCATAATCTAATTCATGACTTTAACCGTATATCTCTTTGCCATCTCTCCAAATCCCTTTATTTGTCTTTAGTCTTTACCTTCTGTACACCATCGTTAGGCTAAATGGTTTTCTTCCTTCCCTACCGTTCGGCACCAGCCTATGGTTTGGAAGAAGACTATCCAGTAAGCATAATAGGTGTACTCTCCTAAACCAAGGAGTACTTGCAACTTGAGAGAAGGTGATGATAAAAGACAACTGAATAATACCTTATTTCATTAAAGGTGAAATAGGAGTGGCGATGAAGTACGCGGTTTGGTCGTGAATGATAACAGTCGCAACTTACTTTGCCCTCTTTCTAATCCCTTTATCTTGTCTTTACATATTACCTTCTGTACACCCTAGTTAGGCTGATTGGTTTTCTTCATTCCCTACCTTTCGGCACCTGCCTATGGTTTGGAATAAGACTATCCAATAAGCGTAATAGGTGTACTCTCCTAAACTAAGGAGCCCTCGCAACCTGAGAGAAGGTGATAATAAAAGACAACTGAATAAACTAATTCTATTTCTCCTGAACCTGGATCCATCCTTGAAGAAATCCCTTCGAGTTCGTATATAACCATACGATGGATCTATCCAATGGAAGTGGATGTCCGTAGCTTTACGGGGTGTTCTGAGAAATACAAAGGGTAAAAGAAGGAGCGGCAATGACTTATGCAACTCAGACAATCCAAAAGACAGTATTTTAAGAAGGTTCGGTCAACTTGGTCACTGAGTCATAGTCTAGGGTCGGTCAAAGGTCGCTGCCAAAGAGAGAGAGAGATAAGAAACACTCTGCGTGCACTCTAACCTAGATCAGAATGGTTATCACATTATCTAATCAGAAAACCTCCCACTGTAATCTCAAATTCTCCTCCAAACCTGAAAGAAGAATTAGTCGGGATCACCCGAAGAGTAAACTAATTCATCAGTGAGAATCGGGATCCAACTATCATCGCATGATAACTTGATGGAAGCCACTCAAGTTATCACACTCCAGAAGGTATGCGCATGCCTGGCAAGTTTCCTATATGTTTGAAACTCCCGATATGATTTTTGCCCCATGCTCTTATGACCTTGGCGTTGGTCAAAATATCATAAGTCACATGTCAAGTTCTGCCCGTCATTGTCCAGGTCAATTTGAACCCACCCGCACATGCCCTTGACGTTGGCCAAAATGGCAGAACGACTGCCCCAAACCAACTCATCTATCTATGCAACAGATGAATACCCAGCAGCTACCAAACACTATGCCTTAGCGTTGGTCAAAATACATAGCTTGAATACTACTGAATACCCAAAAGAAATGACGGAGGGCTACGGCTGGTTTTTGGCGAAAAACCTTTAACGTAATGAACTTGATCTCGTTGAAGGAACCTGATAGCTTTTTATAAAAATATAGTGACGAAAAACCTTTTACTAAAGAGGTCACTCCCAGTGAAGGGATCTCGGCTCTTTCCTCGTGGAATGAGGTGCAGGATATTCCAACTGAATACCGCGATGCAAAGCAACTTGTAATCGACTATAATGAAGTTATTACCCTGACGCAAACTTCTGCCCAAGGGGTTTTTCCCGGTGAAGGGATATCAGCCCTTGCCTCGTCGAATGAGGTGCAGGATATTCCAACTGAATATCACTATGCAAAACAAAAGGAAACATCTTTGTAATAACACCTTTTTAAAATTTGTTCCAACAACATCAAATATAGGTTTGTTTTATCTTGCATTGATAAGAATCAACGCAGTCCCATCAATCAATCATACCAGAAAAGAACGAAAATATAATGTACGTATATGCCATCAGCATTCGCCACTGGGTCCCGTCATCACCCGTTAGGTTACTTAACTAACGACAGAGCGGGGGCTGGACTAGCGCGGGTGTAAAATATATACAACATCTAATAGTATATATACCAATATATAGTAATCGCTCCAGGCGTGATAATATGCAACATTACAGAAAAGTAATAAGCATCACAGAACAATACAGATAATCTGGGATCCCCGGGTTTCACAGAGCCGCTGCTGAAACTTGACGTTCCCCTGGTCGTGTGGATAGCCTGTGCAATGAAACCTAGACCCCTACGGGTGCGGCAAGTTTCCCGCCAAAACCTGAAGCGAGGTAGTCCCCACATCATAGTGAATGGAACACCCGGCACTTCACGGAATCCAGTAAATTGAGCACCCCTTCTTGGGTCAAACTGTACCCCCTACGAGTGCGGCGAATAGTCTGCCAATTCTAGAGTGAGGTCCCTTTGCCTCTCAAAGCCATGAGATACGGACCTGTTGCCCTCTAGAACCCGGCTATCCGTGCACTCCTTCGCGGGATAAACCTAGTACAGAAATAAAAATATGTACAACGGGTACATCGACCTCAACCCGGTCGTGCCCCAAAAGAATATTATACAAACAGGCAGTAACGGCAGTCCACATGTTGGACGCTCGCCCCGCAATATCAAATGTACAAATAAATCCAAACAGCACTATCATTGCACCCTGCTATCCACCACGACAAATCCGCAACAACACAGCACAACACAGAACATCAACGCGAATGTCACGTTCGCAAACCCGTCTAAAAGAACTATAGCAATCAGACACGTTTTACCGATCAAATGACATTCCCGGTCGGAGATATAATGTAAATACTGCATACTAAAAAGTTTAAAATTTCGATCGACAAAATTTCCCGAAGTGGGCCCCACGCACATCTGCTGTACAGTAACAAAATCTGGGCCCAAAAGAACAGTACCAGAAATCACAATTTCCAACAAAGAAACACCAGAAGAAAGATGACCAAGTGAATCACCATGTCGGCCGCGGTTCCGCGGTCAAAGCCAGGCTATGACCGCGTTTCCGCGGCCGTACGGTCGGTTCACTTGATCGTATTTCTTCTATACTCTTTTAAAAGCCTGCTTGATTTTCTGGAATACTCAAAATGATTTTTAGATCAGATTAAAAAGCAACAGAAACTTTAACACTTGGAGATTGCAATTTTGAAAATTCCGTCCAATCGATATTTTAAATGTGTTAGCACAAGTTAGTAAAGCTTAATGGTGAGGCTCTGATACCACTGTAAGTCCACGGTAGCACCCCGGCCGTCTAACAGACGCCAAATGCGGAACAAAAACTTTTACAACTGGCGCTATCGCGTACTATAACCCGTATCTACCATTAAAGCTAAACTAACAAAATACAAAGTGGGTAGAATTGTTATACCGAACGATCCGAGTCCTTCGGTCTTTAACCATCTTCCCACGCTTTGTTGCGGCTGCTCCAATCTCCTGAATCTCCAGTCTTCTCGTCCAGGTTGCACCATGTCAACGGATCTTTAAACGGGCTCCCGCCTCTGAACCGAGGCAACTCGATCGTCAAGTTTGCTAAAAGAGACGACCAAGATGATGTAGAGAATGAGTAGAACACTTTGTCTCGTTACGTCCATAGCTATGGACGAACGGTTATTGAAGTTGCCTTTTGGATTGAATGGAAATGATAAATGGATCACATCTAATTTCTATACACCAAAACTTATATCTTTTTTCAATCAAAAAACCATGCTTCACATATGAGAGGGGGCTGGCCATGATATAGAGAGGAAGGGGGTAAGTGTAGGAGCTAGGAGGTGACCACAAGAATAAATGAGATGATGATTCACCTTAACACCTTGTATGAACACATTAATGAACAAATGAATCATCAAGCCTAGTCACCATCCTAGTCATAAGGCATTTAATGAACAAATGAGTTATGAAGCCTAGTCACCATCCTAATCATCATCTAGAAACTTCTAGATGCACGACTCACCCCCATGACTCGCCCAAGTGACGAAAAGATAAATCCGTATTTAACCGAATGTTAAATACGGATGATAGAAAACTGGAAACTGGTAACTTCCAAAAGTGATCCTGAAACGAATTTCAGGATAACCCCGTATCAGTATAAACATACCCGCATTTGTATTACGACCGAATACAAATGCAACTGAGACAAAAATATTATATCTAAACAGTATAATACTGGGATCCGGCTTAAACCAAAGCCTACCAGTATTATCTGCCCGAAAAATGACACGTGCGAAAACGCACGTGCATTTTCCGAACCCTGCCATAAAACCATATGGCCTCTACAACGTTTTGCCCGAACTTGGGAAACTGTCGGTGGGGGACTCTAATGACTCATCAACACACTGACACTGAGTATAACCTCTAGCACGTCAGAGGTACAAGCTGTACGTAACGGTTGCTTATGTGTTGATTGGAAGGGAAGCTGACGAGCGAACTCATCCATAAACCCTACTGAGCCTAACAGTGACAATATACATACAGTCCGGTCCGTTCGTTTATGAGTATCGCATATCTGCCTAGGGGGCTAGTAACGTCAGACCCCCAATAGCGGTATAAGTCGTGTCAGAGAGTGGCCCAGAACACTCTGAGATACTACTGGAGTACCTACCAGTAAATCGCCTGCCTCGGCCGAGGGCTTTGTGTAATGGCTCTCCTAGACACAGCGCGATCTCACCCCCAATACCGGGAGAGACGAATCCCCTGTCGATCCGCTCACTTGCCTCCATATGGCTCGGGACTATACCCCAAAAAGATCTGTTTGCACGTCTCCTTTGAGCTGTGGTAGGGTAGAAATCAAAGCACAGTGGGAACTCACATGAGAAAAATGACGACCTCAGGTCGATGAACTAACATGTACACATGTCACCAGGGAACTGCTATCTGACGATATGTATAATACCAACTAGCATATTCCCGGTGAGTCCTTTCCGGTGTACTCATAACCCAATGAGCACCTGTATACATCTTAGGTGAACCAACTAACACCAATGGCTTGTGAGACCGGCCATCGCCCCTCGTCGGGGTCTTGACTGTATACACCAGTCTACTTTGGAGTATCGATGCCCTGTCTCAAAACTCCCACGACTAGGGACACTTTAAAGATGTGCTTACAGACCCCAGCTCCCACGTATATGATCGCCATCATCCTGCTGGTAGTCAAGCAAGAATCCTATGGGCTCTATCATCATGCAATAGCGAAATAAAGCATGTATACGATGATAAACACAAACCAGATAGCATACTATCATCTCGAGTAAGACTGTCATATCGGTATAGGTCCTGCCTTAATCATTGCAATCACGTACCTGCGATCCAATAATTGACTTTGAGGGCACTATCTCCAACAACCATATCTCATATGGTGTGGTAGACACAGTTTTGGTTGGCACCCTGTTCAATAGAAACGCTGCAGTCTCCAATGCATGCCCCTAAAATGAAACAGGTAACTCAGCAATACGCATTATGGAACGAACCATATCTAATAGGGTCCGATTCCTCCGTTCTGACACACCGTTGTGCTGTGGTGTGTAAGGAGGAGTGAGCTAAGAGAGAATCCCATTCTCTTTTAGAAAGTCTGCAAACTCTGTACTGAGATACTCACCACCTCGATCTGATCGAAGCATTTTGATACTCAATTCGGTTTGTTTTTCTACTACAAGTTTGTACTCAGTGAATTTCTCGAAAGCTTCAGACTTATGCTTTAGTAAAAACACATGACCGTACCTTGAGAAATCATCAGTAAAAGTTATGAAGTATGAAAAACCTCCTCTAGCTTGTGTAGACATTGGCCCGCATACATCACTATGTATGAGGGCTAAGAGCTGAGTAGCCCTTTCTCCGTGTCCTGTAAACAGAGTTTTGGTCATTTTACCCTTGATACAAGACTGGCAAGTCGCATAAGATTTATATTCAAAGGGTTTTAAATATCCTTCTTTATGTAGCTTGTTTAGTCTTGTTTCGTTAATATGACCAAGTCTACAGTGCCAAAGAAAAGCTTCATTTATTTCTGAAAATTTTCTTTTATTAGTGTGTTGTATGCTGAAAACTGTGTGTTGATTTAGGACGTATATCCCGTTATTATGTGTACCATACCCAACCAACATTTGATTCAGGATAATGTTCATCATATTATTCTGCAATACAAAATTATATCCTTCATTGTCTAACAAAGAAACGGATATTATATTACAAAGCATACTAGGTACATAATAACATGGGTTCAAAACCAATATACACCCTGACGGCAACCCCAGGTGATACTCTCCCACTGAAACCGCATGTACATTGGAACCATTTCCAACTCGGAGAGTATGGTCACGTGTCTTCAAAACTTTGCTATTTATCAGCCCCTGCATGGAATTGCAAATGTGATAACCTGAATCGGTATCTAATACCCAGGAAGCAGAGTTTGTAGAAAAACAGTTTTCTGTCACAAACACACCTGAAGCGGAAGTATCACCATGCTTCTTCTTAAGACCCAAGTACTCAATGCAGTTGCGCTTCCAGTGTCCTGTTTTATGGCAGTGATAACATTCTACTTTCCCCGATTCCCCAGCCTTGGACTTGTCTTTCCCCTTAACCTTTTTAACTCCACCTCTAGGTTTGGTGCTTTTCTTCTTTATCTTTCCCTTGGCCTTAGTCTTCGGGCGAGAGGAGGAAGATGGCCCAACAGTTGAAGTGGGAGTCTTCACTGACTTCAGCGTGCTCTCTGCACTCCTCAACATATTGAGGAGTTCAGGTAGTGACTTCTCCATGTTGTGCATGTTGAAGTTTACTACAAACTGAGCAAAAGTGGAGGGGAGAGACTGCAGAATGATATCAGTATATTGTTCGTTGTCCATTGTCCATCCGAGGTCCTCTAGCTCTTCTATAAGGGCTATCATCTTCAGAACATGGTCACCTACTGGTGTGCCAGGAGCCATCCGCATCTGAAACAACTTTCTAGATGCTTCGTATCGTAGGATACGAGATTGCTCCCCATATAACTCTTTTGTATGGAGAAAGATGGATTGAACGTCCATCTTCTCGTGCTGCTTTTGATGTGTGTTATCCATCGATGCAAGCGCGAGGCATTTGGCCGTGGCACAATCAGCGTCCCATGTCTTGCGAACTTCCTTATCCGCAACCGAAGATTTAGGACCTAGGACGGGCGGGGCTGGAGCCGTGAGGACATATGATACCTTATCATAAGTCAAGGCTATGTTAATTTTCCTCAGCCAGTCTTTATAATTGGTCCCATTCAGTTTATTTTTATCTAGTAGAAGCTTGAGTCCTGTCATTGGTATCTGCCATTAAGAGAGAGAAAAGAATACACTCAGCAAAAGCTCTTGCAAAGATCAGATTGGTTGTTATCTTATCTAATCGATGTCTCCCACTGCTTTTATCAAATTTCCCTTCAAACCTTAAAAGGAAAACTAGCCAACATTAATTACATTCTACAACTTCGCTAACCGTTCAGCCAGGCCAGTGTCAGTACTTGAGGGAGGTTCCCTGTGCTCTCGCACGGACCTAATTAAAGTAAACCTCATTTCCTAGAGGCGTAGCCCCGTTAACACCTTTCTAGACACCTAATGGGTTAGCTAATTGTGAAGTGCAAAACTCTCCTGGGAGCAACTCTTGCTCACAGTGGGATCGGGATCCAACCATCATATGGAAGGTATGCAATCTCATTGCAAATTTCAACTCTTGAAACTCCCGATATTGTTTTTACCCCTAGCACTCATGACCTTGACTATAATCAACATATCATAAGCACTAGTCAAGTTCTACCCGTCATTTCTTGATTAATTAGACCCACCCATATGAATCTTGACTATAATCAACATAATCATACGAATGTCCTAATTAATCACATCATATGCGTTGTAGGAAGACATCACTTAGCTACCTTACATTACGCCTTGACTATAATCAACATACGTAGCATGAATACTAAGTACTCTACTTCCTAAAACGACGGAGGGTTGCGGATGGTTTTTAAGAAAAGTTTTAACGCTTTGAACTTGATATCGTTATAGAATCAAACGGTTTTCAAAAGGAGTGGCTTAAGCTCCGCAATTTTGAAATGTAGCTTTTTCATAAAAAGCCGAGTGGTTTTTAAATTCGATTCTACAACATATTTTTAAGTTTATTTTTCCTTACATTAATCATATTAATATAGTCCCATCATTTAAGTTCTTAAGCCAAACACAGAAAAGAAACGAAAATACAACGTACGCTTATGCCATCCGCATCCGCCACAATGTTTCGTTATGCACCGTTAGGTTACTTAACTAACGACATACCGGGACGGGGCTAGCGCGGGTGCAAAACATAAACAACGCCTACTATATATCTCATATATAATATTGCATTCATCTCAGATATATCAAGCGATCACATCACAGAATATAAGCAGCAGAAACACATATATGAAAATATAGGATATGCTAGGATGTTCGTATTTTGTATTTAGCCAACAATAGAAAATACGGATTCCATGGTCGTGATGAATAGACAATCCCACACCCTAGACCCCTACGAGAGCGGAAAGCGACCCTACCAATTCTAGTGTTAGGAGAGTCCCGATTCCTCGAGATGGTCTCCCACTGGACTCTAGAACTCGGCCACTTGTGCTCCCCACCTTGGGTCTATCCTAATGCGGAAAAGTAAATAATATAAATCAAGGTAACATCATCCTCAACCCGGATGTGCCCCAAATAAAAGAATATTACATACATTTGAATCTTACATGAATAAAAAGAAAACTCTTATCTCACATAAAACCCCCGTCTATTCATTCACGATGATCCTATACATCATGTCACAGTAAAACATAACATCACATGTCATCAATGTAAGCAAGTATGCGTACCCCAATTGTCGTTGACAAATAGCAATAAAACCGGCGATATCACATACTACACTTACGGTCGCAGAATAAATATCATATATCAAGACGATGTTAAACGTTTCGATCGAATCAACAAACATCCACAAATTACCTTGAAGAGCTCAACACTTGAGCAAAGTTAAAGTATCCAAAAACGTGCCACGGTACCTATGATCCAGCCGTAGAAGGGCCAAACCAACGCCTCACCTATGACACCGCGGAATTACGACAAACCCTAAGGTTCAGTCGCGGTTCCAAGGGCATAGAATCGAGTTAAGGTTTTTGTTCTTCTAGATGGTCCATAATGTTACTTGCACGACTATCGAATATAATTAACTTATGAAAATTCCAACATTTGGAAATTTTCAGCGAGGGTAATGGGGGGTGATTGATGTTCGTTTGAACTGTCAAACATCGTCAAGTTACTAATACAATGCTAAAATTACGACTACGAATTGCTCCGAATTAGTCCCACTGCAAATTAACATCTCATGAAATTTCTGGACTGAACAAACTGTAGGGTTCCTAGGCACACTAATGAAGCCTCACAAGGCATCAAACATGGCTAATTCAAATTTTACATGTGCCTACAAACCCTAATACGGATCGTTAACTAGATTTATAGGCTATGCGATGCAAGTTAACGACTTTAACATAAAGGAAAGAAGCTACAACCTTTGTAGATCCGGTCCTCCACCTCCTAGGCTCCGTGATGACGTTCCTCCGCTGTCCAAATTGAATCCATGACTCTAGCATCGGCTTCATCGGAGAAAAGGGCGGACTTGGTCGTCGGTTCGATGCCAAAGACGATCTACGTCGAGGCATCACAAGATCAAGCTCCAACTTCACCAAGCCTTGAAAACTTGTGAAGGAAACACCCTATACTACTTGGCAAGAGGTAGAGGATGAAGAAATAGGAGGTGGGTTCACTTTAGAATTGGATTTCTCACTCATTAGCTCAAGTTGCCATTGATGGAGCAAGCTTTCTTCTTCTTGAAGAAGAAGAAGAAGAAGAAGATAATATATGATAAGTGTTGAATAATAGATAAATAAATCAATACTTATCATATATTAACCCTTGGTTAATTGTAGAGAATGGACCATGGTTAACTTGAATGGTTAGGGTTAAGTATAAGAAAAGAATGGTGGACTAGTTCAAAGCTTCAAGAACCTTCAACTAGCAAACAAAGAAAATCCACCATTTGTCATTCTCTTTTCCAAAATGAAAAAGATAAATAAATAGATAAATAAGTAAATGAAAAAATAAAACCCTAATCATTAGTTTAGCCATGGTTTAATTCTTTACACTTAACCAAGTAAGCATGTATCATCAAACATGATACAATCATGTGCACAAATGTATATCACATATACAACTTGCACAATTCAAGTGAGAAAATCCATTTAAAGTGAACCAATACTAGTTAATGCAAAGTAATATATCAAATATATAATTATACATTAAATCATTAAATCAACACTTGATTCAATGATCCGGTCATGTCGCTTATAACCGGCTAGTATCCAATGTATCGGCTTATCGAGTCAATCCTTGATTCGATAACTAGGTTATATCGCTTACAACCATTCGACACATTCATCGCGAGAATGAAATACGGTATCACATACACGCATTATTCTCGGTCCCGCACATATCTCATATGCGCTCCTATTTCGTTTCGCTAGAGCCAGGAAACATCTGTGTAGGACTCTAAAGACTCGTCAATACGCCGGCAGCAGGTGATGATCATATCAAACACCCACAAGCCGCAAGCGGTCTGCTAAACGTAACGGCCACCCGGGTATTGAGCGATCAGAAGATCGACGAGCAAGCCCGCTCATACTCCTGTGAATCCAACCAGTAACACTTACCGTACAGTCCGGTCTGTTCGTCTGATATGCCGCATATCTCGCCTAGGGGTGGTAAACGTCAGACCCCAGTAGCTCGATAAGTCATGCCGACGTGAAGTCCATGACATGTGTGAAACTACTGATAACACTTACCAGTAGGTCACTGCAACCCTGGCCAGGGATTTCCTGTTATGGCCAGTCGAGCATAGCGCAACATCAACCCCCAATACCGGGAGAGACGAATCCCCTCCTATCGCTCATTGCCTCCATGTGAATCGGGACTGTACCCAAAAACCACCTGTTTGCACGACTCAGTAGAGCCATGGTAGGGTGGAAATCAAAGCACAGTGGGAGACACACAAGACTCTATGACGATCTCGGGTCAACAGACTAAGCTGTACCAGTGTCACCAGAGAACTGCCATCTGACGTGAGGTATAATACCATCTGGGAGTTCTCGGCGAGTCCGTTCAGTATACCCAGTCTCCACTGAGCACCCGCATACCATCTCCGATGTCAAACACTAATGGATATGGGATCATCCATCGCCCATCATATGGGTCGAGAAGATATACGCTAGTCTACTCTGGAATATCGATGCCCCGTCTCGATATTCCCTCGACTAGGAACTTTGAAGGATGTACTCATGGACTATCCAGGCCCCACTAGTATGATCTGCATCACAGTCCTGGAAGTCGAGTACACATCCTAAGGGCTTTATCAACATGTAACAGAGAGACAGAAAGTATGCACGTTAAGATAAAGAGCAACCAGATAGCGTACTATCATGTCGAGCAAGAAAGTCCTACCTATATATGTCCCAGCATCCACTACAATATACATCCAATGTACAGTAATGGCCTCTACGGCATACATATAACTAACAATCTCCCACTTGCACTAGGGCCATCTGTAGCAGTGGTTGCAGTATCACATACTCAACCATCCCATATAAGTCTCTCTCTGGGAAAAAGCCTTCGTGAGTGGATCCGCCGTGTTGTCCTCTGAGTCTTCTCTCCTAACCTTGATCACCCTGGAGATCAACTATCTCTATGATTAGGTGATGCTGCCTCAGAATATGTCTGGGTCACTGATGGGACCAGGGTTCACGGGCCAAAGCCACACTTCCATTGTCACACAATGGTAGGAACCTAGTTCATCTTATGAACCAATATATACCCAAACTGCCTCTTTGGTAGTATCTTTAATAGCGATGTTACCAGCCTTTATCGTCTAGTTTGCCACGGTATCTAGCTTGGAACTTTTCCAACATGCCGTCCCTTTACCAAGGGGAAAGACAATGCCTGTGACTGACATTCAGTCGTCCTTATCATCCTGGAACACTTCCAGTGATTCTCCCCAGGATCGATTGATACCATCTCACTACAACTAGTAAGAATCCTAACATCCATTTAGATCTATCACATAGACCCAAATCTCAGGATTTAGGAGGTATCATCTTCATCCTATATGGAGAATCCATCTGATAAGCGGAGATTGACCATGCGTAGCATAGGAAATTGCTTTTCTTATCAAGAGTATGTTGTCCACGTACAATACGAGGATGACCACCTTACTCTCTACTACCTTTTTGTATATACAAGGTTCATCTACTATTTTGATGAAGTCAAACATTTTGACTATTACATCAAAACAGACGTTCCAACTCCGCGATGCCTGCTTTATTCTATAAAGCAATCTTGCTCACGTTTCCACTGCTCCCATTGTTTACGAAGCCCTCTGGCTGTGTTCTTATAGACGTTCTCTTCTAAATCAATATTTAGAAAAGTAGTCATGGCACCCAACCACCAGATATCGTAGTCATGGTATGTAGCCGTGGCAAGTAGGATCCGGATGGACTTAAGCATAGCCACTAGAAAAGGTATTATCATTATCCACGCCTGGTTGATGACTAAAACCTTTAATAAGACTAGCTTTGAAAGTCTTAACTTTTCCATCTACACCAAGTAATCTTCTCTAGATATGCTTGCTCCTGATGGGGATTTAACCCTTCAGATATAGCATCCAAAGTCCATACTTTGTTGGTGTACATGGATTCCATCTCAGATCGCAAAGCATCCAGCCATTCTTACAGAGTCCCCACTCTCGATGGCCTGCTCGAATCTAGATGGGTTATCATCTCATGATGCAATCCTTGCTCCCACTATCATCGAGAAACCGAGGTATCTCTCAGGCAGATGAGGAACCCTGCTAGATCGGCGGAGAGGCTGAGGTTCGTCGGGAACTATTGAATCCTTTAGTTCTGTCAAATCATCAGCTGCAGTTTGTATAGCTGAAACATTTCCATTTCTACATAACTGTCCTTGCCTCGATCTTGTCCGGATTTTGCTTTTGACATAGGCCGGACAACCCCAAATCTTAACTAACTTAAGAAATGGGCTCTTCCCTTTCCATATCACATATGAAGTGGTAGGCACTGATTTGATTCGAACCTTATTCAATAGGTATGCAACTTCATAAGTGCATAACTCCCTAAAAGGAAATAGGAGACTCAGGAGTACTCATCATAGAGCGCACCATATCATATAGGGTGTGATTGCTCCACCCCGATATACCATCGTGTTATGGTGTATACGGAGGAGTAATGCTGAGAGAGAATCTCATTCTCCTTTAGAATAGTCCAGGAATTCCATGCACAAGTATTCTCCTCCCTGATCTCATCATAGGACATAATACTTATACCCGGTTATTGGTTCTCTACTTCTAACTTATATTCTGTGAATATCTCAAAAGGTTCGGACTTGTGTTTCAACAGGAACATATGTCAGAATCTTGAGATCATCAGAGAACGTAATGAAGTATAAAGAACCAGTCCTGGCATGTGTAGACAGGAGACCTTACATACATCATCATGTATCAGTCTCAAGAGTTCATCAACTCTTTCTCTGTTTCCAATAAACAGAGCTATAGTCATCTAATCTTTGTGACATGACTGGCAATTTTCACAAGATGTAAATTCAAACTGATTTAAATATGCATCTAAAATGTAACTTCAGCCAGTCGAGTCACATTGATATGACCTGGTCTACAATGCCTCAAGAATGATTCGTTCATTTCTGAACTCTTCCTCTTGTGTGTGTTCCGTATACTAGGAACTGTAGTTTGATTTAGAACATCAATGCTTTAAGATAACGTGCCTGAACCGATCAACTTTTGATATAGGGAATGTTCAAAACATTATCCAACAATACAAAATTTTATCATTTCTTTACTTGTAAAGAGAGTGATATGATTTTGTATATCAGGTTCGGTATCTAATAACATTCGTTCAGAATCAATGTATTGGTAATACAGGATGACAGTGACCAACAGACTTGGCTGCAACACTTGCCCCGTTTTCTGTCTCATGAAACTTATCACCCGTTCTCAGTTTTTCTACCCTTTTTGTAGCCCTATGTAACAGATTACATATCTGGGATCCAGATCCGGTATCATATACCCAGGATGCGGAGGATACTGAGAAATAGTTCTTTGTAATGAACACACCCGAAGATGATGCATCAGCATGCACTCTCTTCGTTTGGGCGGCACGGGAATTCTGGTAAACCCCAATTTCCTGCTCTGTCTTATAACATTTATAAGTTGGAGCGGGACCAACGTTGCCCAGCTCAGTATAACAAGCGGGTTCGGTCAATATCCGTATTATTATCTTAATTAAGGCGTGATATGGTCGCTACCAGGAGAGAGAGAGAAGAAAACACTCTGCGTGCGCTCTTGCAAGATTAGATTGGTTATATAATTTATCTAATCAGGATGGCTCCCACTGTTTTTATCAAATCTTCCTTCAAACCTTAAAAAAGAAAGACTAGCCGGGATTAATTACACTCTACAAGTTCGCCAATCTTTCAGCCAGGCCAGTGTCGGTACTTTGAGGGAGGTTCCCCGTGCTTTCGCACGGACCTAATTACAGTAAACCTCGTTTTCCTAGAGGCGTAACCCCGTTGACACCTTTCTAGACACCTACTTGATCGGCTAATTGCAAAGTGTAAAACTCTCCCAGGAGTAACAATTACTCGCAGGGGGTATCGGGATCCAACTATCACATAGAAGGTATGCAATCTCATTGCAAATTTCAACACTTGAAACTCCCGATAATGGTTTTTACCCCTAGCACTTATGACATTAACTAAGGTCAACAAATCATAAGTACTAGTCAAGTTCTACCAGTCATTTCGTGATTAATTAGACCCACCCACATGACCCTTAACTAAGGTCAACAAAGTCACACGACTGTCCTAACTAATCGCATCATATGCGGTGTAGGAAGACATCACTTAGCTACCGTACACTGTGCCTTAACTAAGGTCAACAAACACAGCACGAATACTAAGTACTCTACTTCCTAAAATGACGGAGGGTTGCGAATGGTTTTTATGAAAACCTTTAACGCTTTGAACTTGATCTCGTTGCGGAATCAAATGTTTTTAAATGGAATGTTTTTAAGGCTTTTCTAGTTTTGCTAAAGGGGTCACTCCCGGTGAAGGGATCGTCGGCCCTTTCCTCGTCGAATGAGGTGCGGGATATATCATATATATCACAGTGCAAAGCGGAAACTATAGAAGCGACCAAAAACAAACCGAGGGTTGTAGCATCTGCCAGTTATTGCTAAAGGAGTCACTCCCGATGAAGGGATCTCGGTCCTTTCCTCATCGAATAAGGTGCAGGATGTTCTATAATGAACACCGCGATGCAAAGCAAGAACTGTAGCTACCTGTTTTATTTTTAAATCCGATTCCACAACATCTTTTAGGTTTATTTTCTTTCATTAATCTCATTAATGAATATCCCATCATTTAAGTCTACCTAATCATCACAGATAAATATAACGTACGCTTATGCCATCCGCATTCTCCTCGATGTCCCGTCTGCACCGTTAGGTTAGGTAACTAACGCCAGAGCGAGGCAGGGCTAGCGCGGGTGTAAAACATAAGCAACGTCTATATAATATATCATATATACTATATATAATATCTGTCACAGAACATCACAGCAGAAGAAACATATGAAATATTGGATATACTAGGACGTCCGTATTTTCAATACGAGCCAGTATAAAACACGGATTCCACGGTCGTGATGAATAGCCAATCCCACACCCCTAGACCCCTACGAGAGCGGCAAGCAACCCTACCAATTCTAGGGTTAGGAGACCTGGACTCGACTCCTCGAGTTGGTCTCCCACTGGACCCCAGAACCCGGTTACTTGTGCTCCCCTCCTTGGGTCTATCCTAGTGCAGAAAAGTAAATAATATACAAAAGGTGACATCTTCCGCAGCCTGGAACTGCCCCAATAAAAGAATATTACAAACAAGTTTTTACATGAATGAAAATGAAAAAACACTCATCTCAGATAAAAACCCCCGGCTATTCAAACACGACGATCCAATATAACATATCCAGCAACACATAACATCACATGTCATCAACGTAAGTAAATATGCGCATCCCAATTGTCGTTGACATATAGCAACGAAACCGGCGATATCACATATTACACTTACGGTCACAGAAAAGAAAGTGTAAAACTACAACAGTTGGAATCCGCAACCTCTTTAGACATCGCATGCCTAATCAAATGAAATACTTAGACATCGCATGCCTAACAATTATAAACCCCGCATTTTAGTCTCATTATCGAAAACTCTTTTCAATATGAAGTCGGGCAATTCAACAAGATTCCCGACATCCTGATCGAATGCTCGTCACAAACTTCAGTAGGCGGCCGCACCCCCGACGCCGTCGAAAAAGTGCACCAAGGCGGAACACCGCTGCCGCGAGCACCCGAACGCATGCTTTCGGCGACGGGGTTCTCCTACAGTCACTTGGTCGGGGCTATGGAGTGAGGCTGTCTATTAAGTTTACCCGGCGAGTATCCGCGTATGCTACGTGATTGCGACGGACTTTTGATCACATCAAAATCCCGTGGCAACCGATCAAATGAGACCAAACCGCTAGATTTATAACATTCATTCAGTTATCTCATAACTATTTATGAATTCCAATTATTGTATCACATTCCGGATAAATAGAAAATGCTAAACTTTTCGATCGAACAATCGAACACCCAAGTTTTCCCGAAACAGATCAACACATGAAATAAGTTTAAAAACATTCACTTCGTGCCTCAGTACCAACGGTCCAGCCATAGAAGGGTCAAGCCAACGCCTCACATGTGGCACGCCGTACTGCCCCAAACCCGAAGGTTCAAAGGGCAGTTCAAGACGGTCACATAATCGAGTTAAGGTTTGTTGTCTTCTAGAGGGACCATCATGTTACTTGCACTACTCAGAACGCCTTTAAACCCTGGAAAAGTCCAACAATTGGAAATTTCCCAACAGGGAAAACTTGGGTATTTATATCCGGTCGAACTTTTTAACATATTCTAAAATTATCCGGAAAAGCACACAGACAGAATTAGACAATCCGATCGATACACCGAGTCCCCAATACAACCCAGAAAGTTCAACTCTTGAAAAAATATTAAAAATTCCCAGGAAAACCAGCACAGCAAACTAAGAATTACTGTGCAAAATTTAATGCAAGAAGAGACCACATGGCCGCGGAAACGCCGCATTAGCCATGCTAATGCCGTGGTTCCGCCGCACTTTGGTGGATTCAGGGGTACGGGCTTCTCAGTAATTCTTATAATCTCCTGCTGATTTTTCTGCATATTTTTAATATAGAAAAATCCACATTTTACAAAATTGTCCAGAGAGCATGTTTAGGGTTAGGGTTTCGGTCCGAACGGATTTCTAACTCCGTCTACGCATCGCCTAAGGCTCTAGCTAGGCTCTGATACCACTGTAGGGTTCCTAGGCACACTAATGAAGTCTCACAAGGTATCAAACATGGCTAATTCAAATTTTACATGTGCCTACAAACCCTAATACGGATCGTTAACTAGATTTATAGGCTATGCGATGCAAGTTAACGACTTTAACATAAAGGAAAGAAGCTACAACCTTTGTAGATCCGGTCCTCTACCTCCTAAGCTCCGTGATGACGTCCCTCCGCTGTCCAAATTGAATCCATGACTCTAGCATCGGCTTCATCGGAGAAAAGGGCGGACTTGGTCATCGGTTCGATGCCAAAGACGATCTACGTCGAGGCATCACAAGATCAAGCTCCAACTTCACCAAGCCTTAAAAACTTGTGAAGGAAACACCCTATACTACTTGGCAAGAGGTAGAGGATGAAGAAATAGGAGGTGGGTTCACTTTAGAATTGGATTTCTCACTCATTAGCTCAAGTTGCCATTGATGGAGCAAGCTTTCTTCTTCTTCTTGAAGAAGAAGAAGAAGAAGATAATATATGATAAGTGTTGAATAATAGATAAATAAATCAATACTTATCATATATTAACCCTTGGTTAATTGTATAGAATGGACCATGGTTAACTTGAATGGTTAGGGTTAAGTATAAGACAAGAATGGTGGACTAGTTCAAAGCTTCAAGAACCTTCAACTAGCAAACAAAGAAAATCCACCATTTGTCATTCTCTTTTCCAAAATGAAAAAGATAAATAAATAGATAAATAAGTAAATGAAAAAACAAAACCCTAATCATTAGTTTAACCATGGTTTAATTCTTTACACTTAACCAAGTAAGCATGTATCATCAAACATGATACAATCATGTGCACAAATGTATATCACATATACAACTTGCACAATTCAAGTGAGAAAATCCATTTAAAGTGAACCAATACTAGTTAATACAAAGTAATATATCGAATATATAATTATACATTAAATCATTAAATCAACACTTGATTCAATGATCCGGTCATGTCGCATATAACCGGCTAGTATCCAATGTATCGGCTTATCGAGTCAATCCTCGATTCGATAACTAGGTTATATCGCATACAACCATTCGACACATTCATCGCGGGAATGAAATACGGTATCACATACACGCATTATTCTCGGTCCCGCACATATCTCATATGCGCTCCTATTTCGTTTCGCTTGAGCCAGGAAACGTCTGTGTAGGACTCTAAAGACTCGTCAATACGCCGGCAGTAGGTGATGATCATATCAAACACCCACAAGCCGCAAGCGGTCTGCTAAACGTAACGGCCACTCGGGTATTGAGTGATCAGAAGATCGACGAGCAAGCCCGCTCACACTCCTGTGAATCCAACCAGTAACTGTAGGGTTCCTAGGCACACTAATGAGGTCTCACAAGGCATCAACCATGCCAATTTCAAATTTTACGGGTGCCGAGAAACCCTAATACGGATCATTAACTAGAATATTAGGCGAAAGATGCAAGCTAGTTAACAACTTAACTACAAGAACGGAAATACAACCTTTGTAGATCCGGTTCTCCACCTCCATAGCTCCGTGATGAAGTCCCCTTGCTGTTCAAAACAAATCCCGGGCTCTAGCGTCGGCTTCATCGGAGAAATGGGCGGGCTAGGTCATCGACTACGATGTCGAAGATGATCTACGTCGAGGCATCACAAGATCAGGCTCCCACTTCACCAAGTCATGAAACTTGTGAAGAAAAAACCCTATACTACTTGGCAAGAAGTAGAGGATGAAGAAATAGGAGGTGGGTTCACTTTAGAATTGGATTTCTCACTCTTTAGCTCAAGTTGCCATTGATGGAGCAAGCTTTCTTCATGTTGATGATGAAGAAGAAGAAGAAGAAATATTATGATAAGTCGTTTCAAAATGAATAATAAAATCAATACTTATCATATGGCAACCATGATTAGGTGTAGAGAATAGACCATGGTTAATTGGAAGGGTTAGGGTTAAACATGAAGACAAAATGGTCACTAGGTCAAAGCTTCAAGAAGCTTCAAAAACAAACAAAGAAAGCCACCATTTTCTCTTCATCATTTTCTTTTGCTAAAATAAACAAAATGGATAAATAAATGAATAAATGAATAAGCAAATGAAGCAAAAGAAACCCTAACCATTGACCAACCATGGTTTAAACTATACACCAAACTATCATGTATCATCAAACATGATACAATCAAATGCACAAAAGTATATCATATATACAATGTGCACTTCAAGTGAGAAAATCCTTTTTAAGTGAACCTTTATTAGTTAATGTAAAGTGATATATCAAATATATAATTATACATTAAATCATTAAATCAACACTTGATTTAACGACCCGGTCATATCGCATATAACCGACTAATATCAGTAGTAACAACTTATCGAATCAACACTTGATCCGATAACCCGGCAATAACGCATATAACCGATCAATGTTACAAATCGCGAGAATGGAATACGGAATCACATACACGCATTATTCTCGGTCCCGCACATATCTCATATGCGCTCCTATTTCGTTTCGCTTGAGCCAGGAAACCTCTGTGTAGGACTCTAAAGACTCGTCAATACGCCGGCAGTAGGTGATGATCATATCAAACACCGACAAGCCGCAAGCAGTCTGCTAAACGTAACGGCCACCCGGGTATTGAGCGATCAGAAGATCGACGAGCAAGCCCGCTCACACTCCTCTGAATCCAACCAGTAACACTTACCGTACAGTCCGGTCTGATCGTCTGATATGTCGCATATCTCGCCTAGGGGTGGTAAACGTCAGACCCCAATAGCTCGATAAGTCGTGTCGATATGAGGTCTATAACATTTCGAGAAACTACTGGTAACACTTACCAGTAAATCTCAGCAACCCTGGCCAGGGATTTCCGGTTATAGCCAATCGGACACAGCGCAACATCAACTCCCTATACCGGGAGAGACGAATCCCCTCCTATCGCTCATTGCCTCCATGTGACTCGGGACTGTACCCAAAAACCACCGTTTTGCACGCCCTCTTGGACGTGGTAAGGTGGAAATCAAAGCACAGTGGGAACCACACAAGACTCTATGACGATCTCGGGTCAACAGACTACTCTGTACCAGTGTCACCAGAGAACTGCCATCTGACGTAAGGTATAATACCATCTGGGAGTTCTCGGCGAGTCCGTCCAGTGTATCCAGTCTCCACTGAGCACCCGTATATCATCTCTGATGTCAAACACCAATGGATGTGGGATCATCCATCGCCCATCTGTATGGGTCGAGAAGGTATACGCTAGTCTACACTGGTATATCGATGCCCCGTCTCGATACACCCACGACTAGGGACTTTGAAGGATGTACCTATGGACTACCATGTTCCCACTAGTATGATCCGCATCATAGTCCAGGTAGTCAAGTACACATCCTAAGGGCTTTACCAACATGTAACAGAGAGACAATCAGTGTACACGTTAAGGTAAAGAGTAACCAGATACCATACTATCATGTCGAGCAAGAAATTCCTCCCTATATACGTCCTAGCATCCAGTACAATATACATCATATGTACAGTAATGGCCTCTAGGGCATACATATAACTAACAATCTCCCACTTGCACTAGGGCCATCTGTAGCAGTGGTTGCAGTATCTCATACTCAACCATCCCATAAAAAGTCTCTCTTTGGGAATAGGCCTTCGTGAGTGGATCCGCCGTGTTGTCTTCTTGGTCTACTCTCCTAACCTCGATCACCTTGGAGATCAACCATCTCCATGATCAGGTGACACTGTCTTAGAATATGTCTGGATCACTGATGGGACGGACGTTCCTTGGCATAAGCCACAACTCCATTGTCACACAATGGGAGGAACTAAGTTTATCTCATGAACAAATATATACCCAAACATCCTCCTTGGTAGCATCTTAAGTAGCGATGTATCCTACCTTTATCGTCTAGTATGCCACGGTATCTAGCTTGGAACTTTTCCAACATACCGTCTCTTTACTAAGGGCAAAGACAATGCCTGTGACTGACATTCAGTCGTCTTTATCACCCTGGAACACTTCCAGTGATTCTCCCCAGGATCAATTGATACCATCTCACTACAACTAGTGAGAATCCTAACATCCAATTAGATCTATCTCATAGATCCAAAATCCAGGATTTAGGAGGTATCACTTTGATCCTTTATGGAGAATCATTGTGATAAGCGGAGATTGACCGAGCGTAGCATAGGAAACTCCTTCCCTATCAAGAGTATGTCATCCACGTACTCTATGAGGATCATCACCATACTCCCTACTACCTTTTTGTATATACAAGGTTCATCTATCATTTTGATGATGTCAAACTGTTTGACTAATACATCAAAACAGATGTTCCAACTCCGCGATACCTGCTTTATCCTATAAAGCATCTTGTACACGTTTCCGCTGCTCCCACTGTCTACGAAGCTCTCTGGCTGTATACTTATAGACGTTCTCTTCTAAAACATCATTTAGAAAAGCAGTCATGGCACCCAACCGCCAGATATCGTAGTTATGGTATGTAGCCGTGGCAAGTAGGATCTGGATGGACTTAAGCATAGCTACTTGAAAAGGTTTCATCATTATCCACGCCTGGTCGATGACGAAAAGCTTTAACAAGTCTAGCTTTGAAATTCTCAACCTTTCCATCTACACCAAGTAATCTTCTCAAGATATACTTGCTCCTGATAGGGATTTAACCCTTCAGATATAGCAACCAAAGTCCATACTTTGTTGGTGTATAAGGATTCCATCTCAGATCACTAAGCATCCAGCCATTCTTACAGAGTCTTACTCCTGATGGCCAGCTCGAAGCTAGTTGGGTCATCATCTCATGATGCATTCCTCGCTCCCACTTTCATAGAGAAACCGAAGTAACTCTCAGGTGGGTGAGGAACCCTACTAGATCGGCGGAGAGGCTGAGGTTCGTTGGAATCTACTGAATCCTTTGGTTCTACCAAATCATCTGCTGTAGTTCGTATAGCTGGAACCTTTCCAGTTCTACATTACAGACCTTACCTCGAGTTTGTCCTGATTTTGCTTTTAGACATAGGCCGGACATTCCCAAATCTTAACTAGCTTAAGACATGGGCTCTTCCCTTTCCATATCATATATGAAGTGGTAGGCAACTGATTTGATTTGAACCTATTCAATAGGTATGTAGCTTCTCAAGTGCATAACCCCCAAAAAGGAAACAAGTAACTCAGTAGTACTCATCATAGAGCACACCATATCAAATAGGGTGTATCTGCTCCGCCTCGATATACCATCGTGCAATGGTGTATACGGAGGAGTAATGCTGAGAGAGAATCTCATTCTCCTTTAGAATCATCCAGGAATTCCGTGCTCAAGTATTCTCCTCCTTGATCTCATCAAAGGACATAATACTTATACCCGTATTGGTTCTCTACTTCTAGCTTATATTCTGTGAATATCTCAAAAGGTTCGGACTCATGTTTCAACAGGAACATATGACTGAATCTTGAGAGATTATCAGAGAATGTAATGAAGTACAAAGAACCGGTCTTGGCATATGTAGACAGGGGACTTACATACATCAACATGTATCATCCCAAGAGTTCATTAACTCTTTCTCTGTTTCCAATAAACAGAGCTGGTGTCATTATATCTTTGTGATATGACTGGCAAGTTTCACAAGATGTAAATTCAAACTGATTTAAATATGCATCTACAAGTAACTTCAGCTAGTCGGGTCGCATTGATATGACCTAGTCTACAATGACTCAAGAAGGATTCGTTCATTTCTGAACTCTTCCTCTTATGTGTGTTCCGTATACTAAGAACTGTAGTTTGATTTAGAACATCAATGCTTTTAGATGACGTGCCTGAACCGATCAACTTTTGATATAGGAAATGTTCAAAACATTATCCAACAATACAAAATTTTATCATTTCTTTACTAATAAAGAGACTGATATGATTTTGTATATCAGGTTCGGTATCTGATAACATTCGTTCAGAATCAATGTATTTGGAATACAGGGTGACAGTGACCAACAGACTTGGCTGCAACACTTGCCCCGTTTTCTGCCTCATGAAACTTATCACCCGTTCTCAGTTCTTTACCTTTCTGTAGCCCTATGTAACATATTACATATCTGGGATCCTGATCTGGTATCACATACCTAGGACGTAAAGGATACTGAGAAACAGTCCTCTGTAATGAACATACCCGAAGATGATGCATCATCATGCACTTTCTTCGTTTGGGCGGCACGGGAAATCTGGTATTCCCCAATTTCCTGCTCTGTCTTATAACAATTATAAGTTGGAGCGGGACCAACGTTCCCCAGCTCAGTATAACAAGCGGGTTCGGTCAATATTCCGTATTATTATCTTGATTAAGGCGTGATATGGTCGCTACCTGGAGAGAGAGAGAAGAAAACACTCAGCGTGCGCTCTTGGAAGAATAGATTGGTTATTATTTTATCTAATCAGGATGGCTCCCACTGCTTTTTATCAAATCGTCCTTCAAACCCTAAAAGGAAAGACTAGCCAGGATTAATTACATACTACAAGTTCGCCAATCTTTCAGCCAGGCCAGTGTCGGTACTTTGAGGGAGGTCCCCCGTGCTTTCGCACGAACCTAATTAATGTAAACCTCGTTTTCCCAGAGGCGTAACCTCGTTAACACCTTTCTAGACACCTACTTGATCGGCTAATTGTAATGTATAAAACTCTCCCAGGAGTAACTCTTACTCGCAGCGGGTATCGGGATCCAACTATCTCATAGAAGGTATGCAATCTCATTGCAAATGTCAACACTTGAAATTCCCGATAATTTTGCCCCTAGCCTCCTATGACCTTGACAAAGACCAACAAACCATAGGCTGCTAGTCAAGTTCAACCCGTCATTTCTTGATTGAATTAAACCCACCCGCACGACCCTTGACAAAGGCCAACAAGGTCGCACGACTACCCTAACCCAATCTGCATCATATGCATAAGCAGATAAGCACCAGTCAGCTACCGCACACTGCGCCTTGACAAAGGCCAACAAACGCAGCACGAATACTAACTACTACTTATCTGAAATGACGGAGGGCTACGACAGGTTTTTCTGAAAACCTATTGCGTAATGAACTTGATATCGTTGTAGAATCAAATGATTTTTGAATGGAGTGCTTTTGAGCCTTTTCTAGTTTTTCTAAAGGAGTCACTCCCGGTGAAGGGATCGTCGGTCCTTTCCTCGTCGAATGAGGTGCGGGATATATCATATATATCACTGTGCAAAGCAAAAACTTTTAAAAGCAATCAAAAGACAAACCGAGTGTGTAGCATCTGCCAGTTATTGCTAAAGGAGTCACTCCCGGTGAAGGGATCTCGGTCCTTTCCTCATCGAATAAGGTGCAGGATATATCAAATATACTGCTGTGCAAAGCAAGAACTGTAGCTACCTGTTTTATTTTTGAAATTCGATTCTACAACATCTTTAGGTTTCTTTTATTTCATTAATCTCATTAATGAAGTCCCATCATTTAAATACCTAAACATCACAGATAAATACGACGTACACTTATGCCATCCGCATTCGCCTCGATGTCCCCTCGTGCACCGTTAGGTTAGGTAACTAACGGCAGAGCGGGGAAGGGCTAGCGCGGGTGTAAAACATAAGTAACGTCTATATAATATATCATATATACTATATACAGTATCTATCAAAGAACATATCACATGATCACATCACAGATATCGCAGCAGAAGAATCATATGAAACATTGGATATACTAGGACGTCCGTGTTTTCAATACGAGCCAGTATAAAACACGGATTCCACGGTCGCGATGAATAGCCAAACCCACACCCCTAGACCCCTACGAGAGCGGCAAGCAACCCTACCAATTCTAGAGTTAGGAGACCCGGACTCGACTCCTCAAGTTGGTCTCCCACTGGACTCCAGAACCCGGTTACTTGTGCTCTCCTCCTTGGGTCTATCCTAGTGCGGAAAAGTAAATAATATACAAAAGGTGACATCTTCCGCAACCTGGAAGTCTCCCAATAAAAGAATATTACATACAAGTTTTTTACATGAATGAAAATGAAAAACACTCATCTCATATAAAAACCCCCCGGCTATTCAAACACGACGATCTAATATAACATATCCAGCAACACATAACATCACATGTCATCAACGTAAGTAAATATGCGCATCCCAATTGTCGTTGGCATATAGCAACGAAACCGGCGATATCACATATTACACTTACGGTCGCAGAAAAGAAAGTGTAAAACTACAACAGTTAGAATCCGCAACCTCCATAGACATCGCATGCCTAATCAAATGAAATACTTAGACATCGCATGCCTAACAATTATAAACCCCGCATTTTAGTCTCAAAAATCGAAAACTCTTTTCAATATCAAGTCGGGCAATTCAACAAGATTCCCGACATCTTGATCGAATGCTCGTCCCAAACTTTAGTAGGCGGTCGCACCCCCGATACCGTCGACGAAGTGCACCAAGGCGGAACACCGCTGCCGCGAGCACCCAAACGGATGCTTTCGGCGACGGGGTTCTCCTACAGTCACTTGGTCGGGGCTATGGGGCGAGGCTGTCTATTAAGTTTACCCGGCGAGTACCCGCATACGCTACGTAATTGCGACGGACTTTTGATCACATCAAAATTCTGTGGCAACCGATCAAGTGAGACCAAACTGCTATGTTTATAACATTCATTCAGTTATCTCATAACTTATTATGAATTCCAATTATTGTATCCCATTCCGGATAAATAGAAAATGTTAAACTTTCCGATCGAACATGCAAACACCCAAGTTTTCCCAAAACAGCTCATCACATGAAACTAGTTTAAAAACATTCACTTCGTGCCTCAGTACCAACGGTCCAGCCGTAGAAGGGTCAAGCCAACGCCTCACATGTGGCACGCCGTACTGCCCCAAACCCTAAGGTTCAAAGGGCAGTTCAAGACGGTCACATAATCGAGTTAAGGTTTGTTGTCTTCTAGAGGGACCATTGCGTTACTTGCACTACTTAGAACGTTATTAAACCATGGAAAGATCCAACACTTGGAAATTTCCCGACAGGGGAAAAGTTGGGTATTTATATCCGGTCGAACTTTTTAACATATTCTAAAATATCCGGAAAGCCACATAGACAAAATTAGACAATCCGATCGAAACACCGAGTCCCCAATACAGTCCAGAAAACTCAACTCTTGAGTTCAGAAAAAAAAAATATCCCAGGAAAACCAGCAATGCAAAATAGGAATTACTGTGCAAAATTCAATGGGAGAAGAGACAAAATGGCCGCGGAACAGCCGCATTAGCACGCTAATGCCGCAGTTCCGCCGCACTTTAGACAGATCATTAGGTAATTTTTGCACCGTAATTCTTAGAATTTCCTGCTGAATTTTCTGTATATTTTTAATTTGGAAAAAACCCAATTTTTGGAAAAAGTCCAGAGAGCAAATTTGTGTTAGGGTTTCGGTTTAATCGGACTTCTAACTCCGTCTACGCATCGCCTAAGGCTCTAGCTAGGCTCTGATACCACTGTAGGGTTCCTAGGCACACTAATGAGGTCTCACAAGGCATCAACCATGCCAATTTCAAATTTTACGGGTGCCGAGAAACCCGAATACGGATCATTAACTAGAATATTAGGCGAAAGATGCAAACTAGTTAACAACTTAACTACAAGAACGGAAATACAACCTTTGTAGATCCGGTTCTCCACCTCCATAGCTCCGCGATGAAGTCCCCTTGCTGTCCAAAACAAATCACGGGCTCTAGCGTCGGCTTCATCGGAGAAATGGGCGGGCTAGGTCATCGACTACGATGCCGAAGATGATCTACGTCGAGGCATCATAAGATCAGGCTCCCACTTCACCAAGTCATGAAACTTGTGAAGAAAACACCTTATACTACTTGGCAAGAAGTAGAGGATGAAGAAATAGGAGGTGGGTTCACTTTAGAATTGGATTTCTCACTCATCAGCTCAAGTTGCCATTGATGGAGCAAGCTTTCTTCATGTTGATGATGAAGAAAAGAAGAAGAAATATTATGATAAGTCGTTTCAAAATGAATAATAAAATCAATACTTATCATATGGCAACCATGATTAGGTGTAGAGAATAGACCATGGTTAATTGGAAGGGTTAGGGTTAAACATGAAGACAAAATGGTCACTAGGTCAAAGCTTCAAGAAGCTTCAAAAACAAACAAAGAAAGCCACCATTTTCTCTTCATCATTTTCTTTTGCTAAAATAAACAAAATGGATAAATAAATGAATAAATGAATAAGTAAATGAAGCAAAAGAAACCCTAACCATTGACCAACCATGGTTTAAACTATACACCAAACTATCATGTATCATCAAACATGATACAATCAAATGCACAAAAGTATATCATATATACAATGTGCACTTCAAGTGAGAAAATCCTTTTTAAGTGAACCTTTATTAGTTAATGTAAAGTGATATATCAAATATATAATTATACATTAAATCATTAAATCAACACTTGATTTAACGACCCGGTCATATCGCATATAACCGACTAATATCAGTAGTAACAACTTATCGAATCAACACTTGATCCGATAACCCGGCTATAACGCATATAACCGATCAATATTACAAATCGCGAGAATGGAATACGGTATCACATACACGCATTATTCTCGGTCCCGCACATATCTCATATGCGCTCCTATTTCGTTTCGCTTGAGCCAGGAAACCTCTGTGTAGGACTCTAAAGACTCGTCAATACGCCGGCAGAAGGTGATGATCATATCAAACACCTACAAGCCACAAGCGGTCTGCTAAACGTAACGGCCACCAGGGTATTGAGCGATCAGATGATCGACGAGCAAGCCCGCTCACACTCCTGTGAATCCAACCAGTAACACTTACCGTACAGTCCGGTCTGATCGTCTGATATGTCGCATATCTCGCCTAGGGGTGGTAAACGTCAGACCCCAATAGCTCGATAAGTCGTGTCGATATGAGGTCTATAAAAATTCGAGAAACTACTGGTAACACTTACCAGTAAATCTCAGCAACCCTGGCCAGGGATTTCCGGTTATAGCCAATCAGACACAGCGCAACATCAACTCCCTATACCGGGAGAGACGAATCCCCTCTTATCGCTCATTGCCTCCATGTGACTCGGGACTGTACCCAAAAACCACCGTTTTGCACGCCCTCTTGGACGTAGTAAGGTGGAAATCAAAGCACAGTAGGAACCACACAAGACTCTATGACGATCTCGGGTCAACAGACTACTCTGTACCAGTGTCACCAGAGAACTGCCATCTGACGTAAGGTATAATACCATCTGGGAGTTCTCGGCGAGTCCGTCCAGTATACCCAGTCTCCACTGAGCACCCGTATATGATCTCTGATGTCAAACACCAATGGATATGGGATCATCCATCGCCCATCTGTATGGGTCGAGAAGGTATACGCTAGTCTACACTAGTATATCGATGCCCCGTCTCGATACACCCATGACTAGGGACTTTGAAGGATGTACCTATGGACTACCATGTTCCCACTAGTATGATCCGCATCATAGTCCAGGTAGTCAAATACACATCATAAGGGCTTTACCAACATGTAACTGAGAGACAATCAGTGTACACGTTAAGGTAAAGAGCAACCAGATAGCATACTATCATGTCGAGCAAGAAAGTCCTCCCTATATACGTCCTAGCATCCACTACAATATACATCATATGTACAGTAATGGCCTCTAGGGCATACATATAACTAACAGTAACACTTACCGTACAATCCGGTCTGTTCGTCTGATATGCCGCATTTCTCGCCTAGGGGTGGTAAACGTCAGACCCCAGTAGCTCGATAAGTCATGCCGATGTGAAGTCCATGACATGTGTGAAACTACTGATAACACTTACCAGTAGGTCACTGCAACCCTGGCCAGGGATTTCTTGTTATGGCCTGTCGAGCATAGCGCAACATCAACCCCCAATACCGGGAGAGACGAATCCCCTCCTATCGCTCATTGCCTCCATGTAAATCGGGACTGTACCCAAAAACCTCCTGTTTGCACGACTCAGTAGAGCCGTGGTAGGGTGGAAATCAAAGCACAGTGGGTGACACACAAGACTCTATGACGATCTCGGGTCAACAGACTATGCTGTACCAGTGTCACCAGAGAACTGCCATCTGACGTGAGGTATAATACCATCTGGGAGTTCTCGGCGAGTCCGTTCAGTTTACCCAGTCTCCACTGAGCACCCGCATACCATCTCCGATGTCAAACACCAATGGATATGGGATCATCCATCGCCCATCGTATGGGTCGAGAAGATATACGCTAGTCTACTTTGGAATATCGATGCCCCGTCTCGATATTCCCTCGACTAGTAACTTTGAAGGATGTACTCATGGACTATCCAGGCCCCACTAGTATGATCTGCATCACAGTCCTGGAAGTCGAGTACACATCCTAAGGGCTTTATCAACATGTAACAGAGAGACAGAAAGTATACACGTTAAGATAAAGAGCAACCAGATAGCGTACTATCATGTCGAGCAAGAAAGTCCTACCTATATATGTCCCAGCATCCACTACAATTTACATCCAATGTACAGTAATGGCCTCTAGGGCATACATATAACTAACACAAACAATACCTGAAACCCCAAAATCTATAGAGTAGAGCATAGTGTGAAAACGAGGCAGAGGGGGGCTACTTAGCCGAGGTTGCCAGCCACAATGAGCATGTGCTCGGGTGAGATCCGAGCAGGGGGCCCCGTGTTCACACTGTGTTCTAGTTACATCAAATGCAAGCTTCTACAGCTGTTAAAATAATTTTAAAACTACTTTTTAAAAAATTTACAGAGAGCAAATTAGGGTTTCACGAATCCGAATTTTTCGGAGTTGATTTAGTTTTCGTAACTGTTTTAACATCGTGTGTAAAATTCTAGCTTGGCTCTGATACCATGTTGGTCAGGCAGCCACCCTATCCAATGGGATCGCCGTGGTACCAACGGGTCCCTCAGCAGCTACTTTTTATGCATGCCCCCTCACGAGAACTACAACCCGCTGGAACACCTTCCGGTCTCGAGACACCCTGGGGGTAAGAGCCTATGCTTCGCCATATTGTCACACAGTGAGAACCCCCCATAGGTCGACATCCAATGCCTAGTAGCTCTGATACCATGTTGGGATTCCTTAGCACCTCTTCTAGGGTTTGCAAGTAAAACACATGCCACAATAAAAATTTTAGGGTGCTAAGTAATCTATAACCTAGGATCAAACTAGAAGTTTTAGGGTAACAAATAGGTATCACATACAAAATCAAGTGTTTAACACTAAGTGAAAGTGAATACAACTTTTGTAGACCACCTTGCTAGACTCCTTGGATCGACTTGAGTTTGCACCAGCTTGCTTGAGATCTTCCTTGTCCACGATGATCCACCTGGGGCTCCTTTTCACAAGCTACAAGCTTCACTTGATCTAGGAAGAAGATGAAGCTAACACTTTAATCTAGTGGGCTATACTAAAGTAGAATGGTGATGTGGGTTGTGTGATCACTTAGAAACCTTTCCTTTTTATCTATTTCACTCACTCAAGAAAAGATAGTGAGCTTTGAGGAAGAAGAAGGAGGAGAATGAAAATGCTAGAGCTCTTTTCTTTTGTGATAAAAACTAAATGAAAATGAGAAGAGATAAAATATATCATAGTCTCTCTCTCATCCAACCATGTTCAATAAATATCTAGATATTTTATCGTTGAGTTAAAACCCAAATGTAAATTAATCCATGGTTAATTAGTAGGTGAAGTGTGGTCAAGTCTAAACAAATATCAACCATTAATTAATCTAATTTCTTTTCTCAAATAATAAAATACATAGATATTTTATACCATGTGAGTCTTGCATTCCCATCTCCACTATATCAATAACCATGATAAGTATGTATGCATGTATGTGTGCATACACATCAACATGTGCACATATACCCATTCATGCATGCATGTAAATAGAAAAGGTTTTAAATGAAAAAGCTAATGGTCAATATTGAACCAACACTTGATTTAATAACCCGGTCGTATCACATACGACCCGACCAATAGAAAATGCCAGATTTTAATGCGGTATCACATACTCGCATTTAATCAAGCAACCACGCATATCCCCATATGCACCCCACATCATTTCGCCTGAGCTAGGTAACCCCATTGTGGGACTCTAAGACTCGTCAATACGCTAGCAGTAGGCAGTAATCATATCACATACCCACAAACCGTCAGCGGCAGCAGCAGTGCGTAACAGCTCCTAGGTATTGAGCGATCAGAAGAAAAACAAGCGAGCCTGTAAAAACTCCTGTCGAGCCAACCGGCAACACTTACCGTACAGTCCGGTCCCTTTGTCAGATATGCTGCATATCGAGTCTAGGGATGGCAACGTCGACCCCAATAACTCAATAAGACATGCCGATGAATGGTCTATAATAGATCAAGAAACTACTGATAACATTTATCAGTAAATCTCAACAGCCCTGGCCAGGGATTTATTGATATAGCCAACCGCGCACAGTGCAACATCAACCCCTAATACCGGGAGAGACGAAACCCATCCAATCGCTCATTGCCTCCATATGTCTCGGGACTGTACCCAAAAGCCACATGTTTGCACGACTCAGTAGAGCCGTGGTAGGGTGGAAATCAAAATACAGTGAGAGAACACATGAGACTCTATGACAATCTCGGGTCTATAGACTAACCTGTACCAGTGTCACCTGAGAACTGCTATCTGACGATAGATATAATACCATATAGAAGTTCTCGGTTAGTCCATCCAGTGTACCCAGTCTCCACTGAGCACCCGCATACGATCTCGATGTCAAACATCAATGGATATGGGAACATCTATCGCCCATCTCATTGGTCTAGTGTCGTATACACTAGTCTACTCTGAAATATCGATGCCCCGTCTTGATATACCCACGACTAGGGACATTTCAGGATATGCTTATAAACTACACATGTCCCACTAGTATGATCTGCATCATAATCACAGTAGTCAAGCAAACATCCTTGGGGCTTTATCAACATGTACAAATAAATAAAAGCATGATCAAGTGAATATGTCAGATAAAGAGTAACCAGATAGCATACTATCATGTTGAGCAAGAATGTCCTCTGTATATATATACATGTATAAATATATCCACTAACATATAATGGCCTTTAGGGCATACATATATCCAACACCTTCCATGGTTTGCAACATCATATCAGTTTCTTTACTTGATAAAGATGGATACAACTTTGTTCTTGATAGAAATATCATGAACATTTACCTCGATAAGGTACTGGTTGCAGAAGGTACACTGTGTAATGGTATCTATGTTCTAAATCAGAATACAGTTCTCAATGTACAAAATACACGCAAGAGGAAGAGTTCAGATACGAACGAATCCTACTTGTGGCATTGTAGACATGGTCATATCGGAGAGAAAAGACTAATTAAATTACATAAAGATAAACTCTTGAATACGTTCGAATTTTCATCTTATGAAACTTGTCAGTTTTGTCTCAAGGAAAGATGTCCAAATCTCCCTTCACCGAACATGGAGAAAGAGCAGCAGAGCTCTTGGGACTCATACACAGTGATGTGTGTGGTCCGATGTCTATACATGCAAAAGGTGGGTTCTCGTACTTCATCACATTCACTGACGATCTCTCTAGATTCGGATATATGTATCTTATGAAACACAAATCTGAAGCTTTTGAGAAATTCAGAGAACTCAGAAACGAAGTAGAGAACCAGATTGGCAAAAGTATCAAGATCCTTCGATCTAATAACGAAAGGGGGTACTTAAGCACGGAATTCCTAGAATACCAAAAAGAGAATGGAATTCTCTCTCAGCTTACTCCTCCGTATACACCACAGCACAACGGTGAGTTAGAGAGGAGGAATCGTACTCTATTGGACATGATTCGCTCTATGATGAGTAATGCTGAGTTGCCTTTTTCATTTTGGGGACATGCGCTTCAAACAACGGAATATCTTTTGAATCAGGTTCCTTCCAAATCTGTGCTTAAAACTCCGAATGAAATATGGAAAGGAAAAATACCATGTCTTAAGGGTATTAAGATATGGGGTTGTCCGGCCTATGTGAAAACACAGAAACCGGACAAACTAGAGGCACGATCAGTTTTATGTAAGTTTCTTGGATATCCAATGCACTCACATGGATACCTGTTCTACCACACTGAGAAACAGAAGGTGTTTGTTGCTCGCCACACCGTCTTTTTAGAGAAGGAATTTCTTGCAAAAGAAATAAGTGGAAGCACGGTAGAACTGGAAGAAATTCTAGAAGAACAAACTATAATTGAAGGTTTTGTGGAACCAGAAGATTCAATAGTCCCAGACAAACCTCAGCCACTCCGCAGATCTAGTAGGATTTCTCATCCGCCCGAGAGATACTATGGTTTTCTCATAGATAGGGATCGAAAGGATTGCATCTTGGAAGAAGATGATCCTTCTAGTTTCAGGCAGGCCATTATCGGTAGGGACTCTGATAAGTGGCTGGATACTATGCGATCTGAAATGGAGTCCATGTACACCAATAAAGTGTGGACCTTGGATATTGCTCCACCTGGGGTAAAACCCGTTGGATGCAAATGGATCTACAAAAGGAAACTTGGTGTAGATGGGCAGGTGGAAACCTATAAGGCTAGACTCGTTGCCAAAAGTTTTCGTCAAAGACCAGGTGTGGACTTTGACGAAACCTTTTCTCCGGTGGCTATGGTCAAATCCATTTGGATCCTACTTGCCATTGCTGCTTTTCATGACTATGAGATCTGGCAGATAGACGTAAAAACGGCTTTTCTGAATGGATGTTTGGAAGAGTGCGTTTATATGGATCATCCAGAAGGTTTTGTAGATAGTGGGAGCCACAGGAAGGTGTACAAGTTGCTTAAATCCATTTATGGATTAAAACAAGTATAACGGAGCTGGAACATCTGTTTTGATGAAACAATCAAAGACTTTGACTTCATGAAAAATGAAGATGAGCCATGTATATATAAGATGATTGTAGGACGAACTGTCATGTTCCTAGTCTTGTACGTGGACGACATTCTTTTGATAGAAAATGACATTCCTATGCTACAATCGGTCAAGCTATTCTTATCACAAAGGTTCTCTATGAAAGACCTAGATGATGCCTCGTACATTCAGGGGATCAAGATCTACAGAGATAGATCCAAGAGATTACTGGGTCTTTCGCAGTCCAGGTACATAAAGACCGTACTAAAGAGATTTAGTATGGAAGATTCCAAGAGCGGTAATATACCTGCATTGCACGGAATCACCCTCTCCAAGGAGATGTCTCCCAAGACTGACGAGGAGAGGGTTCTCATGAGCACTATACCTTACGCTTCGGCGGTAGGATCTATAATGTATGCGATGCTATGTACAACACCAGATGTAGCTTACGCACTAAGCGTGGTGAGCCGGTATGAGTCAGACCCAGGTGAGAACCACTGGACAACAGTAAAGAACATTCTCAAGTATCTGAGAAGGACTAAGGAGATGTTCCTGGTTTACGGTAATGGAGACCTCAGGGTCGAGTCTTTTACCGACTCAAGCTTCCAGAATGACAAGGATGACAGCAAGTCTGTCTTGGGTTTTGTGTTTACCCTCAACGGAGGGGTGGTATGTTGGCGGAGTTCCAAACAGGATACCGTCGCAGACTCGACGATCGAGGCTGAATACATTGTTGCAAGCGATGCCGCAAAAGAGGCGGTCTAGATGAAGAAGTTCATAGCTGAACTTCAGGTAGTTCCATCCATTGTTGATCTGATACCTGTGTATTGTGATAACAATGGGGCTATATCTTTAGTGAAGGAACCACGGCCCCATCAGAAATCCAGGCACATCTTAAGGCGGTATCACTTGATCAGGGAGATCGTAGATCGCCAGGAGATCGAGGTCCGGAGAGTGGATATGAAAGAGAGCAAGGCGGATCCATTTACAAAAGCCCTCCCTCAAGCTCAGTTCGAGCGACTTTTTTAGATGTTGGGTATGCGGTACGCCAGCAGCTGGCCTTAGTGCAGACGTTGGGTATTCGGTATGCCAATCACTGGCCTTTAGTGCAAGTGGGAGATTGTTGGATATATATGCCCAAGAGGCCAGTATTGTATATGTATACGTATGGATGCTAGGGATATGTATGTACAGGACAATCTTGCTCAGTTTTATAGTATATATTATTTGACTTGTCTTTGTCAAGATATGTGTATTTATTTCTATTGTTGTTATATCTAGCTTGCACATATTGATAAAGACTCGATACAATAGTATACTATTATGGTTTGTCTTTATCTTAACATGGCATATGTCATACTCGTTATTACATATTGCGGTTACATGTTGATAAAGCCCGTAGGATCTTACTTGACTACCTGCGTTGTGATGTCGATCATACTTGTGGGAGCAGGGTAGTCCATAAGCACATCCTTAAATGGTCCCTAGTCACGTGAGCATCGAGACTGGGCATTGATACTCTAGAGTAGACTAGTGTATACGTTTCTAGCCTTGTCGGGGGATGGATAGTCCCGCAGCCATTGGTCTGATGCACCCAAGATCGTATACAGGTGCTCACTGGGTGTGAGTACACTGGACGGACTCGCCGAGAACATCCAGATGGTACTATACCTATCGTCAGATGGAAGTTCTCAGGGAGCATGCATACAGGTTAGTCTTTGGACCTGAGATCGGCATTTGTCTCGTGTGAGTTCCCACTGAGCTTTGATCACTACCCTACCATAGCACTACTGAGTCGTGCAAAAAGATTTTGGTTGGGTTCAGTCCCGAGCCACATGGAGGCAGTAAGCGATTGTTGGGGATTCGTCTCTCCTGGTATTGGGAGTTAATATCGCACAGTGATCGATTGGTCAGGACCATAAGACCTTGGCCAAGGCAGCTGGGATTTATTGATAGATTGATCGGTAGTTTCCCGGATTGGTCCTGAGCCACATCGGTATGACTTATCAGGTTATTAGGGTCTGAAGTTCACCACCTCCTAGACCCGGTATGCGATAGTCTTTGACAAAAAGACCGGACTGTACGGATATTGTCACGGATAGGCTCAGTAGGAGTTCGGACGAGTTTGCTCATCGGCCTTCCTTTTCGACAGGTACCTAGGTAACCGTTACGTACAGCTAGTGCCGCTAACGTGCTTGTAGTTAAATCCACTGCCAGAGTACTGTCGAGTCTTTAGAGTCCCACACAGAGGGTTTCCCAGCTTCGGGCAAAACGAGTAGAGGTCGTATGGTTTTACGACAGGGTTCGATCACATACGTGCACTTATGCGAGTGTGATGTTTCAGCGGACTATATTAGATGGCTTTGGTTTAAACCGGATCCTAGTATATGATTATTGGATTAGCTTCGTCTCATTGTATTCGTGTTTCTCGAAACACGGATGCGGGTATGTATATACGGATGAGAGGGGGTATAGAAGGAGACTTCTCATTACAGTTTTGACCATTGACTTGGTCAAAACACATATGAGAAAAAGAAAAGATTATTTTATTTTTGATAAATGATAATTGTATTTGGCATGGTTACTTGGATTGACCTTTTGACTTGGCTTGACTTATTGACCATAGATATTTTGATGAGATATTTTTGACCTAGATATTTTGGTGAGATATTTTCAAGCCATGGTTGTTGGTCATATATAAGATAACCATTTCATTTTCTATTATCATTATCACAAATACTTTCTCTTTCTTCAAGCTAGCTCTCTCCTCTTCCTCTCTCAAACCCTAGTGTATCATGAGTTGATAATCACGGGTTAATGAGACTAAGCCAATCAAATCACACTCTACTCACTCTAGTATACTTAGATTAGCAAGCTAAGTATTCTAGTTACCTCAAGTTAGAGGTTTAGCTCAGGGTTGGAGCTCTCGTGTGGATCATCGTTGACACAAGGAAGCCGGAGTTCAAGCAAGATCCATACATCCATCGAGGAGCTTAAGGAGAGGATCGAAGACCTGAAGCACTTGGTTTCTTTAGGTATACATTCTATCATAGTAGATGGAACTCTAAAATTGCTAACTAGGTTTATGGTAAAGATCCGGTTTAGTGTTAACCTAGCGCCAAAGTTTTGTATCGTCTTAAAATTTTGTTCCGCATTTAGCCACGGAAGTTGGCCGGGGCGCTAGTGTAACCCTTCAGGTTACAATCATGAATATGATAATGGAAAAGGCAATACTAAGAATACCCGGATAACCCTTCGAAACATTTTCATGTTTCAATTACACTGTGCGTTGTTAATAGAAAACTGATTTCCCAATTAGATCCTTACTCCATGGTATGTATTTACCAGGTTTGATTCTCACATATGTATGGTTTTACAGATGATGAGTGGGAGTAAGTTATTGGGAATTAGATGATCATCCTCATTATATCGGAATTCGTTGTAATTGGTGATATTTGAGGAAATTGCCTGGGTTTTTGCCGGACGACAAATATTTGGTTTTGAATATCTGTTGTTATACACCAATTTCAAACTGATATATCTGTAAGTTTATTTTTATAAAGTGAGATATAAATTTTTGAAATTATGTCCATGACATTTACCGATATCAGTTGATGGTTAGGTAAGGAGCATTAAACAGCGGTGTAATTCTTCATAACCATAGTACAGTTTTCAACCTACAACGCACAGGATTTGAGTTATTCAACTCAGGGGACTTATACAAAGTATTGTATGTTGTCCAGTGCCCATTAGGATATACGGGTTGGTCCTCGTACTATATTCTGTTTACTTGTGACTTCTCCAATTTTAGACAAGTATTTTGTAGAAATACAAGGTCCAAGTTTTGAAAAGTTATAGGTACAAGAATAAAGTAGAGAACCACGTGTTGCAAGTATTAGGATTCTTCAAGGTGATCGAAGATGTGGATACTTGTGTTTGGTATTCAGTTGATAGTAATGGTTTTAAGAACTTTCTTCTCATTCAGGTTACTTATATCTGGATGCATTCCTAAGTTGAGTAATGTTGATCGGCCTCTCTCCATTTAGTTTTCATGCATTAGAGACAGCTGCATGATTTGAATCTGGTTCCAATTAAATCGGTGCCTCTGTTTCTATATTGTATATAGAATGGATCATATCTTAACGATGTTAAGGTATATAGAGTTGTCCGTCTTATGCTTAAAACCATACTCTGGATAACTCACGACACGTTTCTGTAATGGCTATTTGTGGGTTAACCCGGGCTAAGACGAGGGTTAACTTTCTACCATCTGGAAGATCAATAGTGATATTGTTATTGACTCGCCACAGTTTTAGTAAAATGGACTTTTTCAGAAATCAATAGTGGGAGTATGGTAGAACCGGAAGTGATTCTAGAAACGCAAACGATTACTGAAAATTTAATAGGACCTAAAAATTTAATCAGGTTTGACATTCCATTAGCCACTTTGCAGATATGGTGGGTAACCACAGGCACCCGAGAGGTACTTCGGTATCCTCAAGGATGGTGACAGGGAGGTTCTTGTTTACCCAGACTTGTTATTGCTGCTGTTCCAGACTATGAGACCCGGTAGAAGGATGAGTATAGCGTCGTTCTAAACTAGCTTTAGAAGTGCACGTGTATATGACTTTGCCAGAGGGATGTTGTAGTCAGTGGGAGCAGCGGAAGCATAGTGGACAAGTAGCTTGTATCTATTTATAGACTAAAGCAAATATAGCGGAGAAAGATCATCTATTTTTGATGTTGCAGTGATGGGCTTTGACTTCATCAGAATAAGGGATGGATCTGTTAAGAAGGTATTAGGGTGTGATGTCCTGATATTTGGACGACATGCACGTTGTAGGAAGTAAAATTCCTATACTACGATCGGTTATACTGTGGTTGTCACACAGTGGTTTCTCCACATAGGATATGGATATAATATCAGACATTCTAGTTACTAGATCAATGGTTTTAGATCTAGATTTGAGAAGTGTACCAATCTGGATACTTAGACAATATTCTAAAGGTATTTTAGAATGGATGACTCCTGGCACTGTAGTAGACCAGTAGGTGATGGAGTCACCTTCTCTAAAGGTGTCTTACAGACTAAAGGGGAGAGGGATGCGCATAATCGGCATATCACTTGCTTAGGCAATTGAGTCAATCATGAGATGTCAAGTACCACACCAGATGTTTTTTTTGCACTAGATGCAATAAACTGATATATTAATCCAATCCTGGAGAAACGTTCGGAAGCAGTTTTAGAACATAAGTGGATGTTCGAGGGATATGATAATGACAGCCTCCTTCAGGAGACAGTTATCATTCCAGGCTTCCAAGGTGACCTGGATGACAGAGTGACTGTTAGAGTTATAGTTTTCCCTCTGACGAGGGGCAGTAGTTTGGACAGGTGGTCCAAGCGGATACTGAGAGAGGCATGGTGCAGGATACTGTTTAAATTTAGTTGATGATACAGTCTAAGAAGTTTGCTGGATTTGGAGTTCATTTGTGAACTACGTCCTATCAGATATCCAGATATATTCTATGACAGGTATTACTCAATTCGGGAGATGGCTTTCTCCACGAACTTGAGATAAAAAGAGACATAGAAAGAAACATCAGAGAGGATCCACTCACTGAGGCTATTTCTCGAACGCAATAGTTTTACAAACAAACTTTGTGAGACTGATTAGTAGAGAAGTTGGGTGTTCGGTATCACACGGGCTGTGAGTATGCGACATCGCAATAATTAACCTTAAGTGCAAGTCGGAGATTGTTAGCTATAGTGCCATCAAAGTCAATTATTGGGTCGCAGGCACGTGATTGCAATGATTGAGGGAGGACCTATACCGGTAGGACAGTCTTACTCGAGATTATAGTATGCTATCTGGTTTGTCTTTATCATCGTGTACATGCTTTAGGTGATATTACAGATCACTATTACACGTTGATAGAGCCCTTAGGATTCTTTCTTGACTACCAGTAGTATGATGGCGATCATATACGTGAGAGTTGGGTAGTCTATAAGCACATCCTTAAAGTGTCCCTAGTCGTGGGAGTTTCGTGACTGGGCATCAATACTCCATGAGTAGACTAATGTATACGGATCGAGACCCCGACGAGAGGCGGTGGCCGGTCTCACAAGACATTGGTGTCAGTTGGTTCACCTAAAATAGTATACATGTGCTCAATGGGTTATGAGTATACCGGACAGACTCGCCGGGAACATGCTAGTTGGTATTATATCTATTGTCAGATAGCAGTTCCCTGGTGACATGTGTACAGGTTAGTATATCGACCTCAGATCATCATTTGTCTCGTGTGAGCTCCCACTGTACTTTGATTACTATCCTACCATGGCTCAAAGGAGCCGTGCAAACAGATTTTAGGTGGGTACAGTCCCGAGCCACATGGAGGCAGTGAGCGGATCGGCAGGGGATTCGTCTCTCCCGGTATTGGGGGTGAGATCGCGCTTTGTTTAGGAGAGCCATTACACAAAGTCCCTATCCAAGGCAAGCGAGATTTACTGGTAAGTATTCCAGTAGTTTCTCAGGGTGTTCTGGGCTACACTCCAACATGACTTATACCGCTATTGGGGGTCTGACGTTTACCAGCCCCTAGGCCCGATATGCGATACTCATAGACCAACGGACTGGACTGTACGGATATTGTCACTGACAGGCTCAGTAGGGTTTCAGGATGAGTTCGCTCGTCAGCTTTCCTTTCGCTCAATACATGGGCAGCCGTTACGTACAGCTAGTGCTACTGACGTGCTTGTGGTTAAACCCACTGCCAGCGTATTGACGAGTCTTTAGAGTCCCCCACAGAAAGTTTTCCCATGTTCGGGCGAAACGTTATAGAGGCCGTATGGTTTTATTGCAGGGTTCGATCATATACGTGTACTTGTATACGGATCATGATCGGACGAATCATACTAGTGGGCTTTGGTTTAAGCCAGATCCTAGTATTAGATTGTTGGATTATTTTTGTCTCATTGTATTTGTATTCAGTCGGAATATGGATACAGGTATGTATATACGGATGAGGGGTTTTCTTGTGATCCGTTACAAGATTACTTTTGAAGTTGCCAATTTTTTTCCACTTGATTAAACATTTGGTTTAATGTTTAATTAATGGAAATTTGTGATCTTTGAATTTTGGCCTTTCTTTTATTGTGATGTCCATTCCTTCGCTGATATTTTCGAAAGTCAAGGAGTGGACTGTTGATTGGCATAGGTTTTGGGCATGAGTCATGTTTGCATTTAATGTTCTTTGGATTGTTAAAGATATTTTGTCTTTAGATATTTGTGTTGCTTTATTGAAACCTTACACTCACCACTTGATATTAATTCTCACCACCTCATTACACATTCCACAGAGAGCACAGAACCAATTTTGGCCGAGCCTAATTTTCCAGTGAGCAAATTTTTTCTCCAAGGCAAAATTCTTGTGCTCACAAATTCTTTCCATGGAAACTTCATTTACCTCCACCAAAATCATTAGGTGCCTTGAGATAAGGTATTCACACACTATCTCTACTTCACCTTGGACATGTTGGCTGGCAAACTTCATGTCCGAGTTGGTTCGGTTTGAAGCGGGAGCTCGTATAAAGAATTCTCGACGTGGAGCCACTTCGACGAACGAGATCGGAGAGCGAACTTCGTTGGAGCATCCGCGAGGAGCTTGGCGCAGAGATTGATGACCGAAGGACACGGATCGATCTGTATAATCTCTCCAAACTCTTTTACAGTTTACTAGTTTACGGTTAATGGCATGATCCGGGTTTTAGGGTTACGTTAGCGCCGGTTTATAAAAGTTTTTATTCCGCATTTGGCCTCGGATTGACGGTCGTGGCGCTGCCATAGCCTTACACATATTGCATGTGGTTTTGATTCCGCTATTGGCGAAGAGCTAGCTCCCGCTTGGGGATGCCTTATTTCATCATTATATGTATTTTCATGTGTTGTACACATTTGGGGGCCAGTATTTACAAAGGAGACTCTGCCGAAATTTTCGGGAAAATCTGATGTTGCTTTTAAATGTTTAATGCGACTTATTTGGCTAAAATTATTTTCTTTAATTAGGTTTTCCTTCGCTCTATTTCTTTAATTGGTTTTGATTTCTGGGCTTTGGCTTACTTAGTTTACGTACGCCTTAAGACGTTTCGTAAATTAAGTGCTAGTCATGTTCCGTACATTCGGGTCGTGATAAATTTGGTATCAGTGCGTAGGGTTTTACCTTTCTGAGTGTAGGATGACCCTTGGTAGATAGAGTAGGTGACTTAAGCAGAGTGACATAGCGTTTGTATATTCCGCAGTATACTTACGATACGGTACTCCCCCTAAGTGACCTTAGGATATATATTTGCTTGTATTTCCTATCTTGATTCCGGAAACCGTTTGATTCGATCGCAATGTTTCTATCGATCCTGTTTCTTGTTCCAGCCACTATACCGTCGGAGATATCGAGGGCCAGAGGCTGCCACCAGGGATGAGATTAGAGTAGGCTCGTTTGAGATGAGGACGGATCAGGGCGGTACTCTTACCCCTCAGGGACAGAGTGATCCGCTTTTTCCAGGACGGATGTTTAGGCTGGAGTCGAGTATTCAGAACGTATGACAGATGGTTGGATTGTTAGTTGAGGCTAGCTGAGCTCCGAGAGCCGATGATGTCCCTCCTACTGCAGGGACCGTGATTGTATCTGCTGTTCAGGCAGCTGTTTCTGTTGTTACCAAGATTATTTACGTATCCTTACAGGAGTTTTTGAGCCCGAAGCCTCTAGTTTTTACAGGCACAGATGTAGTGAAGGATCCATAGACAATCCTTGACAGGATGGCTAGGATTTGTCATTCACAGAGATATTATGACGAGATATGGATTGAGTTGCGAGTTTTCGTCTAGAGAGGTCCTGCTCAGACGGGGTGCAAGTCAATCGAGAGAGGCCGAGATATAGATCTACGTCCTATGACTTAGGATAAGTTCGCTGCTATATTTCTTGCTCGTTTCCTTCCGGAGAGCGTTCGAGATGCCGAGCTCATAGTTTTGAGTCTTTGCACAAGACTCCAGAGATGACAGTGTCCGAGCACGGCATTTAGTTTACTCAGCGGTCCGATATGCTCCTTACCTGGTGGGCACTGAAGAGAAACGGATAAAGAGGTTGGTGTGGAGATTGGACATGCAGTTATTTCTTGCTATCGGCACCCAGAATTTTGACACTTATGCAGCCGCGATGGATGTAGCCTTACTGCTAAAGGAGCGCATTTCTGAGACTTCGGTCGTTTTTGGATCAAAGCGGATTTGTACCGGTATGCCAGCTCAGAGGCGATTAGATAGACGCGGTTGTGACAAGTATTCTTTTGGTGTTTCCTCCGATGCATATTTCTTTTTGGTGTTGCTTTAACTTGTACCTACGCACTTTGTACCGAGTTTGGACCGAGAGTCGTCCTTGTTTGATCTGCCGCTGATTGTTATTATTCCTGTAGGCGAGTCTTTTTTCGCTCGAAATGTTTTTCGTTCATGTTTGTTTTGTTCATATCGGAGTTAGGGAATCTTATGTCAATTTGATTTTTCTCGATATGTTTGACTTTGAAGTTCTTCTGATCATGGAGTGGTTAGTCACGTGTTATGCATTCGTGGACTACCGTAAGAAGGCAGTCAGATTTAGTTTTTCGGGTAAGCCGGTTCTTGTTTGTTTCGGGGAGACCGTAGCATCGCCTTTCCCAGTTTGATTTCTTCTTTTCGCGCTAGTCAGCTTTTAAGAAAGGATGCCAAGAATTCTTGACGTATGTTTATGATGTTAGAGCTACAGAAGTCCCGTTTGTGAGAGAGTTTCCAGATGTTTTCCTGACGAGTTGCTTGGGTTGTCGCCAGCGCGCGATATTTAGTTCTGCTTTGACTTGATTTCCGGCATGGAGCTTTTTTCTATACCGCCATATCGGATGGACCTGGTGGAGCTTAAGGAACTGAAGGATCAGTTGCAAGATTTGTTGAATAAAGGGCTTGTTCGTCCGAGTGCGTCACTTTAGGGAGCTCCTGTCCTGTTCGTCAAGACGAAAGACGGCAGTTGTGTTGATGCATTGATTATCGTCAATTGAATCGAGTTATTTTGCGGAATAGATATCCCCTACCTTGCATCGATGATTTATTTGATTAGCTCTAGGGTGCGGGATATTTCTCGAAGATTGACTTGCGATCAGGTTACCATTAGTTGCGGGTTCGAGAGGATGATATTCCGAAGGCTGCTTTTCACACGTCACGGGCGTTATGAGTCTTGGTGATGTCGTTCGAGCTCACCAGTACCCCAGCAACGTTTATGGATTTGATGAACCGAATATTCAAGCTGTTTCTTGATCAGTTATTATCGTATTCGTTGATGATATTTCAGTATACTTTTGGAACCGAGAGGAGCCTGGCCAGTAATTGAGGATTTCGTTGCAGACCTTGAGGGAGCACCAGCTATTCACTAAATTATCCACGTGTGCTTTCGGATTGGATAGTGTGGACTTCTTGGGACACGTAGTTACAAAAGATGGTAAGTATGGAACCAAAGAAGATCGAGGCCGTTCAGCATTGGCCCAGACCTGTATTAGCGACTGAGGTTCGCAGCATTTTGGATTTTGGGCGGATACTATTGATATTTCGTACAGGATTTTTTGCATATAGCTGCAACGTTGACCAGGTGACCCAGAAGAGAGTTTCTTTTCATTGGACTAAGGTATGCGAGTAGAGCTTTCAGCAGTTGAAGACTCGTTTGATTACGGCGTCAGTATTATCTTTGCCTTTAGGATCATGTTGTTTTGTTGATTATTGCTATACTTCTCGGCACTTAAGAAGCACGAGCAGAATTATTCCACGCATGACTTAGAAATGGCTACGGTGGTTTTTACACTTAAGTTTTGGAGACACTACTTATACGACGAGTCGTGCTAGATAATTACAAACCACAAAAAGCTTAAAGTACATTTTTTCAGCAGCGAGATCTAAAATTGAGACAGCATAGATGGATAGAGCTAGTGAAAGACTATGACTGCGATGATTCTTTATCATCCAGGCAAGGCGAATGTTGTGGCAGATACTTTGAGTTGGAGGCCCAGAGATAGCTTTTCTTGTTAAGCACAGTTCAGAGATAGTCGACGGCAGATTAGCAAATTCTATGTGACAGCCGAGTATAGTTCGAGTTTACGTCGACTAGGGGACAACTTGTCTTTGTCCGTGCACATCCACAGTTAATTGATTATATCCGTGAGGCATAGTCCGATGATGTTCGTTTGTCAGAGATCTTAGAGCAGGTTTGACTGGGCAGAGATTCAGAGTTTGTGATTGATGATCAAGGAGTACTACAATTTGGGATTCGACTATGTGCACCAGATTCTGAGGGACTGAGACGCGAGATCTTAGAGGAGGCGCATCAGTCAGCATATATGAATTGTGAATTGAGAGGAGTCTACTAATGCAAAGGGATGAAGAGAGATGTTACAGATTTTATTTCGGGATGCTGACTTTTCAGCAAAGTCAAGGCTGAGCATCAGAGACCGGCAGGAGAATTACAACCTTTGCCCATTCCGGAGTAAAAATAAGAGCAGATTTCTATGGAATTTATTGTGGGTCTACCTAGGACCAGTCGAGAGTATGACTTTATTTGAGTGATCGTAGGCCGATTGACGGAAGCAACGCATTTTCTGGCAGTCAAGACCATTTTCGGATTCGTTCAGTATGTTCAGATAGATTTTGATGAGATTGTGCAACTACATGGAGTTCCGACTCGTATTGTGTCGGACAGAAGAACCCAGTTCACCATCCGACTATGGCAGAAACTTCAGGAGGCTTTGGGCACCAGATTGAGTTTCAGTGCAGTTTTCTATCCACAGACCGACGGTCAGTCAGAGTGGACCATTCAGACTCTTGAGTATATGCTCCGAGCTTGCGTTCTAGATTTTTGTGGTAATTAGGATCGCCACTTTCCTTTCATAGAGTTTTCCTATAATAACAGCTTCCAAGAGATGATTCAGATGGCACCCTTCGAGATATTATATAGGAGGAGATGTCGATCGCCCATTTGTTAGACAAAGCTCAGTGAGAGCAGTATTTTGGGCCTACAAATTGTACAGGAAATGACTGAGGAGATCTAGTCGATTCGGAATAGGATTAGAGCGGCCCAGAGCATGCAGAAAGCTAATACAGACCGACGTCGGCGCAGACTTGAGTTCGTCGTTGTAGATCATGTTTCTTGAAGGTGTCTCCGATGAAGGGCATGTCAAGATTCGGAAAGAAAATGAAAGATTAGTTCCAGATATGTGGGTTCTTTGTGATTCTCGAGCGAGTCGGCGCAGTTGCTTATCTTTTGGCTCTTCCACCCAGCTTTCTAGATGTTCACCCCGTGTTTCATGTATCGATGCTCCGCAAGTACCTTCATGACCCCTCTCGCATGATACAACATCAAACGATCCAGCTGGAGCGCAATCTTTCTTTCACCATGCTACAGATAGTCATTCAAGATCGGCAGGTGAAGAAACTGAGGTCCGAGGTCATACCGTCCGTATAGGTTCTTTGACACGGCCGAACGGCGAAAAAGGTCATGTGGGAAACCGAGAACGAGATGTGGAAGAAATATTCCCATCTCTTCGAGGGCACGCGCAGTTAAATTTTAAATTCGGGGACCGAATTTCTTTAAGGGGGAAGATTGTAACGTTCTGAAAAATCGTTTAGGTGAAATTTTTGATAATCGGTAAAATAACTGGTGTTTTCCGTAAAAACCAAGATATAATTATTTTCCGACATAGACTTAAATATACCTATTTTAGCTATGTAATGGCTAGTATTGATATTTAATTAGTCGCTTATAAATTGTTAGTTTACTTAAATATTTTCCTTAATTAATTATTTCTAAATATTACTTTAAGCCTTCACTTATACATTTGATTGGTCTTAAATTACAAATTTGAATGGGTTAATACACGTTTAGTGAACCATGACCACTTAGAATCAAGTATGTAGCATGCTAATTCTCTCTCACTTGTCTTCATAATTCTAGAGAATTCTAGGATGAAATAAAGTAGAAAATATAATATAATAAATTAATTATGATAAAAGAGTTAATATATGATATGATGGGGGTATTTTTGAATTGGAACTTTCCACACGCACCTCACACACTCACCTCCTTCCCACGTGGCCGAAACTAGGTTGCTGCCCCCCATTCCACACTTCTTTTTCTACTTCTAAAATTAAATAAAAAAAGAAAAAAAATGAAAGAAGATAATTAATTAATAAATGAAGCATGGTGTGTTGTTATGAGGTATGATGTGCATTGACTTCTACACATTCACCTTCACCCCTCCCCCATTCTTGCTCTCGGCCATGATGGCAGCAGCCCCCCTCTCTCTCTCCATTCTTCTCTTTTCACTTCTAAAATGTTCCAAAAATTCATCAAAAATCAAAGCAAAACCTCACAAATTCTTCAATTAAACCCTTACCCATTATTCCTTAGCCAAATTAGCATGGATCGTGGAGCAAGAGAACCATTTTGGAGGCTAAGTTTTCATTGTTGATCTCATGATCTTAAGATATAAAGCTTCATCCAAATTTGTTACTTGTTAATAGTATGCTTAAATCTAGTTTTAATTAGATGCTAATATAACCTTAATTGCAAAATGAAATTTTAAAAAGAAGGGTTTAAGATTTAAATAAAGTTTATGTAACTTGATTATCTTTACAATGTGTAGTTTAACATGTTAAGTCATGAAAAATCTAACCTAGTTGTTATGTTTACAAATTTTTGCTCCTAAATTGTCCAAATTATATAATTTGCAAACTAGATTTTAGGATTAATAAAAATATGTGAGATTACAAATCTAGTTAATATTTGTGTGATCTAATTAAGATATTTAGTAAATATTGTGGCCACTAGGTTTGTTAAAACATATAGATTCGGACAAAATGGTTAGATGATGCTTGCTAGGTTTTCGGAATTAAATCGATTTTAATTAAGTTGCGGTTTTGTTGATCTCAAACCTATTCACTAAGATATTTAATGCGTTGTGCGCGATTGGGTTTTAGACATGGTTGTGGTCACGTATAGCGATCCTAGTCATGGGTTATGGCATCGTCGCGAGCGCGTTTGTGCACCAAGTGTGTGCGCGTCTTGGTGTGTGCGTGATTGACTTGTGTTGTTTGTTACGCGCCTATTCGTACATTTATTTTCTTAATTTCTTGTGTGCGATTCTAGGATCGGGTGCAAAGGCGTCGGATGTGGTGCGAAAAGATAAAGCTGAGATCGGATCAGATTAGCCGAGGCGTCCCGATGAGTAGATGTACACATCTATGGGGGGATCATCTGGATCGCGCGAGACGCCCGATGGTTTAGTATTACTTGAAATACTCACATTATATGCATAGTTTCCTAGTTAGCCATCTCATTGCATATATATATATATATATATATATATATATATATATATATATATATATATATATATATATATGACATCATCTCATAGGACACTTGCACCATTACCATTGGTTTCTGCTGCACGTGCACTATTCATGCGAACACACGCCTTTGATAATTGCTATGTCACGAATACTATAGAACTTGCCTAGAATCGGTATCTGTGCATTGCATCATATATGATCTGTAAACTTGTACTTGTATAGTCATTTCATCAGGATGGATACGCAGGATTGTTAGTCATATATACATACCTCATCGCATCATGATTCATCCATAGCTTCTGGCCGTACTTTGCATGATATATACTATCGTATCATAGACGTCTATCATCACCGATATGTTTACATATTGTGATTCTTCTCGAGGATTTCATTATTTATGAGATTTATGGATTTTGGAGAAACCGCAAAATTTTAAGAACGTATTACCATTTTAAAAATGTAAGTTGCGGTTTTCTCGCAATATGATGTGTGTGGTGTCCACCATAGGTTTTCTTGGTTCTTGAGCGGTATCATACACCCGATTCGAGGAGGAGGATGAACCGTCTGCGGGTGTATGGTGGACCCGGTGCGATACCCCGGGGCAAGATGGTCGCAGATGATGATGTTGAGCCCGGCAGGGGAGCACTACCGACCGGTTATTTGTGACGCGGCGGATATCCGGAGGATACCGACGTAGTGTTGAGGTTTGATGATATGGGCCGGGCCGGATTGCCGGAGCCCGAGATTAGATGATATAGGTCAGTCCGGATTGCCGAAGCCCGAGATATTTAAGATATTGATACATTGAGGTATTGAGACTTGAGATGTCGAGACATTGAGATATTCATATTTGGTGTCGATGCTTGACACGGATTTCTATTGATTTTTTACAATTAAATTACAGAAGTTTTACTAAGATAAGAATACAGATTTTCTCGTAATAAATATATTCGGATCTCGTATTGTTTGTGCATTCATGTTGCATACAAACTAGTGCATCGCATCACATTAGTATATATAGGCTTTGACGAAATTGCATGCACGCTTACGATAGCCTTATTAGATGTTACTTATTACTCATGAGTTGGCAACTTACCCCCGTTGTGCCATAATATTTTGCAGGTCTGACCCGTCAGTACAGTAGTGGTGGGCGTACTTCCTTATTTTGTTCCTTTTGCTTGGACTTGCGGCATTGCTCGTAGGTGGGTTGCGAGAATATGTTATCCCATCATGTATATTATTTGTATCTAGTATACTCCATCTACCCTTGTATATTTGACTAAATAGCGAGACTCGTGAGACTTGTATTTGTGGTGTTTTGGTATCGATGCTCACTTGAGCCGACGTGGTTTTTTTCATTTCTTGCTTCAGATGCTTATTGTGCACTTTTGAGATACATATTGCATGTGGTTGTGATTCCGCCATTGGAGAAGAACTAGCTCCCGTTTGGGGATGCCTTATTTCATTATTATATGTATTTTCATGTGTTGTACCCATTTAGGGGTCAGTATTTACAAAGGAGACTCTACCGAAATTTTCGGGAAAATCTGATGTTGCTTTTAAATATTTAATGCGACTTATTTGGCTAAAATCGCTTTCTTTAATTAGATTTTTCTTCACTCTATTTCTTTAATTGGTTTTGATTTCTGGGCTTTGGCTTACTTAGTTTACATATGCCTTGAGACGTTTCGTAAATTAAGTGCCAGTCACGTTCCGTACATTCAGGTCGTGACACGTTTACCACCCTTAGACTCGATATGCAACATATCAGACGAAGAGACCGGACTGTACGGTAGTGTTACTGTTGGATTCACAGGAGTATGGACAAGCATGCTTGTTTATCTTCTGATCGTTCAATACCTAGGTAGCCGTTATATCCAGCTAGTACCGCTGATGGCTTGTGGGTGACTGATATGATCATCACCTACTGCCGACGTATTGACGAGTCATTAGAGTCCTACACAAAGGTTTCCTAGCTCATGCGAAACGAAGTAGGGCACATATGTGATATGTGCGGGACCGAGATTAATACGTGTATGTGATATTTTAATCCCGCGATATAGATTATATGTGATATAACCGGATTATTGAATCAATTGTTGATTCAGTAACTTATTAAATGATATTAGTCGGTTGTATGCGATACAGCCGGGTTATTAAATCAAGTGTTGATTTAATAATTTAATATGTAATTATATATTTGATATATTAATATACATTAACTAATATTAGCTCACTTAAGAAAATGTTTTCTCTTTATACATTTAATGCTGGGTTCCTTAGCATCCTAACTATGTTTTCTAAGGCATCAAACATGCAATTTTTAAAAAAAATTGTGTTCTAAGAAACCGATAACCGAGGATCTAACTAGAGAATTAGGGTTTTACTTCAGCAAGTAAACATCTTTACTCTAAGTGAACAAGGAATATAACCTTTGTAGACCGGTCCTTCACTTCAAAAACTCCGTGTAGTAGTCCCTTCGCTCCAAGTAGTGGTCTCCCGGACTCTCGTTAGGCTCCACTAGGCGAAAGGAACAAGCTTGCTTAAAGATCTTCAAGGCTGAAGATAATCTACGTCGAGAAATCTCCAACTCAAGCTACCTCTTCACTAATTGAGAATTAGTGAAGCAAACAACCTATACTAAATGGCTAGTCTAGTGTAGATTGATGAAGTAGGAATTTTGGAAATTCCTCGACGTAGATCATCTTCGGCCTCGAAGATCTTTAGGCAAGCTTGTTCCTTTTGCCTAGTGGAGTCTAACGAGAGTTCGGAAGACCATTACTTGGAGCGAAGGAACTACTACACGGAGCTTTTGAAGTGAAAGACCGGTCTACAAAGGTTGAATTCCTTGTTCACTTAGAGTAAAGATATTACTTGCTTTAATTAAACCCTAATTCTCTAGTTAGATCATCGGTTATGGGTTTCTTAGCACAGTGGGAATTGTAGGGTTCCTAGGCACACCCATGAGGTTCTACAAGTGATCAAACATGGCCAATTCAAAAAATTTCTATGTGCCGAGAAACCCTAAACTAGATCGTTACTAGAGGTGAGGCGATGCAAGCAAGTAAACAACTTTACTGCTAAGTGAAAAAGACAACAACCTTTGTAGATCCGGTCCACCACTTCCATAGCTCCGTGTTGACGACCCTCCGCTACGATCATCGGATCCCGATCTCTGGCGATGGTTTCGTCGGAGAAATGATCGGGCTAGGTCGTCGACTTCGATGCCGAAGATGATCTACGTCGAGGCAACTCAAGATCAAGCTCCACCTTCATCAAGTCATGAAACTTGTGAAGAAAACACCCTATACTACATGGCAAGTGGTAGAGGATGAAGAAATAGGAAGTGGGTTCACTTTTGATTTGGATTTCTCACTTGGAATCATCACTTAGAAATTTCAAGCAAAGGTTTTTCTTTTTCTCTTCATGAAGAAGATGAAGGAAAAAGAATGAAAAAGAATTATCAATAATAGAAAAACAAGTGATGGTTATCATAATGCAACCATGGTTAAGTGTAGAGAATAAACTAGGGTTAGGTGAATGGTTAGGTTAAGCAAAAGAAACAAAAATGGTTGAACTTTTCAAAGCTTCATGAAGCTTCAAAGAAAATCCAAAAGAAACAACCATTTCTTTTCTTGCTAAAAAGAATAAATAAATAAAATAAATAATCAAGAGAAGATAATAAAAACCTAACCATTCACTTAAACATGGTTTAAAGTAAACACAAACCCAAGTTTGCATGTATCATCAAACATGATACAAACAAGTGCACAAAAATATATCACATATACAACTTGTGCATTTCAAGTGAGAAAATCAACCTTGAGTGAACCAATACTAGTTAATGCAAAGTAATATATCAAATATATAATTATACATTAAATCATTAAATCAACACTTGATTTAATGATCCGGTCATACTGCATATAACCAACTAATATCATGTGTATCAATATATCGAATCAACATTTGATTCGGTAACCCGGCTATATCACATATAACCGTCCCATGATACATATCGCGAGAATAGAATACAGTATCACATACTCGTATTATTCTCGGTCCCGCACATATCTCATATGTGCTCCTATTTCGTTTCGCTTGAGCCAGGAAACCTCTGTGTAGGACTCTAAAGACTCGTCAATATGCCGGCAGCAGGTGATGATCATATCAAACACCCACAAGCCGCAAGCGGTCTGCTAAACTTAACGGCCACCCAGGTATTGAACGATCAGAAGATCGACGAGCAAGCCCGCTCACACTCCTGTGAATCCAACCAGTAACACTTACCGTACAGTACGGTCTCGTCGTCTGATATGTCGCATATCTTGCCTAGGGGTGGTAAACGTCAGACCCTAATAGCTCGATAAGTCGTGTCGATATGAGGTCTATAACAGTTCGAGAAATTACTGGTAACACTTACCAGTAAATCTCAGCAACCCTGGCCAGGGATTTCCGGTTATAGCCAGTCGAACACAGCGCAACATCAACTCCCTATACCGGGAGAGACGAATCCCCTCCTATCGCTCATTGCCTCCATGTGAATCGGGACTGTACCCAAAAACCACCGTTTTGCACGCCCTCTTGGACGTGGTAAGGTGGAAATCAAAGCACAGTGGGAATCACACAAGACTCTATGACGATCTCGGGTCTACAGACTAACCTGTACCAGTGACACCAGAGAACTGCATTCTGACGTAAGGTATAATACCATCTGTGAGTTCTCGGTGAGTCCGTCCAGTGTACCCAGTCTCCACTGAGCACCCGTATATCATCTCTGATGTCAAACACCAATGGATATGGGATCATCCATCGCCTATCTGTATGGGTCGAGAAGGTATACGCTAGTCTACACTGGTATATCGATGACCTGTCTCGATACACCCACGACTAGGGACCTTGAAGGATGTACTTATGGACTACCATGTCCCCACTAGTATGATCCGCATCATAGTCCAGGTAGTCAAGTACACATCCTAAGGGCTTTACCAACAAGTAACAGAGAGACAATCAGTGTACACGTTAAGAAAAAGATCAACCAGATAGCATACTATCATGTCGAGCAAGAAGGTCCTCCCTATATATGTCCAAGCATCCACTACAATATACATCCTATGTATAGTAATGGCCTCTAGGGCATACATATAACTAACAATCTCCCACTTGCACTAGGGCCATCTTTAGCAGTGGTTGTAGTATCTCATACTCAACCATCCCATAAAAGTCTCTCTCTGGGAAAAGGCCTTTGTGAATGGATCCGCCGTGTTGTCCTCTGAGTCTACTCTCCTAACCTCGATCAGCCTGGAGATCAACTATCTCCATGATCAGGTGATGCTGCCTCAGAATATGTCTGGATCACTGATGGGACAGACGTTCCTAGGCATAAGCCACAACTCTATTGTCTCACAATGGTAGGAACAAAGTTCATCTTATGAACTTATATACACCCAGACTTCCTCTTTGGTAGCATCTTAAGCAGCGATGTATCCAGCCTTTATCGTCTAGTGTGCCACGGTATCTAGCTTGGAACTCTTCCAACATACCATCCCTTTACTGAGGGTAAAGACAATGCCTGTGACTGACATTCAGTCGTCCTTATCACCCTGGAACTTTTCCAGTGATTCTCCCCAGGATCGATTGATACTATCTCACTACAACTAGTGAGAATCCTAACATCCAATTAGATCTATCTCATAGGTCCAAAACCCAGGATTTATTAGGTATCACTTTGATCCTATGTGGAGAATCATTGTGATAAGCGGAGATTGATCGAGCGTAGCATAGGAAACTACTTCCCTATCAAGAGTATGTCATCCACGTACTCTACGAGGATCGTCACCATACTCCCTACTACCTTTTTGTTTATACAAGGTTCATCTACCATTTTGATGATGTCAAACTCTTTGACTAATACATCAAAACAGATGTTCCAACTCCGCGATGCTTGCTTTATTACATAAAACATCTTACACACGTTTCCGCTGCTCCCACTGTCTACGAAGCCCTCTGACTGAGTACTTACAGACTCTCTTTTCTGAAACATCATTTTAGAAAAGCAGTCATGACACCCAACCGCCAGATATCGTAGTCATGGTATGTAGCCGTGGCAAGTAGGATCTGGATGGACTTAAGCATAGCTACTTAGAAAAGGTTTCAACAAAATCCATACCTGATCAATGATGCAAACCTTTAACAAGTCTAGCTTTGAAAGTCTCAACTTTTCCAAGTACACCAAGTAATCTTCTCAAGATATACTTGCTCCTGATGGGGATTTAACCCTTCAGATATAGCAACCAAAGTCCATACTTTGTTGGTGTATAAGGATTCCATCTCAGATCGCTAAGCATCCAGCCATTCTTACAGAGTCCCACTCCTGATGGCCAGCTCGAAACTAGTTGGGTCATCATCTCATGATGCATTCCTCGCTCCCACTGTCATAGAGAAACAGAAGTATCTCTCAGGTGGGTGAGGAACCCTACTAGATCGGCGGAGAGGCTGAGGTTCGTTGGTAACTATTGAATCATTTGGTTCTTTCAAATCATCAGCTGCAGTTTGTATAGCTGGAACATTTCCAGTTCTATATAACAGATCTTGCCTCGAGCTTGTCCGGATTTTGCTTTTTAGACATAGGCTGGACAACCCCAAATCTTTACAAACTTAAGATATGGACTCTTCCCTTTCCATATCACATATGAAGTGGTAGGCAATTGATTTGATTGGAACCCTATTCAATAAGTATGCAGCTTCTCAAGCGCAAAACTCCCAAAAGGAAATAGGTAACTCAGTAGTACTCATCATAGAGCACACCATATCAGATAGGGTGTTATTGCTCCGCCCCGATATACCATCGTGCTATGGTGTATACGGAGGAGTAATGCTGAGAGAGAATCTCATTCTCCTTTAGAATAGTCCAGGAATTCCGTGCTCAAGTATTCTCCTCCCTGATCGCATCAAAGAACATAATACTTATACCCGTATTGGTTCTCTACTTCTAACTTATATGCTGTGAATATCTCAAAAGGTTCGGACTTGTGTTCCAATAGGATCATATGGCTGAATCTTGAGAGATCATCATAGAATGTAATGAAGTACAAAGAACCGGTCTTGGCATGTGTAGACAGGGGACCTTCATACATCAGCATGTATCAATCCCAAAAGTTCACTAACTCTTTCTCTGTTTCCAATAAACAGAGCTGGTGTTATTATATCTTTGTGACATGACTGGCAAGTTTTACAAGATGTAAATTCAAACTGATTTAAATATACATCTATATGTAACTTCAGCTAGTCGGGTCGCATTGATATGACCCAGTCTATAATACCTCAAGAAGGATTTGTTCATTTCTGAACTCTTCCCCTTGTGTGTGTTCTGTATACTAGGAACTGTAGTTTAATTTAGAACGTCAATGCTTTTAGATAACGTGCCTGAACCGATCAACTTTTGATATAGGAAATGTTCAAAACATTTATCCAACAATACAAAATTATATCATTTCTTTACTAATAAAGAGACTGATATGATTTTGTATATCAGGTTCGGTATCTAATAACATTCGTTCAGAATCAATGTATTTGGAATACAGGGTGACAGTGACCAACAGACTTGGCTGCAACACTTGCACCGTTTTCTGTCTCATGAAACTTATCACCCGTTCTCAGTTCTCTACTTTTCTGTAGCCCATGTAACAGATTACATATGCGGGATCCTGAGCCGGTATCACATACTCAGGACGTAAAGGATACCGAGAAACAGTTCTATGTAACGAACACACCCGAAGAAGATGCATCAACATGCACTTTCTTCGTTTGGGCGGCATGGGAAATCTGGTATTCCCCTATTTCCTGCTCTGTCTTATAACAATTATAAGTTGGAGCGGGACCAACGTTCCCCAGCTCAGTATAACAAGCGGGTTCGGTCAATATATCCATATTATTATCTTGATTAAGGCGTGATATGGTCGCTACCTGGAGAGAGAGAGAAGAAAACACTCAGCGTGCGCTCTTGCAAGAATAGATTGGTTATTATTTTATCTAATCAGGATGGCTCCCACTGTTTTAATCAAATCTTCCTTCAAACCCTAAAAGCAAAGACTAGCCGGGATTAATTACACACTACAAGTTCGCCAATCTTTCAGCCAGGCCAGTGTCGGTACTTTGAGGGAGGTCCCCCGTGCTTTCGCACGAACCTAATTAATGTAAACCTCGTTTTCCCAGAGGCGTAACCTCGTTGACACCTTTCTAGACACCTACTTGATCGGCTAATTGTAATGTGTAAAACTCTCCCAGGAGTAACTCTTACTCGCAGCGGGTATCGGGATCTAACTATCTCATAGAAGTTATGCAATCTCATTGCAAATTTAAACACTTGAAATTCCCGATAATTTTGCCTCTAGCGTCCTATGACCTTGACGGAGGCCAAACTACCCATAGTCCGCTAGTCAAGTTCAACCCGTCATTTCTTAATGAATTAAACCCACCCGCATGACCCTTGACGGAGGCCAAACAACGCCGTACGAATACCCTAATCCAATCGCATCATATGCTAGCAGATAAGCACTAGTTAGCTACCGTACACTACGCCTTGACGGAGGCCAAACTACCGCAGCACGAATACTAACTAGTACTTAACTGAAATGACGGAGGGCTATGTCAGGTTTTTCTAAAAACCTATTGCATAATGAACTTGATATCGTTGTAGAATCAAATGATTTTAAAATGGAGTGTTTTTTAGGCTTTTCTAGTTTTGCTAAAGGGGTCACTCCCGGTGAAGGGATCGTCGGCCCTTTCCTCGTCGAATGAGGTGCGGGATATATCATATATATCACTGTGCAAAGCAGAAACTATAGAAGCAATCAAAAGACAAACCGATGGTTGTAGCATCTGCCAGTTATTGCTAAAGGGGTCACTCCCGGTGAAGGTATCGTCGGCCCTTTCTTCATCGAATAAGGTGCAGGATATATCATATATACCGCTGTGCAAAGCAAAAACTGTAGCTACCTGTTTTATTTTTGAAAATTCGATTCCACAACATCATTAGGTTTCTTTTATTTCATTAATCTCATTAATGAAGTCCCATCATTTAAGTACCTAAACATCACAGATAAATACGACGTACACTTATGCTATCCGCATTCGGCTCAATGTCCCCTCATGCACCGTTAGTTTAGGTAACTAACGGCAGAGCGGGGCAGGGCTAGCGCGGGTGTAAAACATAAGTAACGTCTATATAATATATTGTATATACTATATACAGTATTTATCACAGAACATATCACATGATCACATCACAGATAACGCAGCAGAAAATATCATATGAAATATTGGATATACTAGGACGTCCGTGTTTTTAATACGAGCCAGTATAAAATACGGATTCCACGGTCGCGATGAATAGCCAAATCCACACCCCTAGACCCCTACGAGAGCGTCAAGCAACCCTACCAATTCTAGGGTTAGGAGACCCGGACTCGACTCCTCGAGATGGTCTCCCACTGGACCCTAGAACCCGGTTACTTGTGCTCCCCTCCTTGGGTCTATCCTAGTGCGGAAAAGTAAATAATATACAAACGGTGACATCTTCCACAACCTGGAAGTGCCCCCAATAAAAGAATATTACATACAAGTTTTTACATGAATTAAAATAAAAAAACCCTCATCTCACATAAAAAAAAACCCGGCTATTCAAACACGACGATCCAATATAACATATCCAGCACCACATAACATCACATGTCATCAACGTAAGTAAATATGTCCATCCCAATTGTCGTTGACATATAGCAACAAAACCGGCGATATCACATATTACACTTACGGTCACAGAAAAGAAAGTGTAAAACTACAACAGTTGGAATCCGCAACCTCTTCAGACATCGCATGCCTAATCAAATGAATTCCTTAGACATCGCATGCCTAGCAATTATAAACCCCGTATTTTAGTCTCATTATCGAAAACTCTTTTCAATATCAAGTCGAGCAATTCAACAAGATTCCCGACATTTTGATCGAATGCTCGTCGCAAACTTTAGTAGACGGCCGCACCCCCGATGCCGTCGACGAAGTGCACTAAGGCGGAACACCGCTGCCGCGAGCACCCGAACGGATGCTTTCGGCGACGGGGTTCTCCTATAGTCACTTAGTCGGGGCTATGGGGTTTAGCTGTCTATTAAGTTTATCCGGCGAGTATCCGCGTATGCTACGTGATTGCGACGGAATTTTGATCACACCAAAATTCCGTGGCAACCGATCAAGTGAGACTAAACCGCTATGTTTATAACATTCATTCAGTTATCTCATAACTACTTGTGGATTCCAAATATTGTATCACATTCCAGATAAATAGAAAATGTTAAACTTTCCGATCGAACAGTCAAACACCCAAGTTTGCCCGGAACAGCTCAACACATGAAATAAGTTTAAAAACATTCACTTCATGCCTCAGTACCAACGGTCCAGCCGTAGAAGGGTCAAGCCAACGCCTCACATATGGCACGCCGTACTTACCCAAACCCTAAGGTTCAAAGGGCAGTTCAAGACGGTCACATAATCGAGTAAAGGTTTGTTGTCTTCTAGAGGGACCATCGCGTTACTTGCACTACTTAGAACGTTCTTAAACGATGAAAAAATCCAACACTTGGAAATTTCTCGGCAGGGAAAAAAGTGGGTATTTATATCCGGTCAACTTTTTAACATGTTCTAAAATACCCGGAAAAACAATAACGAATTTAAAATTCCCGATCGAATCGACGATTACAAAATAAACCCCAGAATACTCAACACTTGAGTCAGATTAAAAATACCCATAAAATAGTAACCACAGAGACAAGAATTACGGTGCAAAAATCCGTCCCTAATACCCTTAAACTGCCGCGGAACCGCCGCCAAAGGTGGGTAATCGCCGCGGTTCCGCGGCGATCTTGAGGAATTGGAGGCTCGTTTTTCACCATAATTCTTATTTTTCCCTGCTGAATTTTTCAGGCATTTTTAATTCTGAAAAATCACAGATTTTAAAAAATGACCAGAGAGGGGTGTATTTTGTCGTATTTGGGTTCGATCGGGGTTTTAACTTCGTTAACGCATCGCCTAATGCTCTAGCTACGCTCTGATACCACTGTAGGGTTCCTAGGCACACCCATGAGATTCTACAAGTGATCAAACATGGCCAATTCAAAAAAATTCTATGTGCCGAGAAACCCTAAACTAGATCGTTACTAGAGGTAAGGCGATGCAAGCAAGTAAACAACTTTACTGCTAAGTGAAAGAGACTACAATCTTTGTAGATCCGGTCCTCTACTTCCATAGCTCCGTGTTGACGTCCCTCCGCTGCGATCATCGGATCCCGGACTCTGGCGATGGTTTCGTCGGAGAAATGATCGGGCTAGGTCGTCGACTTCGATACCGAAGATGATCTGCGTCGAGGCAACTCAAGATCAAGCTCCACCTTCATCAAATCATGAAACTTGTGAAGAAAACACCCTATACTACATGGCAAGTGGTAGAGGATGAAGAAATAGGAAGTGGGTTCACTTTTGATTTGGATTTCTCACTTGGAATCATCACTTAGAAATTTCAAGCAAAGGTTTTTCTTTTTCTCTTCATGAAGAAGATGAAGAAAAAAGAATGAAAAAGAATTATCAATAATATAAAAACAAGTGATGGTTATCATAATGCAACCATGGTTAAGTGTAGAGAATAAACTAGGGTTAGGTGAATGGTTAGGTTAAGCAAAAGAAACAAAAATGGTTGAACTTTTCAAAGCTTCATGAAGCTTCAAAGAAAATCCAAAAGAAGCAACCATTTCTTTTCTTGCTAAAAAGAATAAATAAATAAAATAAATAATCAAGAGAAGATAATAAAACCTTAACCATTCACTTAAATAAGGTTTAAAGTAAACACAAACCCAAGTTTGCATGTATCATCAAACATGATACAAACAAGTGCACAAAAATATATCACATATACAACTTGTGCATTTCAAGTGAGAAAATCAATCTTGAGTGAACCAATACTAGTTAATGCAAAGTAATATATCAAATATATAATTATACATTAAATCATTAAATCAACACTTGATTTAATGATCCGGTCATACTGCATATAACCGACTAATATCATGTGTATCAATATATCGAATCAATATTTGATTCGGTAACCCGGCTATATCACATATAACCGTCCCATGATACATATCGCGAGAATAGAATACAGTATCACATACTGGTATTATTCTCAGTCCCACACATATCTCATATGCGCTCCTATTTCGTTTCGCTTGAGCCAGGAAACCTCTGTATAGGACTCTAAAGACTCGTCAATACGCCGGCAGCAGGTGATGATCATATCAAACACCCACAAGCCGCAAGCGGTCTGCTAAACTTAACGGCCACCCGGGTATTGAACGATCAGAAGATCGACGAGCAAGCCCGCTCACACTCCTGTGAATCCAACCAGTAACACTTACCGTACAGTCCGGTCTCGTCGTCTGATATGTCGCATATCTTGCCTAGGGGTGGTAAACGTCAGACCCCAATAGCTCGATAAGTCGTGTCGATATGAGGTCTATAACAGTTCGAGAAACTATTAGTAACACTTACCAGTAAATCTCAGCAATCCTGGCCAGGGATTTCCGGTTATAGCCAATCGAACACAGCGCAACATCAACTCCCTATACCGGGAGAGACGAATCCTCTCCTTTCGCTCATTGCCTCCATGTGAATCGGGACTGTACCCAAAAACCACCGTTTTGCACGCCCTCTTGGACGTGGTAAGGTGGAAATCAAAGCACAGTGGGAATCACACAAGACTCTATGACGATCTCGGGTCTACAGACTAACCTGTACCAGTGTCACCAGAGAACTACCATCTGACGTAATGTATAATACTATCTGGGAGTTCTCGGCGAGTCCGTCCAGTGTACCCAGTCTCCACTGAGCACCCGTATATCATCTCTGATGTCAAACACCAATGGATATGGGATCATCCATCACCCATCTGTATGGGTCGAGAAGGTATACGCTAGTCTACACTGGTATATCGATGCCCTGTCTCGATACACCCACGACTAGGGACCTTGAAGGATGTACTTATGGACTACCATGTCCCCACTAGTATGATCTGCATCATAGTCCAGGTAGTCAGGTACACATCCTAAGGGCTTTACCAACATGTAAAAGAGAGACAATCAGTGTACACGTTAATGTAAAGATCAACCAGATAGCATACTATCATGTCGAGCAAGAAAGTCCTCCCTATATATATCCAAGCATCCACTACAATATATATCCTATGTATAGTAATGTCCTCTAGGGCATACATATAACTAACAGGAATCACACAAGACTCTATGACGATCTCGGGTCTACAAACTAACCTGTACTTTGTCACCAGAGAACTGCTATCCGACGTTAGGTATAATACCATCTAGGAGTTCTCGGCTAGTTCTGTTTAGTGTACCCAGTCTCCACTGAGCACCCATATACCATCTCTGATGTCAAACACCAATGGATATGGGATCATCCATCGCCCATCAAATTGGTCAAGAAGCGTATACGCTAGTCTACTCTGAAATATCGATGCCCCATCTCGATACACCCTCGATTAGGAACAATTAAATAATGAACTTGTGGACTACCCTGGGCCCACTAGTATGATCTGCATCATAATCCTGATAGTCAAGTACACATCCTAAGAGCTTTACCAACATGTGAGAGTAAGATAGTATCACAATACCAGTCAACATATTAAGATAAAGAGTAACCAGATAGCATACTATAATGTCGAGAAAGAAAGTCCTCCCTATATATGTCCAACCATCCATTGTAATATACAATCAATGTACAACAATGGCCTCTAAGGCATATATATAACTAACATTTAATATATATGTGATATATATTAATGTATTTATTTTTGTGTCATGCTAGATGATACATTGGACATGAGTGTGTGAGACTCATGCTAAACTAAAGATAATTTTGGTGATTATTTATTTAAGGTATAAACAAAATTAAGTGAAAATTGTCATGGGTTGGATGCTTGTAGAAGCATGTGGAAACCATTGACTTAGTCCACTAATTTTGTTTTACTCTAGATATTTATTAACCTAACCATTACCTTTCGTCTTGGTGGGGGCTTTCTTCTTCTTCCCCTTGGCTTTCTTCTTGGATCTAGAAGAGGAAGATCCCCTAAAAAATAGAGTGGGTATCTCCCTGGACTTTTGCAGGGTTCCCTCTGCGCTCCTCAACATGTTAAGGAGTTTTGGAAGTGTAACTTTCTTCTCTTGAATGTTAAAATTCAAGATAAACTGGACGTAGGTAGAAAGGAGGGACTGTAGAATCAAGTATGTATACAACTCATTCTCCAACATGGTCCCGAGGTCCGTGAGCTCTTCAATCAAGCTGATCATCTTAAGGACGTGGTCCCCTACAGAAGACCCGATAGACAACCTCACTTGAAATAATTTCTTCGAGGTCTCGTATCTTGCGATACGAGATTGCTCTCAATATAAGTCCTTGGTATGGTGGTAGATGGATTCAAGATCCATCTTCTCGTGATGCCTCTGGTGTTCATTATCCATAGAGGCCAGCATGAGGCACTTGGCTTTCGCACTGTCAATTTTCCTGGTCTTACGGATCTCCTTATCCGTGACACTGGAATCTGGACCTGGGATGGCAGGGGCTTTAGTAATAAGAAGATAGCCCAGTTTGTTATATGTGATGTCCATCTTGACATTCCTGAGTTAATCTTTATAGTTTGGCCCCGTCAATAAGTTTTTATCTAAAAGTAACTTAAGGATGGTCATCTTGGTCGCTGCAATTATGAGAGAGAGAAGAAACACTTTAGCATGATGCTCTTGTAAGTTTAGATTGGTTTTTAGTTTATCTAAACAGGATGGATCCCACTGTTTCTCGAATCCTTCTTCAAACCATAAAAGAAGAATTAGTCAGGATTACTCTCACCGTAAAATTCTTGCTTAACCTTTCGGCCAGGCTAGTGTCGGTACTTCGAGGGAGGTTTTATAACGATTTCGCGAAGTTCCTTAATTAAATAACCTCTTTTCCCTGGAGACATAGCCCCGCCAACACTGTTCTAGACACCTACTTGGTTTATAGCATTGATCGTTAAGTGAAAAAATCTCCCAAGGAGTAGCGGATACTCACCGTAGGATCGGGATCCAAATATCATCGTGTGACAACCTTGAAGGAATCCTACCAAAATCATCACACTCCAAATGGTATGCAACACTAGCAAGTTTCAATTTCCTTAGAAACCCCCGATGTGGATTTTTGCCCCAAGCACTTATGACCTTGACGGAGGCCAACATATCATAAGTCGCAAGTCAAGTTCTACCCGTCATATCCAGCTTAATTTGAATCCACCTGTACATACCCTTGACGAAGGCCAAAATAGTAGTACGACTGTCCCAAACCAACGCATCTATCTATGCAACATATGAATATTCAGCAGCTACCAATCACTATACCTTGGCGAAGGTCAAAATACATAGCTTGATTACTACTGAATGTCCATCTGAAATGACGGAGGTCTACGAATGGTTTTGGCTAAACTGTGAACATAATGAACTTGATATAATCGAAGGAACCATGATATCTTTTTAAAGGAGTGGTTTAAGCTCTGCATTTAAAAGTTTGCTTTTTGGAAAAAACCGAATGGTTTTTGAAATTGTTCCAACGATTCATCTTTGGTTTGTTTGCTTTGCATTAATCAATGCAGTCCTATCATTTAACCTACCATTGCAGAAAGAAACGAAAATACAACGTTTGCTTATGCCATCCGCATTCGCCACTGGGCCCCGTCTAACACCGTTAGGTTACTTAACTAACGCCAGAGCGGGGGCTGAACAAGCGCGGATGCAAATCATAAGCAACGTCTATTATATAACATATATAATATATCCATTCGTCTCACGCAATAATAGGCATTCCAGATCACAGATGAATATATTGGATATGTTAGGAATTCCGCATTTCATTTAAGCCTGTAACGAAAGACGGATTCCACGATCGTGATGAATAGCTAAACCCCACCCTAAACTCCTACGGGTGCGGCAAACTACCCGCCAAATTCCCGAAGTGAAGCAACCTCCCTCAGTAAAATGAGTAGGCCACTCGGCACTTACAAGAACCCGGTAGTTTTTGCACCCCACCTTGGGTCTATCCTAGGAGCAAAAACAGTGAATGAAATAATACAACGGTGGCTACAACCTCAACCCGGATGTTCCCCACAAAACAATATTACATCAATATTAAAATTTACATCGAGTGAAAGAAAGAAAACTCTCTTCTCACATCCTCCGGCTATTCATCATCGAGGATCCAATATTCCATATCCACAAACCAACAACAACAGCAGCACAGATATGTACAACCCCCAACTAACCGACACATAGAAATTAGTGAAAGTTTACGAACACATATAACAACCTGAAACTATAAACGAAGTTAAAACCATGACTTCGAAACACTCCGTATTGCCACAACAGAAATATAACAGTATATGCAATATTAGCAAAATCAAACACCACCTGAAACCTTAAATCCAAGTAACCAAAACACCACAGCAAACACGACACCAAATTCCACCATAGGGCCGGCCAGGCCGGGAAAAATGGCTATTTGGCCGGCCACATTTTGGTATTTTTGGCTCGTGTTTGTATGATGTTCATGTCACAACCAAAGGAGCATTCTGCAATTGTTTAAAAAAAATTTAGAGGCTCTGAAAATTTCGACAGAAACTTGGATCTTTTGTTTCATGTTTTGGAGTTATTTCGGTTTCGTAGTTTTATTTGTCGTATAATCTGTTGGTTAAGGTTTAGAAGCGGCTCGGCTTATTGCAGCAAGCGCGTCTGGCTCTGATACCACTGTAAGTCGATGTCGCGCACCCCGCGGGTTCGCGCGGAGGCGGAGTTTGCAAAAAACGATTTTTATATGCTTCGCAACACCGGCTAAACTCCAGGATCGATACTAAATCCTAGCTAACAAAACAACTAAGAGGTTTAACTACTATGTTAGAAAGTTATACCTCAAGTAACAAGTCCTTGTTCTTCTTGTACTCCTCCTCTTCTTGCGCTCCTTGAAGGGTGTACGAATTGCGCCTCCTCGTCGTCCTCCTCGAGTCAAAGAAGATCCACCCGAAAGTGTCTACTAAGAGCTCCTACCTCTAAGATGAGGTAACTAGGATTACTAGAGTGCTAATCTAAGTGACCTATAGGATGTAAAGAGTGATTATGGATAGTTTAGTCTCACTAACACTAGCATTCTCAACACATGAGACAATTAGGGTTTGAGGGAGAAGAAGAGAGCTCTTGAGGTGAGAGAGTGTTTTAGATAATAATAGAATGAAGATGGCTAATTATGATGACTATATGGCATCCCAAAATATCTCACAAAATATCATAAAATATCTAAGTCCACTCTTGCCTCAATAGTCATCCATGAGTCACCAAATAGCCATGCTTCATTTATCACAAAAATAACACCTCATACCTCCACCTCATTTATCTTTTAATCAAAAGATTAAAACACAAATGAGGTGTCCCCTTCTAGAAGTATACTTGAGTAAATTACAAGAATACCCATCACCGTATATACATACCCGTATCCGTATTCCGAAAAACACGAATACAATGAGACGAAACTAATCCAATAATCTAATACTAGGATCCGGCTTAAACTAAAGCCCACTAGTATTATCCGCTCGAAAATCATACGTGCACAAGTACACGTATGTGATCGAACCTTTTCGTAAAACCATACGACCTCTACATCGTTTCTCCCGATGTAGGGAAACCCTCTGTATGGGACTATAAAAACCCGACAGTACGCTGGCAGTGGGTTTAACAACAAGCACGTCAGTGGTACTAGTTGCACGTAACGGCTAGCAAGATATCTGTCGATAAGAAGGCAGACGAGCAAGCTCATCCAAACTCCTACTAAGCCTGTATGTGGCAATATCCGTACAGTCCGGTCTGTTCGTCTAAGAGTATCACATATCGGGCCTAGGGGTGGTAGCTGTCAGACCCTTAATAGCGCAATAAGTCGTGCCGGAGTAGAGCCCAAAAGCACCCTGAGAAACTACTGGAGTACCTACCAGTAAATCTTGCTTTCCCTGGCCAAGGACTTTGTGTAATGGCTTTCCGAACACAGCGCGACATCAACCCCCAATAGCGGGAGAGACGAATCCTATCTAACCGCCACTACCTCCAAGTGCTTCAGGACTGCACCCAACTACTACCTGTTTGCACGACACATCAGAGCCGTGGTAGGGTAGTAATCTAAGAATAGTGGGAACACACTCAAGGCGAAGTAGCAGTATCAAGTCAACGAACTACGATGTACTTATGTCAACTGGGAACTGCTACCTGACGATAGGTATAGCACCAACCAACAGTTCCCCACAAGTCCGTCCAGTGTAACTCATAACCCAATGAGCAACTGCATACTATCTCCAGTACGATGTACTAATGGCCGTGGGACAGATCATCTCCCCTGCTGGGATAAGAAGCGTATACACTAGTCTATTCTGGAGTATCGATGCCCTGTCTCCATAATCCTACGACTAGGGACCTGTATAAGGATGTGCTTATAGACTACCCAGCCCCCACTAGTGTGACTGCCATCGCAATGCTGGTAGTCAAGCAAAGATCCTAAGGGCTCTAAAAATATGTATTAGCGATATGCTAAAAGAAACATATACACATATTAAGATAGAAACAAACCAAGTAGCATACTACCATATTGAGCAAGACTGTCATAAAATCCATGTATATCCCAAGCTTCCAAAATATAATATACAAACTAGTACTATACGATAATGGCCTCTGGGGCATATATCACTAACAATTCGCTGGCTATCAGGGGCTTTAACAAATATAAGAACAAACCGTTTATGAACTTGACATGTGCTATTATGTAGACTCGGGTGCTGGAATGAGACGGTACCGGGGTATATGCAAGGCAGTTCATGATCACAAACTAAACAAAAACAACCTAAACAACAAACTAAATGATGAACTATTCAATCTTAACATGAGCGACTACTTATATTAAGGTGCTAGAATGAGACAGTACCGGGGTATATGTGAGTCCGTTCATGTTCACGTTATATTAAATACTAAAAATCCATATTATTAATAGATATTCATAAATTAAAAATCATGAAATACTTAGACTATCACTGGATACATAATGGTACTTAGAAAGTGTGTTTTTATGTTACATGTTAATGACTTGATATCATTTTATTACTACATATTGATATTTGTTACCGACATGATCCTACTGTTGACTTGACTGGTGGTTTATTGGTGAATGGAAAGTAAGAATACTCGTACTCTTGGATAATATCCACACTACGCCCATCGATACTGATTACTTGATACTGTTTACCGGATACTGTTTACTGGAATTTGAATACTGAATACTGATTATTGGATACTGTTTACTGGAATCTGAATACTGAATATTGATTATTGGATACTGTTTACTGGATACTGACTGAATACTGATTATTGGATACTGTTTACTGGATATTGACTGAATGCTGATTACTGGAACACTGATGACTGGATACGGGTTATACTTGTAGGTAGACGCTCGTGCTCGTGCCACTAACTTGCGGCGAGTGCGGGATACGAAACGAAAATTTTCTAAACTTGAGCACGAGCTACTGCAAAGTAGAATTGAATCCAAACACTAAACTAGAAACAAACAGAGTTTAGCTACTAAGTTTGTGATTACAACCTTTATAGTCGTGTCCTTCGTCTTCTTTCCACTTCCTTAGTCGTCAAGAACGAGCTTGGGAGTCGGTCTTGTGTCACAACCCGAAAATGGCACGTGACCGGCACATGGATCACGTAAAGTCTATAGAACCCTACCGTAATCTAAGTAAGCCGAAATCCCAGAAATTTAAACATTTTTAGGAAAATATTATGGAGGTGAAGTTTTGAAATAAAAGTATAATGAAATCAAGTTCTTTTATTTTTTAAAGTATATATAAAGTTTGTTTGAAATGCAAGTGAATTATATACTATAATTTGAAAACGTTTTCGTCATTTGAAATTTGGGCAGCACCTTCTTTGTAAATTTTGATCCAAAAGCAATACATAATAAGAATAATATAGGCATACCCAAGTGGGAGCTAGCTTTTCGCCAATTGGCGGAATCACAACCACGTATTATGAAATATATGACACCCAAGGCAAAGATCAAACACAAAAAGAAAATAAAGAAAGCCAAAACATTATCAAACTTAAAATAAAGAATAATACAAGTCTCGACACTGAGTCTGAAACAATATACAAACTGGTCTCTAGGTCTGCCAAATATACATAGTCTGCTTGATGGAGCTTTTAACTAGATACAAAGAAATATAAAAGTATATAAGTGTGGTTACGCTCTGAACTGTAGGCCACCTACCTAAGCAATCACCCGAAAGAAGCTGTGTGCCAGCAAGCCGCTACTGATCCGAGCGGTCGATCCTGCAAGAAAACTGTGGTACAATGGGGGTGAGTTGCCAACTCATGAGTAGAAGACATCATCAAGTAGAAATCGAATGTATGACGATCTCCTAGGTCATACAGTAATGTAATAATATAATGTCGTGTGGTAATGAGGGTGATCGTGTATACATAAGTATAATAATAATAATACCGTGCATGTGTCAACATATGGTACCAAGTCATCTGTGTCATATATATGTATATACGTGTATCATCCAATGTGTGTCCATCAACGACACATCAAATCATCATAAAATATGAGTGCCCAACATCGACTCTCGAAATCATCACAAAACCCATGTCCAGCATCGACATGTAAATCCTCATATCTCAAGCACCGTCTCATTAGATCGGTCCTTATATCCATCTGTCTTATATCACTCCGGTCGGTATCCTCCGGATATCCGCCGAGTCCAGTACTGTCACCGGTAGGTAGTGTTCCCCTGCCAGGCTCAACGCCTTTCTATACAATCTTCTTGCCCTGGGATACCGTACCGGGTCCACCATATACCCGCAGACGATGACTCCTCACTCCTCGAATCGAGTAATCATCATAGCTCAGCACCGAGAAATCTCATGGTGGACGTTGAAATATCATATCAAGAGAAACCGTGTTTCTAAAACAATCATAAGTTTTTAAATAATATCTGTTGTTTCTCAAATCTAGAAATCTCATGAAAATAGAATTTCATAAAGCATAGAAGTAATGAAATAATATGTACATGCACAGAACAATACTTTAATGCACAGCAAGTGTGTTCATATGAGCGTGTTTTGTAGCAAGATAAAGAAAGTGCAATATCTAAATATGTGGTACTATGTACTAATCAGAAACTAAAATGCTAACAAGTTATAAGGTGATACGGTGATGTAGGGATTTCTAATGTGTATGTGGTATGGAAATTACCGATAATGTGTGTGTGGGCCAGCAATTAGGTGTATGTGCAACATGTGCATCATCGGTAATAGTGCTTATGTCATAGTAAACAAAGTCACGTACAGATAGGGGTATGAAACGCAATATATGTATATCGTAAATGAAAATAATGCGAGTGTATGCAGAAATAAGAAATCGTAACACGAACAGTATAAAAGACGCAACTACGTAGGAGCCATATAGTTATAGTTTAGAATAGTACGAATCGTTGTTTTTGGAAAAATAGGGGTTACGATGTTTTTGAAAAAGATACCATTTAAAAGTCGTAGTGTCCCTAAAAGTTATCATTTGAAAGTGCGTAACGATTCGTTAGTTTTGAAAATAGGTATGGCTCTAAATTTATCGTAATATCTACTTAAAGATTTTAATCAATATTCCTTGAGTCGATATATATAAGTCGGCAATCCATCCTCATCATATCACATACGGTATAATCCAGCGTACGATATCTTCAATCAAATAGTATGGATCTAAAGTCACGTACATCATCTCATCTCATCTCATCAAACCATCTCATGTCATATCGTGTTGTGTCGTGTCATATCATATCATATATATCACCTCGTATCATCATATCAAATCATATCGACTCAAATCATCAAATCGGATCATATCCTCATCTTATCGTGTCATATTGTAAAATATATGTATTTATATACTTCAATAGTAGATATAGTTCATAGGTTAAAGAATAGCACTAGGGTATGTCATTCTACTAGTATACTACTATCGTATGTAATATTCTAGAAACTGTATTAGCTAGGTATTCGTATCCTAATTATATATATACATATATATCCTAATACTATGGTTGCGGGGGTGCTATATTCCATCCAACCGACTTCCCCCGTAGATATACATCTACTCACCTACAACGCCTCGCTCTAGTCGATCCCGACGGATGCCTTACCTTCTTTCGTCGTCCCGGAAGTCCACACGCTTGTACCTAAAAATCAAAGCATATCGTACACATCAAAATCAAATTTGAAAACCGATACGACAAGCTGTCATGACCCGAAATTCGTCCCGTGACCGGCACTTAACCACGTAACGTCTACAGGCGTAACGCAATTAAGTAATCCGAAAAACCCAGAAATCAAAACCATTAAAAGTAGTGAGTGATGAAAACATTGGTTTAAAAAATTTAGAAACCTCGAGTAAAAATCTTTAAAGTTTATATTATTTTCTTAAAAATTTCGGCAGCAACTCCTTTGTAAAAACTAGCCCCGAAAACGGGTACAAGACATGATACAAGTACAATGACATATAGTATAGATAAAGCATCCCTAAACGGGAGCAAACACGGCCGACGGTGGAAACAATCACCACGATAATAGTATAAGACGCCGCAGAGAAAAAATGAACAATATAAGTGAAAAACAACATAAACGATAAAAACTGCATAAATAAAGTCGGCTCACATGAGCTCCACATCCAGAGTACAAAATAATATACAACATCATCCTCACAACTAGTCTCTAAGTCAATACATGACATGGTAGATAGAGAGTACTAGATACAATAGAATGTACAATGAAATATAAACGGATACCCGCAACCCACCTATAAGCAAAATGGCCCACACGCCAAACTGTAGCCGGATCCGCAACAAAAAGATACACTGATGTAGCCCTGCCACAACTACTCCGAGGGTCAACCTGCAAAACTCTGTGGCACAACGGGGTTGAGTTGCCAATTCGTGAATAGTAAATAACATATACTGGTAATCGCAGGTATGCACATACTGGATACTCTAACATGTGCAATCTGATAACATCAATATGATAATCTGGGTATGCAATAATCATGCGAGGTACTCTATCAGGTACTACAACTATATGATACAATGCATATAAATGAGTGTTAAGCATGGGAAGACATATTATCAACAAGAGTCATCATCGTGGAAAAACCGGTGTCCATCAATACACCCAAACCCCCAATAACTCAGGCGCCGTCACTCTAATCGGCCCTCATATTCTGTAAATCTCATGGAAACATGAGTGCCCAACTTCGGCACTCGAAATATCATGAAATACTCGTGTCTAGCATCGACACGCAAATCCTTATATATCGGGCTCCGTCAGCCCGGATCGGCCCACGGGCTCCGTCTGCGGAATCGGCCCTCGGCCCCGGCAGTACGGGTCAGCCCATATCCATCTCTCGACTCTGGTCAGTATCCTCCAGATAACCGTCAGGTCCAACCAATCATTGGTAGGTAGTAGTCCCTCTGCCAGGCTCATCGTCAATAGCACAACAATCCGTTCTCGCCCGGGGTACCATATCGGGTCCACCATATACCCGTAATCGGCCTCATCCAGCTCCTCAAATCGGGTTTCACATGTCACACGTCTCAGAAACGAGAAAACGCATGGTGAACGTACTGAAATATCATATCAAGAGAAAACGGGTTTTTAAAACAGTACATACTTTCTTTTGAAATAGCCACGGTTTTTAAATCCAAAAATCTAAAGAAAACAGCGTATCTCAATGCGTAAAATCATAAAGCATGATGTATGCGACATATGATAAAAATGTAAGCATATCCGAATATCATGCAACATGGAACAATGATATAACATATTAAGGGAAACCACTCTTTTAAATGCATCCAGTTTTGAAAATATCTCATGCGGTCCCCAATTCTCCAAAACCAAAGCCAGCATCATTTATATATGTGCAACAAGTATGTATGTAGGTATGGATGCATAAGTGGTATATACACAAGTATGAGTGTACAATATGTATGTGCGTAAGTATGGATGTACAAGTGGTATATACGCAAGTATGAGTGTACAATATATATGTGTGCAAGTATGGATGTACAAGTGGTATATACGCAAGTATGAGTGTACAATATGTATGTGCGCAAGTATGGATGTACAAGTGGTATATACGCAAGTATGAGTGTACAATATGTATGTGCGCCAATATGGATGTACAAGTGGTATATACGCAAATATGAGTATACAATATGTATGTGCGCAAGTATGGATGTACAAGTGGTATATACGCAAGTATGGATGTACAAGTGGTATATACGCAAGTATGAGTGTACAATATGTATGTGCGCATGTATGGATGTACAATTGGTATATACACAAGTATGACTGTACAATATGTATGTGCGTAAGTATGGATGTATAAGTGGTATATACGCAAGTATGAGTGTACAATATGTATGTGCGCAAGTATGGATGTACAAGTGGTATATACGCAAGTATGAGTGTACAATATGTATGTGCGCAAGTATGGATGTACAAGTGGTATATACACAAGTATGGATGTACAAGTGGTACATACGCAAGTATGAGTGTACAATATGTATGTGCGCAAGTATGAATGTACAAGTGGTACATACGCAAGTATGGATATACAAGTGGTATATACGCAAGTATGGATGTACAATATGTATGTGCATAAGTATGCATGTACAAGTGGTATATACGCAAGTATGGGTGTACAATATGTATGTGCGCAAGTATGGATGTACAAGTGGTATATACGCAAGTATGGGTGTACAATATGTATGTGCGCAAGTATGGATGTACAAGTAGTATATACGCAAGTATGAGTGTACAATATGTATGTGCGCAAGTATGGATGTAAAAGTGGTATATACGCAAGTATGAGTGTACAATATATATGTGTGCAAGTATGGATGTACAAGTGGTATATACGCAAGTATGAGTGTACAATATGTATGTGCGCAAGTATGGATGTACAAGTGGTATATACGCAAGTATGGATGTACAAGTGGTATATACGCAAGTATGAGTGTACAATATGTATGTGCGCAAGTATGTATGTACAAGTGGTATATACGCAAGTATGGGTGTACAATATGTATGTGCGCAAGTATGGATGTACAAGTGGTATATACGCAAGTATGAGTGTACAATATGTATGTGCGCAAGTATAGATGTACAAGTGGTATATACACAAGTATGAGTGTACAATATGTATGTGCGCAAGTATGGATAACGATCAAATACTATATATGTGTATAGGCGTGTCATGGCAATTACTAATGGTGTGTGTGTAGCATACAATTAGTGCTCGTGCATCATGAACCGTTAGTAACAGTGCGGTGTCTCACAAATACTATGTCTACATGCAACATGAACCGTTTGCAGCAGTTCTGTGGTGCCATTAATGAGGCTTGGGTTTGCCCTTCTACGGCTGGTCCATAGGTACTGTGTCATGTATTGAAAATTATTAAACTGTACTCAAGAGTTGAGCTCTTGGGGGATTATGGAACTTTAACGAATCAATCGAAAAGTTCGACGTCGTTCGAATATCATGTGATAAGATACATTGCTTGGGAGACTCCAGATATGAGTATAGCCGTTGGAGCGCATTTCATGCTGCTACGAAGAGACGAATCCAAATCAGTCGACATTAGAGAAAAGTGGAGTAAGAGATTCGTACGAGATTTCGACGAGATGACGTTCCACTCCATTGACATCAGAGATGTGATACGCATGTAGAGGCGTTGTATATGGATATATCTTCCAGAAGGAGTCGTGATGAGTATGCAACCGTTCCGGAACATGAAATAGATTTAGTAAAGGGTGATAACTTCCGGGCAGTTCGGCAAAAACGAGATTTGGGGGAGATTTCGACAGAACCTTTCTGGAATACTATACGAGAAGACTTAGACCCAGGATCAGTCGTATTGTGCACACCCAGTAGGCCAGAGTTTGGTATCGTCGACGAGACATGTTATGAGTGACCATGACAGTTGGCCAGAAATCTTTAGAGGATATGCTAGGGCGGGACTGTTTCCGTCATCTTGATTTTGGTATTTTGGGCAATTTATTTGCATGTTGAGATTTTGTGCACCACAGTTGCACTTGCCTTCGATTTGATATCATTCGAGATGTTGATTTTGATTTCATTCCTATAGTATGCATGTGATTTGACTTGTGCTTTCGGCATAGTTTTCATGCACTTTCAGTATTTGGATTCGATTTTGTGCATCCTGATTCACATGGTTGTAAGATTATATGATTTGGATTATGCTTTGTTGTATACCGTCGATTTCGATTGTGATATTCGATATTTTTTTTCGTGCACCTGTGCACTTGATTTGGATTCTTGCGCATACTTGATGCGCTTGATGCGATTTTGGTGTACGCCAAATGCATTAAATCGGGATTTTTCGTGCATATCAGATGCACCTGATATTGCTGTCAGGAACACCCATTGCCTTTGACAGGTGTTCGTGCACACCCGTTGCACTTATTTTTTCTTCTATGCATATGTATGGCACATTCATGGATTTCGTTTTCCGTGCGCACCAGACGCACGGGGTGTTCTTGTACGCATTTTGGCATTGATTTCTTTGGGAGCAGTATGTTTTATGATATTTACTATCTAGTATAGTAGCTGAGCAGGTCAGAGGACAATACCTGAATATTTTTTTGCATGCATCGATAGTTACCGAAGAGATTTCCAAAAGGGAGCTATAGTCTCAGTATTTACCTACGTGTCCGAGATGGCACGAAACACTTAACAAAGGAAACCTTTCTAATTTATTTTTCATAACGGCGGGACGCATATGTTAAACAAAGGGTGTATATATATAGTTATTTTCTTACAATTGACGTCCGCTACTTGTGTTGTGATACGCGCATCGCGCAGCAATTTAAAAAGGATTTGGCATGGATTTCTTCCAGATGTTTTAACAATGCGTACATGTATAGTTGATGTATATCATGTTGGTTTTCGTATTGGGCTTTGACATTGGTGTCTTCACCATAACTCCGATGATTTCGGGATACTTGACGGAGTTTTGATATTGATCTATATATTCGTTTTTCTTGCACTTGCTTTGCACTACAATGTGTTTTATGTATTTATGATTTCGGAGCCCCGACGACTTGATCTTTTTACTGAAATGTTTTAGTATTTGAGGGGTTTAAATTTAAATTCGGGGATCGAATTTATTTAAGGGGGGAAGATTGTAACATTTCATAAAAATAAAATATTATTTTTGGGAATTTATATAATTAAATAATAAATATTATAAATATTTTGATAAGGCGGTATAATTAATTACCGATAAATTGGGAAATATTTAGAAAATTATAGGAATTACTGAAATGAGGGTGTTTTATATGATTTAAGAAATTATAAATTCTTTATGATTAATTTTATTCCATTTTAATGCTAATCACGATTAAATATCACTAATCGTGTATTAAGCTTGATTTGTGCACATGACATGCACCATGACATAATACACATGGTTACATTTTTCCTACCATAGCTTTTTCCTTATTTTCATGCATGGTTGGTTTTAAATGAGTGGAAAAGAAAAGGAAAAGAAAAGAAAAGAAAAGGAATAAAGAAAGAGGTATGGGCATGAGAGAGAAGAGAGAGAGGTGAGGGGTCAAATTTGACCATGGGCTTTTCTTCTTCATTTCTTCCTTCATCATTTTCCTCTTCTTCTTCCTCCTTCATGGCAGCCCTCTTTCCCTCCCTCCTCTACCTCCTCAAAACACCCTCAATCCCACATCAAAATATCATCCCCCCTTTACTAAAAACATGCACAAGCTCACTACAAGCACTTTTGACCAAGAAAGTTTGGATTTTGAAGACTTGGGGCAACTCAAGAAAATTCTTGAGTTGCCAAATGAGGTATATTCTTCACCATTAGTGTAGTATTCCAATTCCTTTAGCATCAATGTTAGTTTTGAATCGATTATGTCACGACCCGAAAGTACAGAACGTGACCGGCACTTAAATTACGAAACGTCTAGAGGCGTAACGTAATCTAAGCAAGCCAAAGCCCAGAATCTAAACCATTTAAAAGAAGAAGTGTAGCAAAACATGTTTAAAAGCAATATCAAATTTTCTAAAACTTTCGGCAGAGTCTCCTTTGTAAAAACTGGCCCTAAACGGGTACAAATAAGAAATATATGCACAAGCCATAACAAAAGCATCCCCAAGCGAGAGCTAGCTCTTCGCCAATTAGTGGTCACAACCACAAGAAAAATAATATACAACGCTGAAGGGCGAGGAACAAAACTCAGAAGAAAATCAAAATCCACCAGAAAACCATAATAATACAAGCACGCCTCTAAGGTCGAATGAATAAACAACTGGTCTACTAAATCTATCAAATAATACAAGTCTAGTTGATGGAGTTTACTAGATACAACTAAAATAGATAAAAGTACAACGGCGGTCACGATACAAGTTAACTAACCTACCAAGCAATCACCCTGAATGAAGTGGTGTGCCAACAAGCCGCCAAGGAAACCTGTACATCTGAACCTGAAAGAAAATTTGGCACAACGGAGGTGAGTTGCTAACTCGTGATTAGAAGACATCTGCAGGTAGAAATCGTATGCACGACGATCTCCTAGGTCATAATAATATACTTAACATAACACTAGACATCTAGTAATGATAGGGTAATAATCTATGCATAAGTGAATACTCAGTGCGCGTGTCAGTATCACTAAATAGTAATAAATCATATATCTAATGTATGAATGCATCATGAATGAGAAAATCAACCACGAAATCTGAAAAATATGATATAAGAAAACATCAATGAATCTCGTATAATAAAACTGAAACATCATCAATGAAGTCGACAAAAATCCGTGTCAAACATCGATACAATATCTCAATATCTCAAAGTCTCAATGTCTCGGGATCCGTCAGTCCGGATCGGCCTATATCATCAAATCTCACGACAACGGTCAGTATCCTCTGGATATCTGCCGTGCCAGACATCATCAGTAGATAGTCTTCTGCCAGGCTCATCGTCTACAACTCGAGCTTCTTTCCCCGGGGTACCTTACCGGGTTAACCATGTACCCAAAACGGTTCATCCTACTCCTCGAATCGGGTCTCGAAATCCAACAGCAATTATGAAAACCCATGGTGGACGACACATACATCACGAGAATACCGCAACTTGCATTTTAAAATGAGAGAGAAAGAGAGAGAGAAGTTATTATAAATTCTTGCGGTTTTCCCCCAAAATCCAGAAATCTCATGGAAATCCGAAATCTAAGAATCAAGAGTAAGTAAACAGTGGATGTTGGCATAAATCCCCAGAATAGTACATCAATGAATATATGAATGCATGCGGTGTCTATGTAACGAATGCAATCTCTAAGTTAACACATGAGAGCAATCACACAAATATTATGTGGTAACTAAACTTTAGCTGATTATATCAATGGGATAATATTTCCTAAAGTGTACGTGGCATGACAATTACCGATGATGATATGTGTGAGCCGGAAAATATGTGTATGTGGAACATGCGCATCATCGGTAATGGTGCTGGTGTCCTAACAGATGAAATCGTACCAGTGAAGGGAACATATGTATAAACATGCAGTGAAATGCGAATAACATGAATATAACAGAGAAAGAGTAATAACCGCAATACCGAAGAATATACATTTCTACAGAACGAGTCATACCGTTTTGGTGTTTGAAAAGAACGAATCGTGGTTTTTAGAAAAATAGGGGCTACAATGTTTTTGAGAAAAGATACGTCCTTTGAAAAATCAGTAGAATCCCTCAAGCTGTCTTTAAATATGCCCACGATTTGTTAGTTTTGAAAATAAGTATGACTCGAGCCTAAACTAACATCTACCTAACCTACTAAGGGACTAAACTAAAGAGCCGGTCGATAGGTAAGAAGAATCCACCTACAGTCCGGGTCGATATCTCTAGTAGTCGGTGATCCAGCCTCAATAGCATCATGGACAAAGTACGACATCCTCAAGTCAAGAGTGCGGATCAATCATCACATATATAACTCGTACGGTAACATCCATTGTACGGCATCCCAGAATCAGGGTATGGGTCAACTATCATATATGTATCATCAATCATATTGTATCATCATCAAACAATATCATGATCTCCTTACTGATCTAAAGTCTCGTGCAATCCGATATCATTAACACATATTATCATATATGAATTCACATTGCCCAAGCGATCCATTATAAATATCATAACATATCCCATATTATATCTCAATCATATGTCAACTATCATATATATCATCAATCACATGGTATCATCGTCCAACGATCCACGATAATATCATAACATATCTCATATCATAACTCGATCATACGTCAACTATCATGTATATCATCAATCACATGGTATCATCATCCAACGATCCGTGATAATATCATAACAAATATCATATCATAACTCGATCATATATCAAATATCTCCCGGCATCATGCCCAGCCATATCGATTCGTATCATATAATATCCTCATATCACGTGTATATGTTGTAGACCTAGGAAACATGTGTGTGCGCGCGCGCTAACCTATACTCTAGGGTCTCGCGACTAAGGACAAGAATAGGAGGACTGTCATCCAAAATTCCAATTCGTGGTCATCCTAGAACCCTTCTTGCTCCGTATTCGTATCTTGCAATAATATATCTATATATTACTATATCAAGACCACATAATATCCTACGAAGTTGCGGGGGTGCTATACGCCATCCACCCGACTTCCCCCGTAGATATACATCTACTCACCTGGTCCTCGCTTGCTGGAGTCGATGCCGCCATCCTCTTTTTCCTCATCCGAAATCCACGTGAGGGGTACCTATACGCAAACATATATAATATCGTAAACCGAAATCGCAGATAAAAACCAAAATGGCGCACGAAACGTGCATAAGTTAAAACCTATGATCCGCTCATGCAAAAGAACTAAATAACCCTCGACATCGGCATACGAACACTAATTGATCGAGAAAAACCCAGACGTACCAATCATGGTTTCAAAACTCACTAATTATAATATGAAATAGATTGTAACTCATCAAAACCTCAAAATAAATCAAATCGATTTATTTCCGAAAACCTAGAAAGTATCAAATAACCGTTTTAATTTGAAACATGATGTTTTAATAAAACTAGTGGCCATAATATTCACTAAATATCATAAGTAGATCATACAAACCATTACTTAAATTTAATCTCATCAATTTTCATTAAATCCAAAATTCTAGTTTGCAAAATTATCCAATTTTAACACTTTTAAAGCAAAAATTCACAAATCACAACTAAACCAAGTTTTGTATGATCTAAGTTGCTAAACAATAAATTAAAATGTTAATAATGTTATGAAAACCATAATTAGATTTTAATCTCAATTAATTAATCAATTTCTAAAAACCTAGTTTGCAAAATAACATAATTATCACAATTTTAAAGTAACAATTAGCAAACTAGTAACTAGATTAGGTTTTGCATTCCATTAACATGTTAATCTACTCATTAAAACCATGAATAATTGATAAAAATTCTCACTAGAATTTTATCTCACCGATATATATATATATATATATATATATATATATATATATATTTATTACAAAAACCTAGTTTGCAAATAGCTTAATTCGAACAATTAAAATGTAATAATTAGTAATTTGACAACTAAATTTCGTTTTGCATACTCTAAGATGTTATACTACACTTTCAAACCATAACCAATTTATGGAAACCCTAACTTAATCTCAAACCCCTTTCTTGAATTTTCAAAATTTGAAATTCAAATCTAATAAAGAATCATGATTAATTAAATTGAGCTAATTAAATATCAAGTAACAATTGGTTCAAGATTTTACCACCAAACCATGAGAGTAAACATGTAACTTGATCTCCAAAATGCTAACTTTGCTCCAAGATCCTTACTTGTTTGGCTGTCACGACCCGAAAGAGCACGTGACTGGCCCTTGAACCATATGAAGTCTATAGGACCCCATCTGATCCAAGTAAGCCAAAAGCCCAGCAATCTAAAACCATTTTAAGAGTAAATAAGGAAAACTGTTTTTGAAAAGTAAGGAAATCATGTTTGGAAATCAAAGTTTTTAAATAACTAAGCCGAATATGCATTTTTTAAAATGTGTAACCTTTCCTGAAAATTTCGGCAGAGTTTCCTTTGTAAAAACTGGCCCCAAACGGGGTACAACAAGAATAATATATATGAAATGATAAAAGGCATCCCCAAGCGGGAGCTAGCTCTTCGTCCATCGACGGTCACAATCATGCAAGCAATAATAATATACAAAGCCAAAGGGCGAGGATCAAAACCCAAAAAAAAAGAAACTCAAACAGCCAGAAAACCGTAATACTACTAGCGCGACTCTAAGGTCGAAATAAAACAACACTGTTTTCTAAGTCTGAAACAATATACAAGTTTTGGTTGATGGAAATTCTAGATACAATAAATGATACATGAACAATGGCGGTTCTGATACAAAAGAACCTACCTATCCAAGCAAGTCACCCATAAGGAAGCAGTGTGCCAGAAATGCCGCTATGGAATCTGTACGGCAAAAACCTGCAAGGACTGGGGCACAACGGGGGTGAGTTGCCAACTCGTGAATAGAAAATATCTACAAGCAGAGATCGAATGCATGACCCATCCTAGGTCAATACGATCAGATATAAATAAACCTCAATATGAATAAAGCTGAAGCATGCTAAACTGGCAATGTAATCTCTACATGAGTGTAATGCCAAGTGCTCGTGCTAGTGCCTCAGGTAATAGCATGTCATGAATATGAGGTATGATCAATGTAATCAAATCTGCACACACGTGGATCCCGTCCACTCGTCACCCAATGACAATAACCATCATGCAAGTAAATATCATGAAACCTGTGCATGGAAATATGAGGATATAACCCACCCGTGTCCCTCGCGACACGTTAAAATCATGGAACCGGAGTGCCCAGCATCGGCACTCGAAAACATCATGAAAACTGTGCCCAGCATCGGCACGTAAATCCTCATATATCGGGCTCCGTCAGTCCGGATCGGCCCGCGGGCTCTGTCTGCGGTATCGGCCCTCGGCCCCGGCAGGACGCCCAAATCTATCCATCGACTCTGGTCAGTATCCTCCGGATAACAGCCAGGTCCAACCAATCACCGGTAGGTACTCGCCCGCCTCCAGGCTCAATCGGCAAAGCTCATCGATCATCTTGCCGAGGGGAACCATACCGGGTCCACCATGTACCCGCAATCGGCTCATCCACTCCTCGATTCGGGTTTCACATGTCGCTCTCAGCACCGAGAAAACACATGGTGGACGCACTGAAATATCATATCAAGGGTAACCGGGTTTTTAAAGCAATGACATATTCTCTTTTGAAACACTCTCGGTTCCCAAATCCAGAAATATCATAGAAACAACATATCTCAATGCGTATAATCAAAAGCATGAAGTATGCGACATGTAAAGGAAGGTATGCATATCATCATGTCATGCAAGGATCATATACTGAATGCAATAGTACTATAGTGTAGTGACATGGCAATTATCGATGATGAGTGTGTGAGCCGGCAACAAATGTACGTGGAACATATGCATCATCGATAATGGTGCTGGTGTCCTAGCAGCATGACTGAAATATAACCACAGTACAAGCGATGCAATGCAAATAGCATGAATATGCGGAATCGAATAATCAACGCAGAAGTAAAGAATCTACACCAATCTGTACAAGTCATGCAGGGGTGCCATTTGAAATAAGACGAATCAGGGCTTTTGGAAAAACAAGGGCTACGGTGTTTTAAGAAAAGATACATCATTTGAAAATATCCGTATGACCCTTCTGCCTATCTTTAAAATATCCCCGATTCGTTAGTTTGAAATAGGTATGACTCGGTCCAGTCTAATGTCTACTAAGTAATCTAGACAGGAGGGGTAAGAAACCACCTAATCTGAGTCAATATATATAGATATGATAGTCGGTGATCCCGCCTCAATAACATATCGTAAGATATCCTCGAGTCATGAGTGCGGATCTATCATCAATATCGGCTCGTACGGTAGATCGTCGTACGGCATCCCAATAGTTGGGTAGGGGTCAATATCACAGTACCTCATCACATATCAGGTATCACTATCATCAGATCGCATAATCTGGGGTACTACTCTAAGTCTAGTACAAATCGATACCATCTATAAAAATATGAATGCGGGTAAAGCACATGTCCAAAGGCCCGCTAAAACTATCATATCGCACCTCGAAGACAAGCTATGTCACATCGCCGATCTCACGGCCTCACATCAAGTATCATCTCAAACCACGTATCATCCTCAAATCCCGTATATAAACACATAGTCCCATACCCATGTGTAGATATACGCACCATCATATGCACTCTAATAAATGAAAGAATGAATGCAAGTATGTGTGTAAATGTATGTGTGAGTGCAACCACTACTCTAGGGTTCGCACTATACTAAACCAATATATTCTTATCATCAAAACATCATTATTACCATCAATAACCCTAAACAACACATAATAAATATTCGTGTGTATACGTATTCGTATACATCACCACGGACTGCGGGGGTGCTATACGCCATCCACCCGACTTCTCCCCGTAGATATAAATCTACTCACATTGCTTCTCGTGTGCCAAAGCCGATGTCGCTATCTTCACCTCCTTTGCCTCAACATCACGCGGGGTACCTACAAGTATATCACAATGCTAAAGCACATGAAAATCACATCGGAAACCAAAATAGCACACGCTACCCGCATAGGTAAAAACCTATCGACTCGCATGTAAACACAATCAAAATCCACTTGTCGTTGACGTCCAAACGCCACCCGACAGGAATGAATCACCAAATACCAAAATCCATGCTAAAACAAGTCCCAAATTATACACCAACATAGGAAAATCAACCCAGATTTCACCCTAGATGGAATCAGTCAAAACTAGACATACTCAGGGTCAAAACTAGAGGAAATGGGGGCATGCACAGAAAACGAGGCAATTCCTTAAAATACCTTATTTTAGAATTTTCCATTATTTTTCCCTATTTATCTGTATTTAATTATACCAGAATATTAAAATATTCATTAAAATAATATTAAATTATAAAATTTCCCAAAAATCATATTTTATTATTTTGAAGACGTTACAATCTACCCCCCTTAAAGAAATTCGGTCCCCGAATTTAAATTTAAACCCCCAAATACTAAAATATTTCAATACAAATTCCAAGTCATCGGGGCTCCGAAATCATCTATACATAAAACATCATAGCGCAATGCATGCGCATGAGTACTGAGCAGATAACTCAAAAGCAACACTCCATCAAGCATCCGCAATCATCGGAGTCATGGTAACGACACAATGTCAAATCCAATACAAAATCAATATGATATGGACCAAGACTATACATGTAGACACCCAATCTATACATGTAATTAGCTGATGCAACTGTATGCCAAATCTTTTTAGGTCGCTGTGCGATGCGCGTAACACTGCACAGTGGCGGACGTTTCTCATAAGAAAATAACTATATATGTGTATATATATCCTTTGTTTAATAAGCACGTTCCACCATTTTGAAAATAATCAGAAGGGTTTCCTTGTTTTTAAAACGTTTTGTGTCATATCGGACACGTAGGTATATACTGAGACTATAGCTCGCTTTTCGGAAATCCCTTCGATAACTATCGATGCATGCAAAATATATCCAGGCACTGTCCACTGACCAGTCCTGCTCAGTATGAAAGCAAATATCCCTCATCATAAAAATGTACTGCTCCAAAAGGAATAAATTCCAAAAATGCACATAACACCACCCTGTGCGTCTGACGCGCACGGAAATCAAAATCCATATATGCGCTAAACATGTGCACAAAACAACATCTAGGTGCAACGGGTGTGCACGAAGCATCTGTCATAGGCAACATGTGTGCCTGACAGCCAAAACAGGTGCATCTGACATGCACGAAGAATCTCGATTTAGTGCATCTGGTGTGCCCCAAAATCGTATCTCAAAACATGCGCCCAACATGCGCGAAAATCCAAATCGGTGCATCCATCATGCACGAATGAAAATCTAGACCCTGCGCACTCAATATGCACGGAATCACAAAATCCAATAGCAACGTCGAATATGCGTAAGTCCAGTCAAAAGCACGGAGTGCAAGAATCCACATCAATATCACAATCAAAATCGACATACCGAAAGGCATCAAATCGAAGTCAGGTGCAATCGTAATGCACAAAATATAAATCCGGTGCAACAAAGGCACGAAATATAAATCTGATGCGATAAACGCAAGAAACATAAAACTGGTGCGACAAATGCACGAAGTATAGAACTGGTGCATCCCATGCACAAATACCAAGCAATAACTCAAATACGTAAGCAGCAACACCAAGTGTACTGTGTATCCAGATATGAAGAAAATCATAAACGTGTGCAGCTGCGGGCACAAAACACATATCGATGCACTACAAGCACATATAAGCTATACCGAGTGCAAAATCAAAACACTAAAATTACATGAAACTCTGCTGGAAGCGTAAATCAAATCACCAGCATAAAATAGGCATGAAATCGCAATCAACAGCTCAAGAGTAATAACTATGTACAAGGTATAAATACCCAGTAGGTGCAACCATGGTGCACAAAATCAAATATCATGAAACTCAGTCATCAAGACTAAATCATGCGAATAGATCGCCCAAAATACCGAAATCCAAAGCAATGGATACGTGATAATCAAATCACAAAATCACAAATCATAATTACCGTCGTCGGTATACCCTCCTTCAGGGTCGAGAAGGTACCGGTACATCCGATGCTAGCGGCGCAAGATATCTACTTGCCTCTTGCTCGCGGCTGGCGTCCTCTGCCTCTGGTTCCTGATCTTTCCTGTAGATTACCAACTCGCAATCCATCGGCTCATCGGCCCGGTCAGGTGTGCTGACAGGAACGATTCCGTTCTTGCACTTCCCTGGTCATCTCTCGGTCAATCCTCACGACCGCTCGTAAAGCAGCACATCTCTGGCGCCGACCTCAGGTCCTCTAAATGCATATCACACATCCGATCCTGGGTGCAACTCTTATTGCAGCAGTGTACTGGAAGGAATCCTACTCAAGGTCTCTTCTGATCTTGCCTAAGCCAAACTGTAAGGAGGCTGGTACTCTGGCGAAATCTTTTCTCGCTCTCTGGACCTCTGCGTCCTTAGTACAACATCTCCTCGGAAGCTGGTCGCATCTCTGCGCCTCTGTATGCATGTCCGGCCTTTAATCTTAACGGGGTGTAGTGACAGCTCTCCTGCCTCTCGCACGAACTTCTCGTCCCGCTTGTCTGTATCATCGACCATTCGACGTCGCGTCTTTATCTGCACACTGCAATGTCCTCGGCTACGGTCCACCCGAAGTCTCTAACACGGACTCGAAATCACGAACTCAGTATCTTCATCACTCAGTAGAAGATATCTAGCCGAATACGTCCTCAACGTGCATGTCACATCTCTGATGTCAGCGGAGTGGAACGTCATCTCGTGCGAACTCTTTACTCCACCTTGCTCCAATATCGACTGGTTCGGACTCATCTCATCATGGCTACTCGAACTGCGCTCCGACGGCTATGCTCGTATCTGGAGTCTCCCAAGCAGTGTCCCATCACATGATATCCGAATGATGTCGAATCATCCGATTGACTCGTCAGAACCTCACAATCCCCCAAGAGCTCAACATCTCGGGTACAGTTTAATAGTATCGAGTACATGCCACAGCGTCGGTGGTCCAGCCGTAGAAGGGCAAACCCAAGCCTCACTAATGGCGCCGAGGAACTGCCGCAAACCCTAAGGTTCAAAGTCTTTCACACGGTCATTAAGTCGAGTTAGGGTTTCATTCTTCTAGAGGGTCCATAGAATCACCTGCATGTCTTTCCGTATACTTTAAACTTGGAAAATGGGTTCCTGACCTTCGATCGTCTCAATCGACTCTCAACGAATCTGCGTGAAGTCGCCTCTAGCTGGAATCAATCTATCTGATGACCTCGCATCGGGGTAAGCGAACGAACCATATGTCCTAGTCATTAATCCTCGGTGACTAGCGACTCACTATCACATCTATAAGAATATGCTCATGCTGCAGTAGCTCCAATCATCTGGGCGATATCTCATCACTCGCAGCAGCAACTGGCTCATTCGTCGGTACGCTAAGCAGTGCCTCAACCATCATGAATAAGCGATACATCAACGGTCATCACATCCTGGCTGGCCTCTATCAGTGGCTCAATCCTCTGGTACCGTCCGGTACATCCTAGAAATCTCACAGCAGCGATCTGTCAAACGCCCATAGTGCAGAAACACAAAATACGAAGCCTCAATGCAACCGTATGTCTCTGGCATCACGCCCCGGTCAGCCCTCGTCCCCGATGAGCTCATGCTGACAACTCGAGCCGTAGCTCACTCTGGCCGTGCAATCGCGGCAGCAAAACCATAACCAGTATCGATGAAGATAGATCATAGGAAGGAATATGACACAATGCAAGGAAATATACAACCTAAGGTTTCTTAAGCGGAGTGGCGTGTCGTAAGTATGCCGCGGAACATACCCACGGTACGTCACTCTACTTTAGTCACCTATTCCATCAACCAAGGGTCATCCTACACGACGAAAGTTCGGGTCTAATACCCCCTCGACCAAGTCTAAGTTCCGTAAGGTCAAGCCTAAGTTCCTTATATAGATAACGCCCTAGGCTCCACATAGTCAAACTTAGACTCGAACCAAGGTCAACCTAGCGCTCTGATACCAACTTTGTCACGGCCCGAAAGAGCACGTGACTGGCCCTTGAACCATATGAAGTCTATAGGACCCCATCTGATCCAAGTAAGCCAAAAGCCCAGCAATCTAAAACCATTTTAAGAGTAAATAAGGAAAACTGTTTTTGAAAAGTAAGGAAATCATGTTTGGAAATCAAAGTTTTTAAATAACTAAGCCGAATATGCATTTTTTAAAATGTGTAACCTTTCCTGAAAATTTCGGCAGAGTTTCCTTTGTAAAAACTGGCCCCGAACGGGGTACAACAAGAATAATATATATGAAATGATAAAAGGCATCCCCAAGCGGGAGCTAGCTCTTCGTCCATCGACGGTCACAACCATGCAAGCAATAATAATATACAACGCCAAAGGGCGAGGATCAGAACCCAAAAAAAAAGAAACTCAAACAGCCAGAAAACCGTAATACTACTAGCGCGACTCTAAGGTCGAAATAAAACAACACTGTTTTCTAAGTCTGAAACAATATACAAGTTTTGGTTGATGGAAATTCTAGATACAATAAATGATACATGAACAATGGCGGTTCTGATACAAAAGAACCCACCTATCCAAGCAAGTCACCCATAAGGAAGCAGTGTGCCAGAAATGCCGCTATGGAATCTGTACGGCAAAAACCTGCAAGGACTGGGGCACAACGAGGGTGAGTTGCCAACTCGTGAATAGAAAATATCTACAAGCAGAGATCGAATGCATGACCCATCCTAGGTCAATACGATCAGATATAAATAAACCTCAATATGAATAAAGCTGAAGCATGCTGAACTGGCAATGTAATCTCTACATGAATGTAATGCCAAGTGCTCGTGCTAGTGCCTCAGGTAATAGCATGTCATGAATATGAGGTATGATCAATGTAATCAAATCTGCACACACGTGGATCCCGTCCACTCGCCACCCAATGACAATAACCATCATGCAAGTAAATATCATGAAACCTGTGCATGGAAATATGAGGATATAACCCACCAGTGTCCCTCGCGACACGTCAAAATCATGGAACCGGAGTGCCCAGCATCGGCACTCGAAAACATCATGAAAACTGTGCCCAGCATCGGCACGTAAATCCTCATATATCGGGCTCCGTCAGTCCGGATCGGCCCGCGGGCTCTGTCTGCGGTATCAGCCCTCGGCCCCGGCAGGACGCCCAAATCTATCCATCGACTCTGATCAGTATCCTCCGGATAACCGCCAGGTCCAACCAATCACCGGTAGGTACTCGCCCGCCTCCAGGCTCAATCGGCAAAGCTCATCGATCATCTTGCCGAGGGGAACCATACCGGGTCCACCATGTACCCGCAATCGGCTCATCCACTCCTTGATTCGGGTTTCACATGTCGCTCTCAGCACCGAGAAAACACATGGTGGACGCACTGAAATATCATATCAAGGGTAACCGGGTTTTTAAAGCAATGACATATTATCTTTTGAAACACTCTCGGTTCCCAAATCCAGAAATATCATAGAAACAACATATCTCAATGCGTATAATCAAAAGCATGAAGTATGCGACATGTAAAGGAAGGTATGCATATCATCATGTCATGCAAGGATCATATACTGAATGCAATAGTACTACAGTGTAGTGATATGGCAATTATCGATAATGAGTGTGTGAGCCGGCAACAAGTGTACGTGGAACATATGCATCATCGATAATGGTGCTGGTGTCCTAGCAGCATGACTGAAATATAACCACAGTACAAGCGATGCAATGCAAATAGCATGAATATGCGGAATCGAATAATCAACGCAGAAGTAAAGAATCTACACCAATCTGTACAAGTCATGCAGGGGTGCCATTTGAAATAAGACAAATCAGGGCTTTTGGAAAAACAAGGGCTACGGTGTTTTAAGAAAAGATACATCATTTGAAAATATCCGTATGACCCTTCTGCCTATCTTTAAAATATCCCCGATTCGTTAGTTTGAAATAGGTATGACTCGGTCCAGTCTAATGTCTACTAAGTAATCTAGACAGGAGGGGTAAGAAACCACCTAATCTGAGTCAATATATATAGATATGATAGTCGGTGATCCCGCCTCAATAACATATCGTAAGATATCCTCGAGTCATGAGTGCGGATCTATCATCAATATCGGCTCGTACGGTAGATCGTCGTACGGCATCCCAATAGCTGGGTAGGGGTCAATATCACAGTACCTCATCACATATCAGGTATCACTATCATCAGATCGCATAATCTGGGGTACTACTCTAAGTCTAGTACAAATCGATACCATCTATAAAAATATGAATGCGGGTAAAGCACATGTCCAAAGGCCCGCTAAAACTATCATATCGCACCTCGAAGACAAGCTATGTCACATCGCCGATCTCACGGCCTCACATCAAGTATCATCTCAAACCACGTATCATCCTCAAATCCCGTATATAAACACATAGTCCCATACCCATGTGTAGATATACGCACCATCATATGCACTCTAATAAATGAAAGAATGAATGCAAGTATGTGTGTAAACGTATGTGTGAGTGCAACCACTACTCTAGGGTTCGCACTATACTAAACCAATATATTCTTATCATCAAAATATCATTATTACCATCAATAACCCTAAACAACACATAATAAATATTCGTGTGTATACGTATTCGTATACATCACCACGGACTGCGGGGGTGCTATACGCCATCCACCCGACTTCTCCCCGTAGATATAAATCTACTCACATTGCTTCTCGTGTGCCAAAACCAATGTCGCTATCTTCACCTCCTTTGCCTCAACATCACGCGGGGTACCTACAAGTATATCACAATGCTAAAGCACATGAAATCACATCGGAAACCAAAATAGCACACGCTACCCGCATAGGTAAAAACCTATCGACTCGCATGTAAACACAATCAAAATCCACTTGTCGTTGACGTCCAAACGCCACCCGACAGGAATGAATCACCAAATACCAAAATCCATGCTAAAACAAGTCCCAAATTATACACCAACATAGGAAAATCAACCCAGATTTCACCCTAGATGGAATCAGTCAAAACTAGACATACTCAGGGTCAAAACTAGAGGAAATGGGGGCATGCACAGAAAACGAGGCAATTTCTTAAAATACCTTATTTTAGAAATTTCCATTATTTTTCCCCATTTATCTGTATTTAATTATACCAGAATATTAAAATATTCATTAAAATAATATTAAATTATAAAATTTCCCAAAAATCATATTTTATTATTTTGAAGACGTTACATTGGCCAAAGAATAAAGGGTATGGGTTAAATGATGAAATAGTGGAGTTTTTGTATTGATTTTTGAATGGATTTTGTCGATTTTGAAGTGGAGATGAGGTGAGAATTTTTTGGGGCTGCCATAGGATAGGTTCGGCCACCATTTGGAGAGGGAGAGAGAGTGTGTGGTGTGTGTAGAAGCTTCACAAATTATTACACAAATTTAGTTTTTTCAATAATTTATTTAATTTTATTTATTTTCTTATAAAAATAAAACCTAGAATTCTCTAGAATTTTGAAGACAAATCAAAAAGAGAAGAGCATGCTACAAACTAAATTCTAATATGTTATGGCTCACTTTTGTCAAATTAATCGATTGCAATTAGTAATTTGCACCAATTTAATGTATAATTAAAAGCTTATATTAATATTAGAAATAATTAATTAAGGAAAAATATTTAAGTAAGCTAATAATTTATAAGTAACTATATAAATACCAAATACTAGCAATTACATAGTTAAAATAGGCGTATTTAAATCTATATTGAAAAATAATTATAGTTAAGTTTTACGGAAAATATGGTTTATTTTACCGATTATCAGAAAATTCACATAAAGGAATTTTTTTATTTATTTTTAAAATGTTACAATCTTCCCCCCTTAAAGAAATTCGGTCCCTGAATTTAAATCAAAACTCCCCTAAATACTAAAACATTTAGCAAAACACTCAAATCGTCGGGGCTCCAAAATCATCAATACATAAAACACATCTTAACGCAATGCATGCGTATGAAAAACAAGTACATAACTCAAAATCAAAACCCCGTCATGCATAACGCAATTATCAGAGTTATGGTGAAAATACAATGTCAAAGTCCAATACAAAAACTGACATGATATACATCAAAACTATAACTTGTATATAGTGCGCATCGTAGTAAAATCGTCCAAACATCTGAATAGAGAAGCATGCAAAAACACCTAGGTACTGGTCTCAGAACAGTCCTGCTCGATTATTAAACCAAATAGTAAATATCATAAAAACATACTGCTCAAAATGAAATCAATCTTAAATACAGTATACAAGGTACCACGTGCGTCCGATGCGCACGGAAATCGAAATCAAATACAGATGCCACGAATACGCACAGAAACAATACTGAGTGCAACGGTTGTGCACCACAAACATCTGTCAAGTGCAACGGGCGTGCACGACAACAATATCGGGTGCATTTAATCTGCACAAAACCCCGATTTAGTGCATCTGGTGTGCACAAAATCGCATCAAGTGCGCCAAGTGTGCGCAAGAATCTCAATCGAGTGCACATGGTGCACGAAAACATAAATCGAATATCAAAATCGAAATCTACGGTATACGATATACACCAAATCAAAATCAAGCAACCGCGATAGATAAACTTACAACCACATGCATCAGTGTGCACAAAACTAAATAAAAGTATGAAAAGTGCATGAAAACTATACCGAAAGCATAAGTCCAAAATCATGTGCAACCTATATAAACGAAATCAAATCAGTATCTCAGAATGTATAAAATCAAAATCAAGTGCAATGGGTATGCACAAAACAAACATCAATACAACTGATACATGGAACACGAATCGAGTGCAAAGAATGAGTACGTAGGAAAACTAATCATAAAACGAAATCCTCAAAATACCAGAATCCAAACAACCGAAAAATGAAATTCAAATCACCAAATCGCAAATCGTAATACTGACGTCGATGTGCTCCTCTTTTCTCTGGTGTCGACTGATTCGAACTCGTCTCTTTACAGCGGTATGAACGGTGCTACATCAACTATACTCATATCTAGAGTCTCCCAAGTAATGTATCCCATCACGTGATATCTGGACTACGTTAAACTTTTCGATCGATTCATCAAAGTCCCATAATTCCCCGAGAGCTCAACACTCAAGTACAGTTTAAAAATATCCAGTACATGCCACAGCACCTGCGGACCAGCTATAGAAGGGCAAACCCAAGCCTCACTAATGGCACCGCGGAACTGCCTCAAACCCTAAGGTTGAAAGGAGTTCTCATGGTCATTATGTCGAGTTAGGGTTTCATTCTTCTTGAGAGTCCATAGAATTACCTGCATGTTCTTCCGAATACCTTAAACTTGGGGAAATGGGTTTCTGGCAATCGTTCGAACCTTTTAACTTCGTCTAGATGCATGTGAATACCCTTCATCCACATGCTAAACAGTGTCTCGATCCTCAAGAATAGACGATACACTAGAGGTCATCACATTCTAACTGGTCTCTGGCAGTGGCCCGATCATCTGGTGCAGATATCAAATGCTCGCGTCCACAAGAAAACGTAGTCAACGACATATCTAAATGCTCATGCTGACCATAACTCTAGCCGCAGCTCTCTCTGCCCGTGCGACCGTGGTAACAGAAACCACCATTCAATGTCGACGAAGATAGATCGAAGGAACGAATAGAATACGGTGCAAAGAAATGTACATCCTAAAGCACCTTAAGCGGAGTTGCGTACGTAAGTATGCCGCGGAACATACCCACGATACGTCACTCTACTTTAGTCACCTACTCCATCAACCATGGGTCATCCTACACATAGAAGGTAAAACCTAACGCTCTGATACCAAATTTGTCACGACCCGAAGGTACGGAACGTGACCGGCACTAAAATTACGAAACGTCTAGAAGCATAACGTAATCTAAGCAAGCCGAAGCCCAGAATCTAAACCGTTTAAAAGAAGAAGTGTAGGAAAACATGTTTAAAAGCAACATCAAATTTTCTAAAAATTTTAGCAGAGTCTCCTTTGTAAAAACTGGCCCCAAACGGGTACAAACAAAAAATATATACACAAGCCATAATAAAGGCATCCCCAAGCGGGAGCTAGCCCTTCGCCAATTGGCGGTCACAACCACAAGCAAAATAATATACAACGCCGAAGGGCGGGGAACAAAACTCAGAAGAAAATCAAAATCCACCAGAAAACCATAATAATACAAGCACGCCTCTAAGGTCGAATGAATAAACAACTAGTCAACTAAATCTATCAAATAATACAAGTCTGGTTGATAGAGCTTAGTAGATACAACTAAAATATATAAAAGTACAACGGCGGTCACGATACAAGTTAACCAACCTACCAGGCAATCACTCTGAATGAAGTGGTGTGCCACAAGCCGCCAAGAAAACCTGTACATCTGAACCTCAAAGGAAAAGTTGGCACAACGGGGTTGAGTTGCCAACTCGTGAGTGGAAGACATCTGCGGGTAGAAATCGCATGCACGACGATCTCTTAGGTCATAATAATATATTTAATATAACACTAGACATCTAGTAGTGATAGGGTAATAATCTATGCATAAGTGCAATACTCAGTATGCGTGCCAGTGTCACTAAACAGTAATAAATCATATATCTAATGTATAAATGCATCATGAATGAGAAAATCAACCACGAAATCCGAAAAATCTGATATAAGAAAACATTAATGAATCTCGTATAATAAAACTGAAACATCATCAATGAAATTGACAAAAATCCATGTCAAATATCGACACAATATCTCAATATCAAAGTCTCAATGTCTCAATATCTCGGGCTCCGTCAGTCCGGATCGGCCCATATCATCAATCTCACGACAACGGTCAGTATCCTCCAGATATCCGGCGCGCCAGACATCACCGGTAGGTAGTCTTCCCCTGCCAGGTTCATCGTCTACAACTCAAGCTTCTTGCCCCGAGGTACCTTACCGGGCCCACCATGTACCCGAAACGGTTCATCCTACTCCTCGAATCGGGTCTCGAAATCCAACAGCAATCATGAAAACTCATGGTGGACGACGCATACATCACAAGAATACCGCAACTTGCATTTTAAAATGAGAGAGAAAGAAAGAGAGAAGTTATTATAAAATCTTGCGGTTTTCCCCCAAAATCCAGAATTCTCATGGAAATCCGAAATCGAAGAATCAAGAGTAAGTAAATAGTGGATATTGGCATAAATCGCCAGAATAGTACATGAATGAATATATGAATGCATGCAGTATCTATGTAACGAATGCAATCTCTAAGTTAACACATGAGAGCAATCACACAAATATTATGTGGTAACTAAACTTTAGCTGATTATATCAATGAGATAATATTTCCTAAAGTGTACGTGATATGGAAATTACCGATGATGATGTGTGTGAGCCGGCAAATATGTGTACGTGGAACATACGCATCATCGGTAATGGTGCTGGTGTCCTAACAGATGAAATCGTACCAGTGAAAGGAACATATGTATAAACATGCAGTGAAATGCATAACAGAGAAACTGTAATAACCGCAATACCGAAGAATGTACATTTCTACAATACGAATCATACCATTTTGGTGTTTGAAAAGCATGAATCGTGGTTTTTAGAGAAATAGGGGCTATGGTGTTTTTGAGAAAAGATACGTTCTTTGAAAAATCAGTAGAATCCCTCAAGCTGTCTTTAAAAATGCGCACGATTTGTTAGTTTTGAAAATAAGTATGACTCGAGCCTAAACTAATATCTACCTAACCAACTAATGGACTAAACTAAAGAGCTCGTCGATAGGTAAGAAAAATCCACCTACAGTCCGGGTCGATATCTCTAGTAGTCGGTGATCCAGTCTCAATAGTGTCACGAAAAAAGTACGACTTCCTCAAGTCAAGAGTGCGGATCAATATCACATATATACCTCGTATGGTAACATCCATCGTACGACATCCCAGAATCAGGGTATGGGTTAACTATCATGTATGTATCATCAATCATATGGTATCATCATCAAACAGTATCATGATCTGGTTACTGATCTAAAGTCTCGTGCAATCCGATATCATTGACATATATTATCATATATGAATTCACATTTCCCAAGCGATCCATTATAAATATCATAATATATCCCATATCATATCTCAATCATATGTCAACTATTATATATATCATCAATCACATGGTATCATCGTCCAACGATCCACGATAATATCATAACATATCTTATATCATAACTCGATCATATGTCAACTATCATGTATATCATCAATCACATGGTATCATCGTCCAACGATCCGCGATAATATCATAACATATCTCATATCATAATTCGATCACATATCAAATATCTCCCGGTATCATGCCCAGCCATATCGAGTCATCCCTAAGTATCATATAATATCCTTATATCACGTGTATATGTTGTAGACCTAGGAAACAAGTGTGTGTGCGCACGCGCGCTAACCTATACTCTAGGGTCTCGCGACTAAGGACTAGAATAGGAGAACTGTCATCCAAAATACCCAAAATTCCAATTCGTGGTCATCCTAGAACCTTTCTTGCTTCGTATTCTTATCTTGCAATAACATATCTATATACTACTATATCAAGACCACATAATATCCTATGAAGTTGCGGGGGTGCTATACGCCATCCACCCGACTTCCCTCATAGATATGCATCTGCACACCCGGTCCTCGCTTGCCGGAGTCGATGCCGCCATCCTCTTCTTCCTCGTCTGAAATCCACGTGAGGGGTACCTATACGCAAACATATATAATATCGTAAACCGAAATCGCGGATAAAAACCAAATTGGCGCACGAAACGTGCATAGGTTAAAACCTAAAATCCGCTCATGCAAAAGAACCAAATAACCCTCGACATCGGCATACGAACACCAATTGATCGAGAAAAACCCAAACGTACCAATCGTGGTTTCAAAACTCACTAATTATAATATGAAATAGATTGTAACTCATCAAAACGTCAAAATAAATCAAATCAATTTATTTCCGAAAACCTAGAAAGTATGAAATAACCGTTTTAATTTGAAACATGATGTTTTAACAAAACTAGTGGCAATAATATTCACTAAATATCATAAGTAGATCATAAAAATCATTACTTAAATTTAATCTCATCAATTTTCATTAAACCCAAAATTCTAGTTTGCAAAATTATCCAATTTTAACATTTTTAAAGCAAAAATTCACAAATCACAACTAAACTAAGTTTTGTATGATCTAAGTTGATAAACAACAAATTAAAATGTTAATAATGTCATGAAAACCCTAATTAGATTTTAATCTCAATTAATTAATCAATTTCTAAAATCCTAGTTTGCAAAATAGTATAATTATCACAATTTTAAAGTAACAATTAGCAAACTAGTAACTAGATTAGGTTTTGCATTCCATTAACATGTTAATCTACTCATTAAAACCATGAATAATTGATAAAAATTCTCACTAGAATTTTATCTCGCCTATATATATATTTTACAAAAACCTAGTTTGCAAATAGTTTAATTTGAACAATTAAAATGTAACAATTAGTAATTTGACAACTAAATTTCATTTTGCATACTCTAAGATGTTATACTACACTTTCAAACCGTAACCAATTTATGAACCCTAACTTAATCTCAAACCCCTTTCTTGAATTTTCAAAATTTGAAATTAAAATCTAATTAAGAATCATGATTAATTAAATTGAGCTAATTAAATATCAAGTAACAATTGGTTCAAGATTTTACCTCCAAACCATGAGAGTAAACATGTAACTTGATCTCCAAAATGCTAACTTTGCTTTAAGATTCTTACTTGTTTGGCCAAAGAATAAAGGGTATGGGTTAAATGATAAAATAGTGGAGTTTTTGTATTGATTTTTGAATGGATTTTGTGGATTTTGAAGTGGAGATGAGGTGAGAATTTTTTGGGGCTGCCATAGGATAGGTTCGGCCACCATTTGGAGAGGGAGAGAGAGAGTGTGGTGTGTGTAGAAGCTTCATAAATTATTACACCAATTTAGTTTTTTCAATAATTTATTTAATTTTATTTATTTTCTTATCAAAATAAAACCTAGAATTCTCTAGAATTTTGAAGAAAAATCAAAAAGAGAAGAGCATGCTACAAACTAAATTCTAATATGTCATGGCTCACTTTTGTCAAATTAACCCATTGCAATTTGTAATTTGCACCAATTTAATGTATAATTAAAAGCTTATATTAATATTAGAAATAATTAATTACGGAAAAATATTTAAGTAAACTAATAATTTATAAGTGACTAAATAAATACCAAATACTAGCAATTACATAGTTAAAATAGGCGTATTTAAATCTATATTGAAAAATAATTATAGTTAAGTTTTACAGAAAATACAGTTTATTTTACCGATTATCAGAAAATTCACATAAAGGATTTTATCTATTTATTTATTTATTTATTTTTAAAACGTTACAGATTAAGTGAGGTTAGTGATCTTGGAAAATTCCAAGATGAGAGTTAAGGAAATTTATGAGATGTGAAGTGTAAATTGAGATTAGTAGAGGCCATACAACCCCTCTAGTGCTAGAATTCTGGACAAAACCAGAGATTAAAACCCCAAAACATGAACTTAGAAACCCCGATATCAGAAAATTGTGGGATTTGTGATGTTGTTTAGGGATCTGCTACGACCCGTGGAACATCCCCACGCTCATCACCATCACTTCGGCAAGCAATGATTAAGGTGAGTAGATATATATCTACGGGGGAAGTCGGGTGGATAGCGTATAGCACCCACGTAGTTTCGTAGTGTATTATACGGATACGTATATATATATATATATTTATTTATAAATTTGTGTATTGTGATACTAATAATTATCAAGATAGGTTTTAGGAGATCATGGGTTAATGTTTAGTGTAATTGGATGACAGTGTCGTTAATTATTTTCTCAGTCGTGAACCCTAGAATAAGTTTTACATACACACACGCACACAAGCATACCTTTTATTTTCTTGTGCGTATATGGGGATATATATATATATATATATATATATATATATATGTATGTATGTATGTATGTATGTATGTATGTATGTGAGAATGTATATATACATATGTATACATATACACGGATGATAAGGATAGTATATGATACTTGGAGATGAGTCGATGTGATTGGGCTGGATGCCGTGAGATCGGTGATGTGATTTGGGTCGTGTTATGAGATACGACATATTAAATTAGCGGATTGGTAGGCGATGTGTTTTCATACACACGCAGATATATGTTGATGGTATCGGTATATACTAGACTTAGATCAGTACCCTGTTCATGATACTATGATAGTGATACCATATGGATATTGAGGTATATGTGATAAGCGATCCGTACCCCGATTTTGGGATACCGTATGATGGATTTACCGTACGAGATATAACTATGATAATAGATCTGCACTCTTGACTTAAGAATGTCATATTATATATGTTATCATATGTGACGCTATTGAGGCGGGATCACCGACTACTAGAAATATAGATCGACTCAGACTTAGGTAGTTTTCCTTACCTTTCGATTAGTCAGTTAGTTTAGTCCTGTAGTTTACTTAGTAGATGTTAGACTGGGTTTGAGTCATACTTATTTCCAAAACTAACGAATCATAAGTATTTTAAAGACAGGCCAAGGGATACTACGGATATTTCAAAGGACGCACATTTTCTTAAAAACACCGTAGCCCCTAATTTCTAAACACCACGATTCGTGCGATTTCAGACAACAAACTGTATGACTCGTATATAGATATGTATATTCTGTATTTTTACGTTTATTATTCATTCTCCGTTTATTCATGTTGTTATCATCGCATTGCATACTTAATGTGTACTTTAGTGATTATGAAACCATGCTGTCAGGACACCAGCACCATTACCGATGATGCGTATGCTCTACGTACACTTGCTTGCCGGCTCACACACATCATCTTCGGTAATTTCCATGTCACATACACATTAGAGAATATTACTTTATTGATATCGTTTGCTAGCTGATAGTTCCGATATATCATTACTGTGCTAGTTTAGATATTGCATTTATTATTGTGATATTTCATGCATATTTATATATTCATTTACCATGCGATATTATGGGCCATTCCGGATTGCCGGAGCCCGGTAATTCATTGTTATTACTCTTGAGATTGGGATTTTGGATTTCCATGAGATTTCTCGATTTGGAGAAACCGGAAGGATTTTATATAAACTTAATATCATTTAAAAAATGCAAGTTGCGGTTTTCTCGTGATATGATATGCGATATGTCCACCATGAGTTTTCTCAGCTCTTGAGCGATATCATACACCCGATTCGAGGAGGAGGAGGAACCGTCTGTGGGTGCATAGTGGACCCGGTGTGGTACCCCGGGGCAAGATGGTCGCAGATGATGGCGTTGAGCCTGGCAGGGGAGCACTACTGACCGATTATTTATGACGCGGCGGATATCCGGAGGATACCGACGTAGTCGTGAGATTTGATTATTTGGGCCAGTCCGGATTGCCGGAGACCAGGGGCTAGTCCAGATAGCCGGAGCCCGAGATATTGAGACTTTGAGGTATCGAGATTATATGATATAGGCCAGTCCGGATAGCCAGAGCCCGAGATATTGGATATTTGGATATATGTTTTTTGTCGATACTTGACACGGATTTTATGTTGATTTCATTATTGATACCTCGATTTTTATATACAGAAATCTCACTAAATTAAGAAAACAGTTTTCTCATTTAGATGTATTCTGTTTTCATGCATTCGTACATCATATATATAATATGTTGATATCTGAGGCACTGACACGAGCACGTGGTATTATACTTATGTGTAAATGGTTCAGGATATTATTTTGAGAATATATTATTATCGTATGAACTAGGATTGAGTCATACATGCGATTTCTGCTCGGTGATGTTTTCTACTCACGAGTTGGCAACTCACCCCCGTTGTGCCACAGTTTCTTGCAGGTTTTGCCGTACAGGTTTTCTTGGCGGCTTCGCTGGCACACTAGTTCATTCCGGGTGATTGCTTTGGTAGGTGGGTTCACTCGCATCGTGACCACCATCGTACATTTATTTATTTCAGTTGTATCTAGTAACTCTATTAACCAGACTTGTATATTTTATAAACTTATAAGACCAGTTGTATATTCTTTCGACCTTAGAGTCGCGCTTGTATTATTATGGTTTTCTTGATGATATTGGTTTTCCTTTTGAGTTTTGATCCTCGCCCTTCGGCGTTGTATATTATATTGCTTGTGTGGTTATGTTCGCCAATTGGCGAAGAGCTAGCTCCCGCTTGGGGATGCCTTTTATCATTTATGTATATTATTCATGCTGTACGCGTTTGGGGTCAGTATTTACAAAGGTGACTCTGCCAAAATTTTCGGAAAAGACTTGATGTTTTTAAAAATGTTTACTACGACTTTCAAAGTGATTCATACGCAAACTTTTAAACAAGTTTTCCTTCACTTTCTTCTTTTAAATGGTTTAGATTTCTGGGATTTTGGCTTACTTGAATTAGATGGGGTCCTATAGATTTCATATAGTTCAAGTGCTAGTCACGTGCCATTTCGGGTCGTGACAATGACATTGAGGTATACCTCCTTCAATGTCGAAAGTTTTCGGTGCACCCAAGGCTGGCAGAGCAAGAATTCCTTCTTGCTTTCTGCCCACGGCCTGGCGTCCTCTGCCTCTAGATTCTTGTTTTCTTTGTGGATCACCAATTCCATGATCTCTCAGACCGACGGCCCGGTTAGGAGTAACAATGGAAACAGTCCCTCTTTGACTCCTCTCTTAACATCTCCTGGCCGCCAAGTAACTTGGCCACTCTCAATGTTGCACGTCAATGACAGCGGCCTCTGGCCCTCTGAATACGTGCGATACAATCGATCTTGGGTCTGAATCCTTATCGCTGAAGTATTTCGGAAAGAACTTGCCACGGTCTCTTCCGACATCATCTCTGCCGGACTGCCTTGAAGTTGGCACTCTTTACTTAATCCGTTACCGTTTCCAGACAGCTGCAATCTCATCACGACTTTTCTCTGAAAATATGGCCGTATCCAACGCCTCTGCATACGTATCCAATTTTTAGCATCAACGGAGAGTAACAACTGCTAATTGAGGTCTCACATGAACCTCTTAATATACTTTTCTTCAATATTGACCAATTCGGAGTCGCATCTTAATAGCTGCGTAGATTGAAATGTAATATTCGACCATGGTCACATTCGGAGTCTCTCGCAAGGACTCAAAGCTACGAACCCGGGTATCTTCAACACTCTACGGAAGACATCTGACCGATTATGTTCTTGAAAACTCATCCAAGTTATCGGAGGAATACGTACCACTTGTCCTCTCTTGATCGATTCACTCCGGGTCTAAGCAAGACCCTTCAAACTGAAGCTAGCCAACTCAACTGATCTCACATTGGAGCATTCCAAATGAACGAAATATCCTAGTCACTTATCCAAGAATGACTAGGGATATTCTGTCATATCCCTACCGGTAAAATCATGTGGCTTCAGTTTTATGAACTCTGTAAGTGACATCTCGTCAATCTTAACAACATCTGGTACATCTGTCTGCATAGTAGACAACGCAACGATTACTGGAGTAGGCTATGCATCAACAGTCCTCTCAATTTGACTCGCCTCAAGCAATGGCCTGATCATCTAGTGCAAATCCCGAACGCTCATCTCAAACGAGAAATCCAAGCACAAAAGGATAACAATCCATTCCTGTATCATCGGGATAACATCCTGGTCAGTTCTCATCCTTGATGAGCTCGCTCTGACCGCATCTCTAGCCACAGCTCTCCCAGCTCACATAGCCAAGGTGACAGGAACAACAAATGAATATCGATGAGGATAGATCATAAGAATGAATAGAATAACGAATCTCAAGATATGCACAACCTAAGATTACTTAAGTGGAGCAGCGTATCGTAAATATGTCGCGGAACATACACATGGTACGTCACTCTACTTGAGTTACTTACTCCATCAACCAAGGTCAACCTACGTAATGAAAGTTCAGGTCTGATACCCCCTCAGTCAAGTCTAAATTCCGTAAGGTCAAGCCTAGGTTTCGAAATATATACGTCCTAGACTTCGCATAGTCAAACCAAGACTCAAACCAAGGTTTAACCTAACACTCCGATACCAACTTTGTCATAACCCGGAAATAGCACATGACCAGCACTTGGATCACGTGAAGTCTATAGGACCCCACCGTAACCTAAGTAAACCAAAAACCGAGAAATCTAAACCTTTTTAGGAAAATATTGTGGAGCTGAAGTTTTAAAATAAAGGTATAATGAAATCAAGTTCTTTTATTATTTAAAGTATATATAAAGTTCGTTTGAAATGCAAGTGAATTATATATTATAATTTGAAAATGTTTTCGTCATTTGAAATTTGGGCAGCACCTCCTTTGTAAATTTTGATCCAAAACCAATACATAACAAGAATAATATAGGCATCCCCAAGCGGGAGTGATTGATCGTATGCGAAAGTGTTTTTGTAAATAACCGCAATCAAGACGGTGTCGCTAATAACTAGCCGCGATGAGTACGGGTCGTCCACAGGGAAACATGAACTCTTTTCTTGATTTAGACTAGTTGATGAAAGATGGGTGATTGTTTGTCGTTATATTTTAAAACTGATATAAAATTTATAATAAAAAGGTTTGTAGGGTTCATAAGACTTGGTAGTAATGAATGAATAATTAAAAATGGCTCTTTTTATTTTTTAATAGTCTAAAACTAGAGCGATAGTGATGAATGTAGATTAGGGTTCTTGGAGGAAACTAGGGTTTCCCCACTGCTAACCCTTGTCCTTTCATTGATCTCTATTCATTTCTATCCCTTAACAAAACAAGTGTTAAACTAATCTCAAATCGTGGTCATGACTATCAATAAATTGGTAGTGAGCCCGATAAGGAGGTTAACATTTATTTTGCTAAAATTTATAAAATTTAAAATGTATAAAAGAAGTTAAAAGATTTTCTCATCCATTGTTCTATCCTATCCAATAAACCCTAGCAAGTAAGGAATTATTCGCTCATGGTTAATTTAGAATAAAGGTTGAAGAAGAATGAAAGCATAATTAAGATGCAGAAAAGTAATGCGTAAAAGTAAGTGCAGAAATTAAATGCGGAAAATAAATCCAAAAAAAATTAAAATAAAAACTACCTTTATTAATCAACTCTTGCATTTACAATTATCCTTAGAAAGTAGATTACAAGAACCCTAGTTTGCTCTAGATCTCTCTCTTGTTGGAGGTAAATGAATAGATGATGATCACTCGGATACGTGGATCTCTTGATTTCTTCGATGATGATTTTGAATGTAAAGCTTTCGGTCCTTTATATAGTATTTGAAACCAGAAACCCTAGATTCCATATATGATGATATACAGTTAGGATCATATCCACAAATTTCTACATCGAACGGCTCTTATTGCGCCGCGGTTCTGCCGCATATCACCTCCTTTGGCCGTGGTTCAGCCACAACTTAGTGGAACTAGGTTTGTATATTTCTTTTGGTATTTTGTGTTGATATTTAGAGATCCTCTTGATGTCTAGATTATGAAAATAATTCTCTGAGGCTCTGCCATTATTAGATCTCTCGATTTGCTTCTAAAATTTGGCAGATTCGGTTCTGATATTCCGATTTGACTTGAATCTCTTACTTGGATTTCAGACTTGAGATAATATCTGCACAATATCTTAAATCAATGTGTTTAGTAGCATTTGGAATTCTTGAGATATTATCCTAACCATTTATATAATATAATATCTTACGAATATTGATTAGAAATATTTATTATGATATGCATATTTTTATTACTAATATTTTATTTAAAAATTATATGGATATATTTTCCCTAATTATGTTAATTAAAATGTAGAAACATATGACAATAAACTTTTTACAAATAAACCTACATATGTTCTATATTTACAATAAACATCTTTTAGTACTTAACAATAGTAAGGAAAATGTTCATTCAAATATGCAATATTTTAGACTAATCAAATACCCCAGACTTATCTTTGATCGTCCCGAGCAAACTATTTGTTGAAGAGAAAAAGAAAAGAAAAAAAAACCTAACTAGCACACTTTCGTAGGCAACACGATTGCACTGAGCATGTGCAACAAGCCTTTAAACCTCTAGATGTCCCTAGTAGAAGGAATGTTGTCTCCTGAGAGTTTTCACCAAATTACTCCCACAAAATCCCATAATAAAAAGAAAAAAGATGAAAGTTACATTCAAAGATAAGAACATATAAAAGGAAGAACTTGAAAATAAGAGTTTCAAACTACACTAGTTTTTTAGTTGCAATACGCCTTATCTTAATAGTCATGAAATCACATCATCTCTCAATAAAACAACGTCTTTAGTCTTCCATCCCACTTTTCTTTCAAACATCGATCATATGCTCTTACGTGTGTGTAAAGACATCCCTACACATAGAGAATTAAATTCAAACTATCATACTCTTGTCCATCTTCCTTAATACTTTTTAGTCGGTGGATATTTTTAGATGGAATTGCTCACACATTCTTCAGGCGACCGTTAATACTTCTTGAGGTACTAACCAACCGATTACCAAATGTGCTCACTCATTAAGGCGTAATTAGCAATATCCTAGTCTTGCAATATCTAAGGCTTAGCAGTGACTCCCAAACCAGTTGGTCTAAGGCACACTCGCTATATTTTTTTATACTGCCTTAAGTAATTACAAAACCAGTGATCATTTTTCTTCACCGTTTATTTTTTTATGTGTCATTTATATTTTGTTGATTTATATATTTTTTCCTTCATACTAAGACTTTTAGACAAGAGCATTTCAAGGTATCCTCTACTATCCCTAGTTTCAAGACGTGTGCAAGTGCATACAGTAGCATATCAATGTTCATATGTTTGGACTCAAGAATAGGGATTAATTTTTAGATTTATTTCTATTCTCAGATTAGTGATTTCTTTCATCTTACTAACCCTTGGGACAACAGATCATGACTACCTATTACTAGTTTTTTTAAAAACATCTAGTTTTCTTGCTTTTCTAAAATCTCTTTCTATCTTTCATATGTATCTTTCACTTTCTAACTTTTATTATCAAAAAATTTTAGTGCTTTTATTTAGTATAATGCAAAATGATGCATGAATAAGCACAAGCCTCCCCAAAACCTATATGCAGCAGTGTCCTCACCGATATCATCTTTTAATCTCAAAACCTGTGGACTTGAGAGGAAAGTTCTCAATGATTAGTAAAGATTCTTTCTTTTGATTCTTTTCCGATCACTTGAATTCGCTTTTCGTACCTTCCATCCCCAACACTGCTCGATAGGGGACAGAGTTGATGACAGTGAAATCCTTCGCTAAACTTATTTTTTGCTCACAATTGTGCAAAAAAATTCTATTCTTTCAATAGCCATTTTCAAAATATTTTTCTCTCCCCCGCAAACTTGAGTAAAACAGTATTTTTAAGCATTGAAATTTATCATATGAGGGGGAAATATTATTGGTCTATATAAATCTTTACAAAGACCAAAAATCAACACCAACCATTCGAATATTTTATCAATGTGACGCCATGGTTGGTAGAAGATCTTGTCACAGATAGACGTGAAGACATAGGGTGGAGATAAAAGGTTTAATTGAATGGGTTTATGTTTCGGTTGATAGAGACGAAACAATGATGGTGGATGAAAACGTGAATATGAAAGATAAGGAATAGGTGGAATATTCGTATTCTCGTACTTGATAAGAAGAAGGGGCGGCGGTTCAACTTCTTTGAGTGGAGGTTGATTCATCACAACATCCATGTCTTTTAGGAATGCATGTTCTTCGGCAAAAATTTCTTCAAAACTTCTATTGATATTTCGAATGATAATCTTATCGGAAAGAAAGGTATGATATTCGGATAGCTCGACTAAGTCATTCGGCAAGTCAAAGGATTCAGACTTGGGTGTGGAATTGTCGATAGATGGGTCCTCACGTGTATAATAAATAGCAGGATCAAACAATAACACACTGGTGGCGTCGAGATCAGTATCGTGAAGCAAGAACTCCTCAAGTTCGCAACTGTCGGTAGCTATCTTGTCGACAGAACATACATCAACTATATGAGCATAAGGTGTTAGGAATATTGTTCAGTCGATAAAAGTGCACAATTGATATGATATTTTCCTTACAATTCTTAAATATCTAAAGTTGTTTATTATAAATATGACACATATGAGGGTTTATCTGTAAAATTACTATTTTCATATGTTTATATATTATAATTAATATTATGAAGGAAAATGTATGCATATAATATTTATATAATATTTTGATAATTTAAATATGCATATCATATCAAATATCCTTAACCAATATTCTTAAAATATAATATCATATCTAATGGTTAGGATAATATATCAAAAATACGAAATATTACTAATATTATTCATTGAGATATTATGCAAGGTTTAGCTCAGATCAGGAGATCGAGATATTGAGTGTTGGGAATCAAAAATCTGCCGATGAAGTTAAATAAATCGAAGAATCAATATTGGCAGAGACTCAGAAAAGGTATGAAGATTCTAGACATCAAATAAATCTCCATGTGTCACTATGAAGCAGCCCAAGAATTTTGAAGCAATGATCACACCAAAAGGCCGCGGTTCCACGGCCAAAACATGTCATATGCGGCGGATCCACGGCCATTATAGGGAATTGGGGTTCTGGATTTTTGGGTATGATCCTAAAGACAAGACACCATATATGGAAAGTCAACATATATGGAAAGTCGCCATATTAGGAAATCACCATATATGGAAAATCACTATATTAAGAAATCACCATATATGGAAAGTCACCATATATGGCAACTAGGTTTTCTTCTTTGAGGGTCATATAAAGGACCGAGGGCTAAAGTTAGAATTCATCACATTTTACACGAAGCAAATCACCGTCAAAGAACACGAGATCCACGATAGGTCCACGATTCGACGTGATAGAGCGACGTGAGATTCGACGGAGCATTTACTTCCTACAAGGTAGAGATCGAGAGCAATTTCTTCCTCCTCTTGTAATCTAAACTTGAAGGCTTTGTAATTGTGAAGTTGATTAATAAAGGTAGATCATTATTTAGCATTTATTTTCTGCATTTACATTATGAATTCTTTCTCTATCCGTTCTTCTTCTATCTCTATCATGTGCGAGTAATTCTCCGCTTTATGGGGTTCGTAAGATTAAGGTAGATCAATGGATGAAAAAATGTTTTAACTTCTTTTAAGTCTTATGAAGTTTATAAACTTTAGCAAAATAAATGTGAATATCCTTATCGGGCGCGCTACCAACTTATTGCTAGTCTCGACTGCGATTTGAGATCAGATTAACTATTGTTTTGTTAAGGGCTAGACATGAATAGAGATCAATGAATGGACAAGGGTCAATAGTGGGGAAACCCTAGTTTCTTCCAAGAACCCTAATTCTCATTCATCACTATCTATCTAGTATTAAATCTATCAATAGATAAGATGAGTAATCTTTATTAGTCATCCATGACTACTAAATCCGAACGAACCCTATAAGCATTCTTCTTATAAAATCTATATCCATATTCAAACTAGATCTGTATTCTACATCCGTATTTTGACGTAGATCTAGAAACTATTTCCACTATTCTTTATTCCTCTATTCTTCCTCTTTTTCAACACGTCTAAACTAAGATTGAAAGATTCCACATATTCCTGAGGACAACCCATACTCATCTCGGTCTAGCTACACGCGACACCGTTATTAATTGCTGTTATTCTACAAACATTTCTTTAAAACAGATCAATCAAATGGCGTCATTGCCGAGGATACGTTCGTAATTTTTTTATTTTTACTATTTGTGTTGAATTCTTATTCGATATATATCATAAAAATAAAATAAAACCGCATCTTGTATATTTAATGATTAGTGTGCGATTTTTGCGAGGGAATCTGGAGTCACTTTAGCGAGGAGATAAAGATTCAGAGACATCCATCAAGACCCAAAGGAGCAAAGGAAGCAATAGTGAAAAAAAATTAAACAAAGAACCCCTTAAAACGCGGTGGAACCGCGGTTATTATGTGCAAACGGCGGCGAAACCGCGGCCGTCTTGAGGAGTTGTGCCCTCAAACTTTTCTGGTATCTTTTCTATATCTTTCTTTCTCCTCTGAAAAATCCAATAATATATTTTCTGCAGGATTCTTTACAAAATATCGCCGCTCAAAAATCTTTTTGCGAGTTTTGTTTTCCGATTTGATTTTGCATATTTTAATACGGACATTAAGGGGCAAAGACCAAATTCAGATTAGGTGGGGATTTCATCACCGTTCCTAAGCCCCATAAATCACAAAACGAGCATCCGCATCATCCTGCATTAATTAAAAAATATCTAGACCAAGACTCTGAGGACCGTCGCGCTCAATAAGGACAGAGAAAGTGTCACGCCCCGCTTCCCAAAATACAGAAAACGAGGGATGACTAGGCCAGCCATGCTCTTACGGTCAAGGAATAATCCCGCCGTAGTCACACTTCGGTTTCTAGCATCACATGGTAATCAGTAAACACAGCACAGAAGTAAAGAAAATACATCACTAGTTATTACATCAACTTTCATTGCTTACAAGTTACAACAGAATGAAAAGAAATGGAACTACTAACTAAGTTCGAATACAAAGTTTCTTTTAGGGAAAGCGGTAAATAACACTGGAAGCACGACTGTCTAGATTTCCGCAAGCTCGAAGGGCAGGTCTGACTCCTGTACTGGTTCTTCTTCGAGGTCTGAGCATGCATACTCAGGTCGTCAGAGCGACATAATAGCAATATTACAATAGTAACAAGAAACAAGAAAAGAATGTAATAATAGTGGAGGTAAAATGCAGGTAGTCAATTTGTCACTAACTGATGCAATGTATGATCTGTGTCCCTATCAGTCTCTAAGTCATCTTTGAAATCGAGTTGTGGAAAGGAGGATCATGTTTAATGAGGGTCTCGTACATACCCGAGACTACGGTCCGCTATCGCCCGGGACATAGCCCTATCAGCCGGACCGCTAGGCCCAACCTAATATATATAAGAGTCACTGTTCGAATGATCATCCTCTAAATCACTGTCCTCGCTAAATACAATTCTCTTTCCACTTCGATTTCCCCTTTTTTTCCCCAGGTTTACACTATTTATGAGTATGGTCTAGTCGTGTACAAGTACGCACCAATAACACGGTTTTAGTCACTGTTCACTATCACGAATCATTCACTTTTCACTGGCGTACTTGACACTCCTAAACCGATACCATTCACGCACAACAATGCACTGTACACTGAATAATAATGCGCACTATCACTAGAAGTATGGCAGTCGGGTAAAATATGTGCATTTATGCAGTTAAACAAATCATGTGTAATACGAGCTACCATGCATCTTATGAACTTATAAAAATTGCCTTAAATCATAAATTCAAAATTAAGTAAAATTATACAAAGGAGGCAGCAAGTAAACTCAGTCGGAAGTTCAACAAAATTAATTTCAGGATAATCGGATTTCGGGTTTGCAAGTTACAGTCGTTTCATTTTAAGTGTTCGCTGCTGGAAATTCAGTTCCTGAACTGAATGTCCATTTTGGAACACAATTTTCACCCTGTTGGGATCAAAATCAGGCGACGCTATAGTTGAAAAAAATTTAGATTTATCAATTAGGTTTCCAACGCACCAGACGCATTTTTAATCGCACCTCTACATCAGATGTTATGTACTATACAACAATGGGGTATAAGTTCTGTCCCTGTTTGGGACTGTTATACGTCCTGTTAATCTAAAATACCGTTTAAATAGTAAACGACAGTGGAAAGGGATGAGATCACTTTCATTAGTTAGATAACTGCTTCATATTCTCTATGGTATAGAGTTCCGCAATATAACATGTTCATACAGCAAGGTGAAAGTATTCCAAAATGAGAATCAACAGCCAGTGCTGCTATGGACTGCAGTCCAGAGCCGCACTCCGAACCAGTTTCCGTCATCTTTTTAGCATAGGATCAGATTAACACTCTGATGGGGTTCTAGGTCATCGAGTTGGATTCAATTTGAGCCCTCAAACGTAACATTCCAATTTATAATCAATTAACTGTGATTTTTACAAGTTTCAGACGCGGAAAATTTCAGTTTTAACGGGCTCAAATGGGGATGATCGATCATGTCAGTAACGACTGTATTTTTCAGCCAAATTATAACATGATGTTCATTACTATACGGTCCAACCTATGTGATCAGTTTCCCTCAAGTTAACGGGGTTTTTCCCCTCGGGTTTTGATTGAAGAGATTTTAATTTAGCTTATGTGCTTTTAAAAGATGAATCAAAAATATTTAGTAACCGCAATCAAGAACGGCGTCGCTTGGTAGCTAGCCGGTGAGTACGGGTCGGTCCACAGGGATATTGTGAATTTCCTAATTGTTCTTACGAGTTAATTCCGATGGGTGTCGGATCTTATTGATTAAATCTAAAAACTAAATCTGTCTAGATCTAAATCTTGCTAGGGTAAGGTTTAGGGTAGGTTTGGAAATGTAAATAAATCTCACCGCTTTCTATACCCAAATTAAGATCTATGAGGTATTATGGTAATTATTAATAAAGGGGATTAGAATCATTCGTGAAGATGTTTCTTTCTCTAGGTTCTTATCCTTCCTTTATCAATCCTCACCCTAACCTCCATGGAAAACACGCTCAACTGGGCCTTTATACTACGGTATCACCGCTACCTCGAGGGATAGGGTGCCGTAGGGAGTGGTGTGTGCATGTATGCATGGAGTCCTATTAAAAAAGTGTGATGGGAAAGAAAGGGATGAGAGATCTCATCTCTGAAAAGCCTTCCCCAAAGCTAACCCTAACAAGCGAGGAGACTACTCGCTCATTAAGGAATTGAAGAACATTCTATCTATCTAACTAGGGCAAGGAATTAAAATCTATACTAGGACAATTAAATAAAACTACTTAATTGATGGCTCTCTCCAAACATTTACACAAGACTTGTCAAATCTGAATAGATGAAATGAAAAAAGGCATCGATGTTCTCCAAAAAAAATCTGAATTTTATTAATGAAAGGAGGCATACCTCAAAAGAGGTATTAGGGCTTCTATTTATAGATTCATAGAAACTCTAGGTTACAATTGACTCGTATATCTGCTTTTACAAAAATACCCTATAAGAAAAAGACCTAGTCAACGCTCGCAGCCATTTCCAGAAGTTCGCACCGACACGGGCACTTAATGGCCGCGGATCCACGGCCAAAAGCAGGGTTTGGCCGCGGTTCCGCGGCCGTATAGAGAGCTTGTATACTCAATTTTTCTGGCATTGTTCTGGTGCATGTTTCCTTCAAGTTTCTTCAGTCTTTTTCTCAAATTAGGTTCTAGGTTTCTTCTCGATCTCCACAGTGAATAGTTGTAGTGGACTTTTACCGTTGCTTCGTGACGAAGTCTTGAACCTTACGCTGCTTTGTACTTTGTGAACTGATCTTTATGTAGGCTTAATCAAGATCCTTCTATTTGTTGGTCGTAGTCTCACTTTTGCATCGTCTTTTATCTTTTTCACTACTTTTATTCCGAGAACCTATAACCTGTAACTAAGTAGCAGACATGAGTCAAAAGCACCTGTTTATTTGTAAAATAACTAGGAATGGGGAATATAATAATGCAATATTATGGTATGAACAAATACCCCCAAACTTATCTTTTGCTCGTCCTCGAGCAAACCTAGTTTTATTCTTGGCAAAAACCTAACCTCACTTTCGTAGGGAAACGCGATTGCACTGAGCACGTGCAACAAGCCGTTAAACCTCTAGGTGTCCCTAGTAGGAGGAGTGTTATCTCCTGAGGGTTTTCAGCGGATACTACCCACAAAATCCTATCAATTTGGCTTATTGACTTTTATCCTCCAATTAGGTTTTCTAACAAGAACTCTATTATGTTTGACTCATAAATTATCCACTCGTATTCTTCACGCTTCTTATCATTCAACTTAAGATTATATATGTTCTTATGAATTTACTTATCTTTCGACATCTTTTTAAGTTTTCCTTCTAGGGCTATATCTCAACTTAGGAATTTTTATCATCTCTATTAAAGATATAAGTCATATTCTTCATTCCTATCTCTTATCTAAACCCTAATCACATACCCCTACGTGTGTGTATATATCACCCCTACACTTGGAAATTCAAATCAAGCAATCATATTCTTGTCCGTTGTCCAAAGCACTTCTTAATTGGTGAATTTTTAGATGAAATTCGCTCACACATCCTTCATGCGACTGTTAATACTTCTTGAGGTACCAACAACCGATTACAAGATGTGTTTGCACATTAAAGCGTAATTCCTAGTCTTGCAACACCTAAGTTTATTGTAACATTTCAAAAAGATAAAATATTAATTTTTGGGAATTTTTATAATTTAATATTATTTTAATGAATATTTTAATATTTTGGTATTTTTAAATACAAACAAATAGGAAAAATGTTAGAAAAATTATGGAAAATTATAAAATAGGGTAAATTAGAGAATTATGCCATATCTAAGTTTAAGTGATTAGTTATATGCTAAATTAGTGCTAATCGCAATTAAAAAATCGCTAATCGGTTTTTAGCAACTTTTGTGCAAAACATGCACATATCACTTTTTCACACTTGTGTTACATTTTTTATTTCCATGGTTTGTTTTGGGATTACTATTTGAGTGAGAAGGGTTTTAAAAAGGAAAAGAAAAGAGAAAAGAATAAAGAAACGGGTAGTTGGTGAGAGAGAGAGGTATGGGCTCCTTTTGACCCAAGACTTAGCCATCTCTTCCCTTCATTTCCCTCCCTCTTCTCCTTTCTCCTGCTGCTACTCCTCCTCCTTCATCCCCCTCCCCTCTTCAAGACCTCAAAACACATCCAAAACAACTCCAAAATCCCACTCTCATTTCATTAAATGTGTGCACAATCCCTAGATCTACACTTGGAGCTAAAGAAGCAAGGATTTTGGCCACTAGGGGCAACTCAAGAAAATTCTTGAGTTGCCAAATGAGGTATTTTCTGGATCATTAACTTAGTTTTAGTATTTCCTTTACCCCCATGTTATGATTGAACCGATATTGTGTGATTTTTTGGACTTGATGAAAACCTAGTTAGGGTTATGGGAAATTGTGAGTTATAATATGAAATTGAGCTCAGTTGAGGTTATATAAACACCCTAGTGGACGAATTGAGACCCTAACCTGAAACTTAAACACAGAATACGGAGTTTAGAAACCGATATCGGGGAATTTATGAAATCTGTGTAGTGTATATTGAATCTGCTTTTACCCCGAGACTCTGGAAATAAAATTGAGTTTACGGAGATATGTGCAGGCACCCAGGAAGCTACCACCAAAGCCCTAGCCCCCAATTCCCTTTCCAGGCCGCCAATTTATTCACTTTGGCTGCCAATTGCGGCCTGGGTCCCACCATTTTGGCTCGTATTGGTTCTGTAGCTCCTATATGTTCATGGTAGACCCCTGGTATATATAGAATTGTATAAATTGACCTAGGATGAAATCTAGGACATATTTCATAAGTTGCTGTTTTGGATTCGTGTTTCCGTATTCCGTATTTTTAATTCTGCAATTGTGTATTGTGTTTTACCTCGACTATTTGGCGTTTATACGACGATATAGAGAATTTATTGATGGTTTTGAAGGTGTGCCATAGGTTCCAACCTATAGGCCCCTTATCGTATCGTTTTGGATTTCATGTGCCGTTCTAGCTTGGATTTGGTTTTAATGCGAATATACGATACTTTGATATGTAGGTGTAAGTCTACGCTAGCGCCCCGGCCGTCAACAGACGCCAAATGCGGAACAAAAACTTTTTATCTGGCGCTATCGTATACTTTAACCCGGATCTTCCATTATTGCTAAACTAACAAACTGTAAAGAGTGTAGAAAGTTTATACCGAACGATCCAAGTCCTTCGTTCTTCAACCATCATCCCACGCTCCGTTGCGACTGCTCTGATCTCGTCGATCTCCGATCTGCTCGTCCAGGTGGCACCACATCAACGATTCTTTAAACGGGCTCCCGCCTCTGACTTGAGGCAACTCGGTCGTCAAGTTTGCTAAAAGAGACGACCAAGAATGATGTAGAGAATGAGTAGATGACTTTGTCTCACTTCCTCCAAAGCCGTGGACGATCGGTTAATGAAGTTGCCGATGGAAATGAAATGGAACAAGAAATGAACTATGAAATTTCCATGCATCCAAAACTTTGGTCTTTTCTTTTTAGCAACCATAATTTTCTTAAGTGAGTGAGTGGAGGAGGAGAGAGAGGGCCGGCCACTATAAAGGAGGGGGGGTTAGTGTAGGAACCAAGTGGTGACCATAACACAAAGCTTATCAAGAAGAAAAGATCTTAACAAAAACAAAATGCATTAATGTAAACCATGACTCACTTAAACCTAGTCATCATATAATAAATGCAATCAAAGGTTCATGAACCTAGTCACCATCCTAGAAACTTCTAGAACCTTCTAGAAGCATGACTCACCCTCATCCAAGAAAAGATAAATCCGTCTTTAACCGAATGTTAAAAGACGGCTGATAGAAAACTGGAAACTGGCAACTTCCAAAAGTGATCCTGAAACGACTTTCAGGATAACCCCGTAACTGTATAAATATACCCGCATTTGTATTACGACCGAATACAAATGCATCTGAGACAAAGATATTATACCTACTCAATATAATACTCGGATCCGGCTTAAACCAAAGACGACCAGTATCATCTGCCCGAAAAATAACACGTGCGTAAACGCACGTGCATTTTCCGAACCCTGCCATAAAACCATACGGCCTCTACAACGTTTCGTCCGAACTTGGGAAACTGTCTGTGGGGGACTCTAATGACTCGTCAGTATCCTGGCAGTGGGTTTAACCACAAACCGTCAGCGGCACTAGCTATGCGTAACGGCTGCCCATAGACTGACCTCAAGGGAGGCCGATGAGCGAACTCATCCGGAAACCCTACTGAGCCTAACAGTGACAATGAATATACAGTCCGGTCCGTTCATCTATGAGTATCGCATATCTGCCTAGGGGGCTAGTAACGTCAGACCCCCAAAAGCAGTATAAGTCGTGTCGGAGTGTAGCCCAATAACACCCTGAGATACTACTGGAGTACCTACCAGTAAATCTCCTGCCATGGCCATGGACTTTGTGTAATGGCTCTCCTAGATACAGCACGACCTCGCCCCCAATACCGGGAGAGACGAATCCCCTGCTGATCCGCTCACGTGCCTCCATATGGCTCGGGACTGTACCCAAAAACTACTTGTTTGCACGACTCCTTTGAGCCGTGGTAGGGTAGAAATCAAAGCACAGTGGGAACTCACACGAGACAAATGACGACCTCAGGTCGATGAACTAACCTGTACACATGTCACCAGGGAACTGCTATCTGATGATATGTATAATACCAACTAGCAGGTTCCCGGCGAGTCCTGTCCGGTGTACTCATAACCCAATGAGCACCTGTATACATCTTAGGTGATCCAACTGACACCAGTGGCTTATGAGACCGGCCACCGCCCCTCGTCGGGGTCTCGACTGTACACACTAGTCTACTCCGGAGTATCGATGCCCTGTCTTGAAACTCCCACGACTAGGGACTACAATTAAGGATATGCATATAAACCACCCAACTCTCACGTATATGATCGCCATCATACTGTTGGTGGTAAAGCAAGATCCTAAGGGCTCTATCAAAGTGTAAGATGTAATCAGTCACCTGAACATGTACACGACTGATATAGGCAAACCAGATAGCATACTATCATCTCGAGTAAGACTGTCCTACCGGTATAGGTCCTCCGCAATCATTGCAATCACGTACCTGCGATCCAATAATTGAATATGAGGGCACTATCTCCAACAATCTCCCACTTGCACTCAAGGCTAATTATTGCAATGTCGACTACTCACAGCCCGTGTGAAACCGAACATCCAACTCCTCTACTAATCAGTTTCACAAAGCCCGTTTGTAAAACTATTGTGTTCGAGAAATAACCTCAGTGAGTGGATCCGCCTAGATGTTTCTTTCTATATCTCTCTTAATCTCAAGTTCGCGGAGAAAGCCATCTCCCGAATTGAGTAATACCTGTCTTAGAATATGTCTGGATATCTGATGGGACCTAGTTCATAAATGAACTCCAAATCCAAACTTCTTAGACTGTATCGATCACTGAACCTAATCAGTATCCGGCACCATACCTCCCACAGTATCCTCTTGGACCACCTGTCCATAATACTGTCCCTCTTCGTCAGAGGGAAAACTATAACTCTGACAATCACTCTGTCATCCATGTCACCTTTGAAGCCTGGAATGATGATCGTCTTCCGAAGGAGGCTGCCGTCATCAAATCCGTAGAACATGTACTTATGTTCTAAAACTGCTTCCTTATGTTTCTCCAGGATTGGATTAATACAAACTCATTGCATCTAGTGCAAAAACAACATCTGGTGTGGTACTTGACATCTCATGATTGACTCAATTGCCTAAGCAAGTGATCTGCCAATCATGCACTTCCCTCTCCCCTTTAGTCTATACGACACCTTTAGAGAGGGTGACTCCATTACCTGCAGGTACACCATCATGCTAGGAGTCAACTATTCTAAAAACCATTAGAATATCTGTCAAAGTACCCACATTGGGAAACTACCCAATTCCAGATCTAAAACCATAGATCTAGAAACCAGAATGTCAAATATTATATCCATATCCTGTCTGGAGAAACAACTGCGTGACAACCACAGTACAACCGATCGTAGTATAGGAATTTTACTTCCCACTCTGTGTATGTCATCCAGATACCATGACATCACACCCTACTACCTTCTTAACAGATCCATTCCCTATTCTGATTGAAGTCAAACCCATGACTGTCATATCAAAAATAGATGATCTTTCTCCGCTATAACTGCTCAGGTCTATAAATAGACATAAGCTACTTGCCCAGTAAACTTCCGCTGCTCCTACTGACTACGACAACCCTCCTACCGGGTCTCATATCCTGGAACAACAGTAGTGTCAAGTCTGGGTAGATAATAACCTCCCTGTCACCGTCATTGAGGCTACCGGAGTACCTCTCGGGTGTCTGAGGTCACCCACCATATCTGCGGAGTGGCTATTGGAATGTGAAACCTGATTGAATATATAGGTCCTATTAAATTTTCTGTAATCGTTCGCGGTTCTGGAATCATTTCCAGTTCTACCATACTCCCACTACTGTTTTCTGAAAAAGATCCATTTTACTAAAACTGTGGCGAGTCAAGAACAATATCACTATTGATCTTCCAAATGGTAGAATATCAACCCTCGTCATAGCCAGGGTCAACCCACAAACAGCCATTACAGAAACGTGCCCTGAGTTATCCAGAGTCTGGTTTTAAGCATAAGCTGGACAACTCCCCGTACCTTAACATCTTTTAAGGTACGATCCATTCTATATCCAATACAGAAACTTTGGCACTTATTTAATTGGAACCAGATTCAAATCATGCAGCTGTCTCCAGTGCATATCAACTTAATGGAAAGAGGCTATCAGCATTACTCAACTTAGGAATCCATCCAATTATGAGTAACCCGAAAGAGAAACAAGTTTCTCAAAATCATTACTATCATCTGAATACCAATCACAAGAATTTACATCTTCGATCTCTTTGAAGAATCCCGATACTTGTGACACCTGGTTCTTTACTTTATTCTTATACCCACAACTTCTCAAAACTTAGACCTTGTATTTCTACGAAACACTTGTCCAAATACTAGAGAAGTTATAAGTAAATAGAACATAGTACGAGGACCTACCCCTTTGTCCTGATGGACACTGGACAACATACAATACTCTGTATAAGTCCGCTGAGTTAAACAACTCAAAATCTGTGCGTCGTAGGTTGAAAACTGTACCCTGGCGATTTCCTCAAATATCACCAATTACAACGAATTCCGATATAATGAGGATAATCACCTAATTCCCAATAACTTACTCCCACTCATCATCTGTAAAACCATACAGATATGAGAATGAAACCTGGTAAATACATACCCTTGGAGTAAGTGTCTAATCGGGAAAACAGTTTTTCTTTAACAATGCACTGAAACAGGAAAATGTTTCGTAGGGGTATCCTGGTATTCATAGCAATGCCTCTTCCATAATCCAATTCATGACTTCAACCGTATATTTTTGTTGCCATCTCTCCAAATCACTTTATTTGTCTTTAGTTGTTACCTTCTGTACACCTTCGTTAGGCTAAATGGTTTTCTTCCTTCCCTACCGTTCGGTACCAGCCTATGGTTTGGAAGAAGACTATCCAGTAAGCATAATAGGTGTACCCTCCTAAACCAAGGAGTACTCACATCTTGAGAGAAGGTGATGATAAAAGACAACTGAATAATACCTTATTCTATTAAGGGTGAAATAGGAGTGGTGACGATGTACGCGGTTTGGTCGTGAATGATAACAGTCGCAATTTACTTTGCCCTCTTTCTAATCTCTTTATTTTGTCTTTACATATTACCTTCTGCACACCCTACTTAGGCTAATTGGTTTTCTTCATTCCCTACCTTTCGGCACCTGCCTATGGTTTGGAATAAGACTATCCAATAAGCGTAATAGGTGTACTCTCCTAAACCAAGGAGCTCTCGCAACCTGAGAGAAGGTGATAATAAAAGACAATTGAATAAACCAATTCTATTTCTCCTAAACCTGGATCCATCCTCGAAGAAGTCCCTTCGAGTTTGTATATAACCATACGATGGATCTATCCAATGGAAGTGGATGTCCGTAGTAATACGGGTGTTCTGAGAAATTCAAAGGGTAAAAGAAGGAGTGGCAATGACTTATGCAACATAGACAATCCAAAAGCCAGTATTTTAAGAAGATTCGGTCAACTTGGTTACTGAGTCATAGTCTAGGGTCGGTCAAAGGTCGCTGCCAAAGAGAGAGAGAGAAAAGAAACACTCTGCGTGCACTCTAACCTAGATCAGAATGGTTATCACTTTATCTAATCCGGAAACCTCCCACTGTCCTGTCAAATTCTCCTCCAAACCTAAAGAAGAATCAATCGGGATCACCCGAAGAGTAAACCAACTCATCAGTGGGAATCGGGATCCAACTCTCATCGCATGATAACGTGATGGAATGCATCCATGTTACTCATACTCCAGAAGGTATGCGCATACTTGGCAAGTTTCAGTTTCTTTAGAAACTCCCGATAAGATTTTTGCCCCATGCTCTTATAACCTTGGCGTTGGTCAAAATGTCATAAGTCACATGCCAAGTTCTACCCGTCACTATCTTGTCAATTTGAACCCACCCGCACATGCCCTTGACGTTGGCCAAAATGACAGAACGACTGTCCCAAACCAACTCATCTATCTATGCAACAATTGAATACCCAGCAGCTACCAAACACTATGCATTGGCGTTGGTCAAAATACATAGCTTGAATACTACTGAATACCCAAAAGAAGTGACGGAGGGCTACGGCTGGTTTTTGGCGAAAAACCTTTAACGTAGTGAACTTGATATCGCTGAAGGAACCTGATAGCTTTTTAAAATATAGTGGCGAAAACCTTTGCTAAAGAGGTCACTCCCGGTGAAGGGATCTCGGCTCTTTCCTCGTGGAATGAGGTGCAGGATATTCCATTGAATTACGCGATGCAAAGCAACATGTAATCGACTATAGTGAAGTTATTACCCTGACGCAAACTTCTGCCCAAGGGGTCAGTCCCGGTGAAGGGATATCGGCCCTTGCCCCGTCGAATGAGGTGCAGGATATTCCAACCGAATACCACTATGCATAACAAAAGGAAACATCTTTATAATAACAACTTTTAAATTGTTCCAACAACATCTAAACATGTTTGTTTTACTTTGCATTGATCAGAATCAATGCAGTCCCATCAAAAATCACACCAGAAAAGAACGAAAATAAAATGTACGTATATGCCATCCGCATTCGTCACTGGGTCCCGTCATCACCCGTTAGGTTACTTAACTAACGACAGAGCGGGGACTGGACTAGCGTGGGTGTAAAACATATACAACATCTAATAGTATATAAACCAATATACAATAATCGCTCCAGGCGTGATAATATGCAACATTACAGAAAAGTAATAAGCATCATAGAACAATACAGATAATCTGGGATCCCCGGGTTTCACAGAGCCGCTGCTGAAACCCGACGTTCCCCTGTCGTGTGGATAGCCTGTGCAATGAAACCTAGACCCCTACGGGTGCGGCAAGTTACCCGTCAAAACTTGAAGCGAGGCAGCCCCTTACAGCAAAGTGAATGGACCACCCAGCACGTCACGGAATCCGGTAATCTTGGGCACCCCTCCTTGGGTCAACCAGTACCCCCTACGAGTGCGGCGAATAGTCTACCAATTTTAGAGTAAGGCCCCTCTGCCTCTCAAAGCCATGAGATGCGGACCCGTTGCCCCCAGAACCCGGCTATCCGTGCACTCCGTCGTGGGGCAAAACCTAGTACAGTAATGAATAATAGTACAACAGGTACATCGACCGCAACCTGGTCGTGCCCCAAAAGAATATTATACAACAGGCAGTGACGGCAGTCCACATGTTGGACGCTGGCCCCGCAATATCAAATGTACAAATAAACTCAAACTGCACTATCATTGCACACTGCTATCCACCACGACAAATCCGCAACATCACAGCACAACACAGAACATCAACGCGAATGTCACGTTCGCAAACCCGTCTAAAAGAACTATAGCAATCAGACGCGGTTTACCGATCAAATGACATTCCCGGTCGGAGATATAATGTAAGCACTGTTAACTAACATGTTTAAATTTCGATCAACTAAATATCACAAAGTGGGCCCCATGAACAACTGGTGAACAGTAACAAAATTTGGGCCCAAAAGATATATATCAAAAAAACCCCAAATTCCAACAGAGAAGACACAGACAAAATTTGGTGCACTGATCCCATAGAATGGCCGCGGATGCGCGGCCAAACCATGGGTTTGGCCGCGAATCCGTGACTCTTTGGTGGGATCACGTGCTCAAATTTTGTCGGTGTACTTCTGAAACCCTGCACAACTTTCTTTGATACGTAGAATATTTTTAGGACACCATTTAAAATCGACAGAAACTGTGAAAATTGGATTTTGCAGTTTTTTATTTCCGGTTCGATCGATGTTTTAAACGCGTTAGCACAAGTTAGTATAGCAAAATGGTGAGGCTCTGATACCACTGTAAGTCTACGCTAGCGCCCCGGCCGTCTACAGACGCCAAATACGGAACAAAAACTTTTTATCTGGCGCTATCGTATACTTTAACCCGGATCTGCCATTATTGCTAAACTAACAAACTGTAAAGAGTGTAGAAAGGTTATACCGAACGATCCGAGTCCTTCGTTCTTCAACCATCATCCCACGCTCCGTTGCGGCTGCTCTGATCTCGTCGATCTCTGATCTGCTCGTCCAGGTGGCACCACATCAACGATTCTTTAAACGGGCTCCCGCCTCTGATTTGAGGCAACTCGGTCGTCAAGTTTGCTAAAAGAGACGACCAAGAATGATGTAGATAATGAGTAGATGACTTTGTCTCACTTCGTCCAAAGCCGTGGACGATCGGTTAATGAAGTTGCCGATGGAAATGAAATGGAACAAGAAATGAACTATGAAATTTCCATGCATCCAAAACTTTGGTCTTTTCTTTTTAGCAACCATAATTTTCTCAAGTGAGTGAGTGGAGGAGGAGAGAGAGGGCCGGCCACTATAAAGGAGGGGGGTGAGTGTAGGAACCAAGTGGTGACCATAACACAAAGCTTATCAAGAAGAAAAGATCTTAACAAAAACAAAATGCATTAATGTAAACCATGACTCACTTAAACCTAGTCATCATATAATAAATGCAATCAAAGGTTCATGAACCTAGTCACCATCCTAGAAACTTCTAGAACCTTCTAGAAGCATGACTCACCTTCATCCAAGAAAAGATAAATCCGTCTTTAAAAATGTTAAAAGACGGCTGATAGAAAACTGGAAACTGGCAACTTCCAAAAGTGATCCTGAAACGACTTTCAGGATAACCCCGTAACTGTATAAATATACCCGTATTTGTATTACGACCGAATACAAATGCATCTGAGACAAAGATATTATACCTACTCAATATAATACTCGGATCCGGCTTAAACCAATGCCGACCAGTATCATCTGCCCGAAAAATAACACGTGCGTAAACGCACGTGCATTTTCCGAACCCTGCCATAAAACCATACGGCCTCTACAACGTTTCGCCCGAACTTGGGAAACTGTCTGTGGGGGACTCTAATGACTCGTCAGTACCCTGGCAGTGGGTTTAACCACAAACCGTCAGCGGCACTAGCTATGCGTAACGGCTGCCCATGGACTGACCTCAAGGGAAGCCGATGAGCGAACTCATCCGGAAACCCTACTGAGCCTAACAGTGACAATGTATATACAGTCCGGTCCGTTCGTCTATGAGTATCGCATATCTGCCTAGGGGGCTAGTAACGTCAGACCCCCAAAAGCAGTATAAGTCGTGTCGGAGTGTAGCCCAATAACACCCTGAGATACTACTGGAGTACCTACCAGTAAATCTCCTGCCATGGCTATGGACTTTGTGTAATGGCTCTCCTAGACACAGCACGACCTCGCCCCCAATACCGGGAGAGACGAATCCCCTGCCGATCCGCTCACGTGCCTCCATATGGCTCGGGACTGTACCCAAAAACTACCTGTTTGCACGACTCCTTTGAGCCGTGGTAGGGTAGAAATCAAAGCACAGTGGGAACTCACACGAGACAAATGACGACCTCAGGTCGATGAACTAACCTGTACACATGTCACCAGGGAACTGCTATCTGATGATATGTATAATACCAACTAGCAGGTTCCCGGCGAGTCCTGTCCGGTGTACTCATAACCCAATGAGCACCTGTATACATCTTAGGTGATCCAACTGACACCAGTGGCTTGTGAGACCGGCCACCGCCCCTCGTCGGGGTCTCGACTGTACACACTAGTCTACTCCGGAGTATCGATGCCTTGTCTCGAAACTCCCACGACTAGGGACTACAATTAAGGATATGCATATAAACCACCCAACTCTCACGTATATGATCGCCATCATACTGTTGATGGTAAAGCAAGATCCTAAGGGCTCTATCAAAGTGTAAGATGTAATCAGTCACCTGAACATGTACACGACTGATAAAGACAAACCAGATAGCATATTATCATCTCGAGTAAGACTGTCCTACCGGTATAGGTCCTCCGCAATCATTGCAATCACGTACCTGCGATCCAATAATTGACTATGAGGGCACTATCTCCAACAGTAGGTACCCATGAAGACTTCGGGACGACAAGAAAGCGCATGGCGACGTCGACAAATGAAGACGCAAGGTGAGTAGATTATATCTACTGGGGGAAGTCGGGTGGATGGCGTATAGCACCCCCGCGGTCCATAGTTAATATACTATATTTTATGCTTGATAGTCATAGTGTGTCGTGGATATGATAGATTAGGTGTACTATGGATAGTGTAGGGTTAGAAGTGACTAGTGTAGTTCATAGTCGCGAACCCTAGAATAGATTTACACCTACACGCACACCCTTGCATATTCATTATACTTGCACTGTGTTGATGATATTGGATGACATTGGAGATGAGTCGATAATGTTGGGCTTTGTGCCGCAAGATCGGTGATTTGATGTGATTCGTATTTAGGATACGATACGTGATCTCTAGCGGGCCTTGGGACGTGTGCTTGCACACACAGTATATTGATGGTATCAGTTGTACTAGACTTAGATCAGTACCCCAGATTATGTGATAGATGATAGTGATACCTTAGATGTGATGAGCTAGTGTGATATTGACCCGTACCCAGCTATTGGGATGCCGTACGACGATTTACCGTACGAGCTTTACATTGATGATAGATCCGCACTCATGACTTGAGGATGTCATATGATATACTATATCGTACGCGATACTGTTGAGGCGGGATCACCGACTATTATATCTATATATATATCGACTCAGATTTAGGTGGTTTCCATACCCCTCCCGATTGGCTTGGTACTCAGATCTGTAGTTTGCATAGTAGATGTTAGACTAGACCCGAGTCATACCTATTTCAAAAACTACGAATCAGGAATATCTTAAAAGACAAGTAAAGAGATTCTACGGGTATTTTTCAAAGGACGTGTCTTTCTTAAAATATACTGTAACCCTTATTTTACTAAAAATCCTGATTCGTCTTATTTCAAACGACATAACTGCATGATATATACTTGTTGATGTAGATTCTTCACTGTGGTGTTGATTATTTGATTTCCATATATTCATGCTATTCACATTGCTTGCATATGTTTATTGCTATATTATTATCATGCTGTTAGGACACCAACACTATTATCGATGATGCGTATGTTCCACGTACACTATTTGCCGGCTCACACACTTCATCATCGATAATTGCCATGCCACTACACTGTAGTACTGTTGCATTCATGATATGATTCTTGCATGGCATATTGTACACTTATACCTGTACACAAACATAGATGATTCTGACTTGATTAGAGATTTGGGAACCGCATGATGTTCTTCAAAACTGATTCGTTTTAAAAGAGCGGTTTCCCTCGACATGTGCATATTACTATTCCATGTTGCATGACTTATGATATGCTTACCTTTCTTACATGTCGCATACATCATGTTTTGATTATACGCATTGAGATATGTTGTTTTCCTGCTATTTCTGGATTTGGGAACCGTGGGTATTTCAAAAGAGAATATATAATTGTGTTAAAAACCCGGTTACCCTTGATATGATATTTCAGTGCGTCCACCATGTGTTTTCTCGGTGCTGAGAGCGACATGTTAAACCCGATTCGAGAAGGCGGATGAGGCCGATTGCGGGTACATGGTGGACCCGGTATGGTACCCCGGGGCGAGAACGGTTTCGCTGTGTAGTAGATGGTGAGCCTGGCAGAGGGACTACTACTTACCGGTGATTGTATTGGAGCTCGGCGGATATCTGGAGGATACCGACCGGAGTTGAGAGATGGACATGGGATGACCCGTACTGCCGGGGCCGCAGACGGAGCCCCATATGGATAAGGACATGGGATGACCCGTACTGCCGGGGCCGAGGGCCGATACCGCAGACGGAGCCCCATATGGACGAGGATTTACGTGTCGATGCTAGGCACGGGTTTCATGATGTTTTTCCATGATTTTGTTTATATCCTCATATTTGCATACATGATGCTTATTTGTCATTGGGTGACGGGTGGACGGGTTCCACGTTTATACAGACTTGATCACTTACAGACTGGATTTACATTGATCATGCTTTATTTGTATATATAACAGGGTATGAGGGCGCTGTTATATATACCCTTACACCAATATTAGTGGTATGGGACGCTAATATATGTGTATTGATATCTATTTGATACTGCTTCATATTTACTTCATGCAGACATACTTTATACTGATGACATGTTATTACCTGAGTACTTGGCACTACATACTTGTTTAGATGTTACTTGCCACCTTATCATGCTTCAGACGTATTCTTGTGGGTTATATTATACTGATCGATTTGACCTAGGATTATGTCTTGCATTCAGTTTCTGCTTGTAGATATTCTCTATTCACGAGTTGGAAACTCACCCCCGTTGTGCCACAGTTCTTGCAGGTTTTGCCGTGCAGGTTTCTTGCGGCATTTCTGGCACATTACTTCCTTACGGGTGAATTGCATTTGGTAGGTGGATTCTTTTGCATCAAGAACCACCATTGTACTTGTATTATTCTTTGTATCTAGAATTTCCATCAACCAAAAACTTGTATATTGTTTCAGACTTAGACATTAGTGTTGTATTATTCGACCTTAGAGTCGCGCTTAGTAGTATTGCGGTTTTCATGCTTATTGAGTTTCTTTTGGATTTGACCCTCGCCATTCGGCGTTGTATATTATATTGCTTGCGTGGTTGTGACCGTCGATTGACGAAGAGCTAGCTCCCACTTGGGGATGCCTTTATCATTGTATATATATATTGTTCTTGTTGTACCCCGTTCGGGGCCAGTATTTACAAAAGAAACTCTGCCGAAATTTCTAGAAAAGACTTTACATTTTAAAAATGCACATTCGGCTTAGTTATTTAAAAACCTTGACTTCAAACATGTTTTCCTTCACTTCTTTAAAAACCAGTTTTCTTTATTTACTCTTAAAATGGTTTTAGATTTCTGGGCTTTTGGCTTACTTGGATCAGATGGAGTCCTATAGACTTCATTTGGTTCAAGGGCCAGTCACGTGCTCCTTCGGGTCGTGAAAAAGTTGGTATCAGAGCGCTAGGTTGACCTTGGTTCGAGTCTAAGTTTGACTATGTGGAGCCTAGGGCGTTTATATATATACGGAACTTAGGCTTGACCTTACGGAACTTAGACTTAGTCGAGGGGGTTTTAGACCCGAACTTTCGTCGCGTAGGATAACCCTTGGTTGATGGAATAGGTGACTAAAGTAGAGTGACGTACCGTGGGTATGTTCCGCGGCATACTTACGACACGCCACTCCGCTTAAGGAACCTTAGGATGTACATATTTTCGAGATCAGTGATTCTTTTCATATCCATGATTATGCATCCATTTGAGATCCTCGATACTATTAGTTTCATGATCATACCTTCATTGATGCTGTTCCTTCTTATGATCATGTATCCACTTTGGATCTGTTGTTCTCTTTCTTGCCATTGATCTGCTCTCTTCGATACTCGATTGAGGTTCCTGTCGCCATGTTTGAGCGCAGTTTGGGCTGCTGCTAGGGTTACGGTCGGTGCGAGCTCGTCTGGTACGAGGGCCGACCATTGTGTTTTCTGGTGACATGGGAACGTCTCGAGTTAGTATTGGTGACTGTGACCTCTAGTGGAGGCGAGTGCTTGGTTTTGCACCGGATGATCGGGCCATTGTTAAAGCTGCCAGTTGAGAGAGGACTGTTGATGTACAGCATACCTCAGAGGTTATGATGTCGCCTACCGTGCAGACAGATGGACCAGCTATTGCTGAGATTGACAGGATGTTGCTTTTGGAGCTTACGAGCTGAGATTGCCGGAGCTTTCAGGCAGATATGAGACAGATGATAGCTAGTCTACCCGGTTTGAGAGACGAAGGTGATTCGTCCGACTTATGCGCCGGAGCGGGCCCGGTTGAGTTAAAGATTTCCAGTGTGGAGAGTCTTACTCAGATCTAGAGCGGACCGATTCAGAGATGGCCGCCAATGTATCGCCTTTCCTGGAGGATTGAGGCGCTGTTCGGCATGCAAGCGAATGAGCCAGTTGTTGCTGCAAATGACGAGATATCGCCCAGATGGTTGGAGCTACTGCAGCATGAGCATATACTTAGAGACATGATGGATGGTCGCTAGTCACCTGAGGATGAATGACTAGGACAGGTGTTCGTTCGCTTACCTCGATGCGAGGTCATCAGATAGATTGCTTCCAGCTTGAGACGACTTCACGCAGGTTCGTTGAGAGTCGATAGAGACGATCGAATGTCAGGAGCCATTCTCCAAGTTTAAAATATACGGAAAGACATGCAGGCGATTCTATGGACCCTCTAGAAGAATGAAACCCTAACTCGACTTAATAACCGTGTGAAAGCCTTTGAACCTTAGGGTTTGCGGCAGTTCCGCGGTGCCATTAGTGAGGCTTGGGTTTGCCCTTCTACGGCTGGACCACCGACGCTGTGGCATGTACTCGATATTATGAAACTGTACTCAAGATGTTGATCCCTTGGGGGATTATAAGGTTCTGACGAGTCGATCGAATGTTTCGACATCATTCGAATATCATGTGATGGGATGCTTTGCTTGGAAGACTCCAGATATGAGTATAGCCGTTGGAGCATAGTCCATGCAGCCACGATGAGACGAGTCCGAATTAGTCGACATTGAAGCAGAGTGAATAAAAGAGTTTGCCAGAGATTTCGACGAGATGACTTCCCACTCCGCTGACATCAGAGATGTGATACGCACCTAGAGGCGTTGTATATGGATATATCTTCCAGAAAGAAGCGCGATAAGTATGCAGCCGTTTCGGAATAAGAATTAGCTTCAGCAATGGATGATGACTTCCGGGCAATCCGGCAGGAATGAGATTTGAGAGAGAAACCTCGATAGGACCTTTCTGGAAAACGATATGAGAAGACCTAGACCCAGGAGTGTCATATTGTGTACACCCAGCAAGCCAGAGTTCGGCATCGTCGACGAGGCAGTTGACCAGGTTCGGATAAAGGAACTTACCCAGATGCATTGCGAACTGATCAAGGACGGACGAGTATTGAGTATTCCTCCGATGGTTGGGATACGTTCCCGAGGAACTGTTCGGCCAGACATCTTCTACAGAATGATGAAGTTACAGGGTACGCGGTTTCGAGTCCGTGCGAGAGACTTCGGAGTGACTGTGGCCGAGAACAGTGCAGTGCGTAGATAGCATGGCGTGACGCCATAGTGGACGACAATAGAGACAAGTGGAACCAGAGGTTCGTGCGGGACGCTGACAAGCTTTCATTACTTCCCGTCGAGACTAGAGACCTGATATGCTTACAGAGGCGTTGGGATGCGACCAGTTTCCGAGAAATGTTGTACTGAGGACACAGATGTCTATCGAGTGAGAAGAGATCGTGCAAGAGAGTTAGCCTCCGTACAGTTCGGCTTAGGCAAGATCGGAAGAGACCTTGAGCAGGATTCCTTCCAGGACATTGCTGCAATGATGTTTGCACCCAGGATCAGATGTGTGATGTGCAGTCAGAGAGCCAGAGGCCGACGCCAGTGACATGCTGCCTTACGAGTGGTCGTGAGGATTGACCGAGAGATGACTAGAGAAGTGCCAGAACGGAATCGTCCCCGTTAGCACACCTGACAGGGCCGATGAGCCGATTGACTGCGAGAAGAGTAATCCGCAGAGAAGATAATGACCCGGGGTCAGAGGACGCCAGACCGTGAGCAAGAGGCAAGTAGATATCTTGCGCTGCTAGCATTGGATGCACCGACTCCTTCTCGACCTTGAAGGAGGAACTACCGACGACGGTATTTATGGTTTGTGATTTTGTGATTCGATTATCACGTATCCGCCATTTTGGATTTCGGTGTTTTGGGCGTTTTATTGCATGATTTAGTTTTGATGACTGAGTTTCATGATATTGTTTCATGCACCTACTAGATATTTATGTTTTGCGCATAAGTTATTACATTCGAGGTATTGATTGTGATTTCACACCTATCTTATGCAGTGATTTGATTTACACTTCCAGCATAGTTTTCATGCACCTTTAGTGTTTTGGTATACGATATTGGTGCACGTCAGATGCACTAAATCGGGATTCTTCGTGCATGTCACATGCACCTGATTTTTTTTTACTGTCAGGCACACACGTTGCCTACGACAGATGTTTCGTGCACAGCAGTTGCACTTAGATGTTGTTTTGTACACCTGTTTGACACATATATGGATTTTGATTTCCTTGCGCACCAGACGCACAGGATATTCTTATATATGCATTTTGGGGATTGATTTCTAGTAGAGCAGTACATTTTTGTGATATTCGATGTTTTCGGAGCCCCGACAAATTGGATTTTTACTGAAATGTTTTTGTAATTGGGGGATTAAATTTAAATTCGGGGACCGAATTTCTTTAAGGGGGTAGATTGTAACATTTCAAAAAGATAAAATATTAATTTTTGGGAATTTTTATAATTTAATATTATTTTAATGAATATTTTAATATTTTGGTATTTTTAAATACAAACAAATAGGAAAAATGTTAGAAAAATTATGGAAAATTATAAAATAGGGTAAATTAGAGAATTATGCCATTTCTAAGTTTAATTGATTAGTTATATGCTAAATTAGTGCTAATCGCGATTAAAAAATCGCTAATCGGTTTTTAGCAACTTTTGTGCAAAACATGCACATATCACTTTTTCACACTTGTGTTACATTTTTTATTTCCATGGTTTGTTTTGGGATTACTATTTGAGTGAGAAGGGTTTTAAAAAGGAAAAGAAAAGAGAAAAGAATAAAGAAATGGGTAGTTGGTGAGAGAGAGAGGTATGGGCTCCTTTTGACCCAAGACTTAGCCATCTCTTCCCTTCATTTCCCTCCCTCTTCTCCTTTCTCTTGCTGCTGCTCCTCCTCCTTCATCTCCCTACCCTCTTCAAGACCTCAAAACACATCCAAAACAACTCCAAAACCCCACTCTCATTTCATTAAATGTGTGCACAATCCCTAGATCTACACTTGGAGCTAAAGAAGTAAGGATTTTGGTCACTAGGGGCAACTCAAGAAAATTCTTGAGTTGCCAAATGAGGTATTTTCTGGATCATTAACTTAGTTTTAGTATTTCCTTTACCCCCATGTTATGATTGAACCGATATTGTGTGATTTTGTGGACTTGATGAAAACCTAGTTAGGGTTATGGGAAATTGTGAGTTATAATGTGAAATTGAGCTCAGTTGAGGTTATATAAACACCCTAGTGCACGAATTGAGACCCTAACCTGAAACTTAAACACAGAATACGGAGTTTAGAAACCGATATCGGGGAATTTATGAAATCTGTGTAGTGTATATTGAATCTGCTTTTACCCCGAGACTCTAAAAATAAAATTGAGTTTACAGAGATATGTGCAGGCACCCAGGAAGCTACCACCAAAGCCCTAGCCCCCAATTCCCTTTCCAGGCCACCAATTTATTCACTTTGGCTGCCAATTGCGGCCTGGGTCCCACCATTTTGGCTCGTATTGGTTCTGTAGCTCCTACATGTTCATGGTAGACCCCTGGTATATATAGAATTGTATAAATTGACCTAGGATGAAATCTGGGACATATTTCATAAGTTGCTGTTTTGGATTCGTGTTTCCGTATTCCGTATTTTTAATTCTGCAATTGTGTATTGTGTTTTACCTCGACTATTTGGCGTTTATACGACGATATAGAGGATTTATTGATGGTTTTGAAGGTGTGCCATAGGTTCCAACTTATAGGCCCCTTATCGTATCGTTTTGGATTTCATGTGCCGTTCTAGCTTGGATTTGGTTTTAATGCGAATATACGATACTTTGATATGTAGGTACCCATGAAGACTTCGGGACGACAAGAAAGCGCATGGCGACGTCGACAAATGAAGACGCAAGGTGAGTAGATTATATCTACTGGGGAAAGTCGGGTGGATGGCGTATAGCACCCCCGCAGTCCGTAGTTAGTATACTATATTTTATGCTTGATAGTCATAGTGTGTCGTGGATATGATAGATTAGGTGTACTATGGATAGTGTAGGGTTAGAAGGGACTAGTGTAGTTCATAGTCGTGAACCCTAGAATAGATTTACACCTACACGCACACCCTTGCATATTCATTATACTTGCACTGTGTTGATGATATTGGATGACCTTGGAGATGAGTCGATGATGTTGGGCTTTGTGCCGCAAGATCGGTGATTTGATGTGATTCGTATTTGGGATACGATACGTGATCTCTAGCGGGCCTTGGGACGTGTGCTTGCACACGCAGTATATTGATGGTATCAGTTGTACTAGACTTAGATCAGTACCCCAGAATATGTGATAGATGATAGTGATACCTGAGATGTGATGAGCTAGTGTGATATTGACCCGTACCCAGCTATTGGGATGCCGTACGACGATTTACCGTACGAGCTTTATATTGATGATAGATCCGCACTCATGACTTGAGCATGTCATATGATATACTGTATCGTACGCGATACTGTTGAGGCGGGATCACCGACTATTATATCTATATATATATCGACTCAGATTTAGGTGGTTTCCATACCCCTCCCGATTGGCTTGGTACTTAGATCTGTAGTTTGCATAGTAGATGTTAGACTAGACCCGAGTCATACCTATTTCAAAAACTACGAATCAGGAATATCTTAAAAGACAAGTAAAGAGATTCTATGGGTATTTTTCAAAGGACGTGTCTTTCTTAAAATATACTGTAACCCTTATTTTACTAAAAATCCTGATTCGTCTTATTTCAAACGACATAACTGCATGATATATACTTGTTGATGTAGATTCTTCACTGTGGTGTTGATTATTTGATTTCCACATATTCATGCTATTCACATTGCTTGCATATGTTTATTGCTATATTATTATCATGCTGTTAGGACACCAGCAATATTATCGATGATGCGTATGTTCCACGTACACTATTTGCCGGCTCACACACTTCATCATCGATAATTGCCATGCCACTACACTGTAGTACTGTTGCATTCATGATATGATTCTTGCATGGCATATTGTACACTTATACCTGTACAAAAACATAGATGATTCTGACTTGATTAGAGATTTGGGAACCGCATGATGTTCTTCAAAACTGATTCGTTTTAAAAGAGCGGTTTCCCTCGACATGTGCACATTACTATTCCATGTTGCATGACTTATGATATGCTTACCTTTCTTACATGTCGCATACATCATGTTTTGATTATACGCATTGAGATATGTTGTTTTCCTGATATTTCTGGATATGGGAACCGTGGGTATTTCAAAAGAGAATATATAATTGTGTTAAAAACCCGGTTACCCTTGATATGATATTTCAGTGCGTCCACCATGTGTTTTCTCGGTGCTGAGAGCGACATGTGAAACCCGATTCGAGGAGGCGGATGAGGCCGATTGCGGGTACATGGTGGACCCGGTATGGTACCCCGGGGCAAGAACGGTTTCGCTGTGTAGTAGACGGTGAGCCTGGCAGAGGGACTACTACCTACCGGTGATTGTATTGGAGCTCGGCGGATATCTGGAGGATACCGACCGGAGTTGAGAGATGGACATGGGATGACCCGTACTGCCGGGGCCGAGGGCCGATACCGCAGACGGAGCCCCATATGGATGAGGACATGGGATGACCCGTACTGCCGGGGCCGAGGGCCGATACCGCAGACGGAGCCCTATATGGACGAGGATTTACGTGTCGATGCTAGGCACGGGTTTCATGATGTTTTTCCATGATTTTGTTTATATCCTCATATTTGCATACATGATGCTTATTTGTCATTGGGTGACGGGTGGACGGGTTCCACGTTTATACAGACTTGATCACATACAGACTGGATTTACATTGATCATGCTTCATTTGTATATATAACAGGGTATGAGGGCACTGTTATATATACCCTCACACCAATATTAGTGGTATGGGACGCTAATATATGTGTATTGATATCCATTTGATACTGCTTCATATTTACTTCATGCAGACATACCTTATACTGATTACATGTTATTACCTGAGTACTTGGCACTGCATACTTGTTTAGATGTTGCTTGCCACCTTATCATGCTTCAGATGTATTCTTGTGGGTTATATTATACTGATCGTTTTGACCTAGGATTATATCTTGCATTCGGTTTCTGCCTGTAGATATTCTCTATTCACGAGTTGGCAACTCACCCCCGTTGTGCCACAGTTCTTGCAGGTTTTGCCGTGCAGCTTTCTTGCGGCATTTCTGGCACACTACTTCCTTGCGGGTGAATTGCATTTGGTAGGTGGATTCTTTTGCATCAAGAACCACCATTGTACTTGTATTATTCTTTGTATCTAGAATTTCCATCAACCAAAAACTTGTATATTGTTTCAGACATAGACATTAGTGTTGTATTATTCGATCTTAGAGTCGCGCTTAGTAGTATTGCGGTTTTCATGCTTATTGAGTTTCTTTTGGATTTGACCCTCGCCATTCGGCGTTGTATATTATATTGCTTGCGTGGTTGTGACCGTCGATTGACGAAGAGCTAGCTCCCGTTTGGGGATGCCTTTATCATTGTATATATATATTGTTCTTGTTGTACCCCGTTAGGGGCCAGTATTTACAAAAGAAACTCTGCCGAAATTTCTAGAAAAGACTTTACATTTTAAAAATGCACATTCGGCTTAGTTATTTAAAAACCTTGACTTCAAACATGTTTTCCTTCACTTCTTTAAAAACCAGTTTTCTTTATTTACTCTTAAAATGGTTTTAGATTTCTGGGCTTTTGGCTTACTTGGATCAGATGGAGTCCTATAGACTTCATTTGGTTCAAGGGCCAGTCACGTGCTCCTTCGTGTCGTGACATTAGCAGTGACTCCCAAACCAGTTGGTCTAAGACACTAGGTGATGAAGCACCCTCGCTAAATATTTTTTTAATTTTTGCAGCCTTAAGTAATTACAAAAACCAGTGTTCATTTTTTTTATCTCTTTATTCACACTTGTATTTTTATTTGAACTTTTTTTTCCGTACTAAGGACTTTAGACAAGAGCATTTCAAGGTCTCCTTACTATTCCAAGTTTCAAGGTGTGTGTTTGTGCAATTTGTAGGGTATATATTTTCAGAATTTAGATTTAATCTAGGAATTATTTTTCAAACTTATACTTTAATAAAAATATGAGTACTCTTCCCTTGTTTTAACTTAGCCTAAGAACTGAACACGAAATTTGCCTATTTCTAAATAAACTACAAAGACATATACTTTCTACCGTTAAATTTTAAGAAAGGTTTTTTTTAGGGTTTTTAATTTACTAAGTCTAAGATCTAGTTGTTCCTATCTAGTTAACCTATTTGTCAAACTTAAGTCAATTAAGGCCAAAATTGAATACTTTAATTTTTATAATTTTCCAAATTTTTCAATTTTTATGGGTTTTAAAATAAGTATGCAAATGAAAAAAATGTACATATGAATGCGAAGGAAGAAGGCTTACCGAGCATACCCCCAAACTTAAAGTTGACAGTGTCCTCACTGTCATGCTACACCAAGAGGGTTGAGAATGTCGGCACTCCCCTGTTTATTTTTTTATAATTATTTTTTTATTTTTTTGAATTTTTTTATTAGAAAAGAAAACAAAAAATATATATATACATATATACAACAAGGTCCTCCCCAAACTAGATAAGGCCTTACACAGGCCAAAGGTTAGCACCAACCATTCAAAAATTTTATCGTGATAATGGTAGGGTTGGTGAAAGAATGGGGTGTAGAGAAAGGAAATGAGAAGCACACGAGACCGAATGGGAAGAAAAGTGGAATAAGGTCTCGGTGGAAGAGAAGAATGGTGAAAAAGAGAAAGAAGTGTAGTACGATCTTGAGGGTGTAAATCGAGTGAATAAATTAGCGCAATTTGTGATGACCGATGTGTTAAAAGCGATTGTGCTAATTGATCAACCCGTCGAGAAATGGGGTCAAATCCCTCAAGATTCGCAAGAAAACATGGGTACGTCGAACTTGGTAAACCATCCATTGGAAATGGAAACGCGACGGAGTCTTACGTGGTCGAAGCGATAGGAAGGACGAAAGGGAGTGATTTAGGAATGGTCTTATTCTCACCTAAGTAATCTGTCTCGAACTTGAAAGATTCCATTAATGGTTCGAAATGACTGTAAGAAACCGAGTCTGATGGTTCAACTAACTCATGTAAAAATGTAAAGGACTCAAACTCGGGAGGTGAGTTTTCAACATCATCCGAAAAAGTGAAACACTCGTAATCATTATCGTCTGTGAGAATTGTGTCAGATTCAAAGAGAAATTTTTCAAGCTCACAGTCTTCAAGCGTGATCTTTTGCGTGGTCGGAATGATGGAAAGGAGGGAGGGTGATTTAGGAAGTATAACAGTTAAAGGTTCAGGAGGATGAATTTGAAAATCCGACACATCAAACAAAAATGGTTCATACTCAATATTATCCTCAATACTATCCCCATAATTCTCCTCAAAATTTATCTCATCCATGCCATTATCATCAAAATCAAAACGCATATGAGGTTCGGGAGAAACAATTAATGACTCGTGATGATGAATTGGAGATAAAATTTCAGTCAAATTTACGAGTTCATCATCCAAAATATTCTCGGCATCTATATCCTCAATCAAGTGAACATCAATTTTTTCTGACACCTCATCAAAAGCATGGATATTTATCAATTCAGGTTCTAGATTGGAGGTGTAGATATCAAAAGGATTGGTGATGGTTTCACTCGAAAGGGATTCTTCACAATTTGGCAAATCAAGCACTACAAAGTCACACAACTCATTATTTGGAGCACTTGTTTGAAAATCGGAGTTGTGGGATTCAATTGGATATGGGTAGGTTTGATTTGAAAGGGTGTATAACTCACTTTCTCCACTCAAATTCTCACTCTGTCCAACCGCCCCATCATACATTGGAATTTTTTGAGCTAGTTGGAAACTAGCTACCGGTTGACTAGGTTGTATAAGGGCGGCTATAGATGCATCCACATTCCTCATCATTTTGTTTGTTGATAAAATATAAGCTTCCAACGACTGTTCCAAATTAGACATGGGTTGTGAAGGGGTTTCGGTAACAGATTCAAAATTGTTTGGATTTTGGAAACTCCCAAATGGCTGTGTAGAATCAATATCTAGTGAAGGTGGGAAAGTCGGGTAGGACTGGTAGGAATTGGATGGTTGGACAGGAGTAGGATCAACATGTGGATAAAAAGGTGAATGGACTTGTTGATCCCTAGAACTGGATGTGTGGAGAGGAGTGAAAGATCGGTTACGAGATTGGTCAATATGCTCAGCAATAGACATGGGTTTAGGAGTTACAACAGGACTTGAAAAAGTGGTATCAACGTACGAAGGTGGTGAAGCTTGAAATGGTTGATACAAAGTAGGTTGCAAAGTCGAACTGTTTCTCCTAGACGCTTCTATTCGATCTTTCAAAGAAATTTTGGGCATGGAGGGGTCGTCCTTAAATCGACTAAAACAATTCACGTAACAGGCAAACTTTGGTTCAGGGTACCAAAGTTCGGCAAGAGATTTGTGAGGTGGGGTACCCATGATGGAAGAAAGAGGAAGAAAAAGAAGGTGGTTGTAAGTAGGGTGCAAGGATTTCTTAGCGACAAGTTGCAAGTTTTTTTAAAATTTTTTTTTTCCTTTTTCTCTTTATTTGGAACTTTTTGCAAATTTTTTTTTTCGATAAAGGGCTTTGACACAAATGCAATCAACCACAAATGCATAATCAGGCCTAGATCTAGGGTCACCTAGGTCAGCTAGACAGCTCCTAACTGTTCCAAAGTGCTAGAAATAGGACCTCAAACCGCCTCTTCACCGCCAATTACGGCCAGGTAAGTGCCAGGTGAGTGGGAGGCTCTCCACTACAAGTAGTGGCCCTAATTAAGTAACCACTAGCCTTAGACAAACTTGCCTAGATACCGCAAAGTCAGGTTAGGATCAACGGCCGATGCCTACAACTAGTCCTCTGTCCTATTGAGCGTGAAGTCTTTAGGGCTGAGTCTAGTATTTTTTAATTAAGAATGGTCAAATGCATATGCCTTATGTGATTTCTGGGGTCCTAGGAAGGGTGACGAAATCCCCACCCAATCTGAATTGGTCTCAAGCCCCTTAAAGTCCGATTAAACATATGCAAAACAGAAAAAAATCACTTGCAATCAATCTTTTATTTTAAGCGCGGCGCAAAGAATCCTGCACAAGATTTGTTATTGGATGGGGGAAGATTTTTAAGCGTAAAGAATCATGTAGGAGATTTTTCAGAAGATATATCGAGATTTGCAGAGGAGAAAGGAAGAAAACTTACAGTGAATTTTTTTCGCCGCGCTTCTACCGCCAAAGTGGTGCTACCGCCGCGGTTCCGCGGCAGTTTTTTTTTACGTCACAGATGCACTGCGGTTCCGCCGCATGACCCCACCATTGACCGCGGTTCCGTGGTGCGATAGACGGTTCGGTCCCCAAGAATTTTTCTGTTCCTCGGTTATGATTTCCCTCTGTTGTTCAGATCTGCTGTTTTCTGTTTTGATCTCTGGATTTTTCCAGATCCGAACTTGATTGTAGATCCTGCAAAATTCAAACAAAGACACCCTTCACAAAATAACAAAATGATAAATTTTTATATTTTTTTATTTTTCAGTTTTTATGATTCTTTTAATTTTAGATTAACCCGAAATTGCAAAAAGAAAATAACACGCCATCCCCGGCAACGGCGCCATTTGATTGAAATGGTTTTGTTTAGCTTATGCGCTTTTAAAAGATGAATAAAAAATATTTAGTAAGCGCAATCAAGAACGGCGTCGCTTGGTAGCTAGCCGGTGAGTACGGGTCGGTCCACAGGGATGTTGTGAATTTCCTAATTGTTCTTATGATTTAATTCCGATGGGTGTCGGATCTTATTGATTAAATCTAAAAACTAGATCTATCTAGATCTAAATCTTGCTAGGGTTAGGTTTAGGGTAGGTTTGGAAATGTAAATAAATCTCACCGCTTTCTATACCCAAATTAAGATCTATGAGGTGTTATGGTAATTATTAATAAAGGGGATTAGAATCATTCGGGAAGATGTTTCTTTCTCTAGGTTCTTGTCCTTCCTATATCAATCCTTACCCTAACCTCCATGGAAAACACGCTCAACCGGGCCTTTATACTACGGTATCACCACTACCTCGAGGGATAGGGTGCCGTAGGGAGTGGTGTGTGCATGTATGCATGGAGTCCTATTAAAAAAGTGTGATGGGAAAGAAAGGGATGAGAGATCTCATCTCTCAAAAGCCTTCCCCAAAGCTAACCCTAACAAGCGAGGAGACTACTCGCTCATTCAGAAATTGAAGAACATTCTATCTATCTAACTAGGGCAAGGAATTAAAATCTATACTAGGGCAATTAAATAAAACTACTTACTTGATGGCTTTCTCCAAACATTTACACAAGGCTTGTCAGATCTGAATAGATGAAATGAAAAGAGGCATCGATGCTCTCCAAAAGAAATCTGAATTTTATTAATGAAAAGAGGCATACCTCAAAAGATGTATTAGGATTTCTATTTATAGATTCATAGAAACCCTAGGTTACAATTGACTCGCACATCTGCTTTTACAAAAATACCCCCTAAGAAAAAGACCTAGTCAATGCTCGCAGCCGTTTCCAGAAGTTCGCACCGACACGGGCTCTTAATGGCCGCGGATCTGTGGCCAAAAGCAGGGTTTGGCCGCTGTTCCGCGGCCGTATAGAGAGCTTGTATACTCAATTTTTTTGGCAATGTTCTGGTGCATGTTTCCTTCAAATTTCTTCAGTCTTTTTCTCAAATTGGCTTCTAGGTTTCTTCCAGATCTCCACAGTGAATAGTTGTAGTGGACTTTTACCGTTGCTTCGTGACGAAGTCTTGAACCTTGCGCTGCCTTGTACTTTGTGAACTGATCTTCATGTAGGCTTGATCAAGATCCTTCTATTTGTTGGTCGTAGTCTCACTTTTGCATCGTCTTTTATCTTTTTCACTGCTTTTATTCCGAGAACCTGTAACCTGTAACTAAATTGCAGACATGGTTCAAAAGCACCTGTTTATTTGTAAAATAACTAGGACTGGGGAATATAATAATGCAATATTATGGTATGAACAGGTTTGGCATCGAACACTTACATATTATCGATTCACATGAAAGTATTTACGGAATTTATTGATATTAAGAATTTTAATAAGTAAACTTTAGCATGAAGCAAGTAGTACACTTGCCTGATGGTGCGTTGATGACGCACGGCAGTGGCAACGGCAAGAACGCGACTCGAACACGACACAGCAACGACTAGGCTCGAGCCTCAGCTGCGACTGCGTCGAGGACGTGTCGATGGTGGCGGGGTTGATTGCTATGTGGTGGCCGGTAGAGGAGGCGAAGGCGAGGCAAACGGCGGTGGATGTGGTGGTCGCCGGTGAGGGTGCGGCGAGGGGGTCGAGGCTCGCAGCTTGGGTGTAGGGTGTAGTGAAGGGAGTGAAGTAGTGGAGGGGGCTCGGGGTAGTAGGAGGTGATGGTGATGATGCAGAGGGATCGACGAGGTGGCCGGCGGCGAGAGGGGACGGCGACGAGGAGGCGGTGGTGGTGGCCAGCACGGAGTCCGGCGTGCAGGTGAGGTGGGGAACTCGGGGTTTTTCTTGTGAGGAAAGAGGAGGGAGTTGCAGTGAGGTGGACTCGGGGTTTTTCTGGCGAGGAAAGAGGCAATAGCCGGCGGTGAGAGGGGATGTAGTGGGGAAGCTCGGTGAAGAAGTTGGGTTCTTGGTTGTAGGTTGAGCAGGGAAGGAGAAGGAGGGGCTCGGTGTTGTATGAGGGGGAGAGAGAAAGAGATGAGGAGGGGCTTGAGGCGGAGGCGAGCGTGCACGCGATCGTTGGCTTGAGGAGCGGGGACGTGGGGCAACGAACGGGGGCGCGACGTGGGCACGTAGGAAAAGAAGAAGCGGGAAAATGAAAAGGAGTGGGGAAGAAGAGAAGATGGGTCGGGTACGGGTACGGGCCGGGTTGGTTTGGGTAAGGCATGGGCCTGGAAAAATGATGTTGGGCCGGGAGTTGGGTTTGTTTATTTATTTAGTTTTTATTTTTCTTGATTTTATTTTTAAAAGAATATGTAAATATACAAATCTATGTATAAAATAGATAAAATATAGGAAAAATTCAAGGGGATTCGGAAAATTTTAGAAAAAAATTATTGACGGAACCGGGAATTTACAGAAAGGTCGTGAGTAATCTATCGCTTATCCGCATTACTTTTCCGGTGTCTAGGCAAGTGTGTCTAAGGCAGGTGGTTACTTAATTAAGCCCGCTATTTTCGATGATTTGTATAGCGGATACTTTCCACTTACCTGACACTTACCTGGCCACAAGAGCGATAAAGAGGTGGTAGAGGATTAATCCTGCGGCTTATCCTTTGAAAGTCTAGGAGCGGTCTAGTGCTTGACCTAGGTAACCTTAGTTCTAGGGTTTGCTTGTGCATTTTATGATTTTTGAGTAAACCCCCAAGTCCACTTTCAAAGCAAAACAATCCAAATAGAGCTTAAATCTTTTCACCCTCTTTTCTTTTCACCTTTTTATATTGGGTAATCCAAATAAAAGAACTCTTGTCGAGCTTTGCTATCCAGAACCAGATATTTCTTGTTATTGTAATCGTTTCGGTATACCATCCGACTCTACCATGTATTTAAGAGATCGGATAGAGCAAACGGAAATAAACAGTTGGCCATCTCACTCCACGTCCTGTCAACAGCATCCAAATTCTACATCTTCTTATGTTGATACTCCGAGTGAAGGAACTCCTAAACGCATGTCTATCGCAGAGCATATAGCGAGGGCTAACGGCCAAAGTTTCAATCCAGTCAAACCATTAGGACAACAAACACCACCACTTTCTAAAGAAGATTTTCATACTCGGTTTGTGGCATATATGATGTCTGTTGAAAATCGCCAACCAACCAACCAATATCAATTTTCTTTTGATCACAATGTTGATCCTATTCCTGCCCAATTTTCCCAACCATTCAATTCCTATCAATCCTACCCGACTTTTGCACCTTCTCTAGGCAGTCCTTCTAATCAGTCATTTGGGAATTTTACTTATCCACAAGAATTTCACTCTTATGCTGAAACCCCTTACCGACCCATGTCTAGTCTTGAGCGGACACTAGAAGAATATATGATAGTGTCACGCCGCACCAGAGAGGAATTGAAAGAGTACATTATCGTCCTCAATAAACAAAATAAATGAACAACTAGTTTCAAACCAGCTTAAAAAATTTCAATGTATAATACGGCCATAGGACAAATTGAGAATTTGGATAGTGAGAGAGAGCGGTACACCCCTCCTAATCAAATCTCTACATCCCAAATTGAAATCCACAACTCTAGTTTCACTAATCTATCAAGTACACCAAATGATTCACCAATTGAAGATAGAATGTCTGATGAGTTGTGTGAGTTTGTAGTGTTTGATTTACACGATTGTGAAGGGTCCATTTAAAGTGAAGCCATACCCAATCCTTGTGATCTCTACACCTCCACTCTAGAACCACAATTGATTGAGAACACTCCTTTTGATGAGGTGTCTGAGAATTTTAACCTTCACTTGATTGAGGAGATCGACGTTGGGGATATATTGAATGATGAACCCAAAATTTTGGATGAGTTTTTCCCACCAACTCATCAAGTCATTTCACTCCCGAGTGGTCATCATCTCGAGCCTCTAACTATTCTTCCCGAACCCCATACGCATTTTAAAGTTGATAATAAATGTATAACCAAAAAGCAGAATGAAATTCAGCCTTCATTTCCCACATCTGGTTCAGCAATACTCGACACACCAATATGTTTACCCATTTCATCTCCCACTTTCTTTAATTCTTCTTATAATCTTCCATTAATGATAGCGAGTGTTGATGAATCACAATCCGATATTTTGAGTTCGATAATTCTAGAAAGATCACTTGATTTAGACCCCTTTGAGAATGAGGTAGATTGGTTTTTCAAGACTCTTACCTCCATAATTTTTGACAAATCAAGTGTGTTGAATTCTGGCGCGACCCTTATTAACATTGAAACGTTCAATCGGACCATCGATGAAAGTTTCGAAGATATTTTCGCCGACGAACTCGCATTCTTAAACGACACGAATTTTGTGATTAATCAACCTCCACCTAAAGAAGTTGAACCGCCACCCTTTCTTCTTATAAAATACGAGAATACAAATACTCTACTTATTCCTAATCATTCACATTCTCGTTTTTATCCACCATCACGGTTTCATCTCTACCAGCCGAGACGTCAACCGGATCGATTCCGCGATCCCCCCACTTATTCACATTTATAATCTTCCACCAACTAGTGTGATACATCGATAAATTTTTTGAATGGTTGGTGTTGAATTTTGGTCTTTGTAAAACTCTATATTGACCAATAACTTTACTCCCCCTCTCTTATAATTTTTAAAATACTTAATAGTGTTTAACTCAAGCTTGGGGGGAGGGGGGAGAAAAATATTTTGGCTCTTGAAAATAAGTTTTTACAAAATTACGAGCCAAAAATAAGTTTGGGGGAGAATTTCACTTTTATTATTTCTTGTCCCCTTTGATAACTTTTCCTCCCAAGTCTACAGGTTTTTTAGGCTTGACTGATGATATCAGTGAGGACACTGCTGTAAACAAGTTTGGGGAGGTTTGTGCTTATTTACGCATTACATTGCATTACACTTTGCATAAGCACAAAATTTTTTCTTTAATAATGGAAGTTAGAAAGTGAAAAATTACATATGAAAGATAGGAATAGTTTAAGAAAAACAAGAAAGTTAGATATTTTCTTAAACGAAACCAGTAATAAGTAGTTATGAGCTGTTGTCACAAGGGTTAGAAAGATGAAGGAAATTACTAATCTGAAGATAAAAATAAGTCTTAAAAATAGTCTCTATTCTTGAGGTCAAATATCTGAACGTTGATACCCTACTATACATACTTACACACATCTTGAAACTTGGGATAGTAGAGGATACCTTGAAATTCTCTTGTCTAAAAACCTTTGTATGAAGAAAAATAAATATAAATGAAGGCATAAAGTATAAAATGGTGAATAAAAATGAACACTGGTTTTGTAATTACTAAGGCAGCATAAAAAAAATATAGCGAGGGTGCTTTATCACCTAGTGCCTTAGACCAACTGGTTTGGGAGCCACTGGTAAACCTTAGGTGTTGTAAGACAAGGAATTATGCCTTAATAATGTAAGCACATTTTGTAATCGGTCGATTGTTACCTCAAGAAGTATTAACGGTCGCATGAAGAATGTGTGAGAAATTCTATCTAAAATATTCACCAATTAAAAAGTAAGGCGGGTGGACAAGAGTATGATGGCTTGAATTGAATTCTCCGAATGTAAGGATGTATTTTACACACACGTAGGGATATATGATCGATGTTTGGATAAAAAGTAAGGAGGAAGAATAAAGGTGATGTTTATTGAGGGATGATGTGATTTCTGACATCTTTTTATGACCATTAAAATAGAGCTCATGGCAACCGAAAAGCTGGTGTAGTTGGAAACTTTATTTTCAAGTCTTTCTTTTATAAATCCTTATTTTTATATGTAACTTTCATTTTCTTTCTTTTATTATGGGATTTTGTGGGTGTAATCCGCTGAAAACCCTCAAGAGACAACACTCCTCCTACTAGGGAAACCTAGAGGCTTAACGGCTTGTTGCACGTGCTCAGTGCAATTGTGTTGCCTATGAAATTGTGCTAGTTAGTTTTTCTTTTCTTCTTTCTCCCTCTCTTGAATAACTAGTTTGCTCGGGACGATCAAAGATAAATTTAGCGGTATTTGTTCAGTCGATAAAAGTGCACATTTGATATGATATTTTCCTTACTATTCTTAAACATCTAAAGGTGTTTATTATAAATATGACACATATGAGGGTTTATCTGTAAAAATACTATTCTCATATGTCTATATATTATAATTAATACTATGAAGGGAAATGTATGCATATAATATTTTGATAATTTAAATATGCATATCATATCAAATATCCTTAACAAATATTCTTAAAATATAATATCATATCCAATGGTTAAGATAATATCTCAAAAATACCAAATATTACTAACAATAATCACTAAGATATTGTGCAAGGTTTAGCTCAGGTCAGGAGATCGAGATATCGAGTGTCGGGAATCAAAAATCTGCCGATGAAGTTAAATAAATCGAAGAATCAATACCGGCAGTGATTCAGAAAAGATATGAAGATTCTAGATATCAAATAAATCTCCATGTGGCACTATGAAGCAGCCCAAGAATTTTGAAGCAATGATCACACCAAACGGCCGCGGTTCCACGGCCAAAACAAGCTATATGCGGCGGATCCGCGGCCGTTATAGGGAATTGGGGTTCTGGATTTTTGGGTATGATCCAAAAGACAAGTCACCATATATGGAAAGTCACCATATTAGGAAATCACCATATATAGAAAATCACCATATTAGGAAATCACCATATATGGAAAGTCACCATATATGGTAACTAGGTTTTCTTCTTTGAAGGTTATATAAAGGACCGAGGGCTAAAGTTAGAATTCATCACCTTTTACACAAAGCAAATCACCGTCAAAGAACATGAGATCCACGACAGGTCCATGATTCGACGTGAGATTCGACGGAGCATATACTTCCTACAAGGCAGAGATCGAAAGCAATTTCTTCTTCCTCTTGTAATCTAAACTTGAAGGCTTTGTAATTATGAAGTTAATTAATAAAGGTAGATCATTATTTAGCATTTATTTTCTACATTTACATTATGAATTCTTTCTCTTTCCATTCTTTTTCTATCTCCATCATGCGTGAGTAATTCTCCGCTTGATAGGGTTCGTAAGATTAGAGAAGATCAATAGATGAAAAAAATGTTTTAATTTCTTTTAAGTCTTATGAAGTTTATAAACTTTAGCAAAATAAATGTTAACATCCTTAATAGGCGCGCTACCAATTTATTGCTAGTCTTGACCGTGATTTGAGATCAGATTAACAATTGTTTTGTTAAGGGCTAGACATGAATAGAGATCAATGAAAGGACAAGGGTCAACAGTGGGGAAACCCTAGTTTCTTCCAAGAACCCTAATCCTCATTCATCACTATCTATCTAGTATTAAATCTATCAATATAAAAAATGAGTAATCTTTATTAGTCATCCATGACTACTAAATCCGAACGAACTCTATAAGCATTCTTCTCATAAAATCTATATCCGTATTCAAACTAGATCTGTATTCTACATCCATATTTTGATGTAGATCTAGAAACTATTTCCACTATTTTTTATTCCTCTATTCTTCCTCTTTTTCGACACGTCTAAAGTAAGATGGAAAGATTCTACATATCCCTGAGGATGACCCGTACTCATCTCGGTCTAGGTACACACGACACCGTTATTGATTGCGGTTATTCTACAAACACTTCTTTAAAACAGATCAATCAAATATGCCCTAGAGGCCATTATCATTGATATAGTGGATACTTGGACATATATATAGAGGACTTTCTTGCTCGACATGATAGTATGCTATCTGGTTACATTTATCTTAACATATAGAATGATATCTTTATGTTGTCTGTCTTTTACATATTTATAAAGCCCTTAGGATATGTACTTGACTACTAGGATTATGATGAGATCATACTAGTAAGGCCAGGGTGTTCCAAAAGTACATCCTTTAACTGTTCCTAGTTGAGGGGATATCGTGACTAGGGCATCGATATTCCAGAGTAGACTAGTGTGTACGTTTCTTGTCCATTAGAGGGCGATGGCTGATCCTACAGCCATTGGTGTATGGCATCAAAAATTGTACACAGGTGCTCATTAGAGAATGGGTACACCGAACAGACTCGTCGAGAACTCCTAGTTGGTATTATACCAATCATCAGATAGCAGTCCTCCGGTGACACTGGTACAAGTTAATCTGTAGACCCGAGATTGTCATAGAGTCTTGTGTGGCTCCCACTGTGCTTTGATTTCCTCCATACCACGCTCAAGAGGATTTGTGGAAATAGGTGGATTTTGGGTACAGTCCCGAGTCATATGGAGGCAATGAGCGATAGAAGCAGTTTCGTCTCTCCCGGTATTGGGGGTTGATGTTGCACTATACTCGATTGGCTATAACTGGAAGTCTCTGGCCAGGGCTGCTGCTGAGATTTACTGATAAGAGTTATCAGTATTTTCTCGAACCGTTATAGGCCAGATATCGGCATGACTTATCACGTTTCTGGGGTCTGACGTTTACCACCCCTAGACATGATATACGATATATCAGACGAAGAGACCGGACTGTACGATAGTATTATAGATAGGCTTCATATAGAGTACGGACAAGCTTGCTTGTTGATCTTCATATCGCTCAATACCCGAGTAGCCGTTACGTCCAGCAAGTACTGCTGACGGCTTGTGGGTGACCGATGTGATCATCACCTACTGCTGGCGTATTGACGAGTCTTTAAAGTCCCACACAGAAGTTCCCTGGTTCAAGAGAAATGACATAGGACACATATGTGATACGTGTGTAGGCTTGATTAAATACGTGTATGTGATACCGTATTGTAATCTGGCAGTTATTTGCTATCAGTTAAGGTTATAAGTGATATAACCAGATTATCGAACCAAGTGTTGATTTGATAATGTGATATACAGATAAATGATATTAGTCGGTCATATGTGATATAACTGGATTATTAAATCAAGTGTTAATTTAATAATGTGATATATATTATATATGATATAATTATATCTTAACTAATATCATTAGCTCACTAATTATTCTTCATAATATATATATTAATATATATGATATGTGTGTGTGTGTGTGTGTTTTATGAAGCATGTCATGTCTTCTATTTTATGGAAAATAGAAAAAGAGGTGGAAAATGAGGAGGAATGGTGAGGCATGGGCTTTATTGTTTGTTTATTCATCTTGACTCACTATTCAAGCATGGTTGCAATTTTATATTTCTATTTTTCCATGCTTGAACGAGTGAGGGGTCAAGAGGTTTCCATCTCATTCATCTCATTCCAACACTTAGCCATTTTTTGCAAGTGTTGCTCTTATGCTCTCATCTTCTTCTTCCTCACCACAATTGTTCAAGCTTCAACCCTCACATGTGATGTTAACCATGAAGCTTGAGCACAAATATATGAGCTTTCATAACCCCTACTTCACCATCCTACACTTGACTAGCGATCAAATGTAGCATATTTCCTACACTAAAAGAGTTTAGTGTAGAGATAGTTTGAGTTGGAGAGACTTCGGGTGGATCATCTTCGGCACGAAGGTCTTCCGAAGAAGCTCGTCCAAACTCTCAACTGGAGCTTAGTGATGTCGCGTGGAGTACAACCCAGAGCTTAAGAAGTGAAGGACTCGATCTATGAGAGTATAGCCATCTTTCACTTCTTATAGTTTAGTAGATATCAAACCTAAAACCCCAATCATCTAGTTAACGATCTACGTTAGTGTTACTTAGCCCCCCGGAAAATTTTTAAATGGCATGCTTGATGCTTGTAAAACCTAGTAGGGGTGCTAGCGTACACTTTCTTGGTATCGGAGCGAAACTAGAAGATTAGACGATGTAGTTAAGATTACGAAAAAGAAACAACTCCGAAACTGCAAACCCGAACACCAAGTTTCTGTCGATTTTTAAAGGTCTCTAATTTTTTTTAAACAAGTGCAGAATGTTACATGTGATGTAACCAGAACACCAGAGAAATTTGAGGGAAAAACTCCAAAATTGACCCGGTGAGATTGCTTAAAAAAACGGCTTCGCCTTTTTTACTGTAGCAAAAGACCTTGAAATTTTTATGGTGTTCTGATCTCTTGGTTTTAGGGTTTCATGTTATGTTTTTTTTTGCCAAAATTGCATGTGATGTTAATTTTGTTAAAGGGTTCGTAGTCAAAATTATTACATCGTTTCGGGTTTAATTTTGATATGGATGCAGTAGTTGGAATCCACATTTAATTAGTTTTGAGAAAACTAGTTAGTGATTATAAATCTAGTGTTTTAGTCTCGGTAGATCGATTTCCATGATGTTTCAATTCGGATCGAAACTCCGTCGCAATCGTGTATAGTACGCAGATACTCGCCGGATAACTTTACTAGATAGCCTCGCCCCATTGCCCCAACCAAGTGACTATAGAAGAACCCCATTTCCAATAGAATCCACTCAGATGCTCGCGGCCACGGTCTTCCGCCTAAGTGCACTTGGTCGACGGCATCAGGAGTTCAGATATCTACTAATGTTTTCGACGAGTATTCGATCGGTTATTCGGGAATTTTGTTGAATTACCCGACTAAATTATTGAAAAGAGTTTTTGATATGAGACTAAAATGCGGGGTTTATAGGGTTAGGCATGAAATTCGGAATACGAGATATTCTTGGTTTATGATGTCTAAGGATATGCAGATTCTAATTATTGCAGTTTTACATTTCTTTTCTGCGACAGTAAGTGTAATATGTGGGGTATCCCAAATCTCGTTGCTATATGTCAACGGAATTTAGGATACGCGTATTTACTTACGTTGATTATATGTGATATTATGTGTCGCTCATATGTTTTATTGGATCGTCGTGATTGAATAGCCCGGGGTTTTTTTTATGAGATGAGAGTTTTTATTTTCATTCATGTAAAATTTGTATGTAACATTCTTTTATTAGGGCACTTCTGGGTTGAGGATTATGTCACCATTATTGTATATTATTTACTTTTCCGTATTAGGATAGACCCAAGGTGGGGAGTACAAGTAACCGGGTTCTAGAGTCTAGTGGGAGACCATCTCAAGGAGTTGAGACCGGATCTCCTAACTCTAGAATTGGTAGGGTTACTTGCTGTTATCGTAGGTGTCTAGGGATGTGGGTTTGGCTATTCTTCACGACCATGGAATATTTTACATTACTGGCTAAATTTAAAACATGAAAATCCTAGTATATCCAATATTTCATATGTTGCTTCTGCTACTTGGTTCTATGATGTGATCATATAACTGCGCGAGATGAATATGATATTATATATATGATATATAATAAACGTTGCTTATGTTTTGCACCCGCGGTAGTCCAGCCCCCACTCTGCCAGTAGTAAAGTAACCTAACGTTGCATAACGGGGCCCAGTGGCGAATGCGGGTTGCATAAGCATACGTTCTATTTTTGTTTCACTTTTCTGTAATGTTTAGGAAACATTAAATGATGGGACTTCATTGATGAGATTAATGAAAAGAAAGAAACCTAAAGATGTTGTAAAATCAAATTTTCAAAAAGGGTAGCTCTAGTTTTTGCTTTGCATAGTGATATTCCTTGATGAATATCCAACGCCTCATTCGATGAGGAAAGAGCCGAGAACCTTTTACCGGGAGTGACCTCTTTAGAAAAAATAGAAAATGCTACAACTCACTCGGTTTTGTTTTTGATAGCTTCTCTAGTTCTTTCTTTGCATGGTGATATTTCTGAACATCCTGCAGCTCATTCGATGAGGATAGAGCCGAGATCCCTTCACCAGAAGTGACTTCTTTAGCGAAACTAGCAAAAGCCTAAAAAATACTCTTTTTCAAAATCATTAGATTCTACAACGATATCTAGTTCATTACGCTCATGGTTTTCTTAAAAACCTGCGCAGCCCTCCGTCATTTAAGATAAGTACTATTTAGTATTCGTGCTACGTTTGTTGGCCAACGTCAAGGCGAGTGTGCGGTAGCTGATTAGTACTTATCTGCGGCATGAGATATGATTGGATTAAGGTAGTCGTACGAATTTGTTGGCCAGTGTCAAGGGTCTTGCGGCTAGGTTTAATTCAATCAAGAAATGAACGGGTTGAACTTGACTAGCGGCCTATGATTTTGTTGGATATAGTGCCCTCAGAGTCAATTATTGGATCACAGGCACGTGATTGCAATGACTGAGGGAGGACCTATGCCGGTAGGACAGTCTTACTCGAAATGATAGTATGCTATCTGGTTTATCTTTATCATCGTGTATATGCTTTAGGTGACATTACAGGTTACTATTGCACGTTGATAGAGCCCATAGGATTCTTGCTTGATGGCCAGCAGTATGATGGCGATCATATACGTGGGAGCTGGGGTCTATAAGCACATCCTTAAAGTGGTCCCTAGTCGTGGGAGTTTCGAGACTGGGCATCGATACTCCATTAGTAGACTAGTGTATATAGTCGAGACCCCGACGAAGGGCGGTGGCCGGTCTCACAAGCCATTGGTGTCAGTTGGTTCACCTAAGATGTATACAGGTGCTCATTGGGTTATGAGTACACCGGACAGGACTCGCCGGGAATATGCTAGTTGGTATTATACCTGACGTCAGATAGCAGTTCCCTGGTGACATGTGTACAGGTTAGTTCATCGACCTGAGATCGTTATTTATCTCGTGTGAGCTCCCACTGTGCTTTGATTACTACCCTACCACGGCTCAAAGGAGTCGTGCAAACAGGGTTTAGTTGGGTACAGTCCCGAGCCACATGGAGGCAGTGAGCAGATCGGCAGGGGTTTCGTCTCTCCCGGGGTGAGATCGCGCTGTGTCTAGGAGAGCCATTACAAGAAGTCCTTGGCCAAGGCAGGAGATTTACTGGTAGGTATTTCAGTAGTATCTCAGGGTGTTCTGGGCTACACTCTGACACGACTTGTACCGATTTTGGGGGTCTAACTTTTACCAACCCCCTAGGCCCGACATGCGATACTCATAGACGAACGGACTGGATTGTACGGATATTGTCACTAACAGGCTCAGTAGAGTGTCAGGATGAGTTCGCTCATCGACCTCCCTTTTAGTCAATACCTGGTAGCCCATTACGTACAGCTAGTACCACTGACGTGCTAGTGGTTAAATCCACAGCCAAAGTATTGACGAGTCTTTAAAGTCCCCCACAGACAGTTTCTTAAATTTCGGGCGAAACGTTGTAGAGGCCATATGGTATTATGGCAGGGTTCGATCATATACGTGCAGTAGTGCACGGATCATGATCGGACAGATCATACTAGTGGGCTTTGCTTTAAGCCGGATCCTAGTATTAGATTTGTTGGATTGCTTTTGTCTCATCGCATCCGCATTCAGTCGGAACGCGGATGCAGGTATGCATATACTGGTCAGGGGTATTCTTGTGATCCGTCACGAGTTTACTTTAGATACTGCCATATCTTTTTGTTGTAAACATTTGGATTAATTTTTACATGTGGAAATTGTGAGTGGAAATGATCATGAGGTGCATTTAATGTGATATGGACATGTTTAGTGACTCATAGTCTCTTTACTTGCGCTAATGTCACATTAGGATTTGATTATTGTGTTGATATGATACTTGGAGAGAGAGTGGACAGCCATATATTCTTTGGATTGCTCTTGTATTATGATCACACTCTCATTTTATCAACACAATAACACAAAAAGAAATGAGCCTCTTCTTCTTCTTCTTCATCTAGCTCACAACATCCACCATGGCTTCATCTTCAACCTCCATCCATACACTCTCATGCGTTGAGAATCAATGGATGCAAGAGACAAAGTGATGACACACATTCTCTACATCACCTTGGACATGTCGGCTAGCGAACTTCATGTCCGAGTTGCTTCGGACGAAGCGGGAGCCCGTAAAAGGATTCGAAGATGTGGTGCCCTTTCCGACGAGGAGACCAGAGATCGGAGATGCCGCGAGGAGTTTGGGAAGGTGGCTAAAGACCGAAGGACACGGATCGAACGGTATAGCTTTTCGAACCCTTCTCTAGTTTGCTAGTTATAGGTTAATGGTTCGATCCGGGATTAAAGTCTGCGATAGCGCCTGTTTTAAGTTTAGAAAAAAATTTCGTTTCCGCATTTTGGCCTCGAATCGACGGCCGGGGCACTACCGTAGACTAATATGGTATCAGAGCCACGCCATTAACCTTTACTAGCTTGCTCAAACGTGTTTAAAACATCAATCGAACGAAATTTCCAAAACCGCGATTCCAATTTATGCAGTTTCTGTCGAATATTTTTTATCGTCGAAAAATTATTTTGAGTTTTGCAGAAAATCAGGCAGGCTTTTTTAAGACATCTGTGAAAATTTGGTAGCATGATGCTACAGTTATACCGCGGAACCACGGCAATAACCCTGTTTTGGCCGCGGTTCCGCCGCCATTTTGTGTCCTCTCCACACCAAATTTTCTACAGTGGTCTTAAACTTGGAATTAGGGTTTCTAGAATATTTTGTTTGGGCCCAGATTTGTTAGAGTACTGGATTTGTGCTTGGGGCCCACTTCAGAAGATTTTGTCGATCGAATATTTTAAATACGTTAGTTTACAGTACTAACATTATATCTGCGACCGTGAATGTCATTTGATCGGTAAATCTTGTCTAATTGCTATAGCTCTTTTAGACGGATTTGCGAACGTGACATTCACGTTGGTATTCTGTGTTGTGCTGTGATGTTGCGGATTTGTCATGGTGGATAGCCTGGATGCAATGGTAGTATAGTTTGGTTGTATTTGTACATTTGATATTGGGGGGCGAGCGTCCGACATGTGGACTGCCGTCACTGCCTTTTTGTATATTATTCTTTTGGGGCACGACCGGGCTGAGGTCGATGTACACGTTGTATATATATTTTACTTTCTGTACTAGGATTACCCCATGGTGGGGTGCACGGATAGCCAGGTTCTAGAGGGCAACGGGCCTGCATCTCATGGCTTTGAGATGGAGGGGGCTTCACTCTAGAATTGGTGGGCTTTTTTTCACACTCGTAGGGGGTATAGGTTGACCCAAGGAGGGGTACTCAAGTTATCGGATTCCGTGAAGTGCTGGGTGGTCCATTCACTTTGCTGTAGGGGGATTCCTCGCTTCAGGTTTTGGCGGGTAACTTTCCACGTCCGTAGGGGTCTAGGATTTCATTACACAGGCTATCCACACGACAACGGGAACGTCGGGTTTTGGTAGCGGCTCTATGAAACCCGGGGATCCCAGATTATCTGTATTGTTCTGTGATGCTTATTACATTTCTGTGATGTTGCATTTTTATCACGCCTCGAGCGATTATTATATATTGATATATATACTAGTAGATGTTGTATATGTTTTACACCCGCGCTAGTCCAGTCTCCGCTCTGTCGTTAGTTAAGTAACCTAACAGGTGATGACGGGACCCAGTGGCGAATGCGGATGGCATATACGTATATCATATTTTTGTTCTTTTGTGGTGTGATTAATTGATGGGACTGCATTGATTCGGATCAATACAAGCTAAACAAACCTATTCTGATGTTGTTGGAACATTTTTCAAAAAAAGCTGTTATTGCAAGGACGTTCTCTTTTGCTTTGCACAGTGGTATTCGGTTATGAATATCCAGCACCTCAGTCGACGAGGCTAGGGCCGAGATCCCTTCACCGGGAGTGACCCCTTGGGCAGAAGTTTGCGTCAGGGTAATAACTTCACTATAGTCGATTGCTTTTTGCTTTGCATCGTGGTATTCAGTTGGAATATCTTGCACCTCATTCTACGGGGAAAGAGTCGAGATCCCTTCACCGGGAGTGACCTCCTTAGCAAAGGTTTTCGCCACTATATTTTTATAAAAAGCTATCCGGTTCCTTCAACGATATCAAGTTCATTACGTTAAAGGTTTTTCGCCAAAAACCATTCGTAGCCCTCCATCATTTCAGACGGGTAGCACTTAGTATTCATGCTATGTTTGTTAGCCTTCGTCATAGCATAGTGTATGGTAGCTATTTGTTACTTTTCTGCTGCATAGATAGATACGTTGGTTTAGGACAGTCGTACTACTATTTTGGCCTTCGTCAAGGGTATGTACGGGTGGGCTCAAATTAACCTAGATAATGACGGGTAGAACTTGACATGTGACTTATGATATGTTGGCCTTCGTCAAGGTCATAAGAGCATGGGGTAAAAATCACATCGGGAGTTTCTAAAAAAACTGAAACTTGCCAGATATGCGCATACCTTCTGGAGTGTAATAACGTGAGTGGATTCCATCACGTTATCATGTGATGATAGTTGGATCCCGATTCCCACTGATGAGTTGTTTTACTCCTCGGGTGATCCCGACTAATTCTTCTTTCAGGTTTGGAGGAGAATTTGAGGTTACAGTGGGAGGTTTCCTGATTAGATAAATTGATAACCATTCTGATTTAGGTTAGAGTGCACGCAGAGTGTTTCTTTTCTCTCTCTCTTTAACAGCGACTATAACCCGACCTTAGACTATAACTCAGTGACCAAGTTAACCGAACTTTCTTAAAACACTGGCTTTTGGATTGTCAGAGTTGCATACCTCATTGACACTCCTACTTTTACCCTTTTCTCCGGAACACCCTGTATTACTATGAACATCCACTTCTATTGGATAAAACCATCGTATGGTTATATACGAATTTGAAGGAACTTGTTCCAGATTTGAGGATGGTTTCTGGTTCTGGACAAAATGAATAGGACTATGCAGTTGTCTTTTCCTTTTACCTTCTCTCAGGTTGCGAGTGCTCCTTGGATTAGGACGGTACACCTGTTACGCTAATTGGATAGTCTTCATCCAAACCATAGGCAGGTGTCGAACGGTAGGGAATGAAGAAAACCATTTAGCCTAAAAGGTGTACAGAAGGTATTAAGTAAAGACAAATAAAGGGATTAGTAAGAGGGCAAAGTAAATTGCGACTGCTATTCACGACCAAACCAAGTATTTCATCGCCACTCCTGCTTCACCTTTGTATTTCTCCGGAACACCCCATATCACTACGAAGATCCAGAGTTTATTAGATACTCCATCGTATGGTTATATACGAACTCGAAGGTACTTGTTCCAGTTCGGGGATGGATTCTGGTTCAGGAGAAATAATGAATGAGGTTTATTCAGTTGTCTTTTATCTTTACCTTCTCTCGGGTTGCGAGTGCTCCTAGGATTAGGACAATACAACTATTATGCTTATTGGATAGTCTTCTTCCAAACCATAGGCTGGTGCCGAACGGTAGGTGATCAAGATTCTCTGTTTGTCGGTCAAAATCCACTTTTGCATCGTCTTTTCATCGTTTTCACTGCTTCCTGTCCAAGAACCTGTAACCTGTAACATGTAGCAGACATGCGTCAAAAGCACCCGTTTATTTATAAAAAGAATAAGAATGGGGAATATAATAATACAATATTATGGTGTGAACAGTAGGGAAGGAAGAAAACCATTTAGCCTAAAGGGGTGTACAGAAGGTAATGACTAAAGACATATAAAGGGATTTGGAGAGATGGCAAAGAAATATACGGTTACAGTTGTGAATCTGATAATGGAAGAGGCATTACTAAGAATACCCGGATACCCTTTCAAAACGTTTACATATTTCAGTTTCACTGTGTATTGTTAAAAGAAAACTGATTTCCCAATTAGCCCTTGCTCCAGGGTATGTATTTACCAGGTTTGATTCTCACATCTGTATGGTTTTACAGATGATGAGTGGGAGTAAGTTATTGGGAATAGGGTGATCATCCTCATTATATCGGGATTCATTGTAATTGGTGATATTTGAGGAAATCGCCTGGGTTGTTTGCCGGACGGCAAATATTTGGTTTTGAATATCCGTCGTTATGCACCAATTTCAAATTGATATATCTGTACGTTTATTTTTATAAAGTGAGATATAACTTTTTGAAATTATGTCTATGACATTTACCTATATCAGCGGATGGATATGTAAGGAGCATTAAATAGCGGTGTAATTCTTCTTAACCATAAGTACAGTTTTCAACCTACGACGCACAGGGTTTGAGTTATTCATCTCAGCGGACTTATACAAAGTATATTGTATGTTGTCCTGTGTCCATTTGGACAGAGGGGTTGGTACTCGTACTATATTCTGTTTACTTGTGACTTCTCTAGTTCTTAGACATGTGTTTCATAGAAATCCAAGGTCTAAGTTTTGAGAAGTTATAGGTATAAGAGTAAAGTAGTGAACCACGTGTTGCAAGTATCAAGATTCTTCAAGGTAATCGAAGATGTAGATACTTATGTATGGTATTCAATTGATAGTAATGATTATGAGAACTTGCTTCTCTTTCAGGTTACTCATATCTGGATGTACTCCTAAGTTGAGTAATGTTGATCGGCCTCTCCCCATTTAGTTGACATGCACTGGAGACAGCTGCATGATTTGAATCTGGTTCCAATTAAATCAGTGCCTCTGTTTCTATATTGGATATAGAATAGTTCATATCTTAACAATGTTAAGGTACGGGGAGTTGTCCGGCTTATGCTTAAAACTAGACTCTGGATAACTCAAGGCGCGTTTCTGTAATGGCTGTTTGTGGGTTGGCCCGGGCTATGACGATGATTGATTTTCTACCATCTGGAAGATCAATAGTGGTATTGTTCTTGACTCGCCACTGTTTTAGTAAAATGGTTTTTTTTTTTTGCAGAAAATAGAAGTGGGAGTATGGTAGAACTGGAAGTGATTCCAGAACCGAAAATGATCACTAAAAATTTAATAGGACCTAAAGATTCAATCTGGATTGACATTCCATTGGCCACTCCGCAGATATGGTGGGTAACCTCAGGCACCCGAGAGGTACTCCGGTAGCCTCAAGGACGGTGACAGGGAGGTTCTTGTTGACTTAGACTTGCCATTGCTGTTGTTCCAGACTGTGAGACCCGGCAGGAGGATGAGTATAGCGTCGTTCTAAACTAGCTTTAGAAGTGTACGTCTATATGACTCTGCCAGAGGGTTGTCGTAGTCAGTGGGAGCAGCGGAAGCATAGTAGACAAGTAGCTTATGTCTATTTATGGACTAAAGCAGATATAGCGGAGATAGATCATCTATTTCTGATGTGAAAGTCATAGGTTTGACTTCATCAGAATAGGGGATGGATCTGTTAAGAAGGTAGTAGGGTGTGATGTCCTGGTATATGGATGACATACACATAGTAGGAAGTGAAATTCCTATACTACGATCGGTTATACTTTGGTTGTCACACAGTGGTTTGTCCACATAGGATATAGATATAATATCAGACATTCTGGTTACTAAATCTATGGTTTTAGATCTAGATTTGGGTAGTTTCCCAATCAGGGTACTTAGACAGCATTCTACAGGTATTTTAGAATGGATGACTCCTGGCACGGTAGTGTACCTACAGGTGATGGAGTCACCCTCTCTAAAGCTTTCTTACAGACTAAAGGGAAGAGGGATGTGCATGATTGGCAGATCACTTGCTTAGGCAATTGAGTCAATCATGAGATGTCAAGTACCACACCAGACGTTGTTTTTGCACTAGATGCAAAAAGTTGATATTAATCCTATCCTGGAGAAACGTTCGGAAACAGTTTTAGAACATAAGTGGATGTTCTAGGGATATGATAACAACAGCCTCTTTTAGGAGACGGTTATCGTTCCAGGCTTCCAAGGTGACATGGATGACAGAGTGACTGTCAGAGTTATAGTTTTCCCTCTAACGAGGGGCAGTAGTTTGGACAGGTAATCCAAGCGGACACTGAGGGAGGCATGACGCAAGATACTGATTAAATTCAGTTGACGATACAGTCTAAGAAGTTTGGATTTGGAGTTCATTTATGAACTAGGTCCCATCAGATATCCAAATATATTCTAAGATAGGTATTGCTCATTTTGGGAGATGGCTTTCTCCGCGAACTTGAGATAAAGAAAGACATAGAAAGAAATATTAGGGCGGATCCACTCACTGAGGCTATTCCTCGAATGCAATAGTTTCACAAACGGGCTTTGTGAAACTGATTAGTAGAGGAGTTGGGTGTTCGGTATCACACGGGCTGTGAGTATGAAACATCGCATTAATTTGCCTTGAGTGCAAGTGGGAGATTGTTGGATATAGTGCCCTCAGAGTCAATTATTGGATCACAGGCACGTGATTGCAATGATTGAGAGAGGACCTATGCCGGTAGGACAGTCTTACTCAAAATGATAGTATGCTATCTGGTTTATCTTTATCATCATGTACATGTTTTAGGTGACATTACAGGTCACTATTGCACGTTGATAGAGCCCATAGGATTCTTGCTTGACGACCAGCAGTATGATGGCGATCATATACGTGGGAGCTGGGGTCTATAAGTACATCCTTAAAGTGGTCCCTAGTCGTGGGAGTTTCAAGACTGGGCATCGATACTCCATTAGTAGACTGGTGTATACAGTCGAGACCCCGAAGTGGGGCGGTGGCCGGTCTCACAAACCATTGGTGTCAGTTGGTTCACCTAAGATGTATACAGGTGCTCATTAGGTTATGAGTACACCGGACAGGACTCGCCGGGAACATGCTAGTTGGTATTATACCTGACGTCAGTTAGCAGTTCCCTGGTGACATGTGTACAGTTTAGTTCATCGACCTGAGATCGTCATTTGTCTCGTGTGAGTTCCCACTGTGCTTTGATTACTACCCTACCACGGCTCAAAGGAGTCGTGCAAACAGGTTTTAGTTGGGTATAGTCCCGAGCCACATGGAGGCAGTGAGCGGATTGGCAAGGGTTTCGTCTCTCCCGGTATTGGGGGTGAGAACGCGCTGTGTCTAGGAGAGCTATTACACGAAGTCCTTGGCCAAGGCAGGAGATTTACTGGTAGGTATTCCAGTAGTATCTTAGGGTGTTTTGGGCTACACTCCGACGCGACTTGTACCGCTTTTGGGGGTCTGACTTTTACCAACCCCCTAGGCCCGACATGCGATACTCATAGACGAACGGACCAGACTATACGGATATTGTCACTAACAGGCTCAGTAGGGTGTCAAGATGAGTTTGCTCATCGACCTCCCTTTTGGTCAATACCTGGTAGCCCGTTACGTACAGCTAGTACCACTGACGTGCTAGTGGTTAAATCCACAGCCAAAGTATTGACGAGTCTTTAGAGTCCCCCACAGACAGTTTCTCAAGTTTCGGGCGAAACGTTGTAGAGGCCGTATGGTATTATGGCAGGGTTCGATCATATACGTGCAGTAGTGCACGGATCATGATCGGACGGATCATTCTACTGGGCTTTGCTTTAAGCCGGATCCTAGTATTAGATTTGTTAGATTACTTTTGTCTCATCGCATTCGCATTCAGTCGGAACGCGGATGCAGGTATGCATATACTGGTGAGGGGTATCCTTGTGATCCGTCACGAGTTTACTTTAGATGCTGCAGTATCTTTTTGTTGTAAACATTTGGATTAATGTTTACATGTGGAAATAGTGGGTGGAAATGATCATGAGGTGCATTTAATGTGACATGGACATGTTTAGTGACTCATGGTCTCATTACTTGTGCTAATGTCACATTAGGATTTGATTATTGTGTTGATATGATACTTGGAGAGAGAGTGGACAGCCATATAGGCTTGGGATTGCTCTTGTATTATGATCACACTCTCATTTTATCAACACAATAACACAAAAAGAAATGAGCATCTTCTTCTTCTTCTTCATCTAGCTCACAACATCTACCATGGCATCATCTTCAACCTCCATCCATACACTCTCATGCGTTGAGAATCAATGGATGCAAGAGACAAAGTGATCACACACATTCTCTAAATCACCTTGGACACGTCGGCTAGCAAATTCATGTCCGAGTTGCTTCGGACGAAGCGGGTGCCTGTAAAAGGATTCGAAGACGTGGTGCCCTTTCTGACGAGGAGACCAGAGATCGGAGATGTCGCGAGGAGCTTGGGAAGGTGGCCAAAGACCGAAGGACGCGGATCGACCGGTATAGCTTTTCTAACCTTTCTTTAGTTTGCTAGTTATAGGTTAATGGTTCGATCCGGGATTAAAGTCTGTGTTAGCGGCGGTTTCAAGTTTAGAAAAAGTTTTCGTTTCCGCATTTTAGCCTCGAATCGACGGCCGTGGCGCTACCGTAGACTTACAGATTTGTTGGCCAGCGTCAAGGTCAAAGGAAGCTAGGGGTAAAAACATTATCGGGAATTTCAAGTGTTGAAATTTTCAATGAGATTGCAAACCTTTTATATGATAGTTGGATCCCGATACCCACTGCGAGTGAGAGTTACTCCTAAGAGAGTTTTGCACATTACAATTTGCTAATCCAGTAGGTGTCTAGAAAGGTCTCAATAGGGTTATGCCTCTAGGTTAACGAGATTTATTTTAATTAGGTCCATGCGAAAGCATGGGAAATCTCCCTCGGAGTACCGATACCTGCCTAGCCAAACGATTGGCGATACTGTAGGGTGTAATTAATCATGGCTAATCTTACCTTCTAGGGTTTGAAGGAATATTTGATAAAAACAGTGGGAGCCATCCTGATTAGATAAAAACCAATCTAATCTTGCAAAGAGCGCACGCAAAGTGATTATCCTTCTCTCTCTCTTCTGGTAGCGACTAATGAAATTTCTTAATCAAGATAATAATATGGATGTATTGACTGAACCTACTTATTATACTGGGCTATGTTCCGCTCTATCTTATGATTGCCATAAGTCTGAGCAAGGGATAGGGGAATATATGGATTCCGACGCCACCCAAATGAAGAATAAGCATGTTGATGCATTGTCTTCGGGTGTGTTCATTACCGAGAACTGTTTCTCAGTTTACTCTGCGTCCTGGGTATCGGATACCGGATCAGGATCCCATATATGTAATTTGTTACATAGGCTACAGATAGGTAAAGAACTGGAAAAGGGTGATATGTCTCTAGTAGTAGGGAAAAGTGCAATTGTTGCAGCCAAAGCAGTTGGCAAATATCACCTAGTGTCACCAGCTGGTAATACAATGATTCTGAGCGACTGTTATTTCGTACAAAAAATATTGTGAATATTTTCCTAAATCAAGTGTTGATTGGGTAAGGTATGTTGTATAACAGTATACACGTTCTGAATCAAACCACAGTTCTAAATGTACGGAACACACACAAGAGGAACAGTTCAGAAATGAACGAAGTCTTCTTGTAGCATTGTAGACTAGGTCATATCAATGCGACAAGACTAGATAAAGTTGCATAAGGATGCATATTTGAATCCGTTCGAATTTACATCTTTTGAAACTTGCCAGTCATGTCTCAAAGAGTAGGTGACCAAATCTCCATTTACTGGAAACGGACAAAGAGCTACTGAACTCTTAGACATATACATAGTGATGTATGCGGTCTATATCTACACATGCCAGGGATGGTCCCACGTACTTTATTACATTCACCGATGTTCTTTCAAGATACGGACATATGTTCTTGTTGAAATACAAAACTGAATCTTTTGAGAATTTCAAAGAATATACGTATGAAGTTGAGAACCAGATGGGTAAAGGTATTCAAATCCTTCGATATGATCGGGGAGGAGAATACTTGAGCAAAGGAATTTCGAGACTATTTAAAAGAGAATGAGATTATCTCTCAGCTTACTCCTTCGTATACACCACACCACAACGGTATATCGGGGTGAAGGAATCGCACCCTATTAGATATGGTGCGCTCTATGATGATTACTGCTGAGTTACCTATTTCCTTTTGGGGATATGCACTTGAGATAGCTGCATACCTATTGAATAGAGTTCTGACCAAATCCGTTGCCTACCACTCTATATAAGATATGGAATGGTAAGATACCATCTCTTAAACTAGTTAAGATATGGGGTTGTCTGGCCTATGTTGAAAAGCAAAATCCGGAAAAGCTCAAGGTAAGGTCAGTTCTGTGCAAGTTTGAAGGATATCTCAAACATTCATGAGGGTATATCTTCTACCACACTGAGGAACAAAAGATGTTTTGTTTCTTGACATGCCACCTTTTTAGAAAAGGAATTTCTTGTGAAAGAAATTAGTGGCAATGAGGTAGAACTGGAAGAAGTTCCAGCAATGCAAACTATAACTGACGATTTGGTGGAACCGGAGGATTCAATAGTCCCCGACGAACCGCGGCCACTCCGCAGATCTAGTTGGGTTCCTCATCCACCAGAGAGATACTACGGTTTTCTCATAGACGGTGGGAGCGAGGATTGCATCATGGAGATGATGACCCAACTTGTTTCGAGCAGGCCATCACGAGTGGGGACTCTGTGAAATGGTTGGATGCTATGCGATCTGAGATGGAATCCATGTACACTAACAAAGTGTTGACTTTGGAAGTTGCTCCTAAAGGGATATAACCCATCGGGAGCAAGAGGATCTTTGAGAAATATAATTTGGTGTAGATGGAAAAGTTGAGACTTTCAAAGCTAGACTTGTAGCAAAAGGTTTTCGTCTACGACCTGGTGTCGACTATGATGAAACCTCTTCTCCTGTCGCAATGCTTAAGTCCATCAGGGTCCTACTTGCCATTGCTGCATACCATAACTACGAAATCTGGTAGATTGCACGTCAAAACCGCTTTTCTAAATGGTGATTTAGAAGAGAGCGTGTATATGGCACTGCCAGAGGGTTTCGTAGACAATGGGAGCAGCGGAAGTGTGTGGAAGCTGCTTGAATCCATCTACGGATTAAAGCAGGCATCGCGGAGATGGAATGTCTGTTTTGATGAAGCTGTCAAAGAGTTAGACTTCATCAAAAAGGTTGATGAACCATGTATATATAAGAAGGTTGTAGAGAGTAAGGTTGTCTTCCTCGTATTGTACGTGGATGACATACTCTTGATTGGAAACAATGTTCCTATGCTACACTCGGTCAAACTCCTCTTATCACACAAGTTCTCCATGAAAGATCTAACTGATGCCACCTACATCCTGGGGATATAGATATATAGAGATAGATCTAAACGGATGTTGGGATTGTCCCAATCCAAGTATATAGATACCATACTAAAGGGGTTTAGTATAAAAGATTCTAAGTGTGGTAATGTACCCGCTTGTTAAGGAATCACTCTCTCCAAAGAGATGTCTCCCAAGACTGATTTGGAGAGGGGTCGCGTACAAGAGATACCCTATGTTTCGACAGTCGGTTTAATAATGTATGCGATGTTATGTACCAGATTAGATGTAGCTTACTCACTAGGTGTAGTGAGTGGGTATCAATCAGATCCAGGGGAGAAACACTGGACAGCTGTGAAGAACATTATTAAGTAATTGAGAAGCACTAAAGAGATGTTCTTGGTGTATGGTAACGGTGAACTCCAGGTGGAGTCCTTTATCGATTCGAGCTTCCAGAGTGATAAGGGTGACTGAAAGTCAGTCTTGGGTTTTGTCTTTACCCTCAGTGGATGGACGGTATATTGGAAGGGTTCCAAGCTATATACCGTAGCAGACTCGTTGATAGATGCTGATTACATTGCTACCAATGATGCTGCCAAAGAGGCTGTCTGCATGAATAAGTTCGTAAGATGAACTTAGTTTCTATCATTGGGCATCCAATACCTGTGTATTGTGATAATAATGGAGCTGTGGTTTTGTCCTAGGAACCCCGGTCCCGTCAGTGATCCAGACATATTCAGTATCACCTGATCAGGGAGATAGTTGATCTCCGAGAGATCGAGGTTAGGAGAGTTGACACAGAGGATAGCACAGCGGATCCACTCACCGAGGCCTTCCCTCAGATACTATTCGAGAGACTTTTGAGACGTTGGGTATGAGATAATACAACAACTGGCCTTAGTGCAAGTGGGAGAATGTTAAGAATATGTATGCCTTAGAGACCATTATTGTTGATAAATTGGATGCTTGGACATATATATAGCGGACTTTCTTGCTCAAGAAAAGATAGTATGCTATCTGGTTATATTTATCTTAACATGTAGAATGGTATCTTTATACTGTATGTCTCTTACATGTTGATAAAGCCCTTAGGATATGTACTTAACTACCAGGATTATGATGAGATCATACCAGTGGGGCCAGGGTGGTCCAAAATTACATCCTTTAACTGTTCCTAATAGAGGGGATATCGAGACTAGGGCATCGATATTCCAGAGTAGACTAGTGTGTACGTTTTTTTTCCGTTAGAGGGCGATGGATGATCCCACGGACATTGGTGTGTAACATCAAAGATTTTACACAGGTGCTCATTAGAAAATGGGTACACCGAATGGACTCACCGAGGACTCCTAGTTGGTATTATACCTATCGTCAGATAGCAGTCCTCTGGTGACACTGGTAAAGGTTAGTCTGTAGACCTCCCACTGTGCTTTGATTTCTTCCCTACCACGCTCAAGAGGAGTTGTGCAAACAGGTGGATTTTGGGTACAGTCCCGAGTCACATGGAGGCAATAAGCGATAGAAGGGGTTTCGTCTCTCCCGATATTGAGGGTTGATATTGCGCTATGCTCGATTGGCTATAACTGGAAGTCCCTGGCCAGGGCTGCTGCTGAGATTTACTGATAAGAGTTATCAGTAGTTTCTCGAACCGTTATAGGCCAGACATCGGCATGACTTATCACGTTACTGGGGGCTGGCGTTTACCATCCCTAGACTAGCGATCAAGTGTAGCGTGTTTCCTACACTAAAAGAGTTTAGTGTAGAGGTAGCTTGAGTTGGAGGGACTTCGCGTGGATCATCTTCGGAGGAAGCTCATCCAAACTCTTAAGTGGAGCCTAGTGAAGTCGCGTGGACTATAATCCGGAGCTTAAGAAGTGAAGGACTCAATCTACGAGGGTATAGCCATCTTTCACTTCTTATAGTTTAGTAGATATCAAACCTAAAATCCCAATCATCTAGTTAACGATCTATGTTAGTGTTAGTTAGCACCCCGGAAAATTTTTAAAATGGCATGCTTGATACTTGTAAAACCCAGTGGAGGTGCTAGCGTACACTTTCATAAGGTTCGGAGGGTTGACTTCATAACTTGTAAATGTTAAGCTCAATTGTCATTTTCCCAAAGGACGGGTTCATTGAACCATTACGACAATTGATTATCGCATTGGAAGTTGCTAGAAAAGGTCGACCTAGAATCATTGGAATTTGGTTCCGTAGGTTTGCTACAAGCTGTGTATCTATAATTATAAAGCCTACAAGGAATATAAATTCCCCGACTTTGATTAACACGTCCTCTAGCTTACCCCTACGTTGAGTGATAGATTGATTGACTATCTGGAGAGTGCAGTGCGCATGTTTCAACTCTCCTATGCCTAATTGCTCATAAACAGAATACAAAATTAAGTTAACACTAGCACCTAAATCGAGTAGAGCACGATTGATATTTTTACCCCCAATAGTTATAGATATTGTAAGACAACCGAGGTCCTTACGTTTCGTGGGCACCAATTGGATAAGAGAATTGTTCATATTAATCGTTAAGAAAACTTTTTTAGACACTTGAATTTTCCTTTTCCTAGTGCACAAATCCATTAGAATTTTCACATAGGATGGAACTTGTTGGATAGCATCTACGAGAGTAATATTTATGTTAACTTATTTAAAAATTTTCACAATCTTCTCTATTTAGGGACTTGGTCTGTTGGCCCTTAAGTTGTTTGGAAAAGGAGCTTTATCAATAAGGGTTGAGTCCAACACTTGAGGAGAAGTTTGTAGAGATGGAATGGATCCTAAAATTGGATTCGGGATGGTCGTAGAAGGTAATTCCTTCAAGGAAATGGGCTGAGGGTTCGGGCCTAGTAGAAAACGGAGAATAGGCTTGGAAGAAAATGTTGGATCAGACGAAGTAGGAGTAGAAGTAGTAGCCAGGGTATCATCAATATCATCAACTTCAACTTGTTCACCAACATGATTGTTCAGCACTCTTCCCAATCTCAACGTAGTTACGACACTCACATTATGATTTTGAAGGATGAGATTTGTGCTTTGTGAGTGGCTGGGATTTGGTACAGGTTGAGACGGAAGTCTCCCTTTATCTCTCTCACTCATCGCGGTATTTAACTGTACAATTTATGCTTCTATCGATTTTATGCTTTCACCGTGGGAAGCAGTGTATTGCACTAACGTTTGGATAGATGATGTTAAATTAGCCATCGTTTGCGTGCATTATTTAATAAACGTTTCTGAGTTTCGTTCGAGTGCAGAGATTTTATTGGTATCGGCCGTTGAAATATTATTATAAGGAGCAAAGTTGTTGACCGGATTTTGAAAAGATTGCGGTTGAAAGAGTTGCTGAATTTGGTGTGGTGGCTGTTGTTGTGGAGGAAGCCTTTGATAGTTATTTTGGCTTGGGAACTGATTTTGATTTTGAGATTGGTTTTGGTTCCAAGCAAAATTAGGATGATTCTTCTATCCTTGATTATATGTGGATGAATAAGGATTGTTTCTAACTCATTGCCGAAAAGCAGTATTGGTTTGTTCTTGACCTTGAGACGGAGGATTCAAAAGACATTCTTCCGCTAAATGTGATGGGTTAAAATGCAACCACACACAGTTTTGGGGAGCATAACTTGGTTTAGGGAGGCTGAAGAGAATTTGTTTTCCATAGCTTCGAGTTTCTTTTGCATCGCGTCCATTTCGGCTTTCACTGCGATGGAAATGTCAAGCTGATGGATACCTGCCCTAGATGAAGACGATGTTGGTCTAGTGCTCTCCCATTGTAACGTTTGTTCGGCGAGATCTTCCAAAAATTGTCATGCTTCGCCATTGTCTTTTGACATGAAATGACATTGACAAATGGTTTCAAGCATTTGTTTTGTTGCTGGATTAACACCCTCATATATAATATGTTAGTTATATGTATGCCCTAGAGGCCATTACTGTACATAGGATGTATATTGTAGTGGATGCTGGGACATATATAGGGAGGACTTTCTTGCTCGACATGATAGTATGCTATCTGGTTGCTCTTTACCTTAACGTGTACACTGATCGTCTCTCTATTACATGTTGGTAAAGCCCTTAGGATGTGTACTTGACTATCTGGACTATGATGCGGATCATACTAGTGGGGACATGGTAGTCCATAAGTACATCCTTCAAGGTCCCTAGTCGTGGGTATATCGAGACGGGGCATCGATATATCAGAGTAGACTAGCGTATACCTTCTCGACCCCATACAGATGGGCGATGGATGATCCCATATCCATTGGTGTTTGACATCAGAGATGATATACGGGTGCTCAGTAGAGACTGGGTACACTGGACGGACTCGCTGAGAACTCCCAGATGGTATTATACCTCACGTCAGATGGCAGTTCTCTGGTGACACTGGTACAGAGTAGTCTGTTGACCCGAGATCGTCATAGAGTCTTGTGTGGTTCCTACTGTGCTTTGATTTCCATCTTACCATGTCCAAGAGGGCGTGCAAAACGGTGGTTTTTTGGTACAGTCCCGAATCACATGGAGGCAATGAGCGATAGGAGGGGATCGTCTCTCCCGGTATAGGGGGTTGATGTTGCGCTGTGTTCGATTGGCTATAACCGGAAATCCCTGGCCAGGGTTGCTGAGATTTACTGGTAAGTGTTACCAGTAGTTTCTCGAATTGTTATAGACCTCATATCGACACGACTTATCGAGCTATTGGGGTCTGACGTTTACCACCCCTAGGCGAGATATGCGACAGATCAGACGGACAGACCGGACTGTACGGTAAGTGTTACTGGTCGGATTCACAGGAGTGTGAGCGGGCTTGCTCGTCGATCTTCTGTTCGCTTAATACCCGGGTGGCCGTTACGTTTAGCAGACCGCTTGCGGCTTGTGGGTGTTTGATATGATCATCACCTGCTGCCGGCGTATTGACGAGTCTTTAGAGTCCTACACAGAGGTTTCCTGGCTCAAGCGAAACGAAATAGGAGCGCATATGAGATATGTGCGGGACCGAGAATAATGCGTGTATGTGATACCGTATTCTATTCTCGCGATGGATGTATCGATTGGTTATATGCGATATAACCTAGTTATCGAATCAAGGATTGATTCGATAAGCCGATACATAGGATACTAGCCGGTTATATACGATATGACCGGATCGTTAAATCAAGTATTGATTTAATGATTTAATGCATAATTATATATTTGATATATTACTTTGCATTAACTAGTATTGGTTCATTTAAAATGGATTTTCTCACTCGGGTGTGCGTATTGCATATGCGATATGATTTTGTGCACTTGCTTGTATCATGTTTGATGATACATGCCTTATTTGTTAAGTGTATAGAATTAAACCTTGGTTAATGGAATGGTTAGGGTTTACTATTTGATTATTCATTTTTATTCATTTGTTTATTCTTTTTGGAAAAGAAAAAGAGTATGATAAAATGGTGGCATTTTTGTTTTGTTCATGAAGTTTCTTGAACACTTTGACTTTGTAACCCTTTTGTCTCATGCTTAAACCTAACCACTTCATTTAACCCTAATTAGTTCTCTACACTTAACCATGGTCATGTTATGATAAGAATTGATTTCTTTTCCTTTTTAATAATAACTTATCATAACTTTCTTCTTCTTCTTCTTCATATCTATCATGAAGAAAGCTTAGGTCATCAATGGTGATTGATGATAAAGAGTGAGAAATCCAATTCTAAATTGAACCCACTTCCTATTTCTTCATCCTCTACCTCTTGCCAAGTAGTAGAGTGTGTTTCCTTCACAAGTTTTCATGACTTGGTGAAGTTGGATCTTGATCTAGCGATGCCTCGACGTAGATCATCTTCGGCATGGATATCGACGACCTAGCTTGCCCATTCTCCGACGAAGCCGACGCTAGAGCCCGGGAACTCATTTGGACAGCGAGGGGACTTCGTTGCGGAGCTATGGAAGTGGAGCACCGGATCTACAAAGGTTGTATTTCCGTATTCTTTATGGTTAAGTTGTTAACTAGTTTCTAGTTTCGCCTAAACTTTAGCCAACGATCCGTATTAGGGTTTCTCGGCACCTAGATTTTTTGAAATTGGCATGGTTGATGCCTTGTGAGACCTCATTAGGGTGCCTAGGAACCCTACAGTGGTATCAGAGCCTAGCTAGAGCCTTAGGCGAAGTCTAGACGGAGTTTGAAGTCTGATCGAACCGAAAACTAGAACCCAAAATAGCTCTCTGGACTTTTTCCAAATTCTGGGATTTTTCCACATTAAAAATATGCAGAAAACACATCAGGAATATCTAAGAGTTACTGTGAAATTCGGAGGCCCAATTCTACTATCCCACCGCGGTTCTGCGGCATGAGCAAGGCTCATGCGGCGGTTCCGCGGCCGTACGGACACAGTATTTAAATTATTTTGCACAGTAATTCTTAGTTTCCAGTGGTGATTTTTCTGGGAATTTTTAATATTTTTTTCAAGAGTTGTTTTTTCTGGGTTGTTTTGGGGATTCGAATGTTCGACCGGATTATCAAATTTTGTCTATGTGGCTTTCCGGATAAATTTTAGAATATGTTAAAAAGTTCGACTGGATATAAATACCCAATTTTTCCCCTGTCGGGAAATTTCCAAGTGTTGGATTTTTCCGAAGTTTAAAGACGTTCTAAGTAGTGCAAGTAACGCGATGGACCCTCTAGAAGACAACAAACCTTAACTCGATTATGTGACCGTCTTGAACTGCCCTTTGAACCTTCGGGTTTGGGGCAGTACGGCGTGCCACATGTGAGGCGTTGGCTTGACCCTTCTACAGCTGGACCGTTGGTACTGAGGCACGAACTGAATGTTTGTAGACTTATTTCAAGAGTTGATCTGTTTCGGGAAAACTTGGGTGTTTGACTGTTCGATCGGAAAGTTTAACATTTTCTATTTATCCGAAATGTGATACAATAATTGGAATTCACAAGAAATTATGAGATAACTAAATGAATGTTATAAACATAGCAGTTTAGTCCCACTTGATCGGTTGCCACGGAATTTTGATGTGATCAAAAGTCCGTCGCAATCACGTAGCGTACGCGGATACTCGCCGGGTAAACTTAATAGACAGCCTCACTCCATAGCCCTGATCAAGTGACTGTTGGAGAACCCCGTCGCCGAAAGCATCCGTTCGGGTGCTCACGGTGGCGGTGTTCCGCCTTGGTGCACTTCGTCGACGGCGTCGGGGGTGCGGCCGTCTACTAAAGTTTGCGATGAGCATTCGATCAGGATGTCGGGAATCTTGTTGAATTGCCCGACTTGATATTGAAAAGAGTTTTCGATTTTGAGACTAAAATGCGGGGTTTATAATTGTTAGGCATGTGATGTCTAAGGAATTCATTTGGTCAGGCATGCGATGTCTGAGGAGGTTGCGGATTCCAACTGTTGTAGTTTTACACTTTCTTTTCTGTGACCGTAAGTGTAATATGTGATATCGCCGGTTTCGTTGCTATATGTCAACGACAATTAGGATGCGCATATTTACTTACGTTGATGACATGTGATGTTATGTGTTGCTGGATATGTTATATTGGATCGTCGTGTTTGAATAGCCGGGGGTTTTTATGTGAGATGAGTGTTTTTCATTTTCATTCATGTAAAAACTTGTATGTAATATTCTTTTATTGGGGCACTTCCAGGTTGCGGAAGATGTCACCGTTTGTATATTATTTATTTTTCCGCACGAGGATAGACCCAAGGAGGGGAGCACAAGTAACCGGGTTCTAGGGTCCAGTGGGAGACCAACTCGAGGAGTCGAGTCCGGGTCTCCTAACCCTGGAATTGGAAGGGTTGCTTGCCGCTCTCGTAGGGGTCTAGGAGTGTGGGTTTGGCTATTCATCACGACCGTCGAATCCGTGTTTTATACTGGCTCGTATTGAAAACACGGGCGTCCTAGTATATCCAATATTTCATATGATTCTTCTGCTGCGATATCTGTGATGTGATCATGTGATGTTCTGTGATAGATACAGTATATAGTATATATGATATATTATATAGACGTTACTTATGTTTTACACCCGCGCTAGCCCTGCCCCGCTCTGCCGTTAGTTACCTAACCTAACGGTGCACGAGGGGACATCGAGGCGAATGCGGATGGCATAAGTGTACGTCGTATTTATCAGTGATGTTTAGGTACATAATTGATGGGACTTCATTAATGTGATTAATGAAAATAAAAGAAACCTAAGATGTTGTAGAATCGAATTTCAAAATAAAACAGGTAGCTACAGTTTTTGCTTTGCATAGCGGTATATGTGATATATCCTGCACCTTATTCGATGAGGAAAGGACCGAGATCCCTTCACCGGGAGTGACTCCTTTAGCAATAACTGGCAGATGCTACACACTCGGTTTTGTCTTTTGATAGCTTCTATAGTTTCTGCTTTGCACAGTGATATATATGATATATCCCGCACCTCATTCGACGAGGAAAGGACCGACGATCCCTTCACCGGGAGTGACTCCTTTAGCAAAACTAGAAAAGCCTCAAAAGCACTCCATTTTTAAATCATTTGATTCTGCAACGATATCAAGTTCATTACGCAATAGGTTTTCAGAAAAACCTGTCGTAGCCCTCCGTCATTTCAGATAAATCCTGTTTAGTATTCGTGCTACGTTTGTTGACCTTGTCAAGGCGCAGTGTGCGGTAGCTAACCAGTATTTATCTGCTTATGCATATGATGCAGATTGGGTTAGGGTAGTCGTGCGGCCTTGTTGACCTTGTCAAGGGTCGTGCGGGTGGGTTTGATTCAATCAAGAAATGACGGGTTAAACTTGACTTGCGGTCTATGGTTTGTTGACCTTGTCAAGGTCATAGATCGTTCGGGGCAAAATATTATTGGGAATTTCAAGTGTTGAAATTTGCAATAAGATTGCATACCTTCTATGAGATAGTTGGATCCCGATACCCGCTGTGAGTAATTGTTACTCCTGGGAGAGTTTTATACATTACAATTAGCCGATCAAGTAGGTGTCTAGAAAGGTGTCAACGGGGTTACGCCTCTGGGAAAACGAGGTTTACATTAATTAGGTTCGTGCGAAAGCACGGGGGACCTCCCTCAAAGTACCGACACTGGCCTGGCTGAAAGATTGGCGAACTTATAGTGTGTAATTAATCCCGGCTAGTCTTTCCTTTTAGGGTTTGAAGGAAGATTTGATAAAAAGCAGTGGGAGCCATCCTGATTAAATAAAATAATAACCAATCTATTCTTGCAAGAGCGCACGCTGAGTGTTTTCTTCTCTCTCTCCAGGTAGCGACCATGTCACGCCTTAATCAAGATAATAATACGGATATTTGACCGAACCCGCTTGTTATACTGAGCTGGGGAACGTTGGTCCCGCTCCAACTTATAATTGTTATAAGACAGAGCAGGAAATTAGGGATTACCAGATTTCCCGTGCCGCCCAAACGAAGAGAGTGCATGCTGATGCATCATCTTCGGGTGTGTTCATTACAGAGAACTGTTTCTCAGTATCCTTTACGTCCTGGGTATGTGATACCAGATCAGGATCCCAGATATGTAATATGTTACATAGGGCTACAGATAGGTAAAGAACTGAGAACGGGTGATAAGTTTCATGAGGCAGAAAACGGGGCAAGAGTTGCAGCCAAGTCTGTTGGTCACTGTCACCCTGTATTACCAATACATTGATTCTGAACGAATGTTATTAGATACCGAACCTGATATACAAAATCATATCTATCTCTTTATTAGTAAAGAAATGATAAAATTTTGTATAGATGGATAATGTTTTGAACATTTCCTATATCAAAAGTTGATCGGTTCAGGCACGTTATCTAAAAGCGTTGATGTTCTAAATCAAACTACAGTTCTTTAGTATACAGAACACACACAAGAGGAAGAGTTCAGAAATGAACGAATTCTTCTTGTGGCATTGTAGACTAGGTCATATCAATGTGACCCGACTAGCTGAAGTTACATAAAGATGCATATTTAAATGAGTTTGAATTTACATCTTGTGAAACTTGCCAGTCATGTCACAGAGATAACATGACCACAGCTCCGTTTACTGAAAACAGAGAAAGAGTTAGTGAACTCTTGGGATGATACATGTTGATGTATGTAGGTCCCCTGTCTACACATGCCAAGAATGGTTCTTTATACTTCATTACAATCTCTGATGATCTTTCGAGATTCAGACCTATGTTCTTGTTGAAACACAAGTCCGAACCTTTTGAGATATTCACAGAATATAAGTTAGAAGTAGAGAACCAATACGGCTATAAGTATTATGTCCTTTGATGAGATCAAGGAGGAGAATACTTGAGCATGGAAATCCTGGACTATTCTAAAGGAGAATGAGATTCTCTCTCAGCATTACTCCTCCGTATACGCCACAGCACGTCGGTGTATCGGGGCGGAGCAGATACACCCTATGTGATAAGGTGTGCTCTATGATGAGTACTACTGAGTTACCTATTTCCTTTTGGGAGTTATGCACTTGAGAAGCTGCATACCTATTGAATAGGGTTCCAATCAAATCAGTTGCCTACCACTTCATATGTGATATGGAAAGGGAAGAGCCCATATCTTAAGTTGATTAAGATTTGGGGTTGTTCGGGCTATGTCTGAAAAGCAAAATCCGGACAAGCTCGAGGCAAGGTCTGTTATATAGAACTGGAAAGGTTCCAGCTATACAAAACTGCAGATGATGATTTGACAGAACCAAAGGATTCAATAGTTACCAACGAACCTCAGCCTCTCCGCCGATCTAGTAGGGTTCCTCACCCACCTGAGAGCTACTTCGGTTTCTCTATGACAGTGGGAGCGAGGATTGCATCATGAGATGATGACCCAACTAGTTTCGAGCTGGCCATCAGGAGTGTGACTCTGTAAGAATGGCTGGATGCTTAGCGATCTGAGATGGAATCCATGTACGCCAACAAAGTATGGACTTTGGTTGCTATATCTGAAGGGTTAAATCCCCATCAGAAGCAAGTACATCTTGAGAAGATTACTTGGTGTAGATGGAAAAGTTGAGACTTTCAAAGATAGACTTGTTAAAGGTTTTCGTCATCGACCAGGCGTGGATAATGATGAAACCTTTTCCAGTGGCTAAGCTTAAGTCCATCCAGATCCTACTTGCCATGACTACATACCATGACTCCGATATCTGGCGGTTGGGTGCCATGACTGCTTTTCTAAATGATATTTTAGAAGAGAAAGTCTATAAGTACACAGCCAAAGGGCTTCGTAGACAGTGGGAGCAGCGGAAACGTGTACAAGATGCTTTATAGGATAAAGCAGGTATCGCGGAGTTGGAACATCTGTTTTGATGTGTTAGTCAAAGAGTTTGACATCATCAAAATGGTAGATGAACCTTGTATAAACAAAAAGGCAGTAGGGAGTATGGTGGTGATCCTCGTAGAGTACATGGATGACATACTCTTGATAGGGAAGGAGTTTCCTATGCTACGCTCGATCAATCTCCGCTTATCACTATGATTCTCCATATAGGATCAAGATGATACCTCCTAAATCCTAAGTTTTGGATCTATGAGATAGATCTAATTGGATGTTAGGATTCTCACTAGATGTAGTGAGATGGTATCAATCGATCCTGAGGAGAATCACTGGAAGGGTTCCAGGGTGATAAAGACGACTGAATGTCAGTCACAGGCATTGTCTTTACCCTCAGTGGAGGGACGGTATGTTGGAAAAGTTCCAAGCTAGATACCGTGGCATACTAGACGATAAAGGCTGGATACATCGCTACTTAAGATGCTACCAAAGAGGCTGTTTGGGTGTATATTGGTTCATAAGATGAACTATATTCCTCCCATTGTGTGACAATGGAGTTGTGGCTTATGCCAAGGAATGCAGGTCCCATCAGTGATCCAGACATATTCTAAGGCAGTATCACCTGATCATGGAGATGGTTGATCTCCAGGGGATCGAGGACAGGAGAGTAGACTCAGAGGACAACACAGCAGATCCACTCACAAAGGCCTATTCCTAGAGAGAGATTTTTATGGGATGGTTGAGTATGAGATACTACAACCACTGCTACAGATGGCCCTAGTGCAAGTGGGAGATTGTTAGTTATATGTATGCCCTAGAGGCCATTACTGTACATATGATGTATATTGTAGTGGATCCTGGGACATATATAGGGAGGACTTTCTTGCTCGACATGATAGTATGCTATCTGGTTGCTCTTTACCTTAACGTGTACACTGATTGTCTCTCTGTTACATGTTGGTAAAGCCCTTAGGATATGTACTTGACTATCTGGACTATGATGCGGATCATACTAGTGGGGACATGGTAGTCCATAAGTACATCCTTCAAGGTCCCTAGTCGTGGGTATATCGAGACGGGGCATCGATATACCAGAGTAGACTAGCGTATACCTTCTTGACCCATACAGATGGGCGATGGATGATCCCATATCCATTGGTGTTTGACATCAGAGATGATATACGGGTGCTCAGTAGAGACTGGGTACACTGGACGGACTCGCCGAGAACTCCCAGATGGTATTATACCTCACGTCAGATGGCAGTTCTCTGGTGACACTGGTACAGAGTAGTCTGTTGACCCGAGATCGTCATAGAGTCTTGTGTGGTTCCCACTGTGCTTTGATTTCCATCTTACCACGTCCAAGAGGGCGTGCAAAACGGTGGTTTTTGGGTACAGTCCCGAATCACATGGAGGCAATGAGCGATAGGAGGGGATTCGTCTCTCCCGGTATAGGGGGTTGATGTTGCGCTGTGTTCGATTGGCTATAACCGGAAATCCCTGGCCAGGGTTGCTGAGATTTACTGGTAAGTGTTACCAGTAGTTTCTCGAATTGTTATAGACCTCATATCGACATGACTTATCGAGCTATTGGGGTCTGACGTTTACCACCCCTAGGCGAGATATGCGACAGATCAGACGGACAGACCGGACTGTACGGTAAGTGTTACTGGTCGGATTCACAGGAGTGTGAGCGGGCTTGCTCGTCGATCTTCTGATCGATCAATACCTGGGTGGCCGTTACGTTTAGTAGACCGCTTGCGGCTTGTGGGTGTTTGATATGATCATCACCTGCTGCCGGCGTATTGACGAGTCTTTAGAGTCCTACACAGAGGTTTCCTGGCTCAAGCGAAACGAAATAGGAGCGCATATGAGATATGTGCGGGACCGAGAATAATGCGTGTATGTGATACCGTATTCTATTCTCATGATGGATGTATCGATTGGTTATATACGATATAACCTAGTTATCGAATCAAGGATTGATTCGATAAGCCGATACATAGGATACTAGCCGGTTATATGCGATATGACCGGATCGTTAAATCAAGTGTTGATTTAATGATTTAATGCATAATTATATATTTGATATATTACTTTGCATTAACTAGTATTGGTTCATTTAAAATGGATTTTCTCACTCGGGTGTGCGCATTGCATATGCGATATGATTTTGTGCCCTTGCTTGTATCATGTTTGATGATACATGCCTTATTTGTTAAGTGTATAGAATTAAACCTTAGTTAATGGAATAGCTAGGGTTTACTATTTGATTATTCATTTTTATTCATTTGTTTATTCTTTTTGGAAAAGAAAAAGAGCATGATAAAATGGTGGCATTTTTGTTTTGTTCATGAAGTTTCTTGAACACTTTGACTTTGTAACCCTTTTGTCTCATGCTTAAACCTAACCACTTCATTTAACCCTAATTAGTTCTCTACACTTAACCATGGTCATGTTATGATAAGAATTGATTTCTTTTCCTTTTTAATAATAACTTATTATAACTTTCTTCTTCTTCTTCATATCTATCATGAAGAAAGCTTAGGTCATCAATGGTGATTGATGATAAAGAGTGAGAAATCCAATTCTAAATTGAACCCACTTCCTATTTCTTCATCCTCTACCTCTTGCCAAGTAGTAGAGTGTGTTTCCTTCACAAGTTTTCATGACTTGGTGAAGTTGGAGCTGGATCTAGCGATGCCTCGACGTAGATCATCTTCGGCATGGACATCGACGACCTAGCTTGCCCATTCTCCAACGAAGCCGACGCTAGAGCCCGGGAACTCATTTGGACAGCGAGGGGACTTCGTTGCGGAGCTATGGAGGTGGAGCACCGGATCTACAAAGGTTGTATTTCCGTATTCTTTATAGTTAAGTTGTTAACTAGTTTCTAGTTTCGCCTAAAACTTTAGCCAACGATCCGTATTAGGGTTTCTCGGCACCTAGATTTTTTGAAATTGGCATGGTTGATGCCTTGTGAGACCTCATTAGGGTGCCTAGGAACCCTACATAATACGGAAAAGTTGCCATCTATCGATTCTGTGATGAGGGCATTAGACAAGAAGATCTTTGAACCGTTCAAAGTATTTCCAAAAGGGTTTGTTGGGAAGTTGGGTAAACTGGTTAATCTCATTTCGAACACGGGCAGTCTTATGATGATGATAAAATTTATTAAGCAATACTATAAAGAATTCATACCATTTACCGATAGAATGTGCAGCAGTGCTATAGAGCCACTTTTCTGCGAGATCGGACAAGGTAAAAGAGAGAAGATGTAATTGCAGAGCATCCCCTGAAAGTTGGGTTGTACTCATTATAGCACATACGTTTTCGAATTTGGTTATAAAAATGTATGTGTCTTCGGATTCAAGCCTGTGAAATTTGGGCAACAATTTGATGAAGTGGGGTTTAATTTTGAAATTATCCTCATTGGCTGGTGGAAGAGACAGACAAGTAGGAAGGGGTCCACGTACGGGATAGCAACTTTCTTGGAGAGAGATGCGTGGTGGATTTTGCGCACCTAAGGGTGGTGACAGGTTGGTATCGTTAAATTCCGATGGAGATCCGTCCATCTCAGGAGATGTGGTAGGTAGAGGAGAAATAGAAGATGAAGAAGTGCCAACTTCGGAGTCGATAGAAAAAACGCGGACAAGATGGGCACTAAAATCCCGTGTCCAGCCAATCATGCACTAAGCGGGTTTTAGCGCACGAGGCAGCGTGTGTGAGAACGATTGTTAAGAGGGTGGTTTTGAAAAAAATGTCTGAAGTGAGGCTTGACTCAAAAAATCACAAAATGCACAATCAATCTCTAGAGCTAGGGTCTCCTAGGTCAAGTCACTAGACAGCTTCTAGACTTCCAAACGACAAGTTGCAGAATTAATCCTCTACTACCTCCTTATCAATCTTGTGTCCAGGTAAGTGCCAGGTAAGTGGGAGGTATCCGCTATACGAATCATAGAAATAGTGGGCATAATTAAGTAACCAATTTTCTTACTCACACTTGCCTTAGACACTACAAGAAAAATGCGGATAAGCAATAGATTATCCACGACCCTCCTCTGTCCTAATTGAGCGCGAATATCCTTAGGCGCCAGGTCTAGATATTTTTTATTAATGTATGGTGAGAGTATGCTCGTTTGTGATTTTTGGGCCTAGAAAGGGTTATGAAATCCCCCCTAATCTGGATTTGGGTTTATTGCCCCTTAAAGTCCGGTTTAAATATGCAAGAACAAACCAAAATTAAAACACGCAAAAAGATTTTTGAGCGATGATATTTGCAAAGAATCCTGCAGGTAAAATCATATTATTGGAGTTTTAGAGGAGAGAGAAAGATAATAGGGGAGTACCTGAGAATTTTGAGGGCCTGATTCCACCAATAAGCCTCGGTTCCGCCGCCAATAGCAGGAAACTGCCACGGTTCCGCCGCCGTCTTGGAGGATCTTCTGCTAATTTTTCTTCCGAGCACCCATATACTTCTCTGGTCCATGTTGAGAGTCTCTGAGTCTCTGTTTCCTTGCTGCAGTTACTCAAGATTCCCTTGCAAAACTCGCACAATAATCGTCAGATACACAAGATGCGGTTTTGGTTCTCTTTTATTTTATGTTTGCTGGTTATAATAAGAAATCAACCCGAATAACAAGATAAAAATCATGAACGTTTCCCTGGCAATAGCGCCATTTGATTGATCTATGAGAAAATGTTTTAGTAAATAACCGCAATCCAAACGGTATCGCCAGTATCTAGCCGCGATGAGTACGGGTTGTCCGCAGGGAAATGTGAGCTCTTTTCTTGCTTTGGATAAGTTGATAAAAGATTGGTGATTGTTTGTCGTTATATTTTAAAACGGATATAAAATTTATAATAAAAAGGCTTGTAGGGTTCATATGGCTTGGTAGTAATAGATGAATAATTAAAAATGACCCGTTTTATCTTTTAATAGTTTAAAACTAGAGCGATAGTGATGAATGTAGATTAGGGTTTTTAGAGAAAACTAAGTTTTCCTTACTACTTGTTAGGAATATGTATGCCCTAGAGGCCATTATTGTACATGTGATTTATATTATAGTGGATGCTTGGACATATATAGAGAGGATTTTCTTGCTCGACATGATAGTGTGCTATCTGGTTTTTCTTTATCTTAACATGTTGACTGGTATGCTATACTGTCTTGCTATCGCATATTGATAAAGCCCTTAGGATATGTACTTGACTACCAGGACTATGATGAGATCATACTAGTGGGGCTAGGGTGGTCCAAAAGTACATCCTTTAATCAGTTCCTAGTCGAGAGAATATTGAGACTAATGCATCGATATTCCAGAGTAGACTAGTGTGTATATTTCTTGTCCCTTAGAGGGTGACGGCTGATCCCACAACTATTGGTGTATGACATCAAAGATTATACACAGGTGTTCATTGGAGAATGGGTACCCTGAACGGACTCACCGAGGACTCCTAGTTGGTAGTATACCTATCGTCAGATAGCAATCCTCCAGTGACACCGGTACACGTTAGTCTGTAGACCCGAGAACGTCATAGAGTCTTGTGTGTCTCCCACTGTGCTTTGATTTCCTCCCTACCACGGCTTAAAGGAGTCGTACAAACAGGTGGATTTTGGGTACAGTCCCGAGTCACATGGAGGCAATGAGTGATAGGAAGGGTTTCGTCTCTCCCGGTATTGGGGGTTGATGTTGCGCTATGCTCGATTGGCTATAACTGAAAGTCCCTGGCAAGGGGTGCTGATGAGATTTACTGATAAGAGTTATCAGTAGTTTCTCAAACCGTTATAGGCCAGATATCGGCATGACTTATCATGTTACTAGGAGCTGACGTTTACCACCCCTAGACATGATATGCGATATATCAAATGAAGAGACCGGACTGTACGGTAGTGTTACTGATAGGCTTCATGGAGAATATGGACAAGCTTGCTTGTTGATCTTCATATCGCTCAATACCCGGGTAGCCATTACATCCAGATAGTACCGTTGACGGCTTGTAAATGACTGATGTGATCATCACCTACTGCTGGCGTATTGACGAGTCTTTAGAGTCCCACACAGAAGTTTACCGGTTCAAGCGAAACGAAGTAGGACACATATGTGATATGTGTGTGGGCCTGATTAAATACAAGTATGTGATACCGTTTTGTAATCTGGCAGTTATCTGTTATCAGTCAGGTTATATGTGATATAACCGGATTATCGAATCAAGTGTTGGTTTGATAATGTGATATTAACTGGTTATATGTGATATAACCGGATTATTAGATCAAGTGTTGATTTAATAATATGATATATATTATATGTGATATAATTATATCTTAACTAATATCATTAGCTCACTAATTGCTTTATATATATATATATATTAATGTATATTTGATATATATAAAAATGAAGCATGGCATGTTTTTCTATTATTAGAAAAATATAAAAATGAGGTGTATATTGTGGAGATATTTTGGGTATGGTTAAGGCATGGGTTTTTATGATATTATATTAGCCTTGACTCACTATTCAAGCATGGTTGCAATTTAGAATTTCAATTTAATCCATGCCTGAATACGTGAGGATGGATATTATTCATTTTATTCATTCATTCTACACTTGCTTCATAGTTCATGCCTTAGCCATTTTTCTTGAGCTCATTCTTCTCTTGCTCTCTACAATTTTCTTCACCTCGCCACCAAGCTCAAAACCCTCACATGAGATGTGAATCATTGAGATTGTGAGACCTTAGTGAGCTTTACTTATTCCCTACTTCATCATCCCACACCAAACTAGCAATTTGGTGTGGAATGTTTCCTACACTAAAAGTGTTTAGTGTAGTGAAAAGCTTGTGCTTGTGGACTTCGGGTGGATCGTCTTTGGCGCGAAGATCACGAAGGAAGTTCGTTCAACTTGGAGAGGAGCCTTGAAGGGAAGGGTGGACTTCATTCCGGAACTTTTGAAGAGAAGGACACGAACTACAAAGGTTGTATACTCTTTTTCTTCTCTTAAATTTAATCACATCACAAAGCCATAACCTAATATTCTAGAAGTGATCTTGGTAGTCTAGCTTAGCACCAAATAAAATTAAATTTTGGCATGCTTGATGCCTCTTGAACCCCTTGACGGTGCTAAGGTCGACATTCACCATCATTGATCTCTATTCATGTCTTGTCCTTAACAAAACAAGTGTTAAACCAATCTCAAATCATAGTCGTGACTATCAATAAATTGGTAGCTCGCCCGATAAGTAGGTTAACATTTATTTTGCTAAAATTTATAAACTTTAAAATGTATAAAAGAAATTAAAAGATTTTCTCATCCATTGTTCTATCCTATCCTACAAACCCTAGCAAGTAAGGAATTATACTCTCATGGTTAATTTAGAAGAAAGGTGGAAGAAGAGTGAAAGCATAATTAAAATGCAGAAAAATAATGCGTAAAAGTACGTGCAGAAATTAAATGCAGAAAATAAATGTAAAAAGAATTAAAATAAAAACTACCTTTATTAATCAACTATTGCATTTACAACTCTCCTTAAAAAGTAGATTACAAGAACCTTAGTTTGCTCTAGATCTCTCTCTTATTGGAGGTAGATGAATAAATGATGATCACTCGGATATTACGGATTCTAATCATTATAATTTTCTGTTTCTTTTCGGCGACCGTAAGTGTAATATGTGGGTTATCCCAATCTCGTTGCTATATGTCAAAGAGTTTTCGGGATACGCATATTTACTTACGTTGATGACTTGAGATGTTATGTGTTGCTGTTTATATGATTTATTGGACCGTCGTGATTGAATAGCCGGGGGTTTTATATGTGATGAGAGTTTTATATTTTCATTCATGTAAAATTCAATGTAATATTCTTTTATTGGGGTACTTCCGGGTTGAGAATGATGTCACCATTGTTGTATATTATTTACTTTTCTTCATTAGGATAGACCCAAGGTGGGGAGCATAAGTAACCGGGTTCTAGAGTCCAGTAAGAGACCATCTTAAGGAGTTGAGACCGGGTCTCCTAATTATAGAATTGGTAGGGTAATTTGCAGCTCTCGTAGGGGTCTATGGGATATGGGTTTGGCTATTCATCACGACTAGGGAATCCGTGTTTTACATTACAGGCTAGATTTAAAACACGGAAATCCCAGTATATCCAATATTTCATATGTTGCTTCTGCTGCTTGTTTCTATGATGTGATCATGTTATATTATATATATGATATATAATAAACATTGCTTATGTTTTGTACCCGTGCTAGTCCAGCCCCCGCTCTGCCGGTAGTTAAGTAACCTAATGGTGCATGACGGTGCCCCGTGGCGAATGCGGATGGCATAATTGTACGTTCTATTTTCGTTTCTTTTTCTGTAATGTTTAGGAAACGCTAAATGATGGGACTTCATTGATGTGATTAATGAAAAGAAAGAAACCAAAAGATATTGCAGAATCAAATTTTTAAAAAGCGTAGATCTAGTTTTTTCTTTGCATAGTTGTATTCCTTGATGAATACCCAGCACCTCATTTGATGGGGAAAGAGCCGAGATCCCTTCATCGGGAGTGACCTCTTTAGCAAAACTAGTAGATGCTACGACACTTGGTTTTGTTTTTGATAGCTTTTCTAATTCTTGATTTGCATAGTGGTATTCCTGAATATCCAGCACCTCATTCGATGATGAAAGAGCCGAGATCCCTTCACCGGGAGTGACCTTTTTAGCGAGACTAGCAAAAGCCTAAAACACACTCCTTTTCAAAATCACTAGATTCTACAGCGATATCAAGATCATTACGCTCATGGTTTTCTTAAAAATCTGCATAGCCCTCCGTCATTTCAAATAAGTACTATTTAGTATTCGTGCTACGTTTGTTGGCCTTCGTCAAGACGTAGTGTGCGGTAGCTGATTAGTGCATATCTGCCAGCTTGTGATGCGATTGGATTAGGGTAGTCGTGCGACTTTGTTGGCCTTCGTCAAGGGTCGTGCGGGTGGGTTTAATTCAATCAAGAAATGAACGGGTTGAACTTGACTAGCGACCTATGGTTTGTTGGCCTTCATCAAGGTCATAGGAAGCTAAGGGTAAAAACATTATTGGGAATTTCAAGTGTTGGAATTTGCAATGAGATTGCATACCTTTTATGAGATAGTTGGATCCCGATACCCACTGCGTGTAGGATTTACTCCTGGGAGAGTTTTGCACTTTACAATTAACTGATCAAGTAGGTGTCTTGAAAGGTGTCAATAGGGTCATACCTCTGGGAAAACGAGGTTTATTTTAATTAGGTCCATGCGAAAGTACGAGGAACCTCCCTCAAAGTACCGACACTGGCCTGGCTGAATGATTGGCGAACTTGTATGGTATAATTAATCCCGGCTAATCTTACCTTTTAGGGATTGAAGGAAGATTTGATAAAAAAACACTGGGAGCTATCCTGATTAGATAAGATAATATCCAATCTAATCTTGCAAAGAGCGCACGCTAACGTGTTTTCTTCTATCTCTCTCCAGGAAGCAACCAATGTCACACCTTAATCAAGATAATAATATTGATGTATTGACCATACCCGCTTATTATACTGAGTAGGGGAATGTTGGTTCCTTGGGAATAGGGGAATATTAGGATTCCCGCGCCACCCGTGCGAAGAAAAAGCATGTTGATGCAACTTCTTCGGGTGTGTTCGTTATCGAGAACCGTTTCTCAGTTTGTTCTACGTCATGGGTATTGAATACCGGATCAGGATCCCACTCATGTAATTTGTTATATGGGCTAAATAAAAGTAGAGAACTGGGGAAGGGTGATAAATTGCTAACAGTACCGAATGGTGCAATTGTTGCAGCCAAGGCAGTTGGCGATTATCACCTTGTATTACCAACTGGTAATACATTGATTCTGAACGACTGTTACTACGTACCAAAGATGATGTGCAACATTATATCGGTTTCTTTGCTAACTAAAAAAGGATATAATCTCACATTAGAGGATAATGTTATGAACATATTCCAGAATCAAGTGTTGATTGGGTTTGGTACGTTATGTAACGGTATATACGTTCTTAATCAAAGTACAGTTTTTAACATACAGAACACAAACAAGAGGAAAAGTTCATAAATGAATGAAGCCTTCTTGTGGCACTGTAGACTAAGTCATATCAATGCGACAAGACTGGATAAGTTGCATAAAGATGGATATTTGAATCCGTTCTAATTTTCATCTTATGAAACCTGCCATTCATGTCTCAAAGGAAAGATGACCAAAACTCCATTTACTGGACACGGAGAAAGAGCTACTGAACTCTTGGGACCGATACATAGTGATGTATGCGGTCCTATGTCTACACATGCCAGAAATGGTTTCTCGTACTTTATTACATTCTCCGATGATCTCTCAAGATACGTACATGTGTTCCTGTTGAAACACAAGTCTGAAGCTTTTGAGAAATTCAAGGAATATAAGTGCGAAGTTGAAAACCAGACGGGCAAAAGTATTAAAGTCCTTCGATCTGATCGGGAAGGAGAATACTTGAGCATGGAATTTTGGGATTATTTAAAAGAGAATGGGATTCTATCTCAGCTTACTCCTCCGTATACACCACAGCACAATGGTGTTTCGGAGAGGAGGAATCGCACCCTATTAGATATGGTGCGCTCTATGATGAGTAATGCTGAGTTACCCATTTCCTTTTGGGGATTTGCGCTTCAGACAGCCGCACACCTATTGAATATGGTCCCCACCAAATCTGTACCTACCACTCCATATGAGATATGGAAAGGGAAGAGACCATATCTAAATATTGTTAAGATATGGGGTTGTACGGCCTATGTGAAAACACAAAATCCGGACAAGCTCGAGGCAAGGTCAGTATTGTGCAAATTTGTAGGATATCCCAAGAATTCGCGATGGTATATCTTCTACCACTTAGAGGAACAAAAAGTGTTTGTTTCTCGACATGCCACCATTTTAGAAAAAGAATTTCTTGTAAAAGAAATTAGTGGCAGTGAAATAGAACTGGAAGAAGTTCCAGCAGTGCAAACCACAACTAACGATTTGGTGGAACCAGAGGATCCAATAGTGCCCAACGAACCCCAGCCACTCCGCAGATCTAGTAGGGTTCTTCATCCACCTGAGAGATACTACGGTTTTCTTATAGACGGTGGGAGCGAGGATTGCATCATGGAAGATTATGACCTGACTAGTTTCGAGCAAGCCATCAAAAGTGGAGACTCTGTGAAATGGCTGGATGCTATGAGATCCAAGATGGTATCCATATACACCAACCATATATGGACTTTGGAAGTTTCTCCTGAAGGGGTAAAACCCATTGGGAGCAAGTGGATCTTCAAAAAGAAGATAGGTGTAGATGGAAAAGTTGAGACTTTCAAAGCTAGACTTGTAGAAAAAGGTTTTCGTCAACGACCTGGCGTCGACTATGATGAAACCTTTTCTCCTGTCGCTATGCTTAAGTCCATCAAGATCCTACTTTCCATTGCTGCATACCATGACTACGAAATCTGGAAGATGGACGTCAAGACCGCTTTTCTAAATGGTGATTTAGAAGAGAGCGTGTACATGACACAGCCAGAGGGCTTCATAGACAGTGGGAGCAGCGGAAAGGTGTGCAAGCTGCTTAAATCCATCTACGGATTAAAGCAGGCATCGCGGAGTTGGAACATCTATTTTGATGAATCTATCAAAGAGTTTGACTTCATCAAAAATGTAGATGAACCTTGTATATATAAGAAGACATTAGATAGTAAGGTGATCTTCCTCGTATTGTACGTGGATGACATACTCTTGATAGGGAATGATATTCCTATGCTACACTCGGTCAAGATCTTCTTATCACTCAAGTTCTCCATGAAAGATCTTGGTGATGCCTCGTACATCCTAGGGATAAAGATCTATAGAGATAGTTCTAAACGGATTTTGGGATTTTTCCAATCTAGGTACATTGACACCATACTAAAGAGGTTTAGTATGGAAGATTCCAAGAGAGGTAAGTTACCCACTTGCTCAGGAATCACTCTCTCTAAAGAGATGTCTCCCAAGACTGATTTGGAAAGAGCTCGCATGCAAGGGATACCCTATGCTTCGGCAGTAAGCTCTATCATGTATGTAATGTTATGTACCAGACCGGATGTAGCTTACTCACTAGGCGTAGTGAGCAGGTACCAATTAGATCCTGGGGAGAACTATTGGACAGCTGTGAAGAATATTCTTAAGTACTTGAGAAGGACTAAAGAAATGTTCTTGGTGTATGGTAATGGTGAACTCTAGGTGGAGTCCTTTACCGATTCGAGTTTCCATAGTGATAAGGAGGACAGTAAGTCGGTCTCGGGTTTTGTCTTTATCCTCAACGGAGGGGCGATGTGTTGGAAGGGTTCCAAACAAGACACCGTAGCAGACTCGACGATGGAGGCTGAATACATCGCTGCCAACGATGCTGCCAAAGAGGCTATCTGGATGAAGAAGTTCATTGCTGAGCTTGGTGTGGTTCCATCCATTGAGCATTCAATACCTGTGTATTATGATAACAATAGTGCGGTGGATTTTGCCAAGGAACCCAGGTCCCATCAGAGATCGAGACATATTCTGAGGCGATATCACCTGATCAGGGAGATAGTAGATCGCCGAGAGATCGAGGTCAGGAGAGTTGACACGAAGGACAACGTAGCGGATCCACTCACGAAGGCCTTCCTCCAGATACAGTTTGAGAGACTTTTTAGGATGTTGGGTATGGGATACTACGACACATGGCCTTGGTGCAAGTGGGAGATTGTTAGGAATATGTATGCTCTAGAGGCCATTATTGTACATGTGATGTATATTATAGTGGATGCTTGGACATATATATAGAGGACTTTCTTGCTCGACATGATAGTGTGCTATCTGGTTATTCTTTATCTTAACATGTTGAATGGTATTCTATACTGTCTTACTCTCGCATTTTGATAAAGCCTTTAGGATATGTACTTGACTACAAGGACTATGATGAGATCATACTAGTGGGGCCAGGGTGGTCCAAAAGTACATCATTTAATCAGTTCCTAGTCAAGGGAATATCGAGACTAGGGCATCGATATTCCAGAGTAGACTAGTGTGTACGTTTCTTATCCCTTAGAGGGCAATGGTTGATCCCACAACCATTGGTGTGTGACATCAAAGATTGTACACAGGTGCTCATTGGAAAATGGGTACACCGAACAGGCTCGCCGAGGACTCCTAGTTGGTAGTATACCTATCGTCAGATAGCAGTTCTCTGGTGACCCTGGTACAGGTTAGTCTATAGACCCGAGATCGTCATAAAGTCTTGTGTGGGTCCCACTATACTTTAATTTCCTCCCTACCACGGCTCAAAGGAGTCGTGCAAACAGGTGGATTTTGGGTACAGTCCCGAGTCACATGGAGGCAATGACCGAAAGGATGGGTTTCGTCTCTCCCGGTATTGGAGGTTGATGTTGCGCTATGCTCGATTGGCTATAACTAGAAGTTCCTGGCCAGGGGTGCTGATGAGATTTACTGATAAGAGTTATCAGTAGTTTCTCAAACCGTTATAGGCCAGGCATCAGCATGACTTATCACATTACTGGGGGCTGACGTTTACAACCTCTAGACATGATATGTGACATATCAGATGAAGAGACCGGACTGTATGATAGTGTTACCGATAGGTTTCATGGAGAGTATGGACGAGCTTACTTGTTGATCTTCATATCACTCAATACCCGGGTAGCCGTTACGTTCAGCTTGTACCGCTGACGGCTTGTAGGTGACTGATGTGATCATCACCAACTGTTGGCGTATTGATGAGTCTTTAGAGTCCCACATAGAAGTTTACTGGTTCAAGCGAAATGAAGTAGGACACATATGTGATATGTGTATGGGCCTGATTAAATACGATTATGTGATACCGTATTGTAATCTGGAAGTTATCTGTTATCAGTCAGGTAATATGTGATATAACCGGATTATCGAATCAATGTTGGTTTGATAATGTGATATTCAGATTAATGATATTAGCCGGTTATATGTGATATAACCGGATTATTAGATCAAATGTTGGTTTAATAATGTGATATAATTATATCTTAACTAATATAATTAGCGTGCTAATTGCTTTATATATATATATATATATATTATATGAAGCATGCCATGTTTTTCTATTTTTAGAAAAATATAAAAATGAGGTGTAAATTGTGGAGATATTTTGGGTATGGTTAAGGCATGGGTTTTTATGATATAATATTAGTCTTGACTCACTATTCAAGCATGGTTGCAATTTAGAATTGCAATTTAATCCATGCTTGAATACACGAAGATGGATATTATTCATTTTATTCATTCATTCTACACTTGCTTCATAGTTCATGCCTTAGCCATTTTTTTCTTGAGCTCCTTCTTCTCTTGCTTTCTACAATTTTCTTCACCTCACCTCCAAGCTCAAAACCCTCACATGAGATGTGAATCATTGAGCTTGTGAGACCTTAGTGAGCTTTACTTATTCCCTACTTCATCATCCCACACCAAACTAGCAATTTGGTGTGGTGTGTTTCCTACTCTAAAAGTGTTTAGTGTAGTGAAAAGCTTGTGCTTGTAGACTTCGGGTGGATCGTCTTTGGCGCGAAGATCACGAAGGAGGTTCGTTCAACTTGGAGAGGAGCCTTGAAGGGAAGCATGGACTTCATCCCAGAGCTTTTAAGAGAAGGACACGAACTACAAAGGTTGTATACTCTTTTTTCTCTTAAGCTTAATCACATCGCAAAGCCATAACCTAATATTCTAGTAGTGATCTTGGTAGTCTAGCTTAGCACCAAATAAAATTAAAATTTGGCATGCTTGATGCCTCTTGAACCCCTTGACGGTGCTAAGGTCGACTTTCACTACTAACTCTTGTCCTTTCATTGATCTCTATTCATGTCTTGTCTTTAACAAAACAAGTGTTAAACCAATCTCAAATCATAGTCGTGACTATCAATAAATTGGTAGCGCGCCCGATAAGTAGGTTAACATTTATTTTGCTAAAATTTATAAACTTTAAACTGTATAAAAGAAGTTAAAAGATTTTCTCATCCATTGTTCTATCCTATCCTACTAACCCTAGCCAGTAAGGAATTACACTCTCATGGTTAATTTAGAAGAAAGGTTGAAGAAGAATGAAAGCATAATTAAAATGTAGAAAATTAATGCATAAAAGTAAGTACAGAAAATAAATGCAAAAAAAATTAAAATAAAAACTACCTTAGTTAATCAACTATTGCATTTACAATTCTCCTTAAAAAGTAGATTACAAGAACCTTAGTTTGCTCTAGATCTCTTTATTGTTGGAGGTAGATAAATAGATGATGATCACTCGGATACATAGACCTCTTCGATGATGATTTTGAATGTACAGCTCTCGGTCTTTTATATAGTATTTGAAACCAGAAACCCTAGATCTCATATGTGATGATATACAGTTAGGATCATTTTCATAAATTTTTACATCGAACGGCTCTGATTGTGCCGCGGTTCCACCGCATATCACCTCCTTTGGCCGCGGTTCAGCCACAACTTAGTGGAACAAGATTTGTATATTTTTTTTGGTATTTTATGTTGATATTTTGATATCCTCTTGATGTCTAGATTCTGAAAATGATGCTCTGAGTCTCTACCGTTGCTAGATCTCTCGATTTGCTTCTAAAATTTGGCAGATTTGGTTCCGATATCCCGATTTGACTTGGATCTCTTATTTCGATTTCAGACCTGAGCTAATATCTGCACAATATCTCAAATCAATGTGTTCAGTAGCATTTGGTATTCTTGAGATATTATCCTAACCATTTATATAATATAATATCTTATGAATATTGATTAGAAATATTTGATATGATATGCATATTTCTATTACTAATGTTTTATTCAAATATTATATGCATATATTTTCCTTAATTATGTTAATTAAGATGTAGAAATATATGATAATAAACTTTTTACAAATAAACTCACACATGTTCTATATTTACAATAAATACCTTTTAGTACTTAACAATAGTAGGAAAAATGTTTTTGTAATTAACCGCAATAATGACGGTGTCGCTAGTAGCTAGCCACGATGAGTACGGGTCGTCCTCAAGGAAACGTGAACTGTTTACTTGCTTTAAACGAGTTGATGAAAGATGGGTGATTGTTTGTCGTTATATTTTAAAACGGATATAAAATTTATAATAAAAAGGCTTGTAGGGTTCATAGGACTCGGTAGTAATGGACGAATAATTAAAAATGACTCCTTTTATCTTATAATAGTTTAAAATAGAGTGATAGTGATGAATGTAGATTATGCTTCTTGGAGGAAACTAGGATTTTCCCACTACTAACCCTTGTCCTTTCATTGATCTCTATTCATGTCTAGCCCTTAAAAAAACAAGTGTTAAACCAATCTCAAATCATGGTCGTGACTATCAATAAATTGGTAGCACGCCCGATAAGGAGGTTAACATTTATTTTGCTAAAGTTTATAAACTTTAAAATGTATAAAAGAAGTTAAAAGATTTTCTCATCCATTGCTCTACCCTATCCTACAAACCCTAGCAAGTAAGGAATTACTCGCTCATGGTTAATTTAGAAGAAAGGTTGAAAAGGAATGAAAGCATAACTAAGATGCAGAAAAGTAATGCGTAAAAGTATGTGCAGAAATTAAATACAAAAAATAAATGCAAAAAGAATTAAAATAAAAACTATTTTTATTAATCAACTATTGCATTTACAATTCTCGTTAGAATGTATATTACAAGAACCCTAGTTTGCTCTAGATCTCTCTCTCTTATTGGAGGTAGATGAATAGATGATGATCACTTGGATACGTGGATCACTTGGATCTCTTGATCTCTTCAATGATGATTTTGAATGTACAGCTCTCGGTCCTTTATATAGTATTTAAAACCAAAAACCCTAGATTCCATATGTGATGATATACAGTTAGGATCATATCCACAAATTTCTACATTGAACGACTCTGATTGCGCTGCAGTTCCACCGCATATCACCTCCTTTGGCCGCGGTTCAGCCGCAACTTAGTGGAACTAGGTTTGTATATTTTTTCTGGTATTTTGTGTTGATATGTGGAGATCCTATTGATGTATAGATTCTGAAAATAATACTCTGAGTCTCTGCCGTTGCTAGATCTCTCGATTTGCTTCTAAAATTTGGCAGATTCGGTTCCGATATCCCGATTTGACTTGGATCTCTTACTTGGATTTCAGACCTGAACTAATATCTGCACAATATCTCAAATCAAAGTGTTTAGTAGCATTTTATATTTTTGAGATATTATCCTAACCATTTATATAATGTAATATCTTACGAATATTGATTAGAAATATTTGATATGATATGCATATTTTTATTACTAATATTTTATTAAAATTTTATATGCATATATTTTCCCTAATTATGTTAATTAAGATGTAGAAACATATTATAATAAACTTTTTACAAATAAACCCACATATGTTTTATATTTACAATAAACATATTTTAGTACTTAACAATAGTAGGGAAGATGTTCATTCAAATGTGCAATATTTTAGACTAATCAGGGAGCTAGCTCTTCTCAAATTGGCGGAATCACAACCACGCAATGTGAAATATACGATGCCCAAGAAGAAAATCAAACACAGAAAGAAAATAAAGAAAGCCAAAATATTATCAAACTCAATATAAAGAATAATACAAGTCTCAACACTGAATCTGAAACAATATACAAACTGGTCTCTAGGTCTTCCAAATATAAATAGTCTGGTTGATAAAGCTTTTAATTAGATACAAAGAAATATAAAAGTATACAAGGGTGGTTACGCTCTGAACTGTAACCCACCTACCCAAGCAATCTCCCGAAAGAAGTTGTGTGCCTGCAAGCCGCTACTAATCCGAGCGGTCAATCCTGCAAGAAAACTGTGGTAAAATGGGGGTGGGTTGCCAACTCATGAGTAGAAGACATTATCAGGTATAAATCGAATGTATGACGATCTCCTAGGTCATACAGTAATGTAATAATATAATGTTGTGTGGTAACGAGGGTGATCGTGTATACATAAGTATAATAATAATAATATCGTACCTGTGTCAACATATGGTACTAAGTCATCTGTGTCATATTTATATATATACGTGTATCGATTGTTGACTTAACGTTGTTTTCGGTTCGATCAACTATCCTTACATCCAACGTGTGTCCATCAACGATACATCAAATCATCATAAAACATGAGTGCCCAGCATCGACACTCAAAATCATCACAAAACCCATGTCCAGCATTGACACAAAAATCCTCATATCTCAGGCACCGTTTCATCAGATTGGTCCTTATATCCATTTGTCTTATACCACTCCGGTCGGTATCCTTCGGATATCCGCCTAGTCCAGTACTATCACCGGTAGGTAGTGTTCCCCTGTCAAGCTCAACGCCTTTCTATACGATCTTCTTGCCCTGGGGTACCATACCAGGTCCACCATGTACCCGCAGACGGTGACTCCTCACTCCTCGAATCGGATAATCATCATAGCTCAGCACCGAGAAATCTCCTAGTGGACATCGAAATATCATTTCAAGATAAAATGCGTTTTTAAAATAATCATAAGTTTTTAAATAATATCTGTGGTTTCTCAAATCCAGAAAATCTTATGAAAACAGAATCTCATAATGCATGATAGTAATGAAATAATATGTACAGGCACAGAATAATACTATAATGCACAGCAACTGTGTTCATATGAGCGTGTCGTGTAGCAAGGAAAAGAAAGTGCAATATCTACAATAATATGTGGTACTGTATACTAATCAGTAACTAAAATGCTAACAAGTTATAAGATGATACGGTAACGTAGGGATTTCTAATGTTTACGTGGCATGGCAATTACCGATGATGTGTATGTGAGCCGGCAATTTGGTTTACGTGCAATATGTGCATCATCGGTAATAGTGCTTGTGTTCTAGTAAACGAAATCACGTACAGAAAGGGGTATGAAATGTAGTATATGTATATCGTAAATGAAAATAATGCGAGTGTATGCAGAAATAAGAAACCGTAACGCGAACAGTATAAAAGACGCAACTACATAGGAGCCATATAGTTATAGTTTAGAATAACACGAATCGTTGTTTTTGGAAAAATAGGGGTTATGATGTTTTTGAAAAAGATACCATTTAAAAAGTCGCAGCATCCCTAGAATTTATCATTTGAAAGTGCGTAACGATTTATTAGTTTTGAAAATAGGTATGGCTCTAAATATATCGTAATATCTACTTAAGGATTTTAATCAATATTTCTTGAGTCGATATATATAAGTCGGCGATCCATCCTCATCATATCACGTACGGTATAATCCATCATACTATATCATCAATGAAATAGTACAGATCTAAAGTCACATACATCATCTCATCTCATCTCATCAAACTATCTCATGTCATATCATGTCATGCCATGTCATATCATATCATATATATAGCATCGTATCATCGTATCAAATTATATCGACTCAAATCATCAAATCGGATCATATCCTCATCTTATCATGTCATATTGTAAAATATATGTATTTATATACTTCAATAGTAAATATAGTTCATAGGTTAAAGAATTGCACTAGGGGTATGTCATTCTACTAGTATACTACTATCGCATATAATATTGTAGAAACCCTATTAGCTAGGTATTCGTATCCTAATTATATATATACATATATATCCTAATACTACGGTTGCGGCGGTGCTATACACCATCCACCCGACTTCCCCCGTAGATATACATCTACTCACCTACAACGCCTCGCTCTAGTCGATCCCGATGGATGCCTTGCCTTCTTTCGTCATCCCGGAAGTCCTCGCGCTTGTACCTACAAATCAAAGAATATCGTACGCATCAAAATGAATTCGAAAACCGATATGACAAGTAAAGCGCACATACGTTAGAACCTATGGTCAACGCATGCTAAAACAACAAAATACTTCCTGGCGTTGACATACGAACGTTAAACGACCAAGTCACATCATGAAAATCTAAAAACCAAGTTTCAAATATCGGAAAATATTGACAGAAATCAAGTAAAACGACTCTAAATTTTTCTTAAGGTGAAATTAAACTTTTTTGCATATAGCGTAGGTCAAGTTATCTAAAAAGTGAGCTACAGACCAAATTTCAAAGCCTAACTCAAAAATCGACCCGCAAATTGCTGTCAAATTGAATAAAACGGCTGCCAAATTTTGGAATTGATGGCTTGGGCTTCTAGGGTAGTTTCTATAGGTTTGCACATCTCACTATATCCGCTATTAAATTTTCAGAGTTCCCAAGTCATCCTCGATTTCATTTGATCACCACAAGTTCAACAAAACAGATATCGGAAAATTCTAAACTCATTTCTAACTGAGGTTACTATACTCACAGGCCCTAATCTATCACTTAAAGATGTTTTAGTCACTAACTAAGTCTCTACTGTACCACTTCTACTCATTTGATCCACTAAACCCCACCTTAGAATTTTCCAAGTTCATAAAACATAAAATTTTTAACTCTAAACTAATATAGGAAGTTAGGAAACCTAAAAACTTCTTTAAAAGTGAAATTATTATCTCATGGAGCAACTCAAGAAAATTCCTAGATGAACAAGGAAGCTCAAAACTCAAACTTGATCCCACCATGATGTGTACGATGAGGTTGTGAACATTTTTTTTAAAGGTTTAAGGGGGGTTTTGAGATTGTTTTGGTGATGGTGTATGGTGGTAGAGGAGGGTTTGTGAGGGGAGATGAAGAAAATATGAAGATGAGAAAGAGAGAAGAAAGAGAGAAAGAGAATAAGAGAATGGCTAATGTTAACCATGCAATCATCTCCCCATAAAAGTACCATACCCTCTTGTCCCCCCCTCCATTTATTATTTTTATTTTCTTTTATTTTCTTTTCTTATCATTTTAAAAAAAATTAAAAAACCAAAGGAAATGAAACCATAATACAAATCATGAATAAAATGTTACATGTCATGCACACAAGGCTTGTTTAACAAAATGGACTTGGTTTAATACATAATTAACAAAATCCTAATCAAGTTTAACATAAATTTATACGTAAATAATTGTATATAAATTTATAAAAGCCCAAATAAATTAAATGCTTTCATAATTAAATTCCAATTATATTACAAAAATATAGGTACATAATCATACAATTCTTCTAAAACTCAAATCTATATTCGTATAATATTCATAAAATTTATTATTTTATTATTTAAATTCCAAAAATATTATTTATATTTTCTGAAATGTTGCATCTTCCTTGCCGAAGAAGATCACCTTGAAGGAAATCTAGCTAAGGCTCTAGCTTCATAAGTGAAGCAACTAGTGATCATAACTTGTTAGGAAATGATCACTAGAGATGCAGTGGTGGGTAATATCTGTAGGGTTCCTAGGCACTCTCAAGAGGTCTCACAAGACATCAACCATGCCAATTTAAAATTTTGCGGGTGCCGAGAAACCCTAATACGGATCGTTAACTAGAAGTTTAGGCGAAAGATGCAACTAGTAAGCTACTTTACTAAGAGAACGGAAATACAACCTTTGTAGATCCGGTCCTCCACCTCCATAGCTCCGCAATGAAGTCTCTTCGCTGTCCAAATGGAATCCCGGGCTCTAGCGTCGGCTTCATCGGAGAAATGGGCGGGCAAGGTCGTCGGCTTCGTGCCGAAGATGATCTACGTCGAAGCATCACTAGATCAAGCTCCCACTTCACCAAGTCATGAAACTTGTGAAGAGAACACCCTTTACTACTTGGCAAGAGGTATAGGATGAAGAAATAGGAAGTGGGTTCACTTTAGAATTCGATTTCTCACTCATTTTCATCAATCAACATTGATGGAATCAAGGTTCTTCATCTTGAAGAAGAAGAAGAAGAAGATCATAATATTATGATAGAATAAAAAGATTAACTTAAAAAGATAATTCCATTCATTCTTATCATAATAGTTACCATGGTTAAGTGTAGAGAATGAACCACGGTTAAGTGAAGTGGTTAGGGTTAAGCATGAGACAAAATGGTCACTAAGTCAAAGCTTCATGAAGCTTCATAATACAAACAAAGTTAGCAACCATTTTTCTCTTTATGCTTTTCATTTTCCATAAAGAATAGATAAATAAATAAATGAATAAAACAAAACCCTAACCATTATCATGTAACCATGGTTTAATCTTTACACAAAAACCGTAGCAAACATGTATCATCAAACATGATACAATCAAGTGCACAAAAGTATATCACATATACAATGTGCACATCCGAGTGAGAATATCCATTTAAAGTGAACCAATACTAGTTAATGCGAAGTAATATATCAAATATATAATTATACATTAAATCATTAAATCAACACTTGATTTAACGATCCGGTCATATCGCATATAACCGACTAGTATCCTATGTATCGGCTTATCGAATCAATACTTGATTCGATAACTAGGTTATATCGCATACAACCAATCGATACATTCATCGCGAGAATAGAATACGGTATCACATACACGCATTATTCTCGGTCCCGCACATATCTCATATGCGCTCCTATTTCGTTTCGCTTGAGCCAGGAAACCTCTGTGTAGGACTCTAAACACTCGTCAATACGCCGGCAGCAGGTGATGATCATATCAAACACCCACAAGCCGCAAGCGGTCTGCTAAACGTAACGGCCACCCGGGTATTGAGCGATCAGAAGATCGACGAGCAAGCCCGCTCACACTCCAGTGAATCCAACCAGTAACACTACCGTACAGTCCGGTCTGATCGTCTGATATGTCGCATATCTCGCCTAGGGGTGGTAAACGTCAGACCCCAATAGCTCGATAAGTCGTGTCGATATGAGGTCTATAACAGTTCGAGAAACTACTGGTAACACTTACCAGTAAATCTCAGCAACCCTGGCCAGGGATTTCCGGTTACAGCCAATCGAACACAGCGCAACATCAACTCCCTATACCGGGAGAGACGAATCCCCTCCTATCGCTCATTGCCTCCATATGACTCGGGACTGTACCCAAAAACCACCGTTTTGCACGCCCTCTTGGACATGGTAAGGTGGAAATCAAAGCACAGTGGGAACCACACAAGACTCTATGACGATCTCGGGTCAACAGACTACTCTGTACCAGTGTCACCAGAGAACTGCCATCTGACGTAAGGTATAATACCATCTGGGAGTTCTCGGCGAGTCCGTCCAGTGTACCCAGTCTTCACTGAGCACCCGTATATCATCTCTGATGTCAAACATCGATGGATATAGGATCATCCATCGCCCATCTGTATGGTTCGAGAAGGTATACGCTAGTCTACTCTAGTATATCGATGCCCCGTCTCGATATACCCACGACTAGGGACTTTGAAGGATGTACTTATGGACTACCCTGTCCCCACTAGTATGATCCGCATCATAGTCCAGGTAGTCAAGTACACATCCTAAGGGCTTTACCAACATGTAACAGAGAGACAATCAGTGTACACGTTAAGGTAAAGATCAACCAGATAGCATACTATCATGTCGAGCAAGAAAGTCCTCCCTATATATGTCCAAGCATCCACTACAATATACATCCTATGTATAGTAATGGCCTCTAGGGCATACATATAACTAACAATCTCCCACTTGCACTAGGGCCATCTGATAGCAGTGGTTGCAGTATCTCATACTCAACCATCCCATAAAAGTCTCTCTCTGGGAAAAGGCCTTTGTGAGTGGATCCGCCGTGTTGTCCTCTGAGTCTACTCTCCTATCCTCGATCTCCTTGGAGATCGACCATCTCCATGATCAGGTGATGCTGCCTCAGAATATGTCTGGATCACTGATGGGACCGGCGTTCCTTGACATAAGCCACAACTCCATTGTCACACAATGGGAGGAACTAAGTTCATCTCATGAACAAATATACACCCAAACAGCCTCTTTGGTAGCATCTTAAGTAGCGATGTATCCTGCCTTTATCGTCTAGTATCTCTCGGTATCTAGCTTGGAACTCTTCCAACATACCGTCCCTTTACTGAGGGTAAAGACAATGCCTGTGACTGACTTTCAGTCGTCTTTATTGTTGGAGGTAGTGTCCTCTGAGTCAATTATTGGATCACAGGTACGTGATTGCAATGATTGAGGGAGGACCTATCCCGGTTGGACAGTCTTACTCGAAATGATAGTATGTTATCTGGTTTACCTTTATCATCGTGTACTGCTTTAAGTGACCTGACACGTCGCTATTACACGTTGATAGAGCCCCTAGGATTCTTGCTTGACCACCAGCAGTATGAGGGCGATCATATAAGTGGGAGCTGGGGGTCTATAAGCTTATCCTTAAAAGGTCCCTAGTCGTGGGAGTTTCGAGACTGGGCATCGATTCTCCATAGTAGACTAGTGTATACAGTCGAGACCCCGACGAGGGGCGGTGGCCGGTCTCACAAGCCACTGGTGTCAGTTGGATCACCTAAGATGTATACAGGTGCTCATTGGGTTATGAGTACACCGGACAGGACTCGCCGGGAACATGCTAGTTGGTCATATACCAGACGTCAGATGGCAGTTCCCTGGTGACATGTGTGCAGGTTAGTTCATCGACCTGGGGATCGTCATTTTTCTCGTGTGAGTTCCAACTGTACTTTGATTACTACCCTACCACGGCTCAAAGGAGTCGTGCAAACAGGTTTTAGTTGGGTACAGTCCCGAGCCACATGGAGGCAGTGAGCGTATCCTCAGGGGTTCGTCTCTCCCGGTATTGGGGGTGAGGTCGTGCTGTGTCTAGGAGAGCCATTACACAAAGTCCTTGGCCAAGGCAAGGAGATTTACTGGTAGGTATTCCAGTAGTATCTCAGGGTGTTCTGGGCTACACTCCGACACGACTTGTACCGCTTTTGGGGGTCTGACTTTTACCAACCCCCTAGGCCCGCCATGCGATACTCATAGACGAACGGACCGGACTGTACGGATATTGTCACTGACAGGCTCAGTAGGGTGTCAGGTTGAGTTCGCTCACAGATGTCCCTTTTAGTCAATACCTGGTAGCCCGTTACGTATTGGCTTATACCTCTGACGTGCTAGTGGTTAAATCCACAACCAAGGTGTTGACGAGTCTTTAGAGTCCCCCACACTCAGTTACTCAGCTTTCGGGCGAAAGGTTGTAGAGGCCGTATGGAGATATGGTAAGGTCCGATCAGATACGTGCGGTATTGCACGGATCAGGATCGGACAGTTTGTACTATAGGCCGTATGGTTATATGGCAGGGTTCGATCAGATACGTGCGGTATTGCACGGATCAGGATCGAACAGATATTACTGGCCGGCTTTGGTATAAGCCGGATCCTAGTATAGTACAGTGTAGAGTTTGTCTCATTGCATTTGTATTTCGGTCGGAATACAAATGCGGGTGTGTATGCACAGTATCGGGGTTTTCCTGTGATTTATTACGGGACCAGTTTTCTGGAGTTGCCAGTTTGCTTTCCGTTTCGGCCAATTTCTATTGTTCCGTTCATTGGCCGAAGATTGGTGGAGGAGGGCTTATTTGCATTGTTGCAAATAAGCTTTTGTGGAAGGGGGTCTTTGCATGTTTCCTTGTATCATGATGGTGCACCATTCTTTTGACCTTGACTTGTATCTTCATGATGGCATGACTTTTAAGCCATCATGTTTGATGATGGTTGGTGTTTGAGTGTGGATGTATTTTGTTATCATGTTCTTTCATGATTCCCTTTTGCATTATTGTTATGGTTGCACCACTCATTCCTTGGCTCACTCTCTCTCATTCTTTCCATTCACCTCTCATGGCCGGCCAAGCTTGGAGGAGGGGTTGCCCATTTTTGTAGTGGGGATTTTTGCTCTCTTGATGTTAGAAAAATTCCCAAACTCCTCCACATATTACTTGTATCATCCCTCCACCAAAATGGCATCTCCATGAACCCCAAATGAGACTTCTTCACTACATATTCTACAGCGAACCTTGTGCACGTCGAGTAGCCGGCTTCGTGCCCGAGTTGCCTCGGCATTGAGGTGGGAGCCCGTAAAAGAAGTAGGTGATGTGGTGCACTTCCGGCGACGAGGAGGAGACGGGACATTCCGCAAGAGATCGGGACGATGATGAGAAGACCGGAGGATATGGATCGTCGGTATATCTCTAACCCATCTTCTAGTTAGCTTAGACTTGTTAATGGTTACGATCCGGGTGTTTAGTGCGCGGTGGTGCCGGTTTGCTAAGTCCGCAAAAATTAAAGTTATTCACCGCTTCCGCATTTTGGCCGTCGGTTTGACGGCCGGGGCGCCGCCGTGCACTTACAGTGGTATCAGAGCCAGGCCATTAACTTCGTCTAGCTTCGTTTGATGTGTTTTTCAGTTCCGATCGACCAAAATTCCGAAAACCCAATTTGTGTTCACATCAGTTTTCTGTTAAGATTTTTTGGTGTCCAAAAATTTTTCAGGTGACAGAAAAGTGATCTACCAAAAGATATAAGAATTCTGCAAAAATACGATATAGTGATTCATCTACAGGAGCGCGGAAGCGCCGCGAAAACCCACTTCCCGCCGCCCTTCCGCCGCACTGTAGCTTCATCATGTTATCATATTTTTCCAGTTTCTTTCTGGGTTAATTTCTGGGGTTTTGGAATATTAAAATTGGGCCAATTATTTCTGTGAGTGCTGCAGTATTGGTTTGGGGCCCACTTGTTAATTTTTGGTCAATCGGAAAATTTTAAACACATTTTTCACAGTATTTACATTATATCTGCGACCGTGAATGTCACTTGATCGGTAAATCCGGTCTAACTGCTATAGCCCGGTTAGACGGATTTGCGAACGTGACTTTCACGTTGATGTTCTATGTTTATGCTGTGATGTTGCGGATCGGTCGTGGGGGATAGCCTGGATGCAATGCTAGTACAATTGTGGTTGTATTATGTACATTTGATATTGCGGGGCGAGCGTCCGACATGTGGACTGCCGTCACTGCCTGTTTGTATTATTATTTTGGGGCACGACCTGGTTGCGGTCGATGTACCCGTTGTATGTATATTTTACTTTCTATACTAGGATTGCCCCGCGGAGGGGTGCACGGATGGCCGGGTTCTAGAGGGCAACAAGCCCGCATCTCATGGCATTGAGACGGAGGGGGCTTCACTCTAGGATTGGCGGGCCATTCGCCGCACTCGTAGGGGGTACAGGTTGACCCAGGAGGGGTGCCTAAGTTACCGGATTCCATGAAGTGCTGGGTGGTCCATTCACGTTGCTGAAGGGGGCTGCCTCACTTCAGGTTTTGGCGGGTAACTTGCCGCGCCCGTAGGGGTCTAGGATTACATTGCACAGGCTATCCACACGACCAGGGGAACGTCGGGTTTCAGTAGTGGCTCTATGAAACCCGGGGATCCCAGATATCTGTATTGTTCTGTGATGCTGTACATTTTCTGTGATGTTGCATTTCTTTCACGCCTTGAGCGAAATATAATATATTGGTATATATATTAGTAGATGTTGTATATGTTTTACATCCGCGCTAGTCCAGTCCCCGCTCTGTCATTAGTTAGCTAACCTAACGGGTAATGACGGGACCCAGTGGCGAATGCGGATGGCATATACGTACATCAGTATATTTTCGTTCTTTTTGGTGTGATCAATTGATGGGACTGCATTGATTCGGATCAATGCAAGTTAAAAACAAACCTAATCTGATGTTGTTGGAACACTTTTTCAAAAAGCTGTTATTGCAAGGACGTTCACTTTTGTTTTGCATCGTGGTATTCAGTTGGAATATCCTGCTCCTCAGTCGACGAGGCAAGGGCCGAGATCCCTTCACCGGGAGTGACCCCTTGGACAAAAAGTTTGCGTCAGGGCATTAACTTCACTATAGCCGATTACTTTTGCTTTGCATCGCGGTATTCAGTTGGAATATCCTGCACCTCATTCTACGGGGAAAGAGCCGAGATCCCTTCACCGGGAGTGACCTCTTTAGCAACGGCTTTCGTCACTATATTTTCAAAAAGCTATCAGTTCCCTCGACGATATCAAGTTCTTTACGTTAAAGGTTTTCGCCAGAAACCATTCGTAGCCCTCCGTCGTTTCATATGGGTAGTCAATAGTATTCAAGCTGTGTTTGTTGGCCAAAGTCAAGGCACAGTGTTTGGTAGCTGTTGGTTATTCATATGCAGCATAGATAGATGCGTTGGTTTGGGACAGTCGTACTACCTTGTTGGCCAAAGTCAAGGGTATGTACGGGTGGATTCAAATCAACCTGGAGAATGACGGGTAGAACTTGACATGTGACTTATGATTTGTTGGCCAAAGTCAAGGTCATAAGAGCATGGGGCAGAAATCACATCGGGAGTTTCAAAAGAACTGAAACTTGCCAGATATGCGCATACCTTCTGGAGTGTGGTACCGTGAGCGGATTCCGTCACGTTATCATGCGATGAGAGTTGGATCCCGATTCCCACTGATGAGTTGGTATACTCCTCGGGTGACCCCGACTAATTCTTCTTTCAGGTTTGGAGGAGAATTTGAGGTACAGTGGGAGGTTTCCAGATTAGATAAATTGGTAACCATTCTGATCTAGGTTAGAGTGCACGCTGAGTGTTTCTTTTCTCTCTCTCTCTTTGGCAGCGACCATTGACCCGACCCTAAGACTTTGACTCAGTGACCAAGTTGACCGAACCTTCTTTAACACTGGCTTTTGGATTGTCAGAGTTGCAAACCTCATTGCCACTCCTACTTTTACCCTTTTCTCCAGGACACCCCGTTTTACTACGAACGTCCACTTCCATTGGACAAAACCATCGTATGGTTAGATACGAACTCGAAGGAATTTATTCGAGGATGGTTTCAGGTTCTGGAGAAAACGGATAGGATTATTCAGTTGTCTTTTCCTTTTACCCTCTTTCAGGTTACGGGTACTCCTTGGTTTAGGGGTAGTACACCTATTACGCAAATTGGATTGTCTTCTTCCAAACCTTAGGCTGGTGCCGACCGGTAGGGTTGAAGAAAACCAATTAGCATAACGATGGTGTGCAGAAGGTATTAAGTTAAGACAAAGTAAGGGATTAGTAAGAGGGCAAAGTAAATTGCAACAGATATTCACGACCAAACCAAATATTTCGTTACCACTCCCACATCACCTTTGTATTTCTCCAGGACACTCCGTATCGCTACGAAGATCCACAGTTTATTTGGATACTCCATCGTATGGTTATATACGAACTCGAATGGAACTTGTTCCAGTTCGGGGATGGATTCTGGTTCAGGAGAAATAGGAATAAGGTTTATTCGGTTGTCTTTTATCTTCACCCTCTCTCATTGCGAGTGTTCCTAGGATTGGGACAGTACACCCATTATGCTTATTGGATAGTCTTCTTCTAAACCATAGGCTGGTGCCGAACGGTAGGGAAGGAAGAAAACCATTTGGCCTAAAAGGGTGTGCAGAAGGTAAATACTAAAGACATATGAAGGGATTTGGAGAGGTGGCAAAGAATTATACGGTTACAATCGTGAATCTAGAAGAGGCATTACTAGGAATACCAAGATACCCCATCGAAACATTTCAATGTTTCAGTTTCACTGTGTAATGTTAAAGGAAAACTGATTCCCGATTAGATACTTACTCCAGGGTATGTATTTACCAGTTACGATTCTCACATCTGTATGGTTTTACAGATGATGAGTGGGAGTAAGTTATTGGGAATTGGGTGATTATCCTCATTATATCGGGATTCGTTGTAATCAGTGATATTTGAGGAAATCACCTGGGCTGTTTGCCGGTCGGCAAATATTTGGTTTTGAATATCCGCAGTTATGCACCAATTTCAAATTGATATATCTGTACGTCTATTTTCATAGAGTGAGATATACCTTTCTGAAATTATGTCTATGACATTTACCTGTATCAGTGGATGGTTAGGTAAGGAGTATTAAACAGCGGTGTAATTCTTCTTAACCATAGGTACAGTTTTCAACCTACGACACACAGTGAATGAGTTATCAGACTCAAGGGACTTATACAAAGGATTGTATGTTGTCCAGGGTCCATCAGGACAGAGGGCTTGGTCCTCGTACTATATTCGATTTACTTATGACTTCTCTAGTTTTTAGACAGGTGTTTCGCGGAAACACAGGGTCCAAATTTTGAGAAGTTATAGGTATTTGAATAGAGTAGAGAACCAGGTATAGCAAGTATCGGGATTCTTCAAAGAGATCGAAGATGTAGATACTTGTGTATGGTATTCAGTTGATAGTAATGATAAAGAGATCTTGCTTCTCTTTCAGGTTACTCATAATTGGAAGTATTCCTAAGTTGAGTAACGCTGATCGGCCTCCTTCCATTTAGTTGACATGCGCTGGGGACAGCTGCATGATTTGAATCTGGTTCAATTAAATCAGTGCCTCTGTTTCTATATTGGATATAGAACAGTTCATATCTTAACGATGTTAAGGTACGGGGAGTAGTCCGGTTTATGATTAAAACCAGACACTGGACAACTCAAGGCACGTTTCTGTAATGGCTGTTTGTGGGTTGACCCAGGCTATGACTCGGGTTGATTTTCTACCATCTGGATGAACAATAGCAATATTGTTCTAGACTCGCCACAGTTTTAATAAAAATGGATTTTTTCAGAAAAACAGTAGTGGGAGTATGGTAGAACTGGAAGTGATTCCAGAACCACAAACGATTACTGAAGATTTGATAAGGAACCTAAAGATTCAATCTGGATTGACATTCCATTGGCCACTCCGCAGATAAGGTGGGTAACTTCAGGCACCCGAGAGGTACTGCGGTAGCCTCAAGGACGGTGACAGGGAAGTTCTTGTTTACCCACAATTACCATTGCTGTTGTTCCAGGCTACGAGACCCGGCGGGAGGATGAGTATAGCGTCGTTCTAAACTAGTTTTAGAAGTGCACGTCTATATGACTCTGCCAAAGGGTTGTCGTAGTCAGTGGGAGCAGCGGAAGCATTGGTGGACAGGTAGCTTATGTCTATTTATAGACTAAAGCAGATGTAGCGGAGATAGATCATCTGTTTCTGACGTGACAGTCATGGGTTTGACTTCATCAGAATAGGGGATGGATCTGTTGAGAAGGTAGTAGGGTGTGATGTCCTGGTATTTGGATGACATGCACAAAGTAGGAAAGGAAACTCCTATACTACGATCGGTTATACTTTGGTCATCACACAGTGGTTTCTCCACAAAGGAAATGGATTTTATATCAGACATACTGGTTACTAGATCTATGGTCTTAGATCTAGATTTGGGTGGTTTCCCAATCAGGGTACTTGACAGCATTCTAAGAGTATTTAGGATGGACGACTCCTGGCACGGTAGTGTACCTGCAGGTAATGGAGTCACCCTCTCCAAAGGTGTCTTACAGACTAAAGGGGAGAGGGACGGGCTTGATTGGCATATCACTTGCTCAGGCAATTGAGTCAATCGTGAGATGTCAACTACCACACCAGATGTTGTTCTTGCACTAGATGCAATAAGTTGACATTAATCCAATCCTGGAGAAACAGTCGGAAGCAGTTTTAGAACATAAGTGGATGTTCTAGGGAGATGATAACGACAGCCTCATTCAGGAGACAGTTATCATTCCAGGCTTCCAAGGTGACATGGACGACAAGGAGGTTGTCAGAGTTATAGTTTTCCTTCTGATGAGGGGCAGTATTTTGGACAGGTGGTCCTAGGTAATACTGAGGGAGGCATGGCGCGCAGGATACTGATTAAGTTCAGTTGACGATACAATCTAAGAAGTTTGGATTTGGAGTTCATTTATGAGCTACGTCCCATCAGACATCCAGACATATTCTAAGACTGATATTGCTCATTTCGGGAGATGGCTTTCTCCGCGAACTTGAGATTTAGAGAGACATAGAAAGAAACATCAAGGCGGATCCACTCACTAAGGCTATTCCTCGAACGCAATAGTTTCGCAAACGAGCCTTGTGAGACTGACTAGTAGAGGAGTTGGGTGTTCGGTATCACACGGGCTGTGAGTATGCGACATCGCAATAATTAGCCTTGAGTGCAAGTGGGAGATTGTTGGAGGTAGTGCCCTCAGAGTCAATTATTGGATCACAGGTACGTGATTGCAATGATTGAGGGAGGACCTATCCCGGTTGGACAGTCTTACTCGAAATGATAGTATGCTATCTGGTTTACCTTTATCATCGTGTACTGCTTTAAGTGACCTGACACGTCGCTATTACACGTTGATAGAGCCCCTAGGATTCTTGCTTGACCACCAGCAGTATGAGGGCGATCATATAAGTGGGAGCTGGGGGTCTATAAGCTTATCCTTAAAAGGTCCCTAGTCGTGGGAGTTTCGAGACTGGGCATCGATTCTCCATAGTAGACTAGTGTATACAGTCGAGACCCCGACGAGGGGCGGTGGCCGGTCTCACAAGCCACTGGTGTCAGTTGGATCACCTAAGATGTATACAGGTGCTCATTGGGTTATGAGTACACCGGACAGGACTCGCCGGGAACATGCTAGTTGGTCATATACCAGACGTCAGATGGCAGTTCCCTGGTGACATGTGTGCAGGTTAGTTCATCGACCTGGGGATCATCATTTGTCTCGTGTGAGTTCCCACTGTACTTTGATTACTACCCAACCACGGCTCAAAGGAGTCGTGCAAACAGGTTTTAGTTGGGTACAGTCCCGAGCCACATGGAGGCAGTGAGCGTATCCTCAGGGGTTCGTCTCTCCCGGTATTGGGGGTGAGGTCGTGCTGTGTCTAGGAGAGCCATTACACAAAGTCCTTGGCCAAGGCAAGGAGATTTACTGGTAGGTATTCCAGTAGTATCTCAGGGTGTTCTGGGCTACACTCCGACACGACTTGTACTGCTTTTGGGGGTCTGACTTTTACCAACCCCCTAGGCCCGCCATGCGATACTCATAGACGAACGGACCGGACTGTACGGATATTGTCACTGACAGGCTCAGTAGGGTGTCAGGTTGAGTTCGCTCACAGATGTCCCTTTTAGTCAATACCTGGTAGCCCGTTACGTATTGGCTTATACCTCTGACGTGCTAGTGGTTAAATCCACAACCAAGGTGTTGACGAGTCTTTAGAGTCCCCCACACTCAGTTACTCAGCTTTCGGGCGAAAGGTTGTAGAGGCCGTATGGAGATATGGCAAGGTCCGATCAGATACGTGCGGTATTGCACGGATCAGGATCGGACAGTTTGTACTATAGGCCGTATGGTTATATGGCAGGGTTCGATCAGATACGTGCGGTATTGCACGGATCAGGATCGAACAGATATTACTGGCCGGCTTTGGTATAAGCCGGATCCTAGTATAGTACAGTGTAGAGTTTGTCTCATTGCATTTGTATTTCGGTCGGAATACAAATGCGGGTGTGTATGCACAGTATCGGGGTTTTCCTGTGATTTATTACGGGACCGGTTTTCTGGAGTTGCCAGTTTGCTTTCCGTTTCGGCCAATTTCTATTGTTCCGTTCATTGGCCGAAGATTGGTGGAGGAGGGCTTATTTGCATTGTTGCAAATAAGCTTTTGTGGAAGGGGGTCTTTGCATGTTTCCTTGTATCATGATGGTGCACCATTCTTTTGACCTTGACTTGTATCTTCATGATGGCATGACTTTTAAGCCATCATGTTTGATGATGGTTGGTGTTTGAGTGTGGATGTATTTTGTTATCATGTTCTTTCATGATTCCCTTTTGCATTATTGTTATGGTTGCACCACTCATTCCTTGGCTCACTCTCTCTCATTCTCTCCATTCACCTCTCATGGCCGGCCAAGCTTGGAGGAGGGGTTGCCCATTTTTGTAGTGGGGATTTTTGCTCTCTTGATGTTAGAAAAATCCCCAAACTCCTCCACATATTACTTGTATCATCCCTCCACCAAAATGGCATCTCCATGAACCCCAAATGAGACTTCTTCACTACATATTCTACAGCGAACCTTGGGCACGTCGAGTAGCCGGCTTCGTGCCCGAGTTGCCTCGGCATTGAGGTGGGAGCCCGTAAAAGAAGTAGGCGATGTGGTGCACTTCCGGCGACGAGGAGGAGACGGGACATTCCGCAAGAGATCGGGACGATGATGAGAAGACCGGAGGACATGGATCGTCGGTATATCTCTAACCCATCTTCTAGTTAGCTTAGACTTGTTAATGGTTACGATCCGGGTGTTTAGTGCGCGGTGGTGCCGGTTTGCTAAGTCCGCAAAAATTAAAGTTATTCACCGCTTCCGCATTTTGGCCGTCGGTTTGACGGCCGGGGCGCCGCCGTGCACTTACATTTATCACCCTGGAACCCTTCCAGTGATTCTCCTCAGGATCGATTGATACCATCTCACTACAACTAGTGAGAATCCTAACATCCAATTAGATCTATCTCATAGATCCAAAACCCAGGATTTAGGAGGCATCACTTTGATCCTATATGGAGAATCATTGTGATAAGCGGAGATTGGCCGAGCGTAGCATAGGAAACTCCTTTCTTATCAAGAGTATGTCATCCACGTACTCTACGAGGATTAACACCATACTCCCTACTACCTTTTTGTTTATACAAGGTTCATCTACCATTTTGATGATGTCAAACTCTTTGACTAATCACATCAAAATAGATGTTCCAACTCCACGATACCTGCTTTATCCTATAAAGCATCTTGCACACGTTTCCGCTGCTCCCACTGTCTACGAAGCCCTCTGGCTGTGTACTTATAGACGCTCTCTTCCAAATCATCATTTAGAAAAGCAGTCAAGACACCCAACCACCAGAGATCGTAGTCATGGTATGTAGCCGTGGCAAGTAGGATCTGGATGGACTTAAGCATAGCTCCTTAGAAAAAGGTTTCCTCATGATCCACACCTGGTCAATGATGCAAACCTTTAACAAGTCTAGCTTTGAAAGTCTCAACTTTTCCATCTACACCTAGTAATCTTCTCAAGATATACTTGCTCCTGATGGGGATTTAACCCTTCAGATATAACAACCAAAGTCCATACTTTGTTGGTGTATATGGATTCCATCTCAGATCACTAAGCATCCAGCCATTCTTACAGAGTCTTACTCCTGATTGCCAGCTCGAAACTAGTTGGGTCATCATCTCATGATACAATCCTCGCTCCCACTGTCATAGAGAAACAGAAGTATCTCTCAGGTGGGTGAGGAACCCTACTAGATCGGCGGAGAGGCTGAGGTTCGTTGGTAACTATTGAATCCTTTGGTTCTTTCAAATCATCAGCTGCAGTTTGTATAGCTGGAACATTTCCAGTTCTACATAACAGATCTTGCCTCGAGCTTGTCCGGATTTTGCTTTTCAGACATAGGCTGGACAACCCCAAATCTTAAGGAACTTAAGATATGGGCTCTTCCTTTTCATATCAAATATGATGTGGTAGGCAACTGATTTGATTTGAACCCTATTCAATAGGTATGCAGCTTCTCAAGTGCATAACTCCCAAAAGGAAATAGGTAACTCAGTAGTACTCATCATAGAGCACACCTTATCATATAGGGTGTTATTGCTCCGCCCCGATACACCATCGTGCTATGGTGTATACGGAGGAGTAATGCTGAGAGAGAATCTCATTCTCCTTTAGAATAGTCCAGGATTTCCGTGCTCAAGTATTCTCCTCCATGATCACATCAATGGACATAATACTTATACCCATGTTTTGGTTCTCTACTTCTAACTTATATTCTGTGAATATCTCAAAAGGTTCGGACTTGTGTTTCAACAGGAACATAGGTCTGAATCTCGAAAGATCATCAGAGAATGTAATAAAGTATAAAGAACCATTCCTGGCATGTGTAGACAGGAGACCTTACATACATCATCATGTATCAGTCCCAAGAGTTCACTAACTCTTTCTCTGTTTCCAATAAACAGAGCTATGGTCATCTTATCTTTGTGACATGACTGGCGAGTTTCACAAGATGTAAATTCAAACTGATTTAAATATGCATCTATATGTAACTCTAGCTAGTCGGGTTACATTGATCTGACCTAGTCTTCAATACCTCAAGAAGGATTCGTTCATTTCTGAACTCTTCCTCTTGTGTGTGTTCCGTATACTAAGAACTGTAGTTTGATTTAAAACTTCAACGCTTTTAGATAACGTGCCTGAACCGATCAACTTTTGATATAGGAAATGTTCAAAACATTATCCAACTATACAAAATTTTATCATTTCTTTACTGATAAAGAGACCGATATGATTTTGTATATCAGGTTCGGTATCTAATAGCATTTGTTCAGAATCAATGTACTGGTAATACAGAGTGACAGTGACCAACAGACTTGGCTGCAACACTTGCCCCGTTTTCTGTCTCATGAAACTTATCACCCGTTCTCAGTTTTTCTACCCTTTTGTAGCCCTATGTAACAGATTACATATCTAGGATCCAGATCCGGTATCACATACCCAGGACGTAAAGAATACTGAGAAACAGTTCTGTATATTGAACACACCCGAAGATGATGCATCTGCATGCACTCTCTTCGTTTGGGCGGCATGGGAATTCTGGTAATCCCCAATTTCCTGCTCTGTCTTATAACAATTATAAGTTGGAGCGGGAACAACGTTCCCCAGCTCAGTATAGCAAGCGGGTTCGGTCAATATTCCGTTTTATTATCTTGATTAAGGCGTAATATGGTCGCTACCTGGAGAGAGAGAGAAAAAACACTCAGCGTGCGCTCTTGCAAGAATAGATTGGTTATTATTTTATCTAATCAGGATGGCTCCCACTGCTTTTTATCAAATCTTCCTTCAAACCTAAAAAGGAAAGACTAGCCGGGATTAATTACACACTACAAGTTCGCCAATCTTTCAGCCAGGCCAGTGTCGGTACTTTGAGGGAGGTCCCCCGTGCTTTCGCACGAACCTAATTAATGTAAACCTCGTTTTCCCAGAGACGTAACCCCGTTGACACCTTTCTAGACACCTACTTGATCGGCTAATTGTAATGTGTAAAACTCTCCCAGGAGTAACTCTTACTCGCAGTGGGTATCGGGATCCAACTATCTCATAGAAGGTATGCAATCTCATTGCAAATTTCAACACTTGAAATTCCCGATAATATTTTGCCCCATGCGATCTATGACCTTGACTGAGTCAACAAACCATAGACCGCAAGTAAAGTTCAACCCGTCATTTCTCGATTGAATTAAACCCACCCGCACGACCCTTGACCGAGTCAACAAGGCCGCACGACTACCCTAATCCAATCGCATCATATGCTTTGCAGATAAGCAATAATCAGCTACCGCACACTACGCCTTGACTGAGTCAACAAACGCAGCACGAATACTAACTATTACCTACTTGAAATGACGGAGGGCTACGACAGGTTTTTAAGAAAACCTTTTGCGTAATGAACTTTATATCGTTGTAGAATCAAATGATTTTAAAAATGGAGTGTTTTTGAGGCTTTTCTAGTTTTGCTAAAGGGGTCACTCCCGGTGAAGGGATCGTTGGCCCTTTCCTCGTCGAATGAGGTGCGGGATATATCATATATATCACTGTGCAAAGCAAAAACTCTTAAAAGCAATCAAAAGACTAACCGAGTGTGTAGCATCTGCCAGTTATTGCTAAAGGAGTCACTCCCGGTGAAGGGATCTCGGTCCTTTCCTTATCGAATAAGGTGCAGGATATATCATATATAACGCTGTGCAAAGCAAGAACTGTAGCTACCTGTTTTATTTTTGAAATTCGATTCTACAACATCTTATGTTTCTTTTCTTTCATTAATCACAATAATGAAGTCCCATCATTTAAGGTACCTAAACATCACAGATAAATACGACGTACACTTATGCCATCCGCATTCGCCTCGATGTCCCCTCGTGCACCGTTAGGTTAGGTAACTAACGGCATAGCGGGGCAGGGCTAGCGCGGGTGTAAAACATAAGTAACGTCTATATAATATATCATATATACTATATACAGTATCTATCACAGAACATCACATGATCACATCACAGATATCGCAGCAGAACAAACATATGAAATATTGGATATACTTGGACGTCCGTGTTTTCAATACGAGCCAGTATAAAACACGGATTCCACGGTCGCGATGAATAGCCAAACCCACACCCCTAGACCCCTATGAGAGCGTCAAGCAACCCTACCAATTCTAGAGTTAGGAGACCCGGACTCGACTCCTCGAGTTGGTCTCCCACTGGACTCCAGAACCCGGTTACTTGTGCTCCCCTCCTTGGGTCTATCCTAGTGCGGAAAAGTAAATAATATACAAACGGTGACAACTTCCGCAACCTGGAAGTGCCCCAATAAAAGAATATTACATACAAGTTTTTACATGAATGAAAATGAAAAACACTCATCTCACATAAAAACCCCCGGCTATTCAAACACGACGATCCAATATAACATATCCAGCAACACATAACATCACATGTCATCAACGTAAGTAAATATGCGCATCCCAATTGTCGTTGACATATAGCAACGAAACCGGCGATATCACATATTACACTTACGGTCACAGAAAAGAAAGTGTAAAACTACAACAGTTGGAATCCGCAACCTCCTCAGACATCGCATGCCTGACCAAATGAATTACTTAGACATCGCATGCCTAACAATTATAAACCCCGCATTTTAGTCTCATTATCGAAAACACTTTTCAATACCAAGTCGGGCAATTCAACAAGATTCCCGACATCCTGATCGAATGCTCGTCGCAAACTTCAGTAGGCGGCCGCACCCCCGACGCCGTCGACGAAGTGCACCAAGGCGGAACACCGCTGCCGCGAGCACCCGAACGGATGCTTTCGGCGACGGGGTTCTCCTACAGTCACTTGGTCGGGGCTATGGGGTGAGGCTGTCTATTAAGTTTACCCGGCGAGTATCCGCGTACGCTACGTGATTGCGACGGACTTTTGATCACATCAAAATTCCGTGGCAACCGATCAAGTGAGACTAAAGTGCTATGTTTATAACATTCATTCAGTTATCTCATAACTCATTGTGAATTCCAATTATTGTATCACATTCCGGATAAACAGAAAATGTTAAACTTTCCGATCGAACAGTCAAACACCCAAGTTTTCCCGAAACAGATCAACACATGAAATAAGTCTAAAAACATTCAGTTCGTGCCTCAGTACCAACGGTCCATCCGTAGAAGGATCAAGCCAACGCCTTACATGTGGCACGCCGTACTGCCCCAAACCCGAAGGTTCAAAGGGCAGTTCAAGACGGTCACATAATCAAGTTAAGGTTTGTTGTCTTCTAGAGGGACCATCGCGTTACTTGCACTACTTAGAACGTCTTTAAACCTCGGAAAAATCCAACACTTGGAAATTTTCCGGCAGGGGAAAGATTTGGTATTTATATCCAGTCGAACTTTTTAACATATTCAAAAATATCCGGAAAGCCACACAGACAAAATTTGATAATCCGATCGAACATTCAAATCCCCAAAACAACCCAGAAAATTCAACTCTTGAAAAAATATTAAAAATTCCCAGGAAAACCAGCACTTTAAACTAAGAATTACTGTGCAAATTTCGATGCCACAAAAGACAAAACCGCCGCGGAACCGCCGCACGAGCCATGCTCGTGCCACGGAACCGCGGCTCATTAATGGAATTAGGCATACGAATTTTACAGTAACCCTTAGAATTTCCTGCTGATTTTTCTGCATATTTTTAATTTCGAAAAACTCCAGATTTTGGAAAAAGTCCAGAGAGCATGTTTGTGTTAGGGTTTCGGGTTCGTTCGGGTTTCAAACATCGTCTAGACTTCGCCTAAGGCTCTAGCTAGGCTCTGATACCACTGTAGGGTTCCTAGGCACTCTCAAGAGGTCTCACAAGGCATCAACCATGCCAATTTAAAATTTTGCGGATGCCGAGAAACCCTAATACGGATCGTTAACTAGAAGTCTAGGCGAAAGATGCAACTAGTAAACTACTTTACTAAGAGAACAGAAATACAACCTTTGTAGATCCGGTCCTCCACCTCCATAGCTCCGCAATGAAGTCTCCTCGCTGTCCAAATTGAATCCCGGGCTCTAGCGTCGGCTTCATCGGAGAAATGGGCGGGCAAGGTCGTCGGCTTCGTGCCGAAGATGATCTACGTCGAAGCATCACTAGATCAAGCTCCCACTTCACCAAGTCATGAAACTTGTGAAGAGAACACCCTTTACTACTTGGCAAGAGGTAGAGGATGAAGAAATAGGAAGTGGGTTCACTTTAGAATTGGATTTCTCACTCATTTTCATCGATCACCATTGATGGAATCAAGGTTCTTCATCTTGAAGAAGAAGAAGAAGAAGATCATAATATTATGATAGAATAAAAAGATTAATTTAAAAAGATAATTCCATTCATTCTTATCATAATAGTTACCATGGTTAAGTGTAGAGAATGAACCAAGGTTAAGTGAAGTGGTTAGGGTTAAGCATGAGACAAAATGGTCACTAAGTCAAAGCTTCATGAAGCTTCATAATACAAACAAAGTTAGCAACCATTTTTCTCTTTATGCTTTTCATTTTGCATAAAGAATAGATAAATAAATAAATGAATAAAACAAAACCCTAACCATTATCATGTAACCATGGTTTAATCTTTACACAAAAACCGTAGCAAACATGTATCATCAAACATGATACAATCAAGTGCACAAAAGTATATCACATATACAATGTGCACATCCGAGTGAGAATATCCATTTAAAGTGAACCAATACTAGTTAATGCAAAGTAATATATCAAATATATAATTATACATTAAATCATTAAATCAACACTTGATTTAACGATCCGGTCATATCGCATATAACCGACTAGTATCCTATGTATCGGCTTATCGAATCAATACTTGATTCGATAACTAGGTTATATCGCATACAACCAATCGATACATTCATCGCGAGAATAGAATACGGTATCACATACACGCATTATTCTCGATCCCGCACATATCTCATATGCGCTACTATTTCGTTTCGCTTGAGCCAGAAAACCTCTGTGTAGGACTCTAAAGACTCGTCAATACGCCGGCAGCAGGTGATGATCATATCAAACACCCACAAGCCGCAAGCGGTCTGCTAAACGTAACGGCCACCCGGGTATTGAGAGATCCGAAGATCGACGAGCAAGCCCGCTCACACTCCAGTGAATCCAACCAGTAACACTACCGTACAGTCCGGTCTGATCGTCTGATATGTCGCATATCTCGCCTAGGGGTGGTAAAGGTCAGACCCCAATAGCTCAATAAGTCATGTCGATATGAGGTCTAGAACAGTTCGAGAAACTACTGGTAACACTTACCAGTAAATCTCAGTAACCCTGGCCAGGGATTTCCGGTTACAGCCAATCGAACACAGTGCAACATCAACTCCCTATACCGGGAGAGACGAATCCCCTCCTATCGCTCATTGCCTCCATATGACTCGGGACTGTACCCAAAAACCACCATTTTGCACGCCCTCTTGGACGTGGTAAGGTGGAAATCAAAGCACAGTGGGAACCACACAAGACTCTATGACGATCTCGGGTCAACAGACTACTCTGTACCAGTGTCACCAGAGAACTGCCATCTGACGTAAGGTATAATACCATCTGGGAGTTCTCGGCGAGTCCGTCCAGTGTACCCAGTCTTTACTGAGCACCCGTATATCATCTCTGATGTCAAACACCGATAGATATAGGATCATCCATCGCCCATCTGTATGGGTCGAGAAGGTATACGCTAGTCTACTCTGGTATATCGATGCCCCGTCTCGATATACCCACGACTAGGGACTTTGAAGGATGTACTTATGGACTACCCTGTCCCCACCAGTATGATCCGCATCATAGTCCAGGTAGTCAAGTACACATCCTAAGGGCTTTACCAATATGTAACAGAGAGACAATCAGTGTATACGTTAAGGTAAAGATCAACCAGATAGCATACTATCATGTCGAGCAAGAAAGTCCTCCCTATATATGTCCAAGCATCCACTACAATATACATCCTATGTATAGTAATGGCCTCTAGGGCATACATATAACTAACAATATCAAATTATTCTCTCATTTTCTTTTTCCTTTCTCAAAAATCTAAAACTCAAGAGAGGAGGAGGAAGAACAAGGGTGTTGAAGAGCAAGCATGGCAACTAAAGAAAATCCTTCATCATCCCTTTTTTCTCTCTTTTCTTTTTCTTTTATGAATGAATGGGTTGTGACTTACCATAGTGAGTCCCAAGCCCACACCATTCACAAAAGTTCAAGCAGAGAGGTGAAGAAAAGGAGAGGCCACCTCATTGTACACATATATATATGTATGTGTATATATCTAATATATATAAATACACTAATAGAAGTATATGCTACAAATACATACACCCGTATTCGTATCAAAATACGAATACCGTATTCATATCAATATACGAATACCCATATTTGTACTAAGATACAAAATACCCGTATTTGTATCAAAACACAAATACACGTATTTATACAAATACCCGTATTCATATAAATACTGTATTTTGTCAAAATATGAATACCGAAAAGAGAGGTACTAAAAGAGATATATAATATTAGCTCACATTTAATCCAAAATGTGATAACCTGGATTTCTTTCAAACCGGCTAGTATTAAAAAAATGTCCAATTAAAAGTACGTGTACAAAAACACGTGTTTTAATCGAATCAAGTACGTATCAAAATACATACAGTACATCATTTCGCCCAAGCTGGGAAAACCCTCTGTGTGGTACTCTAATGACTCGACAATATGCTGGCAGAGGTTTTAACCACAAGCACGTCAGTGGTACTAGTTGTACGTAACGGCTATCCAGGTATTGAACAAAAAGAAGGCCGACAAGCAAACTTTTCTGTATCCCTACTGAGCCTGAAAGTGAAAGTCATTATACAGTCTGATTTGTTCATCTAAGAGTATCGCATACCGGATCTAAGGGGTGGATAAAGTCAGACCCCTAATAACGCAATATGTCGTGTCGGTGTGAAGTCCATCACCCACTGAGAAACTACTGATCCAAATGAATAATTCTCGTCCACCTTGGCCAAGCATTTCTGGTGATGGCCACCCGTGCACAACGCGACATCTACCCCCAATATCGGGAGAGACGAATCTCTGATGATCCGCTCACTTCCTCCATGTGGCTCGGGACTGTACCCAACTAAAACCTATTTGCACGACCCAGTAAAGCCGTGGTAGGGCAATAATCAAAGCACAGTTGGAACTCACACGGGACAAATGATGATCTTAGATCGACAACCTAACTTATACTCATGTTACCAGAGAACTGCTACGTGATAATAGGTATAATACCATCTAGCATATTCCCGGCGAGTCTGTCCAGTGTAATTCATAACCCAATAAGAACCTGTATACTATCTTTGATGACTAACTGACACCAATGGCTATGAGACCGGCCATCGCCCCTCGTCGGGGTCAAGAAATGTATACACTAGTCTACTCTAGAATATCGATGACCAGTCTCGATATTCCCACGACTAAGGACATTTAAGGATTTGGTTATAGACTACCCAGTTCTCACAAGTGTGATTTTCATAATAACCTTAGTAGTCAAGCAAGAATCATATGGGCTCTATCAACATATAATAGTGATCCGTAATACCACATAATATATGTACATGATGATAGAGATGGACCAAATAAGATATTATCATCTCGAGTAAGACTTTTCTACCCGTATAGGTCCTCCCTCAATCATTATAATCATTTGCCTGTGCAATAATTGTCTTGATGGCACTATAGCCAACAATCTCCCAGTTGCACTTAAAGATAATTATTGTGGTGTCACATACTCATAGCCTGCATGATACCGAATACCCAACTTCTCTACTAATCAGTCTTGCAAAGTATGTTTGCAAAACTATTGCATTCGAGAAAAAGCTTCTGTTAGTGAATCTGCTCCAATGCTTCTATATTTGTCTCTCTATATCTCAACTTCACGGAGAACGACTATCTCCCGAAATGAGCGATACCAATCTTAGAATTTGTCTGGATATCTGATGGGACCAAGTTCATAAATGAACTCTAAATCAAATAAACTTCTTAAACTGTATCTTCCACTGAATTTAATCAGTATCATGCGCCATGCCTTTCTTAGTATCAACTTGGACTACTGTCCAACATACTGCCTTTCAGAGGAGGGTAAACTTTAACTCTGATAGACACTCTGTCATCCAGGTCATCTTAGAAGACTGAAATGATAACCGGCTTCTAAAGGAGGCTGCCATTACCATATATCAAGAACATTCTCTCATGTTCATAACTGCTTCCTATTGTTTCTCCAGGTTTGGATTAATATTTTCTTATTGCAGCTAGTGCAAAAGCAATATCTGATGTTGTACTTGACATCTCACGATTGACTAATTTCCTAAGAAAGTGATATGCAAATCATGCAAATTCTCTTCCTCATCAGTCTAGAGGACATCTCTTTAGAGAGGGTGACTGCATCACCTGCGGGTACACCACCACGCCAGGAGTCGTCCATTCTAAAATACTTTAGAATAGTGTCAAAGTACCCGAATTAGGACACTTTCCAAATCTAGATCTAAACCATAGATCTAGTTACCAGAATATCTGATATTTTATCCAGATTCATATATGAAGAAACATTTATGACAACCACAGTTTAACCGATCATAGTATTGGAATGGCACTTCCTATTAGGAGTATATCCAAAAACCAGGACAGTACTCCCTACTCAACTTTCTTACCAGGTCTATCTATCATTCTGTGATGAAGTCAAACACTATGACTGTCACATCAAGAATAGATGACCCATCTCCGCTACACTTGCTTTAGTCTATATATAGACATAAGCTACTGGCCCACCACGCTTCCGCTGCTCCCACTGACTATGACAACTCTCAAGAAGAGTCATATACACGTGCACTTCTAAATTTAATTTAGGATGATGTTATAGTCATCCACCTGCCAGATCTTATTGTCATAACTCAGAAAAGGCACGTGACTGGCACTTGAATCACATGAAGTCTAGAGGACCCCACCGTAACCCAAGTAAGCCAAAAACCAGGAATCTAAACCCTTTAGGGTAAATAGTGGAGGTAAAGTTTTGAAAAAGGGGCATTCAATGAAATCAAGTTCCTTTTTAAAGTATCGTAAAGTTTGTTTGAAAGCACAAGTAGGTTTTAGATTAAGAATTAAAAACATTTTCGCCATTTAAATTTTTGGTAACACCTCCTTTGTAAATTTTGATAAAAATCAGTACATACACATAAACATAATATCAATGTCCCCAATCAGAAGCTATCTCATCGCCCAATCGGTGGAATTACAACCATGCAGTAATATACGATACCCAAGGAAAAGATCAACACAAGAACAAGTAAGAGAAATACTAAAAAGCATCATTAAGTCGACTATATCCAAACTCGACATCTAAAAGAATAATATTCAAGTCTCGTCTCTAGATCCACAAAATTTACAAGTTTGGTCGATGGAGTTTTTAACTAGATCATAATAGAATATACATATATAAGAGGCGGTTACGATCCGGAATGTAACCTACCTACCAAGGCAATCACCCGAAGAAGAAAAAGCGTGCTGGCAAACCGCTACTAATCCGAGTGGTCGGTCCTGCAAGAAACTAAGGCACAACAAGGGTGAGTTGCCAACTCGTGAGTAGAAAAATATCATAGGGTAGAAATCGAATGCATAATGATCTACCTAGGTCTTATAGTATAATACTATCATACCGTGTGACAACGAATATGAACGTGTATATACATAAATATCATATCCGTAACTATAAGCGCGTCATATGGATTGCGCACAACACACATGATCCCCATGATCAATCAATATGTGAAAATATGTCATCCATTATATATATATATATATATCATCAAGTGAGCGTCTATTATCGACACTCGAAATCATTATAAATCCCGTATCCAGCATCGACATGTAAAAACCCGATATCTTAAATATCGTCTCGTCAGACCGATACTCTTTTGATATCAAAAGCCCCAGTCGGTATCTTCTGGATATCCGTTGTATTCTAATCTATCTCCGGTATTGACCTACCTCGCTAGGCTCTCCGTACCTCCCTACGGACTTCCTGCCCTTCGGTAAGGTACCGGGTCCACCATGTATCTGTAATCGATCTTTCAACCCCTTCCTCGATTTTGGATAATACTCATATCATCAAAACATAGAAAACTCATGGTGGACGCCAAATCATAATATCAAGAGAAAACATCATTTTAAAATATTCAAAAATTTTATAAAATCATATACGCGGTTTCTCAAATCTCATAAAAACAGGAATCCCATGAAAACACTATCGCATAAGAACATTGCAATAATGGAAAAAATTAAAAGGTACAGAACAGTGGTATAATACATGCAGTGATCTATGGTACCGACAAGAATATAGTATGATACGAAATAATATGTCAAGTTCTATATGTGTACGTAGCATGGCAATTACCAATGATGTGTGCGTGAAACATACGAGCCTGTATACGTGCAACATGTAAATCATTGGTAATTGTACAGTGATCTACAAGTGTGTTCATATAAGCAATGTAAAGAATGTATAATATACGGAAAAAGTACGCGATGCTGGGTATTAAGAAGTAATCTATAATACTTACATGGTATAGTGTGATACGGGTGACAAGGAAAGTTCTATATGTGTACGTGGAATGTCAATTACCGATGAGGTATAGGGGCAGCATGCGGGTATGTGCAAGTGCAATATGAAATCATCGGTAATGGTGTGAGTGTCCTAGCAAATGAAGTTAAGTAGAGCTAAATGTATAAATGTAGTATATATCATAAGTAATCGAAGCGCAAGCGTATACAGAATAAGGAAATCGTAACTTGGCAAGCGTTAAAATATCTAACTACGTATGAGCCATACAGTTATAGTTTAAAATAGTACAAAACGTTGTTTTGGAAATAAGGGACTACAATATTTTTGAAATAGATATCATTTGAGAATTCGTAGCGCACCCTTGACATTATCATTTAAAAGTACGTAACGAATCGTTAGTTTTTAAAATAAGCATGGCTTTAAATATCTCATAAAGTCCTAATCGGGATTTAGTAAAACTCGCCGAATTAAAAGAGTATCGGCTGTATTCGGCAATCTATCATCGTCATATCATACACGGAATCTCCTTCATACGATATCATCCAATCAATATAGTTCGGATCAATAGTCACGTATGCCAAATCATATCATCTAAAGTACGGATATCTAGTCACGCACAACACAAAACCATAATCATATAGATACCTATATCATATATATACCGATATACCTGTATATATAAATATATAACCTAATAGCTAGGAAATAGACACTAAATATATAGCTATCTACTAAATATACGAATATACGCATCTAGTGTTCTAGCATGACCTTATAAGCTAGGTATACGGTTCTACTATATATAGTATTCTAATTACTACGATTGTGAGGGTGTTATACGCTATCCACCCGACTTCCCTTGTAGTTATACATCTACTCACCGATATGTGTCTTTCTCTAGTCGAAGCCGATGAACACCTTGCCCTTCGTCGTCGTCTCGGAAGTCCCTACGATCGTACCTATAATCGAAATCATAACGAAATCGCATAAAAATCCAAATTGAAATCGAAACAATGAGCGAAGTGTACATATGTCAGAACCTATGGCCAACGTGTGTCAAATACGAAAAAATACCCCCGACGTTGACGTACGAACGTCGGATGACCAAGTCAAGACAATAAAATCTGAAAACCAAGTTTCAAAACTCGCAAAACATTGTCAAAATCCAATCAAAATGCTTCCAGATTTTAACACAAGTAGTCTAGGACAAAACTAAGTATACAATGGCTTACTTATGGAGTGTATGATCTATAGGCCCAAACTTAAAAAGCATGGCCGCAATTTGTGGCCAAAAGAGATATATTGACGGCCAGGAATTGGAACTAGGAGCTCGGGCTTCGAGGGTGGTCATATATTGGTCCTAGCATCTGAAGGTAATATTTATTTATTTTTCAGAGCCCCTAAGTTGCTCTAGATTCAATTTGAACACCCAAATCTCAAAGAAAACATAATTTTGCAACCTTAAAACATTTTAATTGAAGAATACTTGCATTAAAATACCCTCATCTATCCCTAATATGGTTGTGATTTGTCAAGGAACTATCTTTGAACACATCCACCTCAAAACCCCTCTTGAATCATCAAACAACACACTAAAACTCGATCTTTTAGCTACAAATAAGGTTTTCATGGAAAATATCATTAGAAACTTAAAAAGATGAGATTTAACTTCTTTAACTTTGAAAAAGAGGTGGAACTCCAAGCTTTATAGGCTACTAAAAGATCAAGCTTGAAGAACATGACAAATGGAGGGGTTTGTACCAAGAAAAATATGATTTTTGGGGTGTTGCCATGGTTATGTGGGTGATGGTTATTGGAGATGGAGAAGGAGAAGAAGGGAGAAGAAGAAGAGTAAGGAGGAGAAGAAGAAGAAGAAATGAAGATGAAGAAATGGGGTGGGCTTACCATAACTCTCCCTCTCTCTTTCTATTCTCAATATTTTAAATACCATACCCTAACTATGTCTCCCTGTGTCCCCCTCTCTCTTTTCAAAACAAAAAAAAATAAAAACAACCATTAAACACAAATGAAAAATTTAACATATCATTAACATACCATGGAATCTTAAACATGGTTAAACAAAATAAAACTTGGTTTGGTGCAGTAACTAGTATAGATCAATAATTTAAACCAATTTAATAAAATCCATTTAAATAATCGTCCTCATAATTAATCATACACTTTTATTTCCAATTAATCCTAAAATAAAGGTATATATAATTATACTAATCTACGAAAGCTCAAAACCATACTCGGTATTATTTCCATAAAACTCGTAATATTATATTTAAATTATAAATAATATTTATAATTTTTAAAATGTTACAATATCCCCCATTTAAAGAAATTCGGTCCCCGAATTTAAATTTACCCAAATCTCAAAACATTTTGTATAATCGACTCAAACAAAATCAAATCAAATCAATGGGGTTCCGAAATCCTACACTAGCTGTAAATACTATAGTGCAACATGTGCGCAAGAAAACGAAAGCGTGAAACTCAAATAATCGAAACTATAACAAGTGCTATGCGAACCACACAGGCTATAATGAAAAATGAAATTTGCAAAATCAACCATAAATCAAGCATACGACTAGCACAAATATAATCTAGGTTATAATGCATATATAGTACGCATCCATATGAAATCATACAAGTAGCCGAAAGATGTATATATGAAAATCCTTTCAAAATAGCCGTATAATACGTATATCACGACACAAGCAGCGGATGTCCATTATGTAAAGAAATACACACACACGTTTCACTTAAGATATACATCCCATACTTTTTGAAAATAATTTAGAAATGTTTTCTTTTGTAAAAATCTTGTGTCACTCATGTTGGTAGATCGATGCTAGGGTCACAACGCTTGCGGATCGCGGCGGAATGCAAAATCAAAATTTTACAATACTTAGCATCAATTTACAAAGCAAGATCATGTCATTTACTACTAATTGCACAAAACAAGAAAGAAAGAGGAGTTTAGGGTGCTACAACCTTTGTAGCATGTCCACCCAATCGTGGAAGACCTGAGTTAAACCCCATCACCATCCAGATCGAGCTTGCAAGCCAACTGTCTTGTCAAAGATGATCCACATCGAGGAAACCCCGGCTCAAACTCCATCTTCACACTAGCCTACACTAAGTGAAGAAACCTAATCAAGTGGTATGCTAATCCAACTAAATTAGGAGATGTAGAGTCTCACAATGATTTTTCCTCTCCAAAAACTCCATTAACCAACTCACAAGAGAAGGAAAAGGAAGAAGAAGAGGAAGAGAAAGAGGAAGAGAGAGAGCTCATGACATGAAAGCTTATCCTTATCCAAATGAAAAATAACCATACATATTAGAAAACAATTTTCCAATATTATACGTTGCTCATAGCACTCTACCATGCTTCTTTTACACCTCATTTTTCTTTTTCCAGTAAAACATAACCAAAAATGAGGTGTCCCTTCTCTTATATCTACTATATATATAGACACACACATACTCATAAACATAATGCTGTGTATCATATTCACAAATCCGTATTTGTATCAAATACAAATACCAATGAGAGAAAATACAATGTGAGTAAAATACTAGAAAATATATATACAATATATATATATATATAATTAAATAATCACATGATTTAACAAACCGGTTTATTATTAAACCAGCTAGTATTAACAAACGTTCGATTATCGCTTATAATCGAACTCCCGCATGTATCCCTATACGTGCACTATCATTTTACCTGAGCGGGAAAAACCACTGTGAGGGACTCTAAAGACTCAATCGATACGCGTGCAGTAGGTTAGGATCATATCCGTCAACCTACAAGTACGTCAGCGGTACTAGCTACACATAGCGGCTACCTAAGTATTGATCAAAAGAAAGGTCGACAAGCAAATCCGTCCGAATGCAATCAGAGCCAATCAGTGACAGTCACAGTATAGTTCGGTATCTTCATCTACGAGCATCGCATATCGAGTCTAGGGTTTGGAATCTGTCAGACCTTAATAACTCGATAAGTCGTGTGACAGAAAAACCATAACCAATCATAGATACAGCTGATAACAGTTATCAATTTATCTCCACTGCAGTGGCCACCAACTTATGGTTGCAGTCATGTCTTGCACAGCGCGACATAAACTCGCTATACCGGGAAAGACAAATCCTCTCAACCGCTCGCTGCCTCCACATGCTTCGGAACTATACCTAACAAAAACCTGTTTGCATGACTCTTTTGAGCCATGGTAGGGTAGAAGTCTAAGTATAGTGGGAACACACATGAGACACTATGGCGATCTCAGGTCCTAGGGACTACCATGTACTCATGTCACTAGAGAACTGTTATTTGACATTGGTATATTACCAACTAGGTGTTCTCGGTTAGTCTGTCCAGTATAACTCATCTGATGAGCACCTGTATACAATCATCGGTGTCAAACACCAATAGCTATGAGATCAACTATCGCCCTCTAACCGGGTCAGGAAACGTACACACTAGCCTAAACTGGAGTACCGATACCCAGTCTTGATACTCCTACGACTAGGGACATTTAAGGATGTGCTTATCGACTATCCCGGCCTCACTAGTATGATCTCCATTATCGTCCTGGTAGTCAAGAAAAATCCTAAGGGCTTTATCTCATGTCCAAACGATACGTGATAATGAATAAACACATCACATGAATGATAAAGACAAGTCCAATAGCATACTATAATCTCGAGTAAGATTGTTCTCTCGTATAGGTGCTCCTTCAATTACAATAATTGCCTTGAGGGCACCTATATTCAACAATCTCCCACTTGCATTTAAGGCCAATTATTGCGGTATCACATACCCAACTTCTGTACTAACAGTTTCACAAACTATGTTTGAAAACTATCATCAATGTGTGGACCCAGCACTGTGCATATCTCTGTTTTTCCCTGAATCTTAACTTCGCGGAGATTAAATATCTCCCGAACTGAGCGATACCTGCCTTAGTATTTTCTTGGACAGACGATGGGATCATGTTCATAAATAAACAATTATATTTAGCGAATTCTTGGGCGGTATCTTTTGCTAATTTACAATCAGCATCCAATGCTACGACTACCTCAGCATCCCACTTGGAACTCATTCCAATATACAGCTCCTCAAAAGTGGGTAGAGTTATTACTCATGACAGACGCTCTATCTTCCATGTTACCTGGGAAGCTAGAATCAGTAACCACCTCCTTCAGGAGGCTGCTATTATCATATATCAAGAACATCAAATGCTCTTCACTGCTACTCTATGTTTCTCCAGGATTAGAATGATATCCATATTGTATATGGAGAAACATATGTGACCACCATTGTTTAACCGATTTTTAGCATATGAACATCACTTCCTATCATGAGTATGTCATCCATATTCCATATGAGGAATCTGACAACACTCCCTACAATTTTCTTACAAATACCAGGTTCATCTCTTATTTAGATGAAGTTAAACATTTCGACCGTGACATCAAAACAGATAATCCATTTCCGCTATGCCTGCTTTAGTCTAAAGATAGGCTTAAGCAACTTGCACACTTATCGCTGCTCCCACTAACTACGATAACCCTCTGGAGAGTTATATACACGCATACTTCTAAATTCAATTTAGAAAAACGTAATAGTCATCCACATGCAAGATATTATAGTCATGAAAGACAACAATGGTAAGTTATATCCATATGGACTTCAGCACAGATACTGAAGTAACAGTTTCATCGCAATCCACATCGGGTATTTGATGAAAAGCTTTTACTACAAGTCTATCTTTATTAGATTAGTACCTTTCCATTTGGACTGATTTCGTAAGATTTACTTGCTCCTAATGGATTTTACCCCTTCAGAAGCACCCAACAAAGTCCATATTTTGTTGCAGTGCATGGAGTCCAACTAGGATAACTCGGTATCCAGCCATCAATCGGAAGTCACCACTTCCTATGACCAATTGATTACCAGTAGGGTCATCATCACATGCTCTCTGTCACCATTTATGAGGGAACCCGAAGTATCTCTTAGGTGACTGAGGTCACCAGTTAAATCTTGTTAGTTATATGTATGCCCTAGAAGCCATTACTGTACATGCGTTGTATATTGTAGTGGATGCTGGGACATATATAGGGAGTACTTTCTTGTTCGACATGATTGTATGCTATCTGGTTACTCTTTATCTTAACATGTACTCTGACCGTCTCTATGTTACATGTTGATAAAGTCCTTAGGATGAGTACTTGACTACCAGGACTATAATGCAGATCATACTAGTGGAGATAGTGTAGTCGCCAAGTAATCCTTCAAATGTTCCTAGTCGTGGGAGTACCGAGACAGGGCATCGATACTCCAGAGTAGACTAGCGTATGCACTTCTTGACCCATATGATGGGCGATGGATGATCCCATATCCATTGGTGTTTGACATCAGAGAAGGTATACGGGTGCTCAGTAGAGACTGAGTACAGTGGACGGACTCGCCGAGAACTCGCAGATGGTATTATACCTCATGGCAGATGGCAGTTCTCTGGTGACATTGGTACAGGTTAGTCTGTAGACCCGAGATCGTCATAGAGTCTAGTGTGATTCCCACTGTGCTTTGATTTCCATCAAACCACGTCCAAGAGAGCATGCAAAAAGGTGGCTTTTGGGTACAGTCCTGAATCACATAGAGGCAATGAGCGATAGGAGGGGTTTCGTCTCTCCCGGTATAGGGAGTTGATGTTGCGCTGTGTTCGATTGGCTATAACAGGAAATCCCTAGCCAGGGTTGCTGAGATTTACTAGTAAGTGTTATCAGTAGTTTCTCGAACTGTTATAGACCTCATATCGACATGACTTATCAAGCTACTGAGGTCTGACGTTTACCATCCCTAGGCGAGATATGCGACATATCAGACGAAAAGACCGGACTGTATGGGAGTGTTACTGGTTGGATTCACGGAAGAATGTACAGGCTTGCTTGTTGATCTACTGATTGCTTAATACCTGGGTGGCTGTTATGTTTAGCTGACCGCTTGCAGGTTGTGGGTGTTTGATATGATCATCACCTACTGCCGGCGTATTGACGATTCTTTAGAGTCCTACACAGAGGTTTCCTGGCTCAGGCAAAATGGAGTAGGAGCACATATATGATATGTGCGGGACCAGAAATAATACGTGTATGCGATACCGTATTAGATTCTCACAATATGAGATATCAGCCGGGTATATGTGATATAGCCGGGTCATCGGATCAAGTGTTGATTCGATGAACTGATACAGATTATATTAGTCGGTTATTTATGAAATAGCCGGATTATCGGATCAAGTGTTGATTCGATAATTTAATGTATAATTATATATTTGATATATTATATTACATTAACTAATATTAGCTCACTTAAAGATTCTTTTTCTCGCTTGGGTAATACATTGATATATATGTGATATATGTTAATTGTATTATTTTATTTTGTTACAATAAATATTGTACATATAATATATAATATTTTAACATGTTATGCTTATAAATGTAATATGATTTGTGGAGTTTAAATATGGTTAGGGTTTGGATTAGAGTTAAACTTTCATGAAGTTTTCAAGAAGCTTCTTGAAGCTTTGACTTTGACCTTGATATTTTGTGATATTTTGCAAAGATATTTCTTTAACCCAACCCAACCCTTTAACTATAGTTAATTCTCTACATGGGTTAAGTCTTCATACTTAACCCATGGTTGCATTTCTAACCTCACTTGATTCATTATTCATCACAAATGGTTTTGCTTCTTCTTCTTCTTCCTCTTTGATGAAAAGCTTTCTAGCTTTTTCAAAAGTGATGAAAATGAGTGAGATAAAGAAAACAAATGAGAGCTAAATTCCTACTTCATCATCCTTATTTATTCTAGCCACTTAGATCAGGGTGTTTGCTTTGCTAATACTTGATTAGTGAAGCAAAAGCTTGGGCTTGAGTTTCTTCAAGGTAGATCATCTTTCTTATCGAAGATCGGAAGCAAGCTTGCATCTTTCTCTTCATGGAGCCTCTCTATAGTGCGGGTACTCGATGATCGCAGCGAAGGGACTTCAACATGGAGCTTTAGAAGGGAAGGAATGGACTACAAAGGTTGTAATCCCCAACTCTTAGAAGTAAAGTTGTTTACTTGCTTTGTTTCGCCTAATCTCTAGTCTAAGATCTTGGTTATGGTTGTTCGGCACGTCTAAAATTTAAATCGAGCATGGTTGATGCCTTATAGACCCTTGTGACAGTGCCTAGTAACCCTATAAATCTGTGAAGTAGGCTACGGTTTGTCAGGGTCAATTGATTCCTCAGGTTTTACTAAATCTTCAATAACCATTTATGGTTCTGGAATTACTTCCAGTTCTTCCATACTCCCACTAATTTCTTATGTAAGAAATTCCTTTTCCAAAAGGGTGGTGTTTCGAGAACAAAACAACTTTTGATCCCGAAAATGGTAAAAAGTTAATCCGTCGTTAATACCCGGGATAAACCACAAATTGCCATTACTGAAACATATCTTGAGTTTATCTGGATTCTGGATTTAAGCGTAAACCGGACAACTTAATATCTTAACAATTTTAAGATGATAACCCATTCTATATCACACATAGCATTTAAGGCACTGATTTAATTGGAACCGGTATCAATTGATATGCATATATTTCTAGTGCATTCTCCTAATTGAAAAAGGAGCTTCATCATTTTTCATCATGGATCGCACCCACGAATGAGCAATCTGGGAGAAAATCAAATTCTCAATTATATTACTACGGATACCTAGCATGAGTGTCCACATCTTCAAACACTAAAAGAATCTTGATACTTACAACATTTGATTCTCTAATTTATTCCTATATCAGAGCCAAGCTAGAGCTTTAGGCGAAGTCTAGACGAAATTTAAAGTCCGATCGAACCCCGAAACGTCGAAATACACCCCCTCTCTGGAAATTTTTTTAAATGTTGATTTTTTCTGTATTAAAAATACTCAGAAAATTAAGCAGGGAATTCTAAGGATTACTATGAAAAACGAGCCCATAATCCCTTTAAAGCGCCTCGAAACCGCTGCAATACCCTGCCTTGCGCGGTGGTTCCGCAGCCAAACAGGGGAATTAGGGTTATATTTTGCTACAGTAACATCCGTAGGTACTTTTGCATGCTTCTAGGAATTTTTAATATTACTCAAGTGTTGAGTTTTCTGGAGATCTTTTGTATTCGTTAATTCGATTGGAAAGTTTAACTTCGTTTCAGTTTTTCCGGGTAATTTAGAATATGTTAAAAGGTTCGAACAGATATCAATAACTCACTTTTTTCCCTGTCGGAAAATTTCCAAGTGTTGGATTTTTCCTTAGTTAAAGAACATTCAAAGTCGTGCAAGTAACGCGATGGACCCTCTAGAAGAACACAAGCCTTAACTCGATTATGTGACCGTCTGAACCGCCTCTAAACCTTAGGCTTTGTGGCAGTACGGCGTTGCCACATGTGAGGCGTTGTTTTGACCCTTCTACGGCTGGACCATTGGTACTGTGGCATGTGATGGATACTTTTTGAACTCCGCTCAAGTGTTGAGCTATTTGGGAAATCTTGGGTGTTTGTTTATTCGATCGGAAAGTTTGACATTGTCTATTATCTGGAATGTGATACAATATTTGGAATCCACAAGTAGTTATGAGATAACTAATATGAATGTTATAAATCTAGCAGTTTAGTCTCATTTGATCGGTTGCCACAGGATTTTGATGTGATCAAAAGTCCGTTGCAATCAAATAGCGTACGCGGATATTCGCCGGGTAAACTTAATAGATAGCCACGCCCCATAGCCCCGACCAAGTGACTGTAGGAGAACCCCGTAACCAAAAGCATCCGTTCGGGTGCTCGCGGCAGCGGTGTTCCGCCTCAGTGTACTTCGTCGACGGCATCCGGGGGTGCGGCCATCTACTAAAGTTTGCGACGAGCATTCGATCAACTTGCCGGGAATCTTGTTGAATTTCCCGACTAGATATTGAAAAATGTTTTCGAGATCGAGACTAAAATGTGGGGTTTATAATTGTTAGGCATGCGATGTCTAAGGAATTCATTTGGTTAGGCATGAGATGTCTAAGGAGGTTGCGGATTCCAACTGTTGTAGTTTTACACTTTCTTTTCTGCGACCCTAAGCGTAGTATGTGGTGTATCGCCGGCTTTATTGCTATATATCAACGACAATCGGGATACACATACTTGCTTACATTGATAATATGAGATATTATGTGTTGCTGTAATATGTTATATTGGATCGTCATGTTTGAATAGCCGGGGGTTTTATGTGACATGAGGGTTGTTATTTTCATTCATGTAAAATTCATTGTATGTAATATTCTTTTATTGGGGCACTTTCGGGTTATTATTTACTTTTCCGCATTAGGTAGACCCAAGGCAGGGAGCACAAGTAACCGGGTTGTAGGGTCCAGTGGGAGACCATCTCGAGGAGTCGAGACCGGGTCTCCTAACCCTAGAATTGGCAGTGTTGCTTGCCGCTCTCATAGGGGTCTATGGATGTGGGTTTGGCTATTCATCGCGACCGTGGAATCCGTGTTTTATACAGGCTCGTATTAAAATATGGACATCCTAGTATATCCAATATTTCATATATGTTCTTCTGCTGCAATGTTCTGTGATGAGATCATATTACTGCCTGAGACGAATATTTATATTATATATGTGAGATATATGTTATATTTCAGATTTCGTTTCAAATATGATGCTTGTGAAGCATAATAAAAATGGGACTTCATTAATGAGATTAATAAAATAAAAGAAACCTAAAGATGTTGTAGAAACTTGTTTAAAAACCGGTGGCTCTAGTTCTTACTTTGCATAGCGGTGTTCCTTGTAGAACATCCAGCACCTTATTCGATAAGGAAAGAGCCGGAAGTGACCTCTTTAGAGAAACTAGCAGATGCTACAAACTCGGTTTGTCTTTTGATTGTTTTTATAGTTTTTGCTATGCATAGTGATATTTGTGAAATATCCTGCACTTATTCGATGAGGAAAGAGCCGAGATCCCTTCACCAGGAGTGACCTCTTTAGCAAAACTACAAAAGGCCTAAAAAACATTCCATTTAAAATCACTCGATTCTACAACGATATCAAGTTCATTACGCAAAGGGTTTTCTTAAAAACCTGTCGTAGCCCTCCATCATTTCAGATAAGTACTTCATAGTATTCGTACTACGTTTGTTGGATTTCGTCAAGGCGTAGTGTGCGGTGGCTATTTATGCTTATCTGTATAAACATATGATGCGATTGAGTTAGTGTAGTCGTGCGACTTTGTTGGCTTTCGTCAAGGGTCGTGCGGGTGGGTTTAATTCAATCGGGAAATGACGGATTGAACTTGACTAGTAGCCTATGGTTTGTTGGCTTTCGTCAAGGTCATAGGATGCTAGGGGTAAAATATTATTGGGAATTTCAAGAGTTGAAATTTGCAATGAGATTGCATACCTTCTATGAGATAGTTGGATCCCGATACCCGCTGCGAGTAAGAGTTACTCCTGGGAGAGTTTTTCACATTACAATTAGCCGATCAAGTAGGTGTCTAGAAAGGTGTTAACGGGGTTACGCCCCTGTGAAAATGAGGTTTACTTTAATTAGGTCCGTGCGAAAGCACGGGGAACCTCCCTCAAAGTACCGGCACTGGCCTGGCTGAAAGATTAGCGAACTTATAGAGTGTAATTAATCTCGGCTAGTCTTTCCTTTTAGGGTTTGAAGGAAGATTTGACTAAAATAGTGGGAGACATCCTGATTAGATATATTAATAACCAATCTAATCTTGCAAGAGCATACGCTGAGTATTTTCTTCTATCTCTTTCCAGGTAGCGACCATGTCACGCCTTAATAAAGATAATAATACGGATGTATTGACCGAACCCGCTTGTTATACTGCGCTAGGAAACGTTGGTCCCGTTCCAACTTATAATTGTTATAAGACAAAGCAGGAAATAGGGGATTCCCAGAATTCCCGTGCCACCCAAACGAAGAAAGTGCATGCTGATGCATCTTCTTCGAGTGTATTCATTACCAAGAACTGTTTCTCAGTATCCTTTACGTCCGGGGTATGAGATACCAGATCAGGATCCTGCAAATGTAATTTGTTACATGGCTTACAGATAGGTAGAGAACTGAGAACGGGTGATAAGTTTCAAGAGTTAGAAATGATGCAAGTGTTGCAGCCAAATCTGTTAGCAGTTATCACCCTGTATTACCAGAATACATTGATTCTGAACGAATGTTATTAGATACCGAACCTGATATGCAACATCATATCAGTCTCTTTATTAGTAAAGAAGGATATAATTTTGTATTGTTGGATAATATTTTGAACATTTCCTATATCAAGAGTTGATTGGTTCAGGCACGTTATCTAAAAGCATAGACGTTCTAAATCAAACTACAGTTCTTAACGTACAGAGCACACACAAGAGGAAGAGTTAAGAAATGAAAGAATCCTTCTCGAGGCATTGTAGACTAGGTCATATCAATGCGACCCGACTAGCTAATGTTACATAAAGATGCATATTTAAATTAGTTTGGATTTACATCTTGTAAAACTTGCCAGTCATGTCACAAAAATAAGATGACCATAGTTCCGTTTATTGAAAACAGAGAATGAGTTACTGAACTCTTGGGATTGATACATGCTGATGTATGAAAGTCCCCTGTCTACACATGCCAGGACCGGTTCTTTGTACTTTATTACATTCACTGATAATCTCTCAAGATTAAGACATATGTTCATGTTGAAACACAAATCCGAAGCTTTTGAGATATTCACAGAATATAAGTTAGAGGTAGAGAACCAAAAACGTGTTAGTTATATGTATGCCCTAGAGGCCATTACTGTACATAGGATGTATATTGTAGTGGATGCTGGGACATATATAGTTAGGACATTCTTGCTCGACATGATAGTACGCTATCTGGTTGCTCTTTATCTTAACATGTATACTTTCTGTCTCTCTGTTACATGTTGATAAAGCCCTTAGGATGTGTACTCGACTTTCAGGACTATGATGTAGATCATACTAGTGGGGCCTGGGTAGTCCATGAGTACTGTTGGAGATAGTGCCCTCAGAGTCAATTATTGGATCACAGGTACGTGATTGCAATGATTGAGGGAGGACCTATCCCGGTAGGACAGTCTTACTCGAGATGATAGTATGCTATCTGGTTTACCTTTATCATCGTGTACTGTTTTAAGTGACCTGACACGTCGCTATTACACGTTGATAGAGCCCCTAGGATTCTTGCTTGACCACCAGCAGTATGAGGGCGATCATATAAGTGGGAGCTGGGGGTCTATAAGCATATCCTTAAAAGGTCCCTAGTCGTGAGAGTTTCGAGACAGGGCATCGATTCTCCTTAGTAGACTAGTGTATACAGTCGAGACCCCGACGAGGGGCGGTGGCCGGTCTCACAAGCCACTGGTGTCAGTTGGATCACCTAAGATGTATACAGGTGCTCATTGGGTTATGAGTACACCGGACAGGACTCGCCGGGAACATGCTAGTTGGTGATATACCAGACGTCAGATGGCAGTTCCCTGGTGACATGTGTGCAGGTTAGTTCATCGACCTGGGGATCGTCATTTGTCTCGTGTGAGTTCCCACTGTACTTTGATTACTACCCTACCACGGCTCAAAGGAGTCATGCAAACAGGTTTTAGTTGGGTACAGTCCCGAGCCACATGGAGGCAGTGAGCGTATCTTCAGGGGTTCGTCTCTCCCGGTATTGGGGGTGAGGTCGTGCTGTGTCTAGGAGAGCCATTACACAAAGTCCTTGGCCAAGGCAAGGAGATTTACTGGTAGGTATTTCAGTAGTATCTCAGGGTGTTCTGGGCTACACTCCGACACGACTTGTACCGCTTTTGGGGGTCTGACTTTTACCAACCCCCTAGGCCCGCCATGCGATACTCATAGACGAACGGACCGGACTGCACGGATATTGTCACTGACAGGCTCAGTAGGGTTGTCAGGCTGAGTTCACTCACAGACGTCCCTTTTAGTCAATACTTGGTAGCCCGTTACGTATTGGCTTATACCTCTGACGTGCTAGTGGTTAAATCCACAACCGAGGTGTTGACGAGTCTTTAGAGTCCCCTACATTCAGTTACTCAGCTTTCGGGCGAAAGGTTGTAGAGGCCGTATGGAGATATGGCAAGGTCCGATCAGATACGTGCGGTATTGCACGGATCAGGATCGGACAGATTGTACTATAGGCCGTATGATTATATGGCAAGGTTCGATCAGATACGTGCGGTATTGCACGGATCAGGATCGAACAGATATTACTAGCCGGCTTTGGTATAAGCCGGATCCTAGTATAGTACAGTGTGGATTTTGTCTCATTGTATTTGTATTTCGGTCGAAATACAGATGCGGGTGTGTATGCACAGTATCGGGGTTTTCCTGTAATTTATTACGGGACCAGTTTTCTGGAGTAGCCAGTTTGCTTTCCGTTTCGGCCAATTTCCTTTGTTCCGTTCATTGGCCGAAGATTGGTGGAGGAGGGCTTATTTGCATTGTTGCAAATAGGCATTTGTGGAGGGGGTCTTTGCATTTTTGTTGTATCATGATAGCACCATCCTTTGACTTGATTTCTTCATGATGGCTTGACTTCATAACCTCATCATGGCTTGACTTATGTATGATGATGGAGGGACATGATGGTTGATGATGATGAGGGGTGAGGTTGGTAGAGTGTTAGTTTACACTTGTGATCATTTCCTTTTTGGATGATAACCTTTCCTCTCTCTCTCTTGGATGGGTGATGATTTTTGGCCTTTCTCATATTCTTTTGATACAACCTCCTCATTCTCACTCTCCCTATTGTAGTGGCCGGCCCAAAGCTTGAGTGGGGCTGTCCAAATTTTGTGGAGTGGGGTTTTTGCTCATTTGATGTTCCAAAATCCCCAAAGTCCCTCCACATAGTTCTTGTATCTTTTCCTCCACCATATGGCAACTCCTCCAACCCCAATAGAGACAATAGCTCACTACACATTCTACAGCAAATCTTGGGCACGTCGAGTAACCGGCTTCGTGCCCGAGTTGCCTCGGCATTGAGGTGGGAGCCCGTAAACAAAGTAGGCGATGTGGTGCACTTCCGGCGACGAGGAGGAGACAGGATTTTCCGCAGGAGATCGGGACCATGACGAGAAGACCGGAGGACTTGGATCGTCAGTATATCTCTAACCCATCTTCTTGTTAGCTTAGACGTGTTAATGGTTCGATCCGGGTGTTTAGTGCGCGGTGGTGCCGGTTTGCTAAGTCCGCAAAAATTAAAGTTTTTCACCGCTTCCGCATTCCGGCGTCGGATTGACGGCCGGGGCGCCGCCGTGCACTTACAGTGGTATCAGAGCCTCGCCATTAACTTAGTTTAGCTTGGTTTAATGTGTTTGCATTTCCGATCGATCAAAAAGTTCCAAAACTGCATTTTACCTTCGCATCAGTTTCTGTTGAGAATTTTTGGTCTCTAAAAATTTTTCAGGTTGTAAAATATTGATGTACTAGAAAATCTAAGAACTCTGTAAAATTTCGATGAAGTGATTCCACAGTCAGAGCGCGGAAGCGCCGCACAAACCCCCATTCCGCCGCCCTTCCGCCGCGCACTGTAGACATCACTGCACCATTTTTTTTCAGAGGCTTTCTGGGCTTAAAATATGGGTTTTGGAATATTAAAATTGGGCCCAGGTTTTCTGTGAGTGCTACAGTTTTGATTGAGGGCCCACTTGTTAATTTTTGGTCAATCGGAAAATTTTAAACACATTTTTCACAGTATTTACATTATATCTGTGACCGTGAATGTCACTCGATCGGTAAATCCTGTCTAACTGCTATAGCCCGGTTAGACGGATTTGCGAACGTGACTTTCACGTTGATGTTCTATGTATTTGCTGTGTTGTTGCGGATCGGTCGTAGGGATAGCCTGGATGCAATGCTAGTACAGTTGTGGTGGTATTATGTACATTTGATTTTGCGGGGCGAGCGTCCGACATGTGGACTGCCGTCACTGCCTGTTTGTATTATTATTTTGGGGCACGACCTGGTTGCGGTCGATGTACCCGTTGTATGTATATTTTACTTTCTGTACTAGGATTGCCCCGCGGAGGGGTGCACGGATAGCCGGGTTCTGGAGGGCAACAAGCCCGCATCTCATGGCATTGAGACGGAGGGGGTTTCACTCTAGGATTGGCGGGCTATTCGCCGCACTCGTAGGGGGTACAGGTTGACCCAGGAGGGGTGCCCAAGTTACCGGATTCCGTGAAGTGCTGGGTGGTCCATTCACGGTGCTGAAGGGGGCTGCCTCGCTTCAGGTTTTGGCGGGTGACTTGCCGCGCCCGTAGGGGTCTAGGATTACATTGCACAGGCTATCCACACGACCAGGGGAACGTCGAGTTTCAGCAGTGGCTCTGTGAAACCCGGGGATCCCAGATATCTGTATTGTTTCTGTGATGCTGTACATTTCTGTGATGTTGCATTTTATTCACGCCTTGAGCGAATATAATATATTGGTATATATATTAGTAGATGTTGTATATGTTTTGCATCCGCGCTAGTCCATTCCCCGCTCTGTCGTTAGTTAGCTAACCTAACGGGTAATGACGGGACCCAGTGGCGAATGCGGATGGCATATACGTACATCAGTATATTTTCGTTCTTTTTGGTGTGATCAATTGATGGGACTGCGTTGATTCGGATCAATGCAAGTTAAAACAAACTTAATCTGATGTTGTTGGAACACTTTTCAAAAAGCTGTTATTGCAAGGACGTTTACTTTTGTTTTGCATCGTGGTATTCATTGGAATATCCTGCTCCTCAGTCGACGAGGCAAGAGCCGAGATCCCTTCACCGAGAGTGATCCCTTGGACAAAAGTTTGCGTCAGGGCATTAACTTCACTATAGCCGAGTACTTTTGCTTTGCACCGTGGTATTCAGTTGGAATATCCTGCACCCCATTCTACTGGGAATGAGCCGAGATCCCTTCACCGGGAGTGACCTCTTTAGCGAAGGTTTTCGTCACTATATTTTTATAAAAGCTATCCGTTCCTTCAACGATATCAAGTTCATTACGTTAAAGGTTTTCGCCAGAAACCATTCATAGCCCTCCGTCGTTTCATATGGATAGTCAATAGTATTCAAGCTGTGTATGTTGGCCAAAGTCAAGGCACAGTGTTTGGTAGCTGTTGGTTATTCATATGCAGCATAGATAGATGCGTTGGTTTGGAACAGTCGTACTGCCATGTTGGCCAAAGTCAAGGGTATGTACGGGTGGATTCAAATTAACCTGGAGAATGACGGGCAGAACTGAAACTTGCCGGATATGCGCATACCTTCTGGAGTATGATACCGTGAGCGGATTCCGTCACGTTGTCATGCGATGATAGTTGGATCCCGATTCCCACTGATGAGTTAGTTTACTCCTCGGGTAACCCCGACTAATTCTTCTTTCAGGTTTGGAGGAGAATTTGAGGAACAGTGGGAGGTTTCCAGATTAGATAAATTGGTGACCTTTCTGATCTAGGTTAGAGTGCACGCTGAGTGTTTCTTTTCTCTCTCTCTTTGGCAGCGACCATTGACCCGACCCTAAGACTTTGACTCAGTGACCAAGTTGACCGAACCTTCTTAAACACCGGCTTTTGGATTGTCAGAGTTGCAAACCTCATTGCCACTCCTACTTTTACCCTTTTCTCCAGGACACCCCGTTTTACTACGAACGTCCACTTCCATTGGACAAAACCATCGTATGGTTAGATACGAACTCGAAAGAATTTATTCGAGGATGGTTTCCGGTTCTGGAGAAAACGGATAGGATTATTCAGTTGTCTTTTCCTTTTACCCTCTCTCAGGTTACGAGCACTCCTTGGTTTAGGGGTAGTACACCTATTACGCAAATTGGATTGTCTTCTTCCAAACCTTAGGCTGGTGCCGACCGGTAGGGAATGAAGAAAACCAATTAGCATAACGATGGTGTGCAGAAGGTATTAAGTTCAGACAAAGCAAGGGATTAGTAAGAGGGCAAAGTAAATTGCAACAGATATTCACGACCAAACCAAATATTTCGTTACCACTCCCACATCACCATTGTATTTCTCCAGGACACTCCGTATCACTACGAAGATCCACAGTTTATTTGGATACTCCATCGTATGGTTATATACGAACTCGAATGGAACTTGTTCCAGTTCGGGGATGGATTCTGGTTCAGGAGAAATAGGAATAAGGTTTATTCGGTTGTCTTTTATCTTCACCCTCTCTCATTGCGAGTGTTCCTAGGATTGGGACAGTACACCCATTATGCTTATTGGATAGTCTTCTTCCAAACCATAGGCTGGTGCCGAACGGTAGGGAAGGAAGAAAACCATTTGGCCTAAAAGGGTGTGCAGAAGGTAAAGACTAAAGATATATGAAGGGATTTGGAGAGGTGGCAAAGAACTATACGGTTACATTCGTGAATCTGGAAGAGGCATTACTAGGAATACCCGAATACCCCATCGGAACATTTCAATGTTTCAATTTCACTGTAATGTTAAAGGAAAACTGATTTCCCGATTAGACACTTACTCCAGGGTATGTATTTACCAGGTACGATTCTCACATCTGTATGGTTTTACAGATGATGAGTGGGAGTAGGTTATTTGGAATTGGGTGATCATCCTCATTGTATCGGGATTCGTTGTAATCGGTGATATTTGAGGAAATCACCTGGGCTGTTTGCCGGTCGGCAAATATTTGGGTTTGAATATCCGCTGTTATGCACCAATTTCAAATTGATATATCTGTACGTCTATTTTCATAGAGTGAGATATACCTTTCTGAAATTATGTCTACGACATTTACCTATATCAGTGGATTGTTAGGTAAGGAGCATTAAACAGCGGTGTAATTCTTCTTAACCATAAGTACAGTTTTCAACCTACGACACACAGTGAATGAGTTATCAGACTCAAGGGACTTATACAGAGTATTGTGTGTTTTCCAGTGTCCATTAGGACAGAGGGGTTGGTCCTCATACTATATTCTGTTTACTTTTAACTTCTCTAGTTCTTAGACATGTGTTTCGTAGAAACACAGGGTCTAAGTTTTGAGGAGTTATAGGTATTTGAATAGAGTAAAGAACCAGGTGTAGCAAGTATCGGGATTCTTCAAAGTGATCGAAGATGTAGATACTTGTGTATGGTATTCAGTTGATAGTAATGATAAAGAGATCTTGCTTCTCTTTCAGGTTACTCATAATTGGAAGTATTCCTAAGTTGAGTAACGCTGATCGGCCTCCTTCCATTTAGTTGACATGCGCTGGGGACAGCTGCATGATTTGAATCTGGTTCAATTAAATCAGTGCCTCTGTTTCTATATTGGATATAGAACAGTTCATATCTTAACGATGTTAAGGTACGGGGAGTTGTCCGGTTTATGATTAAAACCAGACACTGGACAACTCAAGGCACGTTTCTGTAATGGCTGTTTGTGGGTTGACCCAGGCTATGACGAGGGTTGACTTTCTACCATCTGGATGAACAATAGCGATATTGTTCTAGACTCGCCACAGTTTTATTAAAGATGGATTTTTTCAGAAAAACAGTAGTGGGAGTATGGTAGAACTGGAAGTGATTCCAGAACCACAAACGATTACTGAAGATTTGATAAGGAACCTAAAGATTCAATCTGAATTGACATTCCATTGGCCACTCCGCAGATAAGGTGGGTAACTTCAGGCACCCGAGAGGTACTCCGGTAGCCTCAAGGACGGTGACAGGGAAGTTCTTGTTTACCCACAATTGCCATTGCTATTGTTCCAGGTTACGAGACCCGGCGGGAGGATGAGTATAGCGTCGTTCTAAACCAGTTTTAGAAGTGTACGTCTATATGACTCTGCCAGAGGGTTGTCGTAGTCAGTGGGAGCAGCGGAAGCATTGGTGGACAGGTTGCTTATGTCTACTTATAGACTAGAGCAGATGTAGCGGAGATAGATCATCTATTTCTGACGTGACAGTCATGGGTTTGACTTCATCAGAATAGGGGATGGATCTGTTGAGAAGGTAGCAGGGTGTGATATCCTAGTATTTGGATGATATACAAAGAGTAGGAAAAGAAACTCCTACACTACAATCGGTTATACCTTGGTCGTCACACAGTGGTTTCTCCACAAAGGAAATGGATTTTATATCAGACATACTGGTTACTAGATCTATGGTTTTAGATCTAGATTTGGGTGGTTTCCCAATCAGGGTACTTGACAGCATTCTAAGAGTATTTAGGATGGACGACTCCTGGCACGGTAGTGTACCTGCAGGTAATGGAGTCACCCTCTCCAAAGGTGTCTTGCAGACTAAAGGGGAGAGGGACGGGCATGATTGGCAGATCACTTGCTCAGGCAATTGAGTCAATCGTGAGATATCAAGTACCACACCAGATGTTGTTCTTGCACTAGATGCAATAAGTTGACATTAATCCAATCCTGGAGAAACAGTCGGAAGCAGTTTTAGAACATAAGTGGATGTTCTAGGGATATGATAACGACAGCCTCATTTAGGAGACAGTTATCATTCCAGGCTTCCAAGGTGACATGGACGACAAGGAGGTTGTCAGAGTTATAGTTTTTCCTTCTGATGAGGGGTAGTATTTTGGACAGTTGGTCCAAGGCAATACTGAGGGAGGCATGGCGCGCAGGATACTGATTAAGTTCAGTTGACGATACAGTCTAAGAAGTTTGGATTTGGAGTTCATTTATGAGCTAGGTCCCATCAGACATCCAGACATGTTCTGAGACAGGTATTGCTCTTTTCGGGAGATGGCTTTCTCCGCGAACTTGAGATATAGAGAGACATAGAAAGAAACAACAAGGCGGGTCCACTCACTGAGGCTATTCCTCGAACGCAATAGTTCCGCAAACGAGCTTTGTGAGACTGACTAGTAGAGGAGTTGGATGTTCGGTATCACACGGGCTGTGAGTATGCGACATCGCAATAATTAGCCTTGAGTGCAAGTGGGAGATTGTCGGAGATAGTGCCCTCAGAGTCAATTATTGGATCACAGGTACGTGATTGCAATGATTGAGGGAGGACCTATCCCGGTAGGACAGTCTTACTCGAGATGATAGTATGCTATCTGGTTTACCTTTATCATCGTGTACTGTTTTAAGTGACCTGACACGTCGCTATTACACGTTGATAGAGCCCCTAGGATTCTTGCTTGACCACCAGCAGTATGAGGGCGATCATATAAGTGGGAGCTGGGGGTCTATAAGCATATCCTTAAAAGGTCCCTAGTCGTGAGAGTTTCGAGACAGGGCATCGATTCTCCTTAGTAGACTAGTGTATACAGTCGAGACCCCGACGAGGGGCGGTGGCCGGTCTCACAAGCCACTGGTGTCAGTTGGATCACCTAAGATGTATACAGGTGCTCATTAGGTTATGAGTACACCGGACAGGACTCGCCGGGAACATGCTAGTTGGTGATATACCAGACGTCAGATGGCAGTTCCCTGGTGACATGTGTGCAGGTTAGTTCATCGACCTGGGGATCGTCATTTGTCTCGTGTGAGTTCCCACTGTACTTTGATTACTACCCTACCACGGCTCAAAGGAGTCGTGCAAACAGGTTTTAGTTGGGTACAGTCCCGAGCCACATGGAGGCAGTGAGCGTATCTTCAGGGGTTCGTCTCTCCCGGTATTGGGGGTGAGGTCGTGCTGTGTCTAGGAGAGCCATTACACAAAGTCCTTGGCCAAGGCAAGGAGATTTACTGGTAGGTATTCCAGTAGTATCTCAGGGTGTTCTGGGCTACACTCCGACACGACTTGTACCGCTTTTGGGGGTCTGACTTTTACCAACCCCCTAGGCCCGCCATGCGATACTCATAGACGAACGGACCGGACTGCACGGATATTGTCACTGACAGGCTCAGTAGGGTTGTCAGGCTGAGTTCACTCACAGACGTCCCTTTTAGTCAATACTTGGTAGCCCGTTACGTATTGGCTTATACCTCTGACGTGCTAGTGGTTAAATCCACAACCGAGGTGTCGACGAGTCTTTAGAGTCCCCCACATTCAGTTACTCAGCTTTCGGGCGAAAGGTTGTAGAGGCCGTATGGAGATATGGCAAGGTCCGATCAGATACGTGCGGTATTGCACGGATCAGGATCGGACAGATTGTACTATAGGCCGTATGGTTATATGGCAAGGTTCGATCAGATACGTGCGGTATTGCACGGATCAGGATCGAACAGATATTACTAGCCGGCTTTGGTATAAGCCGGATCCTAGTATAGTACAGTGTGGATTTTGTCTCATTGTATTTGTATTTCGGTCGAAATACAGATGCGGGTGTGTATGCACAGTATCGGGGTTTTCCTGTAATTTATTACGGGACCAGGTTTCTGGAGTTGCCAGTTTGCTTTCCGTTTCGGCCAATTTCCTTTGTTCCGTTCATTGGCCGAAGATTGGTGGAGGAGGGCTTATTTGCATTGTTGCAAATAGGCATTTGTGGAGGGGGTCTTTGCATTTTTGTTGTATCATGATAGCACCATCCTTTGACTTGATTTCTTCATGATGGCTTGACTTCATAACCTCATCATGGCTTGACTTATGTATGATGATGGAAGGACATGATGGTTGATGATGATGAGGGGTGAGGTTGGTGGAGTGTTAGTTTACACTTGTGATCATTTCCTTTTTGGATGATAACCTTTCCTCTCTCTCTCTTGGATGGGTGATGATTTTTGGCCTCTCTCATATTCTTTTGATAGAACCTCCTCATTCTCACTCTCCCTATTGTAGTGGCCGGCCCAAAGCTTGAGTGGGGCTGTCTAAATTTTGTGGAGTGGGGTTTTTGCTCATTTGATGTTCCAAAATCCCCAAAGTCCCTCCACATAGTTCTTGTATCTTTTCCTCCACCATATGGCAACTCCTCCAACCCCAATAGAGACAATAGCTCACTACACATTCTACAGCAAATCTTGGGCACGTCGAGTAGCCGGCTTCGTGCCTGAGTTGCCTCGGCATTGAGGTGGGAGCCCGTAAACAAAGTAGGCGATGTGGTGCACTTCCGGCGACGAGGAGGAGACAGGATTTTCCGCAGGAGATCGGGACCATGACGAGAAGACCGGAGGACTTGGATCGTCGGTATATCTCTAACCCATCTTCTTGTTAGCTTAGACGTGTTAATGGTTCGATCCGGGTATTTAGTGCGCGGTGGTGCCGGTTTGCTAAGTCCGCAAAAATTAAAGTTTTTCACCGCTTCCGCATTCCGGCGTCGGATTGACGGCCGGGGCGCCGCCGTGCACTTACAAGTACATCCTTCAATGTTCCTAGTCGTGGGAATATCGAGACGGGGCATCGATATTCCAGAGTAGACTAGCGTATATCTTCTCGACCCATGTGATGGGCGATAGATGATCCCATATCCATTGGTGTTTGACATCAGAGATGGTATGCGGGTGCTCAGTGGAGACTGGGTACACTGAACGGGCTCGCCGAGAACTCCCAGATGGTATTATACCTCACGTCAGATGGAAGTTCTCTAGTGACACTGGTACAGCTTAGTCTGTTGCCCCGAGATCGTCATAGAGTCTTGTGTGTCTCCTACTGTGCTTTGATTTCCACCCTACCATGGCTCTACTGAGTCGTGCAAAAAGGTGGTTTTTGGGTACAGTCCCGATTCACATGGAGGCAATGAGCGATAGGAGGGGGTTCGTCTCTCCCGATATTGGGGGTTGATGTTGCGCTATGCTCGACTGGCCATAACTGGAAATCCCTGGCCAGGGTTGCACTGATTTACTGGTAAGTGTTATCAGTAGTTTCATGCTTGTTATGGACCTTACATCGGCATGACTTATCGAGCTACTAGGGTCTAACGTTTACCACCCCTAGGCGAGATAGGCGACATATCAGACGAACAAACCGGACTGTGCGGTAAGTGTTACTGGTTGGATTCGCAGGAGTGTGAGCAGGCATGCTCGTTGATCTTCTGATCGCTCATTACTCGGGTGGCCGTTACGTTTAGCAGGCCGCTTGCGGTTTGTGGGTGATTGATATGATCATCACCTACTGCCGGTGTATTGACGAGTCTTTAGAGTCCTACATAGGGGTTTCCTGACTCAAGCGAAACGAAATAGGTGCGCATGTGAGATATGTGCGGGACCGACAATAATACCTGTATGTGACACTGTATTCTATTCTCGCGATTTGTATCATTGGATGGTTATATGAGATATAGCCAGGTTACCGAATCAAGTGTTGATTCTATACATTGGTACACAAGATATTAGTCGGTTATATGCAATATGACCGGATCGTTAAATCAAGTGTTGATTTATTGATTTAATGTATAATTATTTATTTGATATATTATTTACATTAACTAGTATTGGTTCACTTAAGATTGATTTTCTCACTTGAATGTGCACATTGTTTATATGTGATATATGCAAGTGTACATATTTGTATCATGCTTGATGATACATACAAGTTGTGTGTATGAGACTTAAACCAAATCAAGGTTAAATTAGGGTTTACTAATTTCCTAACAAATAACAAAAGAGGTGGACTTTGGTCAAAGTTATCAAGCTTCATGAAGCTTGAAGAAATTTTGACAAAGTCAAATCTTTTGTCATTTCCTTAGGATATTAGTTAATCCAACCCTTAACCTAATACTTTGGTTAATTCTCTACATGAGTTAAGCATGAGGGCTTAACTCAACCATGGTGCCATAATTAAAAGGATAAGTTTCATTCTTTATTCATTATTCTTTCTTCTTCTTCTTCTTCAAGAAGAAGAAAGCTTGCTACCTCTAATGGTGCCATGAGATTTAGAGTGAGAAATCCAAATCCAAAGTGAACCCAATTCCTATTTCTTCATCCTTTACCAATTTCCATGTAATATAGGGTGTTCTCTTCACAAAGTTTTTGACCAAGTGAAGGAATAGCTTGAGTTTGAGTCTCCCCGCCGTAGATCATCTTCGGCCTCGAAATTAACGACCTAGCCCGCTCATTTCTCCGATGAAACCAACGCTAGGGTCCGGGATCTCGATGATCGCAGTGAAGGGACGTCAACACGGAGCTTTAGAAGTGAAGGACCGAATCTACAAAGGTTGTAATCTCTTTCACTTAGTAGCAAAGTAGTTTGCTTGCTTGTAGTTTCGCCTTACCTCTAGTAGACGATCTTGCATAGGGTTTCTCGGCACCTAAATTTTTGATTTTGGCATGGTTGATGTCTTGTAGAACCTCATGAGTGTGCCTAGGAACCCTACAGTGGTATCAGAGCCTAGCTAGAGCTATAGGCGATTGGTAGACGAAGTTAAAAACCCGATCGAACCCTGAAACCCTAAACAAAACCCTTCTCTGTACATTTTTCAAAACAGTTGATTTTTGTGAATTAAAAATGCTCAGAAAATAGAGCAGGGTTTTCTAAGAATTCCTGTGCAGCACGTGACCCTAACTCCATCAATGCGCCGCGGAACCGCGGCCCCACCTTGGCTTGTGTGGCGGTTCCGCAGCCATAAAGATGAATAATTTGTCACGGTTTGCACAGTAATGCCCGTAGCTGTTTCCTCTGTTTTCTAGGAACTTTTAATCTATACTCAACAGTTGAGTTTTCTAGGTTGTTTTGGGGACTCGATGTTTCGATCGGATTGTTTAACTTTGTTTTTGTATTTCCAGGTATTTTAGAACATGTTAAAAAGTTCGACCGGATATAAATAACCCACTTTTTCCCCTGACGGGAAATTTCCAAGTGTTGGATTTTTCCATAGTTTAAGAACGTTCTAAGTAGTGTAAGTAACGCGATGGACCCTCTAGAAGACAACAAACCTTAACTCGATTATGTGATTGTCTTGAACTGCCCTTTAAACCTTAGGGTTTGGGGCAGTACGGCGTGCCACATGTGAGGCGTTGGCTTGACCCTTCTACTGCTGGGTCGTTGGTACTGTGGCATGAAATGGATGTTTTTAAACTTATTTCATGTGTTGAGCTGTTTCGGGAAAACTTGGGTGTTTGATTGTTCGATCGGAAAGTTTAAAATTGTCTATTTATCTGGAATGTGATACAATAATTAGAATCAACAACATTTGAATGTTATAGACATAGCAGTTTAGTCTCATTTGATCGGTTGCCACGGAATTTTGATGTGATCAAAAGTCCGTCGCAATCGCGTAGCGTACGCGGATACTCGCCGGTAAACTTAATAGACAGCCACGCCCCATAGCCCCGACCAAGTGACTGTAGGAGAACCCCGTCGCCAAAAGCATCCGTTCGGGTGCTCGCGGCAGCGGTGTTTTCGTCTCAGTGCATTTCGTCGACGGTATCGGGGGTGCGGCCGTCTACTAAAGTTTGCGACGTGCATTCATTCTGCATGTCGGGAATCTTGTTGAATTGCCCGACTTGATATTGAAAAGAGTTTTCGATTTTGAGACTAAAATGCGGGGTTTATAATTGTTAGGCATGCGATGTCTAAGGAATTCATTTGGTTAGGCATGCGATGTCTAAAGAGGTTGCAGATTCCAACTGTTGTAGTTTTACACTTTCTTTTCTGCAACCGTAAGTGTAATATGTGATATCGCCGGTTTCGTTGCTATATGTCAACGAAAATTGGGATGGGCATATTTACTTACGTTGATGACATGTGATGTTATATGTTGCTGAATATGTTATATTGGATCGTCGTGTTTGAATAGCTGGGGTTTTTTATGTGAGACGAGTGTTTTTTATTTTCATTCATGTAAAAAACCTTTATATAATATTCTTTTATTGGGGCACTTCCGGGTTGAGGATGATGTCACCATTGTATATTATTTACTTTTCCGCATTAGGATAGACCCAAGGAGGGGAGCATAAGTAACCGGGTTCTAGGGTCCAGTGGGAGACCATCTTGAGGAGTCGAGTTCGGGTCTCCTAACTCTAGAATTGGTAGGGTTGCTTGCCGCTCTCGTAGGGGTCTAGGGGGTAGGATTGGCGATTCATCACGACCGTGGAATCCGTGTTTTATACAGGCTCAAAATAAAACACGGACGTCCTAATATATCGAATATTTCATATGATATTTTCTGCTGCGTTATCTGTGATGTGATCATGTGATATGTTCAGATTGATACTGTATATAGTATATATGATATATTATATAGACGTTGCTTATGTTTTACACCCGCGCTAGCCCTGCCCCGCTCTGCCGTTAGTTACCTAACCTAACGGTGCAGACGGGACATCGAGACGAATGTGGATGGCATAAGTGTATGTTGTATTTATCTGTGATGTTTAGGTGGACTTAAATGATGGGACATTCATTAATGAGATTAATGAAAGAAAATAAATCTAAAAGATGTTGTGGAATCGAATTTCAAAAACAAGGTAGCTCTAGTTATTGCTTTGCATAGCGGTGTTCCTTGAAGAACATCCAGCACCTTATTCGTTGAGGAAAGAGCCGACGATCCCTTCACCGGGAGTGGCCTCTTTAGCAATAATTAGCAGATGCTACAACCCTCGGTTTGCCTTTTGATTGCTTCTATAGTTTTTGCTTTGCACAGCGGTATATATGATATATCCTGCACCTTATTCGATGAGGAAAGGGTCGACGATCCCTTCACCGGGAGTGACCCCTTTAGCAAAACTAGAAAAGCCTCAAAAACACTCCATTTAAAAACCATTTGATTCCGCAACGAGATCAAGTTCAAAGCGTTAAAGGTTTTCATAAAAACCATCCGCAACCCTCCGTCATTTTAGGAAGTAGAGTACTTAGTATTCGTACTGTGTTTGTTGACCATAGTCAAGGCACAGTGTACGGTAGCTAAGTGATGTCCTCCTACACCGCATATGATGCGATTAGTTAGGACAGTCGCGTGACTTTGTTGACCTTAGTTAAGGGTCATATGAGTGGGTCTAATTAATCACGAAATGACGGGTAGAACTTGACTAGTGCTTTTGATTTGTTGACCATAGTTAAGGTCATAAGTGCTAGGGGTAAAAATCTTTATCGGGAGTTTCAAGTGTTGAAATTTGCAATGAGATTGCATACCTTTTATATGATAGTTGGATCCCGATACCCACTGCGAGTAATTGTTACTCCTGGGAGAGTTTTGCTCTTTACAATTAGCCGATCAAGTAGGTGTCTAGAAAGGTGTCAACGGGGTTACGCCCATGGGAAAACAAGCTTTACTTTAATTAGGTCCGTGCGAAAGCACGGGGAACCTCCCTCAAAGTACCGGCACTGGCCTGGCTGAAAGATTGGTGAACTTGTAGAATGTAATTAATCCTGGCTAGTCTTTCCTTTTAAGGTTTGAAGGAAGATTTGATAAAAACAGTGGGAGCCATCCTAATTAGATAAATAAATAACCAATATAATCTTGCAAGAGCGCATGCAGAGTGTTTTCTTCTCTCTCTCTCCAGGTAGCGACCATGTCACGCCTTAATCAAGATAATAATATGGAAGTATTGACCGAACCCTCTTGTTATACTGAGCTGGGGAACGTTTGTCCTGCTCCAACTTATAATTGTTATAAGACCGAGCAGGAATTAGGGGAATACCAGGATTCCCATGCTGCCCAAACGAAGAAAGTGCATAATGATGCATCTTCTTCGGGTGTGTTTATTACGAAGAACGGTTTCTCTGTATCCTCTACATTCTGGGTATTTGATACCGGATCAGGATCCTGTAAGTGCACGGCGGCACCCCGGCCGTCAATCCGACGCCGGAATGCGGAAGCGGTGAATAACTTTAATTTTTGCGGACTTAGCAAACCGGCACCACCGCGCACTATAACCGGATCGAACCATTAACTAGTCTAAGCTACTAACAAGATGGGTTAGAGATATACCGACGATCCAAGTCCTCCGGTCTTCTCGCCATCGTCCGGATCTCCTGCGGAAAAGTCCCGTCTCCTCCTCGTCGCCGGAAGTGCACCACATCGCCTACTTTGTTTACGGGCTCCCACCTCAATGCCGAGGCAACTCGGGCACGAAGCCGGCTACTCGACGTGCCCAAGAATCGCTGTAGAATGTGTAGTAGAAGAAGTCTCATTTTTGGGGTTGTGGAGTTGCCATTTGTGGAGGAGAAGAGAGCTTGGAGAGAGGTGGGGAAAAATGTAGCATACAAAAAAAGGGGGTAACATTTTTCCACCCAAATCATGAAATGAATCCCCTTCCATTTTGTATGGCCGGCCCCCCCTTTACCAAGTGAGATTGGAGAGAGAAAAGACAAGGGGGTGGGTGGAACAATAATGCAAGGTGGAGTGTCATGGAAAAAACCAAGTGATGATGAGAGGCAATGATCACTCCCAAAACCAATACACTACCAACTAATCATCAACAACCATGATGCTTACAAAGTCAAGCTATCATGAAGCTAGAAGTCAAAGTCAATGAAAAGATGTCATGATAAAACAATAAGCAAAGAACTCCTCCACAAACACTTATTTGCAACAATGCAAATAAGCCCTCCTCCACCAATCTTCGGCCAATGAACGGAACAATGGAAATTGGCCGAAACGGAAAGCAAACTGGCAACTCCAGAAAACTGGTCCCGTAATAAATTACAGGAAAACCCCGATACTGTGCATACACACCCGCATTTGTATTCCGACCGAAATACAAATGCAATGAGACAAAATCTACACTGTACTATACTAGAATCCGGCTTATACCAAAACCGGATAGTAATATCTGTTCGATCCTGATCCATGCAATACCGCACGTATCTGATCGAACCCTGCCATATAACCATACGGCCTATAGTACAAACTGTCCGATCCTGATCCGTGCAATACCGCACGTATCTGATCGGACCTTGCCATATCTCCATACGGCCTCTACAACCTTTCGCCCGAAAGCTGAGTAACTGAAATGTGGGGGACTCTAAAGACTCATCAACACCTCGGTTGTGGATTTAACCACTAGCACGTCAGAGGTATAAGCCAATACGTAACGGGCTACCAGGTATTGACTAAAAAGGACGTCGATGAGCGAACTCATCCTGACACCCTACTGAGCCTGTCAGTGACAATATCCGTGCAGTCCGGTCCGTTCGTCTATGAGCATCGCATGGCGGGCCTAGGGGGTTGGTAAAAGTCAGACCCCCAAAAGCGGTACAAGTCGTGTCGGAGTGTAGCCCAGAACACCCTGAGATACTACTGGAATACCTACCAGTAAATCTCCTTGCCTTGGCCAAGGACTTTGTGTAATGGCTCTCCTAGACACAGCACGACCTCACCCCCAATACCGGGAGAGACGAACCCCTGAAGATACGCTCACTGCCTCCATGTGGCTCGGGACTGTACCCAACTAAAACCTGTTTGCACGACTCCTTTGAGCCGTGGTAGGGTAGTAATCAAAGTACAGTGGGAACTCACACGAGACAAATGACGATCCCCAGGTCGATGAACTAACCTGCACACATGTCACCAGGGAACTGCCATCTGACGTCTGGTATATGACCAACTAGCATGTTCCCGGCGAGTCCTGTCCGGTGTACTCATAACCCAATGAGCACCTGTATACATCTTAGGTGATCCAACTGACACCAGTGGCTTGTGAGACCGGCCATCGCCCCTCGTCGGGGTCTCGACTGTATATACTAGTCTACTAATGGAGTATCGATGCCCAGTCTCGAAACTCCCACGACTAGGGACCTTTTAAGGATAAGCTTATAGACCCCCAGCTCCCACTTATATGATCGCCCTCATACTGCTGGTGGTCAAGCAAGAATCCTAGGGGCTCTATCAACGTGTAATAGCGACGTGTCATGTCACCTAAAGCAGTACACGATGATAAAGGTAAACCAGATAGCATACTATCATCTCGAGTAAGACTGTCCTACCGGGATAGGTCCTCCCTCAATCATTACAATCACGTACCTGTGACCTAATAATTGACTCTGAGGGCACTATCTCCAACAATCTCCCACTTGCACTCAAGGCTAATTATTGCGATGTCGCATACTCACAGCCCGTGTGATACCGAACATCCAACTCCTCTACTAGTCAGTCTCACAAAGCTCGTTTGCGGAACTATTGCGTTCGAGGAATAGCCTCAGTGAGTGGATCCGCTTAGTTGTTTCTTTCTATGTCTCTCTATATCTCAAGTTCGCGGAGAAAACCATCTCCCGAAATGAGCAATACATGTCTTAGAACGTGTCTGGATGTCTGATGGGACCTAGCTCATAAATGAACTCCAAATCCAAACTTCTTAGACTGTATCGACAACTGAACTTAATCAGTATCCTGCGCGCCATGCCTCCCTCAGTATTGGCTTGGACCACCTGTCCAAAATACTGCCCCTCATCAGAAGGAAAAACTATAACTCTGACAACCTCCTTGTCGTCCATGTCACCTTGGAAGCCTGGAATGATAACTGTCTCCTGAATGAGGCTGTCGTTATCATATCCCTAGAACATCCATTTATGTTCTAAAACTGCTTCCGACTGTTTCTCCAGGATTGGATTAATGTCAACTTATTGCATCTAGTGCAAGAACAATATCTGGTGTGGTACTTGACATCTCATGATTGACTCAATTGCCTAAGCAAGTGATCTGCCAATCATGCACATCCCTCTCCCCTTTAGTCTATAAGACACCTTTGGAGAGGGTGACTCCATTACTTGCAGGTACACTACCGTGCCAGGAGTCGTCCATCCTAAATACTCTTAGAATGCTGTCAAGTACCCTGATTGGGAAACCACCCAAATCTAGATCTGAAAACATAGATCTAGTAATCAGTATGTCTGATATAAAATCCATTTCCTTTGTGGAGAAACAACTGTGTGACGACCAAAGTATAACCGATCGTAGTGTAGGAGTTTCTTTTCCTACTCTGTGTATATCATCCAAATACCAGGATATCACACCCTACTACCTTCTCAACAGATCCATCCCCTATTCTGATGAAGTCAAACCCATGACTGTCACGTCAGAAATAGATGATCTATCTCCGCTACATCTGCTCTAGTCTATAAATAGACATAAGCTACCTGTCCACCAATGCTTCCGCTGCTCCCACTGACTACGACAACCCTCTGGCAGAGTCATATAGACGTACACTTCTAAAACTGGTTTAGAACGACGCTATACTCATCCTCCTGCCGGGTCTCGTAACCTGGAACAACAGCAATGGCAATTGTGGGTAAACAAGAACTTCCCTGTCACCGTCCTTGAGGCTACCGGAGTACCTCTCGGGTGGCTGAAGTTACCCACCTTATCTGCGGAGTGGCCAATGGAATGTCAATCCAGATTGAATCTTTAGGTTCCTTATCAAATCTTCAGTAATCGTTTGTGGTTCTGGAATCACTTCCAGTTCTACCATACTCCCACTACTGTTTTCTGAAAAAATCCATTTTTAATAAAACTGTGGCGAGTCTAGAACAATATCGCTATTGTTCATCCAGATGGTAGAAAGTCAACCCTCGTCATAGCCTGGGTCAACCCACAAACAGCCATTACAGAAACGTGCCTTGAGTTGTCCAGTGTCTGGTTTTAATCATAAACCGGACAACTCCCCGTACCTTAACAATGTTAAGATATGAACTGTTCTATATCCAATATAGAAACAGAGGCACTGATTTAATTGAACCAGATTCAAATCATGCAGCTGTCCCCAGCGCATGTCAACTAAATGGAAGGAGGCCGATCAGCGTTACTCAATCTTAGGAATACTTCCAATTATGAGTAACCTGAAAGAGAAGCAAGATCTCTTTATCATTACTATCAACTGAATACCATACACAAGTATCTACATCTTCGATCTCTTTGAAGAATCCCGATACTTGCTATACCTGGTTCTCTACTCTATTCAAATACCTATAACTTCTCAAAATTTGGACCCTGTGTTTCCGCGAAACACCTGTCTAAAAACTAGAGAAGTCATAAGTAAACCGAATATAGTACGAGGACCAACCCCTCTGTCCTGATGGACCCTGGACAACATACAATCCTTTGTATAAGTCCCTTGAGTCTGATAACTCATTCACTGTGTGTCGTAGGTCGAAAACTGTACTTATGGTTAAGAAGAATTACACCGCTGTTTAATGCTCCTTACCTAACCATCCACTGATATAGGTAAATGTCGTAGGCATAATTTCAGAAAGGTATATCTCACTCTATGAAAATAGACGTACAGATATATCAATTTGAAATTGGTGCATAACAGCGGATATTCAAAACCAAATATTTGCCGACCGGCAAACAGCCCAGATGATCTCCTCAAATATCACCGATTACAACGAATCCCGATATAATGAGGATGATCACCCTATTCCCAATAACTTACTCCCACTCATCATCTGTAAAACCATACAGATGTGAGAATCGTACCTGGTAAATACATACCCTAGAGTAAGTATCTAATCGGGAAATCAGTTTTCCTTTAACATTACACAGTGAAACTGAAACATTGAAATGTTCCGATGGGGTATTCTGGTATTCCTAGTAATGCCTCTTCCAGATTCACGACTGTAACCGTATAGTTCTTTGCCACCTCTCCAAATCCCTTCATATGTCTTTAGTCTTTACGTTCTGCACACCCCTTTAGGCCAAATGGTTTTCTTCCTTCCCTACCGTTCGGCACCAGCCTATGGTTTGGAAGAAGACAATCCAATAAGCATAATGGGTGTACTGTCCTAATCCTAGGAGCACTCGCAATGCGAGAGAAGGTGAAGATAAAAGACACCTGAATAAACCTTATTCCTATTTCTCCTGGACCAGAATCCATCCCCGAACTGGAACAAGTTCTTTTCGAGTTCGTATATAACCATACGATGGAGTATCCAAATAAACTGTGGATCTTCGTAGTGATACGGAGTGTCCTGGAGAAATACAAAGGTGATGTGGGAGTGGTAACGAAATATTTGGTTTGGTCGTGAATATCTGTTGCAATTTACTTTGCCCTCTTACTAATCCCTTACTTTGTCTGAACTTAATACCTTCTGTACACCATCGTTAGGCTAATTGGTTTTCTTCATTCCCTACCGGTCGGCACCAGCCTAAGGTTTGGAAGAAGACAATCCAATTTGTGTAATAGGTGTACTACCCCTAAACCAAGGAGTACTCGTAACCTGAGAGAGGGTAAAAGGAAAAGACAACTGAATAATCCTATCCGTTTTCTCCAGAACCTGAAACCATCCTCGAATAAATTCCTTCGAGTTCGTATCTAACCATACGATGGTTTTGTCCAATGGAAGTGGACGTTCGAAGTAAAACGGGGTGTCCTGGAGAAATGGGTAAAAGTAGGAGTGGCAATGAGGTTTGCAACTCTGACAATCCAAAAGCCGGTGTTATAAAGAAGGTTCGGTCAACTTGGTCACTGAGTCAAAGTCTTAGGGTCGGGTCAAATGGTCGCTGCCAGAGAGAGAGAGAAAAGAAACACTCAGCGTGCACTCTAACCTAGATCAGAATGGTTACCAATTTATCTAATCAGGAATCCTCCCACTGTACCTCAAATTCTCCTCCAAACCTGAAAGAAGAATTAGTCGGGGTCACCCGAGGAGTAAACTAACTCATCAGTGGGAATCGGGATTCAACTCTCATCGCATGACAACGTGACGGAATCCGCTCACGGTGTCACACTCCAGAAGGTATGCGCATATCTGGCAAGTTTCAGTTCTTTTGAAACTCCCGATGTGAATTTCTGCCCCATGCTCTTATGACCTTGGCGTGAGGTCAAAATATCATAAGTCACATGTCAAGTTCTGCCCATCATTATCCAGGTTAATTTGAATCCACCCGTACATACCCTTGACGTAGGCCAAAATAGTAGTACGACTGTCCCAAACCAACGCATCTATCTATGCAACAGATAAATACCCGGCAGCTACCAAACACTATGCCTTGGCGTGAGGTCAAAATACATAGCTTGAATACTACCGAATATTTAACTGAAATGATGGAGGGCTACGAATGGTTTCTGGCGAAAACCTTTAACGTAATGAACTTGATATCGTTGAAGGAACGGATAGCTTTTTGAAAATATAGTGACGAAAACCGTTGCTAAAGAGGTCACTCCCGGTGAAGGGATCTCGGCTCTTTCCCCGTAGAATGGGGTGCAGGATATTCCAACTGAATACCACGGTGCAAAGCAAAAGTAATCGGCTATAGTGAAGTCAATGCCCTGACGCAAATTTCTGTCCAAGGGGTCACTCCCGGTGAAGGGATCTCGGCCCTTGCCTCGTCGACTGAGGAGCAGGATATTCCAATGAATACCACGATGCAAAACAAAAGTAAACGTCCTTGCAATAACAGCTTTTTGAAAAGTGTTCCAACAACATCAGATTAGGTTTGTTTTTAACTTGCATTGATCCGAATCAATGCAGTCCCATCAATTGATCACACCACAAAGAACGAAAATATACTGATGTACGTATATGCCATCCGCATTCGCCACTGGGTCCCGTCATTACCCGTTAGGTTAGCTTACTAACGACAGAGCGGGGACTGGACTAGCGCGGATGCAAAACATATACAACATCTACTAATATATATACCAATATATTATATTTCGCTCAAGGCGTGAATAAAATGCAACATCACAGAAAATGAACAGCATCACAGAAACAATACAGATATCTGGGATCCCCGGGTTTCACAGAGCCGCTGAAACCCGACGTTCCCCTGGTCGTGTGGATAGCCTGCGCAATGAAATCCTAGACCCCTACGGGCGCGGCAAGTCACCCGCCAAAACCTGAAGCGAGGCAGCCCTCTTCAGTACCGTGAATGGACCACCCAGCACTTCACGGAATCCGGTAACTTGGGCACCCCTCCTGGATCAACCTGTACCCCCTACGAGTGCGGCGAATAGCCTGCCAATCCTAGAGTGAAGCCCCCTCCGTCTCAATGCCATGAGATGCGGGCTTGTTGCCCTCCAGAATCCGGCTATCCGTGCACCCCTCCGCGGGGCAATCCTAGTACAGAAAGTAAAATATACATACAACGGGTACATCGACCGCAACCAGGTCGTGCCCCAAAATAATAATACAAACAGGCAGTGACGGCAGTCCACATGTCGGACGCTCGCCCCGCAATATCAAATGTACATATTACAACAAAGCTGTACTAGCATTGCATCCAGGCTATCCGCCACGACCGATCCGCAACATCACAGCAAATACATAGAACATCAACGTGAAAGTCACGTTCGCAAATCCGTCTAACCGGGCTATAGCAGTTAGACCGGATTTACCGATCGAGTGACATTCACGGTCGCAGATATAATGTAAATACTGTGAAAAATGTGTTTAAAATATCCGACCGATCGAATATTAACAAGTGGGCCCCAAAACAAAACTGTAGCAGTTACAGAAAATATGGGCCCAATTTTAATGTTCCAAAACCCCTGAAATAAACCCAGAAGGCATCTGTAAAAATTTGGTGATGTGACGTGCACAGTGCACCGCGGAAGGGCGGCAAGTATGGTGTTTCCGCGGCGGTTCCGCGCTCACACTGTAGCGTTACATCGTCGAATTTTTACAGAACTCTTATATTTTCTCGTACATCAATATTTTACAACCTGAAAAATTTTTGGAGACTGAAAAATTTCAACAGAAACTGTCGTGGGTGTATTTGGGTTTTCGGACATTTCGATCGATCGGAACTGAAAAACACATTACACAAAGCTAGACTAAGTTAATGGGGAGGCTCTGATACCACTGTAAGTGCACGGCGGCACCCCGGCCGTCAATCCGACGCCGGAATGCGGAAGCGGTGAATAACTTTAATTTTTGCGGACTTAGCAAACCGGCACCACCGCGCACTATAACCGGATCGAACCATTAACTAGTCTAAGCTACTAACAAGATGGGTTAGAGATATACCGACGATCCAAGTCCTCCGGTCTTCTCGCCATCGTCCGGATCTCCTGCGGAAAAGTCCCGTCTCCTCCTCGTCGCCGGAAGTGCACCACATCGCCTACTTTGTTTACGGGCTCCCACCTCAATGCCGAGGCAACTCGGGCACGAAGCCGGCTACTCGACGTGCCCAAGAATCGCTGTAGAATGTGTAGTAGAAGAAGTCTCATTTTTGGGGTTGTGGAGTTGCCATTTGTGGAGGAGAAGAGAGCTTGGAGAGAGGTGGGGAAAAATGTAGCATACAAAAAAAGGGGGTAACATTTTTCCACCCAAATCATGAAATGAATCCCCTTCCATTTTGTATGGCCGGCCCCCCCTTTACCAAGTGAGATTGGAGAGAGAAAAGACAAGGGGGTGGGTGGAACAATAATGCAAGGTGGAGTGTCATGGAAAAAAACAAGTGATGATGAGAGGCAATGATCACTCCCAAAACCAATACACTACCAACTAATCATCAACAACCATGATGCTTACAAAGTCAAGCCATCATGAAGCTAGAAGTCAAAGTCAATGAAAAGATGTCATGATAAAACAATAAGCAAAGAACTCCTCCACAAACACTTATTTGCAACAATGCAAATAAGCCCTCCTCCACCAATCTTCGGCCAATGAACGGAACAATGGAAATTGGCCGAAACGGAAAGCAAACTGGCAACTCCAGAAAACTGGTCCCGTAATAAATTACAGGAAAACCCCGATACTGTGCATACACACCCGCATTTGTATTCCGACCGAAATACAAATGCAATGAGACAAAATCTACACTGTACTATACTAGAATCCGGCTTATACCAAAACCGGATAGTAATATCTGTTCGATCCTGATCCGTGCAATACCGCACGTATCTGATCGAACCCTGCCATATAACCATACGGCCTATAGTACAAACTGTCCGATCCTGATCCGTGCAATACCGCACGTATCTGATCGGACCTTGCCATATCTCCATACGGCCTCTACAACCTTTCGCCCGAAAGCTGAGTAACTGAAATGTGGGGGACTCTAAAGACTCATCAACACCTCGGTTGTGGATTTAACCACTAGCACGTCAGAGGTATAAGCCAATACGTAACGGGCTACCAGGTATTGACTAAAAAGGACGTCGATGAGCGAACTCATCCTGACACCCTACTGAGCCTGTCAGTGACAATATCCGTGCAGTCCGGTCCGTTCGTCTATGAGCATCGCATGGCGGGCCTAGGGGGTTGGTAAAAGTCAGACCCCCAAAAGCGGTACAAGTCGTGTCGGAGTGTAGCCCAGAACACCCTGAGATACTACTGGAATACCTACCAGTAAATCTCCTTGCCTTGGCCAAGGACTTTGTGTAATGGCTCTCCTAGACACAGCACGACCTCACCCCCAATACCGGGAGAGACGAACCCCTGAAGATACGCTCACTGCCTCCATGTGGCTCGGGACTGTACCCAACTAAAACCTGTTTGCACGACTCCTTTGAGCCGTGGTAGGGTAGTAATCAAAGTACAGTGGGAACTCACACGAGACAAATGACGATCCCCAGGTCGATGAACTAACCTGCACACATGTCACCAGGGAACTGCCATCTGACGTCTGGTATATGACCAACTAGCATGTTCCCGGCGAGTCCTGTCCGGTGTACTCATAACCCAATGAGCACCTGTATACATCTTAGGTGATCCAACTGACACCAGTGGCTTGTGAGACCGGCCACCGCCCCTCGTCGGGGTCTCGACTGTATACACTAGTCTACTAATGGAGTATCGATGCCCAGTCTCGAAACTCCCACGACTAGGGACCTTTTAAGGATAAGCTTATAGACCCCCAGCTCCCACTTATATGATCGCCCTCATACTGCTGGTGGTCAAGCAAGAATCCTAGGGGCTCTATCAACGTGTAATAGCGACGTGTCATGTCACCTAAAGCAGTACACGATGATAAAGGTAAACCAGATAGCATACTATCATCTCGAGTAAGACTGTCCTACCGGGATAGGTCCTCCCTCAATCATTACAATCATGTACCTGTGACCTAATAATTGACTCTGAGGGCACTATCTCCAACAGATCCCAGATATGTAATCTGTTACATGGGCTACAGAAAGGTAGAGAACTGAGAACGGGTGATAAGTTTCATGAGACAGAAAACAGTACAAGTGTTGCAGCCAAGTCTGTTAGTCACTATCACCCTGTATTACCAGAATACACTGATTCTTAATGAATGTTATTAGATACCGAATCTGATATACAACATCATATCAGTCTCTTTATTTATTAAAGAAGGATATAATTTTTTATTGATGGATAGTGTTTTACACATTTCCTATATCAAGAGTTGATCGGTTCAGGCACGTTATCTAAAAGCATATACATTCTAAATCAGACCACGGTTCTTAACGTATAGAACACACACAAGAGGAAGAGTTCAGAAATGAACGAATTCTTCTTGTGGCATTGTAGACTAGGTCATATCAATGCGACCCGACTAGCTAAGTTACATTTAGATGCATATTTAAATCAGTTTAAATTTACATCTTATGAAACTTGCCAGTCTTGTCACAAAGATAAGATGACCATAGCTCCGTTTACTGGAAACAGAGAAGGAGTCAGTGGACTCTTGAGACTGATACATAGTGATGTATAGAGATCCCCAGTCTACATATGCCAAGACTGGTTCTTTGTACTTCCTTACATTCACTGATGATCTCTCAAGATTCGGACACATGTTTCTGTTGAAACACAAGTCTGAAGCTTTTTGAGAAATTCAATGAATATAAATTAGAAGTAGAGAACCAAAACCAGGTAGAAGTATTATGTCCTATGATGAGATCAGGGAGGAGAATACTTGAGTATGGAATTCTTGGACTATTCTAAAGGAGAATGAGATTCTCTCTCAGTGTTACTCCTCTGTATACACCACAGCACAATGGTGTATCGGGGCGTAGCAATCACACCCTATATGATATGGTGCGCTCTATGATGAGTACTACTGAGTTACCTGTTTCCTTTTGGGGGTTATGCACTTGAGAAGCTGCATACCTATTGAATTAGGTTCGAATCAAATCAGTGCCTACCACTCCATATGAGATATGGTATGGGAAGAGCCTATCTCTTAAGTAAGTTAAGATTTGGGATTGTCCGGCCTATGTCAAAAGCAAAATCCGGAAAAGATTGAGGCAAGGTCAGTTCTGTAGAACTGGAAGAAGTTCCAGCTATACAAACTACAGTTGATGATTTGATAGAACCAAAGAATTCAATAGTCCCCGACGAATCTCAGCCTCTCTGCCGATCTGGTAGGGTTCCTCATCCGCCTGAGAGATACTTCGGTTTCTCGATGACAGTGGGAGCGAGGAATGCGTCATGAGATGATGACCCAACTAGTTTCGAGCAGGCCATCGAGAGTAGGGACTCTGTAAGAATGGCTGGATGCTTAGCGATCTGAGATGGAATCCATGTACACCAACAAAGTATGGACTTTGGTTGCTATATCTGAAGGGTTAAATCCTCATCAGGAGCAAGTATATCTTGAGAAGATTACTTGGTGTAGATGGAAAAGTTGAGACTTTCAAAGCTAGACTTGTTAAAGGTTTTAGTCATCGACCAGGCATGGATAATGATAAAACCTTTTTCCAGTGCCTATGCTTAAGTCCATCCGGACCCTACTTGCCATTGCTACATACCATGACTACGATATCTGGTGGTTGTGTGTCATGACTGCTTTTCTAAATATAGATTTAGAAGAGAACGTCTATAAGTACACAGCCAGAGGGCTTCGTAAACAGTGGGAGTAGCGGAAACATGTGCAGGTTGCTTTACAGATTAAAGCAGGCATCGCAGAGTTCGAACGTCTGTTTTGATGTGGTAGTCAAAGTTTTTGACTTCATCAAAATGGTAGATGAACCTTGTATATACAAAAAGGTAGTAGAGAGTAAGGTGGTGATCCTCGTATTGTACGTGGACAACATACTCTTGTTAGGAAAAGAGTTTCCTATGCTACGCTCGATCAATCTCCTCTTATCACATGGATTCTCCATATAGGATCAAAGTGATACCTCCTAAATCCTAGGTTTTGGATCTATGAGATAGATCTAAATGGATATTAGGATTCTCACTAGGTGTAGTAAGATGGTATCAATGGATCCTAGGGAGAATCACTGGAAAGGTTTCAGGGCGATAAGGACGACTGAATGTCAGTCGCAGGCATTGTTTTTACCCTCAGTGGAGGGACGGTATGTTGTAAGAGTTCCAAGCTAGATATCGTAGCAGACTAGACGATAAAGGCTGGTGACATCACTATTAAAGATACTACCAAAGAGGCAGTTTGGGTGTATATTGGTTCATGAGATGAACTAGGTTCCTACCATTGTGTGACAATGGAAGTGTGGTTTTGTCCTAGGAACCCTGGTCCCATCAGTGACCCAGACATATTCTGAGGCAGCATCACCTGATCATGGAGATAGTTAATCTCCAGGGTGATCGAGGTTAGGAGAGTAGTCTCAGAGGACAACACGGCGGATCCAATCACAAAGGCTTTTTCCCAGAGAGAGACTTACATGGGATGGTTAAGTATTAGATACTGCAACCATTGCTACAGATAGCCCTAGTGCAAGTGGGAGATTGTCAGTTATATGTATGCCCTAGAGGCCATTACTGTACATAGGATGTATATTGTAGTGGATGCTGGGACATATATAGGTAGGACTTTCTTGCTCGACATGATAGTACGCTATCTGGTTGCTCTTTATCTTAACATGTATCCTTTCTGTCTCTCTGTTACATGTTGATAAAGCCCTTAGGATGTATACTCGACTTCCAGGACTATGATGTAGATCATACTAGTAGGGCCTGGGTAGTCCATGAGTACATCTTTCAATGTTCCTAGTGGTGGGAATATCGAGACAGGGCATCGATATTCCAGAGTAGATTAGCGTATATCTTCTCGACCCATGTGATGAGCGATGGATGATACCATATCCATTGGTGTTTGACATCAGAGATGGTATGAGGGTGCTCAGTAGAGACTGGGTACACTGAACGAACTCGCCGAGAACTCCCAGTTGGTATTATACCTCACGTCAGATGGCAGTTCTCTAGTGACACTGGTATAGCTTAGTCTGTTGACCCGAGATCGTCATAGAGTCTTGTGTGTCTCCCACTGTGCTTTGATTTCCACCCTACCACGGCTCTACTGAGTCGTGCAAACAGGTGGTTTTTGGGTACAGTCCCGATTCACATGGAGGCAATGAGCGATAGGAGGGGTTTCGTCTCTCCCGGTATTGGGGGTTGATGTTGCGCTATGCTCGACTGGCCATAACTGGAAATCCCTGGCCAGGGTTGCACTGATTTACTGGTAAGTGTTATCAGTAGTTTCATGCTTGTTATGGACCTTACATCGGCATGACTTATCGAGCTACTGGGGTCTGGCGTTTACCACCCCTAGGCGAGATATGCGACATATCAGACGAACAGACCGGACTGTGCGGTAAGTGTTACTGGTTGGATTCGCAGGAGTGTGAGCAGGCTTGCTCGTTGATCTTCTGATCGCTCAATACCCGGGTGGCCGTTATGTTTAGCAGACCGCGTGCGGCTTATGGGTGATTGATATGATCACCACCTACTGCCGGCGTACTGACGTGTCTTTAGAGTCCTACACAGGGGTTTCCTGGCTCAAGCGAAACGAAATAGGAGCGCATATGAGATATGTGCGGGACCGACAATAATACCAGTATATGATACTGTATTTTATTCTCGCGATTTTTATCATTGGACGGTTATATGAAATATAGCCAGGTTACCGAATCAAGTGTTGATTCGATACATTGATACACTAGATATTAGTCGGTTATATGCAAAATGACCGGATCGTTAAATCTAGTGTTGATTTAATGATTTAATGTATAATTATATATTTGATATATTACTTTACATTAACTAGTATTGGTTCACTTAAGATTGATTTTCTCACTTGAATGTTCACATTGTTTATATGTGATATATGCAAGTGTACATGTTTGTATCATACTTGATGATACATACAAGTTGTGTGTATGAGACTTAAACCAAATCAAGGTTAAATTAGGGTTTACTAATTTCCTAACAAATAACAAAAGAGGTGGACTTTGTTCAAAGTTATCAAGCTTCATGAAGCTTGAAGAAACATTGACAAAGTCAAATCTTTTGTCATTTCCTTAGGATATTAGTTAACCCAACCCTTAACCTAATACTTTGGTTAATTCTCTACATGAGTTAAGCATGAGGGCTTAACTCAACCATGGTGCCATAATTAAAAGGATAAGTTTCATTCTTTATTCATTATTCTTTCTTCTTCTTCTTCAAGAAGAAGAAAGCTTGCTACCTCTAATGGTGCCATGAGATTTAGAGTGAGAAATCCAAATCCAAAGTGAACCCACTTCCTATTTCTTCATCCTCTACCACTTGCCATGTAGTATAGGGTGTTCTCTTCACAAAGTTTTTGACCAAGTGAAGGAATAGCTTGAGTTTGAGTCTCCCCGACGTAGATCATCTTCGGCCTCGAAGTCAACGATCTAGCCCGATCATTTCTCTGATGAAACCAACGCTAGGGTCCGGGATCCCGATGTTCGCAGCGAAGGGACGTCAACATGGAGCTTTAGAAGTGAAGGACCGGATCTACAAAGCTTGTAATCTCTTTCACTTAGTAGCAAAGTAGTTTGCTTGCTTGTAGTTTCTCCTTACCTCTAGTAGACGATCTTGCATAGGGTTTCTCGGCACCTAAATTTTTGATTTTGGCATGGTTGATGCCTTGTAGAACCTCATGAGTGTGCCTAGGAACCCTACAAAACGGATATAAGTATTATGCCCTTTGATGAGATCAAGGAGGAGAATACTTGAGCACGGAATTCCTGGACTGTTCTAAAGGAGAATAAGATTCTCTCTCAGCATTACTCCTCCGTATACACCACAGCACGTCGGTGTATCGGGGCGGAGCAATCGCACCCTATGTGATATGGTGTGCTCTATGATGAGTACTACTAAGTAGCCTATTTTCTTTTGGGGTTATGCACTTGAGAAGTTGCATAGCTATTGAATAGGGTTCCAACAAAATCAGATGCCTACCACTCCATATGTGATATGGTATGGGAAGAGCCCATCTCTTAAGGAAGTTTAGATTTGGGGTTGTCCGGCCTATGTCAAAAGCAAAATCCGGACAAGCTCGAGGTAATATCAGTTCTGTGGAAGTTTGTTGGATATCCCAAACATTCGCAAGGGAATATCTTCTACCAAACCGAGGAACAAAAAATATTTTATTTCTCGGCATACCACTTTTTGAGAAAAAGGGAATTTCTTGTGAAGAAATTAGTGGTCATGAGGTAGAACTGGAAGGAGTTCCTGCTATACAAACTACAGCTGATGATTTGGTAAACCCGGAGGATTCAATAGATCCCAACGAACCTTTGCCTCTTCACCGATCTAATAGGGTTCCTCATCCACCTGAGAGATACTTCCGTTTCTCTATGACAATGGGAGAGAGGATTGCATCATGAGATGATGACCTAACTAGTTTCGAGCAGGCCATCAAGAGTGGGACTCTGTAAGAATGGCTGGATGCTTAGCAATCTGATATGGAATCCTTATACACCAACAAAGTATGGACTTTGGTTGCTTTATCTGAAGGGTTAAATCCCCATCAGGAGCAAGTATATCTTGAGAAGATTACTTGGTGTACATGGAAAAGTTGAGACTTTCAAAGCTATGCTTAAGTCCATCCAGATCCTACTTGCCACGGTTACATACCATGACTACGATATCTGGCGATTGGGTGTCATGACTGCTTTTCTAAATGATAATTTGGAAGAGAGCGTCTATAAGTACACAGCCAGAGGGCTTCGTAGACAGTGGGAGCAGCGGAAACGCGTGCAAAATGTTTTATGCGATAAATCAGGCATCGCGGAGTTGGAACGTCTGTTTTGATGGTAGTCGAAGAGTTTGACTTCATCAAAATGGTAGACGAACCTAGTATATACAAAAAGGTAGTAGGGAGTATGGTGGTGATCCTCATAGGGTACGTGGATGACATACTCTTGATAGGGAAGGAGTTTCCTATGCTGCGCTCGGTCAATCTCCTCTTATCACAAAGATTCTCTATAGGATCAAGGTGATACCTCCTAAATCCTCGGTTATGGATCTATGAGATAGATCTAATTGGATATTAGGATTCTCACTAGTTGCAGTGAGATGGTATCAATAAATCCTGTGGAGAATCACTGGAAAGGTTCCAGGGTGATAAGTTCGACTGAATGTCATTCGCATGCATTGTCTTTGCCCTCAGTGGAAGGACGGTATGTTGGAAGAGCTCCAAGCTAGATACCGTGACATATTAGACGATTAAAGGCAAGATACATCGTTACCAAGGATGCTACCAAGGATGCTACCAAAGAGGCAGTCTGGATTTATTTGAGTTCATGAGATGAACATCGTTCCTGCCATTGTGTGACAATGGAGTTATGGCTTATTCCAAGGAACCTCCGTCCCATCTGTGATCCAGATATATTCTTAGGCAGTATCACCTGATCATGGAGATGGTTGATCTCCAGGTAGATCGAGGTAAGGAGAGAAGATACAGAGGACAACAGCGCGGATCCACTCACAAAGGCCTATTTCCCAGTAGAGACTTTTATGGGATGGTTGGGTATGAGATACTTCAACCACAGCTTATTGTTGGGTATGAGATACTACAACAGATGGCCCTAGTGCAAGTGGGAGATTGTTAGTTATATGTATGCCCTAAAAGCCATTACTGTACATGCGTTGTATATTGTAGTGGATGCTGGGACATATATAGGGAGGACTTTCTTGCTCGACATGATAGTATGCTATCTGGTTACTCTTTATCTTAACATGTACTCTGATTGTCTCTATGTTACATGTTGATAAAGTCCTTAGGATGAGTACTTGACTACCAGGACTATGATGCAGATCATACTAGTGGGGACAGTGTAGTCGCCAAGTACATCCTTCAAATGTTCCTGGTTGTGGGAGTACCGAGACAGGGTATCGATACTCCAGAGTAGACTAGCGTATGCGCTTCTTGAACCATATGATTGGTGATGGATGATCCCATATCCATTAGTGTTTGATATCAGAGAAGTTATACGGGTGCTCAGTGGAGACTGGGTACGCTGGACGGACTCACCGAGCACTTCCAGATGGTATTATACCTCACGTCAGATGGCAGTTCTCTGGTGACATTGGTACAGGTTAGTCTGTCGACCCGAGATCGTCATAGAGTCTTGTGTGATTCCCACTGTGCTTTGATTTCCATCATACCACGTCCAAGAGGGCGTGCAAAAAGGTGGCTTTTGGGTACAGTCCCGAATCATATGGAGGCAATGAGCGATAGGAGGAGTTTCGTCTCTCCCGGTATAGAGAGTTGATGTTGCACCGTGTTCGATTGGCTATAACTGGAAATCCCTGGCCAGGGTTACTGAGATTTACTGGTAAGTGTTATCAGTAGTTTCTCAAACTATTATAGACCTCATATCGACACGACTTATCAAGCTACTGGGGTCTGACGTTTACCACCCCTAGGCGAGATATGCGACATATCAAACGAAGAGACCGGACTGTACGGGAGTGTTACTGGTTGGATTCACGGGAGAATGTACAGGCTTGCTTGTTGATCTTCTGATTGCTCAATACCTAGGTGGCTGTTACGTTTAACTGACCGCTTGCAGCTTGTGGGTGTTTGATATGATCATCACCTACTGCCGGCGTATTGACGATTCTTTAGAGTCCTATACAGAGGTTTCCTGGCTCAGGCAAAACGGAGTAGGAGCACATATGTGATATGTGCGGGACCGGGAATAATACGTGTATGCGATACCGTATTAGATTCTCGCAATATGAGATATCGGCCGGGTATATGTGATATAGCCGGGTCATCGGATTAAGTGTTGATTCGATGAACTGATACAGATTATATTAGTCGGTTATTTATAAAATAGCCGGATTATCGGATCAAGTGTTGATTCGATAATTTAATGTATAATTATATATTTGATATATTATATTACATTAACTAATATTAGCTCACTTAAAGATTCTTTTTCTCACTTGGGTAATACATTAATATATATGTGATATATGTTAATTGTATTATTTTATTTTGTTACAATAAATATTGTATATGTGATATATAATATTTTAATATGTTATGCTTATAAATGCAACATGATTTATGGATTTTAAATATGGTTAGGGTTTGGATTAGGGTTAAACTTTCATGAAGTTTTCAAGAAGCTTCTTGAAGCTTTGACTTTGACCTTGATATTTTGCAAAGATATTTCTTTAACCCAACCCAACCCTTTAACTATAGTTAATTCTCTACATGGGTTAAGTCTTCATACTTAACCCATGGTTGCATTTCTAACCTCACTTGATTCATTATTCATCACAAATGGTTTTGCTTCTTCTTCTTCTTCCTCTTCCTTTTTGATGAAAAGCTTTCTAGCTTTTTCGAAAGTGATGAAAATGAGTGAGATAAAGAAAACAAATGAGAGCTAAATTCCTACTTCATCATCCTCATCTATTCTAGCCACTTAGATTACGGTGTTTGCTTTGCTAATACTTGATTAGTGAAGCAAAAGCTTGGGCTTGAGTTTCTTCAAGGTAGATCATCTTTGTTATCGAAGATCGGAAGCAAGCTTGCATCTTTCTCTTCATGGAGCCTCTCTAGAGTGCGGGTACTCGATGATCGCAGCGAAGGGACTTCAACACGGAGCTTTAGAAGTGAAAGAACTGACTACAAAGGTTGTAATCCCTAACCCTTAGAAGTAAAGTTGTTTACTTGCTTTGTTTCGTCTAATCTCTAGTCTAAGATCTTGGTTAGGGTTGTTTGGCACGTCTAAAATTTAAATCGGGCATGGTTGATGCCTTATAGACCCTTGTGACAGTGCCTAGTAACCCTACAAATCTGTGAAGTAAGCTACGGTTTGTCAGGGTCAATTGAATCTTCGGGTTTTACTAAATCTTCAAAAACCGTTTATGGTTCTGGAATTACTTCCAGTTCTACCATACTCCCACTAATTTCTTATGCAAGAAATTCCTTTTCAAAAAGGGTGGTGTTTCGAGAACAAAACAACTTTTGATCCCGAAAATAATAAAAAGTTAATCTCTCGTTAATACCCGGGATAAACTACAAATTGCCATTACTGAAACATATCTTGAGTTTATCCGGATTCTGGATTTAAGTATAAACCGTACAACTTAATATCTTAACAATTTTAAGATGATAACCCATTCTATATCATATATATCATTTGAGGCACTGATTTAATTGGAACCAGTATCAATTGATATACATCTATTTCTAGTGAATTCTCTTAATTGAAAAAGGAGATTCAACATTAGTCATCATGGAGCGCACCCACGAATGAGCAATCTGGGAGAAAATCAAATTCTCAATTATATTACTACGGATACCTAGCATGAGTGTCCACATCTTCAAACACTTAAAAGAATCTTGATACTTACAACATTTGATTCTCTAATTTATTACTATATCTTATGAACTTCTCAAAATCTTTGGACATTGCATTTCGATAAGAATACGCGTTTGAAACCAAAGAACTCATAGTAAAATGGAACAAAATATGAGTACCGACCTCTTGTCCGTGTGGACACCAGACAACATACATCATTATGTATAAGCCATGTGAGTTCACTAACTCATACTCTGTGTGTTGTAATTTGAAAATTGTATTTTGGTTAAGAATGTTTATCCTGTTATTCAATGCATCTTACCCGATCATCAAATGATAAAAGCAAATATTCATAACATAATTTTTGAAAATTTATATCCCCACTTTATCAAATAAAGAGATGGATATATAAGTGTTAAAAGTTTGTGCATAATAACAGATATTCAAAACCAAAATTTTTCCGAAAAGCCAAACCAGGAGATTTCCCCAATAGCAATAGTTGCTCCGATCTCCAACATTGAGGATCAAATCACCTTTTCCAATACTCTAATTCTTCTCAGTATCTGTAACAACTTACAGATATGGGATATTAATCCGGTATCTATAAACTCAGGAATCAGAGTTAATTGGAAAACTGTTTTCGATTACAATCACATAGAAAACATGAAAAATCAAAATATTTCAAGGGGTTGCCGGGCATTCCTTGGCATGCCTCTTTCACTGCTCAGGGTCACAACAGTAGTTGTATTTGTTGGAGATAGTGCCCTCAGAGTCAATTATTGGATCACAGGCACGTGATTGCAATGATTGAGGGAGGACATATCCCGGTAGGACAGTCTTACTCAAGATGATAGTATGCCATCTGGTTTATCTTTATCATCGTGTACTGTTTTAGGTGACCAAACAGGTCGCTATTACACATTGATAGAGCCCCTAGGATTCTTGCTTGACTGCCAGCAGTATGAGGGCGATCATATACGTGGGAGCTGGTAGTCTATAAGCACATTCTTAAAAGGTCCCTAGTCATGGGAGTTTCGAGACAGGGCATCGATACTCCAGAGTAGACTAGTGTATACAGTCGAGACCCCGACGAGGGGCGGTGGCCGGTCTCACAAGCCACTGGTGTCAGTTGGTTCACCTAAGATGTGTACAGGTGCTCATTAGGTTATGAGTACACCGGACAGGACTCGCCGGGAACATGCTAGTTGGTCTTATACCTGACGTCAGATAGCAGTTCTCTGGTGACATGTGTACAGGTTAGTTCATCGACCTGAGGATCGTCATTTGTCTCGTGTGAGTTCCCAGTGTACTTTGATTACTACCCTACCACGCTCAAAGGAGACGTGCAAACAGTTTTTAGTTGGGTACAGTCCCGAGCCACATGGAGGCAGTGAGCGGATCTTCAGGGGTTCGTCTCTCCCGGTATTGGGGGTGAGGTCGCGCTGTGTCTAGGAGAGACATTACACAAAGCCCTCGGCCGAGGCAGGAGATTTACTTGTAGGTATTCCAGTAGTATCTTAGGGTGTTCTGGGATACACTCCGACACGACTTGTACCGCTTTTGGGGGTCTGACTTTTACCAACCCCCTAGGCCCGCCATGCGATGCTCATAGACGAACGGACCAGACTGTACGGATATTGTCACTGACAGGCTCAGTAGGGTGTCAGGATGGGTTCGCTCATCGACGTCCCTTTTGGTCAATAGCTGGTAGCCCGTCATGTATGGCTAATACCTCTGACGTGCTGGTGGTTAAATCCACAGCCATAGTATTGACGAGTCTTTAGAGTCCACCACACACACAATTACTCAAGTTTCGGGCGAAACGCTGTAGAGGCCGTATGAAGATATGGCAGGGTTCGATCAGATACGTGCGGTATTGTACGGATCAGGATCGGACGGTTAATACTAGCGGGCTTTGGTTTAAGCCGGATCCTAGTATTGTACAGTGTAGATTTTGTCTCTTTCCATTTGTATTTCGGTCGAAATACAAATGCGGGAATGTATATACAGTAGCGGGGTTTTCCTGTAATTTATTACGGGATCAGTTTTTGGAGTTGCCAGTTTGTTTTCCGTTTCAGCCATATTTCTTTGTATCTTTCATTGGCTGAAGATTGGTGGAGGAGGACTTATTTGCATTTGTGCAAATAAGCATTTATGAAGGGTGGTCTTTGCATATTGTTGTTCATGATGGTTTAGCCTCCATTGACTTCTTGACTTCATCATGGTTTGACTTTTGTGTGTGATGATGGAGGGTCATGATGATGGTTTTGTGTGTTGGATTTACTTGTGATCATTTCTTCACATCATTACCTTTCTCTCTCTTTCTTGCATGATGAGATACCCCCCCTTGGACTTTTTCCTCACTCATATTTTTGATCTACTCACTCCCTCTTCTCTCTCTCTAAGATGCATGGCCGGCCAAAGAAGGATGGGGGCTGTCCCATAATTTTGTGAGGGGAATTTTGTTCTTTTGGCTTCACAAAATCCATTTAGCTCCTCCTCCAAAAGCTCATATCATTTCCTCCACCATATGGCAACTCCCTCAACCCCGAGAGACACATATAGCACTACACTATTCTACAGCAAACCTTGGGCACGTCGACTCGCCAACTTCGTGCCCGAGTTGCCTCGGACCATAGGTGGGAGCCCGTAGAAGAAGCCGGCGATGTGGTGCCCTTCCGGCGACTTGGTGGAGACCGGAGATTCCGCGGGGAGATTGGGATGACGACGAGAAGAACAGAGGACACGGATCGCTCGGTATATCTCTCTTCCCCCTTCTCTTGATAGCTAGGACTAGATTAATGGCACGATCCGGGTTTATAGTGCACGGTGGTGCCTGTTCTAAAAGTTAAAGTAAATCATCGCTTCCGCATTCCGGCGTCGGATTGACGGCCGGGGCGCCGCCGTGCACTTACAGTGGTATCAGAGTCTCGCCATTAACCTAGTCTAGCTTGGTCTAGTATGTTTAAAGCTTCGATCGATCAAATATCCGAAAACCCGATATCATATGCATCAGTTTTCTGTCGAATTATTTTTGGCTCGAAAAATTTTTCAGTACGTTGCAGAATTATATGCAGGGAATTTTAAGCATTCTGGGAAAATTTGGTAATGTGATGTCACCTTATCACCGCGGAACCGCGGCTAAACCCATGCATTGGCCGCGGTTCCGCCGCGGTCTAGACCGTTCACTATACCAAAATTTTCCAGAGAGCTTCTGAGCTCAAAATGGGGTTTTTGGAATGTTATTTTTTGGGCCCAGATTTCTCTGAGTGCTACAGTTGTGCTTGGGGCCCACTTGGTAATTTTTGATCAATCGGATATTTTAAATATGTTACTTCGCAGTATTTACATTATATCTGTGACCGTGAATGTCACTTGATCGGTAAATCCTGTCTAACTGCTATAGCCCGGTTAGACGGATTTGCGAACGTGACATTCACGTTGATGTTCTGTGATTGTGCTGTGATGTTGCGGATTGGTCGTGGGGGGTAGCCTGGATGCAATGCTAGTACAGTTTTTGTTGTATTATGTACATTTGATATTGCGGAGAGAGCGTCCGACATGTGGACTGCCGTCACTGCTTGTTTGTATATTATTCTTTTGGGGCACGACCAGGTTGCGGTCGATGTACCCGTTGTTTGTATATTTTACTTTCTGTACTAGGATTACCCTAAGGTGGGGTGCACGGATAGCCGGATTCTAGAGGGCAACAAGCCCGCATCTCATGGCATTGAGAAGGAGGGGGCTTTACTCTAGAATTGGCGGGCTATTCGCCGCACTCGTAAGGGGTACAGGTTGACCCAGGAGGGATGCCCAAGTTACCGGATTCCATGAAGTGCTGTGTGGTCCATTCACATTGCTGAAGGGGGCTGCCTTGCTTCAGGTTTTGGCGGGTAACTTGCCGCGCCCGTAGGGGTCTAGGATTTCATTGCACAGGCTATCCACACGACCAGGGGAACGTCGGGTTTCAGTAGCGGCTCTGTGAAACCTGGGGATCCCAGATATCTGTATTGTTCTGTGATGCTGTACATTTCTGTGATGTTGCATTTTATCACGCCTTGAGCAAAATATTATATATTGATATATATATACTAGTAGATGTTGTATATGTTTTGCATCCGCGCTAGTCCAGTCCCCGCTCTGTCGTTAGTTAGCTAACCTAACAGGTAATGACGGGACCCAGTGGCGAATGCAGATAGCATATACGTACATCATTATATTTTCGTTCTTTGTGGTGTAATCAATTGATGGGACTGCGTTGATTCGGATCAATGCAAGTTAAAAACAAACCTAATCTGATATTGTTGGAACACTTTTCAAAAAGCTATTATTCCAAGGACGTTCACTTTTGTTTTGCATCGTGGTATTCAGTTGGAATATCCTGCTCCTCAGTCGACGAGGCAAGGGCCGAGATCCCTTCACCGGGAGTGACCCCTTGGACAAAAGTTTGTGTCAAGGCAATAACTTCACTATAACCGATTACTTCTGCTTTGCATCGTGGTATTCAGTTGGAATATCCTGCACCTCATTCTACGGGGAAAGAGCCGAGATCCCTTCACCGGGAGTGACCTCTTTAGCGAAGGTTTTCGTTACTATATTTTTATAAAAGCTATCCGTTCCTTCAACGATATCAAGTTCTTTACGTTAAAGGTTTTCACCAGAAACCATTCGTAGCCCTCCGTCGTTTCACATGGATAGTCAATTAGTATTAAAGCTATGTTTGTTAGCCAAAGTCAAGGCATAGTGATGTTAGTTATATGTATGCCCTAGAGGCCATTACTGTACATTGGATGTATATTGTAGTGGATGCTGGGACATATATAGGGAGGACTTTCTTGCTCGACATGATAGTATGCTATCTGGTTGATCTTGACCTTAACGTGTATGCTGATTGTCTCTCTGTTACATGTTGGTAAAGCCCTTAGGATGTGTACTTGACTACCTGGACTATGATGCGGATCATACTAGTGGGGACATGGTAGTCCATAAGTACATCCTTCAAAGTCCCTAGTCGTGGGTATATCGAGACGGGGCATCGATATACCAGAGTAGACTAGCATATACCTTCTCGACCCATACAGATGGGCGATGTATGATCCCATATCCATTGGTGTTTGACATCAGAAATGATATACGGGTGCTCAGTGGAGACTGGGTACACTGGACGGACTCGCCGAGAACTCCCAGATGGTATTATACCTTACGTCAGATGGCAGTTCTTTGGTGACACTGGTACAGAGTAGTCTGTTGACCCGAGATCGTCATAGAGTCTTGTGTGGTTCCCACTGTGCTTTGATTTCCACCTTACCATGTCCAAGAGGGCGTGCAAAACAATGGTTTTTGGGTACAGTCCCGAGTCACATGGAGGCAATGAGCGATAAGAGGGGATTCGTCTCTCCCGGTATAGGGAGTTGATGTTGCGCTGTGTTCGATTGGCTATAACCGGAAATCCATGGCCAGGGTTGCTGAGATTTACTGGAAAGTGTTACCAGTAGTTTCTCGAACTGTTATAGACCTCATATCGACACGACTTATCAAGCTATTGGGGTCTGACGTTTACCACCCCTAGGCGAGATATGCGACATATCAGACGATCAGACCGGACTGTACGGTAGTGTTACTGGTTGGATTCACTGGAGTGTGAGCGGGCTTGCTCGTCGATCTTCTGATCGCTCAATACCCGGGTGGCCGTTACGTTTAGCAGACCGCTTGCGGCTTGTGGGTGTTGGATATGATCATCACCTGCTGCCGGCGTATTGACGAGTCTTTAGAGTCCTACACAGAGGTTTCCTGGCTCAAGCGAAACGAAATAGGAGCGCATATGAGATATGTGCGGGACCGAGAATAATGCGTGTATGTGATACCGTATTCTATTCTCGCGATGAATGTATCGATATGGTTGTATGCGATATAACCTAGTTATCGAATCAAGGATTGATTCGGTAAGCCGATACATAGGATACTAGTCGGTTATATGCGATATGACCGGATCGTTAAATCAAGTGTTGATTTAATGATTTAATGTATAATTATATATTTGATATATTACTTTGCATTAACTAGTATTGGTTCACTTTAAATGGATTTTCTCACTTGGATGTACAAGTTGTATATGTGATATACTTTTTGTGCAAATGATTGTATCATGTTTGATGATACATGCTTACTTGAGTTTGTGTAAAGATTAAACCATGGTTATATGAGTGGTTAGGGTTTTAGTTTATTTACTTATTCATTTATTTATTTCTTTTGTTCATTTTGACAAAAGAAAATGATAAAGAGAAAATGGTGGCTTTCTTTGTTTGATATTGAAGCTTCATGAAGCTTTGACTAAGTCGCCATTTTGTCTCATGCTTAACCCTAACCATTCCACTTAACCCTAGTTCATTCTCTACACTTGACCATGGTTGGATTATGATAAGTATTCATTTTATTTTATTTTTGAAATAAGACTTATCATAATATTATCTTCTTCTTCTTCGTCTTCTTCTTGAAGAAAAAGCTTGCCTCATCAATGGCAACTTGATGAAAAGAGTGAGAAATCCAATTCTAAAGTCTACCCACTTCCTATTTCTTCATCCTCTACCTCTTGCCAAGTAGTAGAGTGTGTTTCCTTCACAAGTCATCATGGCTTGGTGAAGGTGGAGCTTGATCTAGTGATGCCTCGACGTAGATCATCTTCGGCATCGTCGTCGATGACCTAGCCCGCTTTTTCTCCGATGAAGCCGATGCTAGAGCCCGGGATTTGTTTTGGACAGCAAGGGGACTTCATCGCGGAGCTATGGAGGTGGAGTACCGGATCTACAAAGGTTGTATTTCCGCACTCTTAGTTAAAGTAGTTAACTAGTTGCTTTGTCGCCTAGAATTCTAGCCAACGATCCGTATTAGGGTTTCTCGGCACCCGTCAGATTTGAAATTGGCATGGTTGATGCCTTTTGAGACCTCTTGAGAGTGCCTAGGAACCCTACAGTGGTATCAGAGCTACTAGGCATTGGATGTCGACCTATGGGGGGTTCTCACTGTGTGACAGTGTGGCGAAGCATAGGCTCTTACCCCAGGGTGTCCCGACACCGGAAAGTGTTCCGGCGGGTTGTAGCCCTCGCGAGGGGGCATGCGTAAAAAGTAGCTGTTGAGTGACCCGTTGGTGCCACGGTGACCCCATTGGATGGAGTGGCTGCCTGACCAACAGTGGTATCAGAGCCTAGCTAGAGCCTTAGGCGATGCGTAGACGAAGTTTGAAACCCGATCGACCCGAAACCCTAACCCGTATTTTGCTCTCTGGACTTTTTTGAAAAAATGGGATTTTTCCAGATTAAAAATTGCTAAAAAATTCAGCAGGGAAATATAAGAATTACGGTGCAAAAATTATCCATTGAGTCATCAATAGTGCGGCGGAACCGCGGCACAAGCATGGCTTGTGCGGCGGTTCCGCGGCAACTTTATCACATTATTTTATTATTTTTGCACAGTAATTTATATTTTTAGGTTCTGGATTTTCTGAGAATTTTTAAAATTTATTCATGAGTTGAATTTTCTGGGGTGTATTGGGACTCGATGAATCGATCGGATTATTTAACTTTGTCTATGTGGCTTTTTGGATAATTTTTTGAATATGTTAAAAAGTTCGACCGGATATAAATACCCAATTTTTCCCCTGTCGGGAAATTTCCAAGTGTTGGATTTTTCCGTGGTTTAACGACGTTCTAAGTAGTGCAAGTAACTCGATGGACCCTCTAGAAGACAACAAACCTTAACTCGATTATGTGACCGTCTTGAACTGCCCTTTGAACCTTCGGATTTGGGGCAGTACGGCGTGCCACATGTGAGGCGTTGGCTTGACCCTTCTACGGCTGGACCGTTGGTACTGAGGCATGAACTGGATGTTTTTAAACTTGTTTCATGTGTTGATCTGTTTCGGGAAAACTTAGGTGTTTGAATGTTCGATCGGAAAGTTTAACATTTTCTATTTATCTGGAATGGGATACAATAATTGGAATTCATAAGTAGTTATGAGATAACTGAATGAATGTTATAAATCTGGCAATTTAGTCTCACTTGATCGGTTGCTACGGAATTTTGATGCGATCAAAAGTCCGTTGCAATCACGTAGCGTACGCGGATACTCGCCGGGTAAACTTAATAGACAGCCTCACTCTATAGCCCCGACCAAGTGACTGTAGGAGAACCCCGTCGCCGAAAGCGTCCGTTCGGATGCTCGCGGCAGCGGTGTTCCGCCTTGGTGCACTTTGTCGACGGCGTCGGGGGTGCGGCCGTCCACTAAAGTTTGCGACGAGCATTCGATCAGGATGTCGGGAATCTTGCTGAATTGCCCGACTTGATATTGAAAAGAGTTTTCGATAATGAGACTAAAATGCGGGGTTTATAATTGTTAGGCATGTGATGTCTAAGTATTTCATTTGATTAGGCATGTGATGTCTAAAGAGGTTGCGGATTCCAACTGTTGTAGTTTCACACTTTCTTTTCTGTGACCGTAAGTGTAATATGTGATATCGCCGGTTTCGTTGCTATATGTCAACGACAATTGGGATGCGCATATTTACTTACGTTGATGACATGTGATGTTATGTGTTGCTGGATATGTTATATTGGATCGTCGTGTTTGAATAGCCGGGGTTTTTTATGTGAGATGAGTGTTTTTCATTTTCATTCATGTAAAAACTTGTATGTAATATTCTTTTATTGGGGCACTTCCAGGTTGCAGAAGATGTTACCGTTTGTATATTATTTACTTTTCCGCACTAGGATAGACCCAAGGAGGGGAGCACAAGTAACCGGGTTCTGGAGTCCAGTGGGAGACCAACTCAAAGGGTCGAGTCCGGGTCTCCTAACTCTAGAATTGGTAGGGTTGCTTGCCGCTCTCGTAGGGGTCTAGGGGTGTGGGTTTGGCTATTCATCGTGACCGTGGAATCCGTGTTTTATACTGGCTCGTATTGAAAACACGGACGTCCTAGTATATCCAATATTTCATATGATTCTTCTGCTGCGATATCTGTGATGTGATCATGTGATATGTTCTGTGATAGATACTGTATATAGTATATATGATATATTATATAGGCGTTACTTATGTTTTACACCCGTGCTAGCCCTGCCCCGCTCTGCCGTTAGTTACCTAATCTAACGGTGCATGAGGGGACATCGAGGCGAATGCGGATGGCATAAGTGTACGTCGTATTTATCTTGCATGTTTAGGTACTTAAATGATGGGATTTCATTAATGTGATTAATGAAAATAAAAGAAACCTAAGATGTTGTAGAATCGAATTTCAAAAATAAAACAGGTAGCTACAGTTCTTGCTTTGCACAGCGGTATATATGATATATCCTGCACCTTATTCGATAAGGAAAGAACCGAGATCCCTTCACCGGGAGTGACTCCTTTAGCAATAACTGGCAGATGCTACACACTCGGTTTGTCTTTTGATTGCTTTTAAGAGTTTTTGCTTTGCACAGTGATATATATGATATATCCCGCACCTCATTCGACGAGGAAAGGACCGACGATCCCTTCACCGGGAGTGACTCCTTTAGCAAAACTAGAAAAGCCTCAAAAACACTCCATTTTAAAATCATTTGATTCTACAACGATATCAAGTTCATTACGCAATAGGTTTCTCAGAAAAACCTGTCGTAGCCCTCCGTCATTTCAGATATGTACTAGTTAGTATTCGTGCTGCGGTAGTTTGGCATTCGTCAAGGCGTAGTGTACGGTAGCTAACTAGTATTTATCTGCTTGAGCATATGATGCGATTGGATTAGGGTATTCGTACGGCGTTGTTTGGCATTCGTCAAGGGTCGTGCGGGTGGGTTTAATTCAATCAAGAAATGTACGGGTTGAACTTGACTAGTGGACTATGGGTTGTTTGGCATTCGTCAAGGTCATAGAACACTAGGGGCAAAATATTATCGGGAATTTCAAGTGTTGAAATTTGCAATGAGATTGCATACCTTCTATGAGATAGTTGGATCCCGATACCCGCTGCGAGTAATTGTTACTCCTGGGAGAGTTTTACACATTGCAATTAGCTGATCAAGTAGGTGTCTAGAAAGGTGTCAACGGGGTTACGCCTCTGGGAAAACGAGGTTTACTGTAATTAGGTTCGTGCGAAAGCACGGGGGACCTCCCTCAAAGTACCGACACTGGCCTGGCTGAAAGATTGGCGAACTTGTAGTGTGTAATTAATCCCGGCTAGTCTTTCCTTTTAGGGTTTGAAGGAAGATTTGATAAAAAGCAGTGGGAGCCATCCTGATTAGATAAAATAATAACCAATCTATTCTTGCAAGAGCGCACGCTGAGTGTTTTCTTCTCTCTCTCTCCTGGTAGCGACCATATCACGCCTTAATCAAGATAATAATACGGATATTGACCGAACCCGCTTGTTATACTGAGCTGGGGAACGTTGGTCCCGCTCCAAATTATAATTGTTATAAGACAGAGCAGGAAATTGGGGATTACCAGAATTCCCGTGCCGCCCAAACGAAGAGAGTGCATGCTGATGCATCATCTTCGGGTGTGTTCATTACAGAGAACTGTTTCTCAGTATCCTTTACGTCCTGGGTATGTGATACCAGATCAAGATCCCACATATGTAATATGTTACATGGGCTACAGATAGGTAAAGAACTGAGAACGGGTGATAAGTTTCATGAGGCAGAAAACGGGGAAAGAGTTGCAGCCAAGTCTGTTGGTCACTGTCATCCTGTATTACCAATACATTGGTTCTGAACGAATGTTATTAGATACCGAACCTGATATACAAAATCATATCAGTCTCTTTATTAGTAAAGAAATGATAAAATTTTGTATTGTTGGATAATGTTTTGAATATTTCCTATATCAAAAGTTGATCGGTTCAGGCACGTTATCTAAAAGAATTAATGTTCTAAATCAAACTACAGTTCTTTAGTATACGGAACACACACAAGAGGAAGAGTTCAAAAATGAACGAATTCTTCTTGAGGCATTGTAGACTAGGTCATATCAATGCGACCCGACTAGCTAAGTTACATAAAGATGCATATTTAAATCAGTTTGAATTTACATCTTGTGAAACTTGCCATTCATGTCACAGAGATAAAATGACCATAGCCCTGTTTATTGGAAACAGAGAAAGAGTTAGTGAACTCTTAGGATGATACATGTTGATGTATGTAAGGTCCCCTGTCTACACATGCCAGGACTGGTTCTTTATACTTCATTATATTCTCTGATAATCTCTCAAGATTCAGTCATATGTTCCTGTTGAAACATGAGTCCGAACCTTTTGAGATATTCACAGAATATAAATAGAAAAGTAGAGAACCAAAATACGGGTATAAGTATTATGTCTTATGATGAGATCAAGGAGGAGAATACTTGAGCACGGAAATCCTGGACTATTCTAAAGGAGAATGAGATTCTCTCTCAGCATTACTCCTCTGTATACACCATAGCACGATGGTATATCGGGGCGGAGCAATCACACCTTATATGATAAGGTGTGCTCTATGATGAGTACTACTGAGTTACCTATTTCCTTTTGGGTGTTATGCGCTTGAGAAGCTGCATACCTATTGAATACGGTTCCAACCAAATCAGTTGCCTACCATTTCATATATGATATGATAAGGGAAGAGCCCATATCTTAAGTTGGTTAAGATTTGGGGTTTTCCGGGCTATGTCTGAAAAGCAAAATCCGGAAAAGCTCGAGGCAAGGTCTGTTATGTAGAACTGGAAAGGTTCCAGCTATACAAAACTGCAGCTGATGATTTGACAGAACCAAAGGATTCAATAGTTACCAACGAACCTCAGCCTCTCCGCCGATCTAGTAGGGTTCCTCACCCACCTGAGAGCTACTTCGGTTTCTCTATGACAGTGGGAGCGAGGATTGCATCATGAGATGATGACCCAACTAGTTTCGAGCTGGCCATCAGGAGTGGGACTCTGTAAGAATGGCTGGATACTTAGCGATCTGAGATGGAATCCTTATACACCAACAAAGTATGGACTTTGGTTGCTATATCTGAAGGGTTAAATCTCCATCAGGAGCAAGTATATCTTGAGAAGATTACTTGGTGTACATGGAAGAGTTGAGACTTTCAAAGCTAGACTTGTTAAAGGTCTACATCATTGACCAGGTATGGATAATGATGAAACCTTTTCTAAGAAGCTATGCTTAAGTCCATCCAGATCCTACTTGCCACGGCTACATACCATGACTACGATATCTGGTGGTTGGATGTCATGACATCTTTTCTAAATGATGTTTTAGAAAAGGGCGTCTATAAGTACACAGCCAGAGGGCTTCGTAAACAGTGGGAGCAGCGGAAACGTGTACAAGATGCTTTATAGGATAAAGCAGGTATCGCGGAGTTGGAACATCTGTTTTGATGTGTTAGTCAAAGAGTTTGATATCATCAAAATGGTAGATGAACCTTGTATAAACAAAAGGGTAGTAGGGAGTATGGTGATGATCCTCGTAGAGTATGTGGATGACATACTCTTGATAAGGAAGGAGTTTCCTATGCTACGCTCGGTCAATCTCCGCTTATCACAATGATTCTCCATAAAGGATCAAAGTGATACCTCCTAAATCCTGGGTTTTGGATCTATGAGATAGATCTAATTAGATGTTAGGATCCTCACTAGTTGTAGTGAAAGGGTATCAATCGATCCGGGAGGGAATCACTGGAAGGGTTCCAGGGTGATAATGACGACTGAATCTCAGTCGCAGGCATTGTCTTTACCCTCAGTAGAGGGACGGTATGTTGGAAGAGTTCCAAGCTAGATACCGTGACATACTAGACGATAAAGGCAGGATACATCGCTACTTAAGATGCTACCAAAGAGGCAGTCTGGGTGTATATTGGTTCATGAGATGAACTACGTTCCTACCATTGTGAGACAATGGAGTTGTGGCTTATGCCTAGGAACGACGGTCCCATCAGTGATCCAGACATATTCTAAGGCAGTGTCACCTGATCATGGAGATGCTTGATCTCCAAGAGATCGAGGTTTGGAGAGTAGACTCAGAGGACAACACAGCGGATCCACTCACAAAGGCCTGTTCCCAGAGAGAGATTTTTATGGGATGGTTGAGTATGAGATACTACAACCACTGCTATCAGATGGCCCTAGTGCAAGTGGGAGATTGTTAGTTATATGTATGCCCTAGAGGCCATTACTGTACATTGGATGTATATTGTAGTGGATGCTGGGACATATATAGGGAGGACTTTCTTGCTCGACATGATAGTATGCTATCTGGTTGATCTTGACCTTAACGTGTATGCTGATTGTCTCTCTGTTACATGTTGGTAAAGCCCTTAGGATGTGTACTTGACTACCTGGACTATGATGCGGATCATACTAGTGGGGACATGGTAGTCCATAAGTACATCCTTCAAAGTCCCTAGTCGTGGGTATATCGAGACGGGGCATCGATATACCAGAGTAGACTAGCGTATACCTTCTCGACCCATACAGATGGGCGATGGATGATCCCATATCCATTGGTGTTTGACATCAGAAATGATATACGGGTGCTCAGTGGAGACTGGGTACACTGGACGGACTCGCCGAGAACTCCCAGATGGTATTATACCTTACGTCAGATGGCAGTTCTCTGGTGACACTGGTACAGAGTAGTCTGTTGACCCGAGATCGTCATAGAGTCTTGTGTGGTTCCCACTGTGCTTTGATTTCCACCTTACCACGTCCAAGAGGGCGTGCAAAACGGTGGTCTTTGGGTACAGTTCCGAGTCACATGGAGGCAATGAGCGATAGGAGGGGATTCGTCTCTCCCGGTATAGGGAGTTGATGTTGCGCTGTGTTCGATTGGCTATAACCGGAAATCCCTGGCCAGGGTTGCTGAGATTTACTGGTAAGTGTTACCAGTAGTTTCTCAAACTGTTATAGACCTCATATCGACACGACTTATCAAGCTATTGGGGTCTGACGTTTACCACCCCTAGGCGAGATATGCGACATATCAGACGATCAGACCGGACTGTACGGTAGTGTTACTGGTTGGATTCACTGGAGTGTGAGCGGGCTTGCTCGTCGATCTTCTGATCGCTCAATATCCGGGTGGCCGTTACGTTTAGCAGACCGCTTGCGGCTTGTGGGTGTTTGATATGATCATCACCTGCTGCCGGCGTATTGACGAGTCTTTAGAGTCCTACACAGAGGTTTCCTGGCTCAAGCGAAACGAAATAGGAGCGTATATGAGATATGTGCGGGACCGAGAATAATGCGTGTATGTGATACCGTATTCTATTCTCGCGATGAATGTATCGATATGGTTGTATGCGATATAATCTAGTTATCGAATCAAGGATTGATTCGGTAAGCCGATACATAGGATACTAGTCGGTTATATGCGATATGACCGGATCGTTAAATCAAGTGTTGATTTAATGATTTAATGTATAATTATATATTTGATATATTACTTTGCATTAACTAGTATTGGTTCACTTTAAATGGATTTTCTCACTTGGATGTACAAGTTGTATATGTGATATACTTTTTGTGCAAATGATTGTATCATGTTTGATGATACATGCTTACTTGAGTTTGTGTAAAGATTAAACCATGGTTATATGAGTGGTTAGGGTTTTAGTTTATTTACTTATTCATTTATTTATTTCTTTTGTTCATTTTGACAAAAGAAAATGATAAAGAGAAAATGGTGGCTTTCTTTGTTTGATATTGAAGCTTCATGAAGCTTTGACTAAGTCACCATTTTGTCTCATGCTTAACCCTAACCATTCCACTTAACCCTAGTTCATTCTCTACACTTGACCATGGTTGGATTATGATAAGTATTCATTTTATTTTGTTTTTGAAATAAGACTTATCATAATATTATCTTCTTCTTCTTCATCTTCTTCTTGAAGAAAAAGCTTGCCTCATCAATGGCAACTTGATGAAAAGAGTGAGAAATCCAATTCTAAAGTCTACCCACTTCCTATTTCATCATCCTCTACCTCTTGCCAAGTAGTAGAGTGTGTTTCCTTCACAAGTCATCATGGCTTGGTGAAGGTGGAGCTTGATCTAGTGATGCCTCGACGTAGATCATCTTCGACATCGTCGTTGATGACCTAGCCCGCTTTTTCTCCGATGAAGCCGACGCTAGAGCCCGGGATTTGTTTTGGACAGCAAGGGGACTTCATCGCGGAGCTATGGAGGTGGAGCACCGGATCTACAAAGGTTGTATTTCCGCACTCTTAGTTAAAGTAGTTAACTAGTTGCTTTGTCGCCTAGAATTCTAGCCAACGATCCGTATTAGGGTTTCTCGGCACCCGTCAGATTTGAAATTGGCATGGTTGATGCCTTGTGAGACCTCTTGAGAGTGCCTAGGAACCATACAAGTGATTGGTAGCTATTGGGTATTCATGTGCAGCATAGATAGATGCGTTGGTTTGGGGCAGTCGTATAGCCTTGTTGGCCAAAGTCAAGGGCTTGTGCTGGTGGGCTTAAATTAACCTGGAGAATGACGGGTAGAACTTGACATGTGACTTATGATTTGTTGGCCAAACTCAAGGTCATAAGAGCATGGGGCAAAAATCCACATCGGGAGTTTCTAAAGAAACTGAAACTTGCCAGATATGCGCATACCTTCTGGAGTGTGATAACGTGAGCGGATTCCGTCATGTTGTCATGCGATGATAGTTGGATCCCGATTCCCACTGATGAGTTGGTTTACTCCTCGGGTGATCCCGACTAATTCTTCTTTTAGGTTTGAAGGAGAATTTGACGGTACAGTGGGAGGTTTCCTGATTAGATAAATTGGTAACCATTCTGATCTAGCTTAGAGTGCACACTGAGTGTTTCTTTTCTCTCTCTCTTTGGCAGCGACCATTGACCCGACCCTAGACTATGACTCAGAGACCAAAATTAACCGAACCCTCTTAACAACTGGCTTTTGGATTGTCAGAGTTGCAGACCTCATTGCCACTCCTACTTTTACCCTTTTCTCCAGGACACCTCGTATTACTACGAACATCCACTTCCATTGGACAAAACCATCGTATGGTTATATACGAACTCGAAGGGATTTATTCGAGGATGGTTTCCGGTTTTGAAGAAAACGAATAGGACTATTCAGTTGTCTTTTCCTTTTACCTTCTCTCGCATTGCGAGTACTCCTTGGTTTAGGAGATAGTACACATATTACGCAAATTGGATAGTCTTCTTCCAGACCATACGCAGGTGCCGACCGGTAAGGAATGAAGAAAACCAATTAGCCTAATGATGGTGTACAGAAGGTATTATGTAAAGACAAAGAAAGGGATTAGAAGGAGGGCAAAGTAAATTGCGACTGCTATTCACGACCAAACCAAGTATTTCATTACCACTCCCACATCACCTTTGTATTTCTCCAGGACACTCCGTATCACTACGAAGATCCACAGTTTATTGGATACTCCATCGTATGGTTATTTACGAACTCGAAAGGAACTTGTTCCAGTTCGGGGATGGATTCTGCTTCAGGAGAAATAGGAATAAGGTTTATTCGGTTGTCTTTTATCTTCACCTTCTCTCGCATTGAGAGTGCTCCTAGGATTAGGACAGTACACCCATTAGGCTTATTGGATAGTCTTCTTCCAAACCATAGGCTGGTGCCGAGCGGTAGGGAAGGAAGAAAACCATTTGGCCTAAAAGGTTGTGCAGATGGTAATGACTAAAGACATATGAAGGGATGTGGAGAGATGGCATAGAAATATACGGTTACAGTTGTGAATATTATAATGGAAGAGGCATTGCTAGGAATACCAGAATACCCCGTGAAACATTTCAATGTTTCAGTTTCACTGTGTACTGTTAAAAGAAAACTGATTTCCCAATTAGATACTTGCTCCAGGGTATGTATTTACCAGGTTTGATTCTCACATCTGTATGGTTTTACAGATGTTGAGTGGGAGTAAGTTATTGGGAATTAGGTGATCATCCTCATTATATCGAGATTCGTTGTAATCTGTGATATTTGAGGAAGTCACCTAGGTTGTTTGCCGGTCGGCAAATATTTGGTTTTGAATATCCGTTGTTATGCACCAATTTCAAATTGATATATCTGTACGTCTATTTTCATAGAGTGAGATATACCTTTTTGAAATTATGTCGGTGACATTTACCTATATCAGTGGATGGTTAGGTAAGGAGTATTAAACAGCGGTGTAATTGTTCATAAACATAGTACAGTTTTCAACCTACGACACACAAGGATTGAGTTATCAGACTCAAGGGACTTATACAGAGTATTGTATATTGTCCAGTGTCCATTAGGACATAGGGGTTGGTTCTCGTACTATATTCGGTTTACTTATGACTTCTCTAGTTTTTAGACAGGTGTTTCGTAGAAACACAGGGTCCGAATTTTGAGAAGTTATAGGTATATGAATAAAGTAGAGAACCAGGTGTTGCAAGTATCGGGATTCTTCAAGGTGATCGAAGATGTAGATACTTGTGTGTGGTATTCAGTTGATAGTAATGATTAAGAGAACTTGCTTCTCTTTCAGTTTACTCATAATTGGAAGCATTCCTAAGTTGAGTAACGCTGATCGACCTCCTTCCATTTAGTTGACTTGCGCTGGAGACAGCTGCATGATTTGAATCTGGTTCAATTAAATCAGTGTCTCTGGTCCTATATTGGATATAGAACAGTTCGTATCTTAACGATGTTGAGGTACGGGGAGTTGTCCGGCTTATGCTTAAAACCAGACTCTGGATAACTCAAGGCATGTTTCTGTAATGGCTGTTTGTGTAAGTCCGTGTTGCCCATCCCGGTGCTTACGGGAGGCGGAAAACATAATAAAAATCGGATTTTTAATGACTTAGGCAACATGGACTATGCTTGTGAGGATCTTTGCTAAACTAAAACTAGCTAAAGTAAACTAACAACTAACAAAGTTGTAGAAAGGTTATACCTTTGGTCTTTAGTCCTTCTCTCCTTGCTCCTAGGTATGGTAGAAAAGGATCACCTTGCTTGTCTTCTCCCGTCAAAGAAGGATCCACCCGAAAGCCACCACCTTTAGCTTCAACTCCAAGCTAGGAGTAACTAGAGTGCAAGAAATGCTAAGACTTGAACCCTAGAAGTGAGTAGAGAAGATCAAGAGAGGGTTTTTCTCAAGCTTTTTGTTTCTCAACACATGAGAGGGAGAGAGCTTGAGGGAGAGGATGAGCAAGAGAGAGAAATAGAATGAGAGAATGAATTATTTGTGAGCCTTTCTCACTAATATGTGTGTATATTTTTAATTGAATAATTAGCTAGATAATTATCATGGTAAATCATGACATGACCATTATCATTTCAAATTGCAAAGATCAAAAAGCATCTTCCAAAAGAAATTATGATGGTCAAAGTGTCAACCTTGGTCAACAAGTCAAATAAGTCAAAAGGTCAACAACCACAACCATGGATAATTATTAAACTAATTACTAATTAACAATAACACACATATAAATATTAGGGTTAATAAAATGACAACAACCATTAACCCTAATCAAGGTCCTCTCCCTCAATCTCAAGCAACTGTGCATACGCACCCGCATTCGTGATCCGAGGAACACGAACACAATGAGAAAAACCAATCTCAAATCATATACTAGGATCCGGCTTAAACCAAAGCCCGCTAGTATAGACTGTCCGGACAGCAAACGTGCACAAGTGCGCGGATGCGAACGAACCCTGTCGCAAAACCATGCGACCTCTACTCGTTTTGCCTAAAGGCGAATAGCTCTCTGTGTGGGACTCTAAAGACTCGACACTACGCTGGCAGTGGGTTTAACCACAGACCGCAAGCGGCACTAGCTGTACGTAACGGTCCCCAGGTAGATGTCGATAAGAAGACCGACGAGGTGAACCCCATCTGCACTCCTACTGAGCCTGTATGTGACAGTCTCCGTACAGTCCGGTCTGTTCGTCTGATACATCGCATGGCGGGCCTAGGGGGGCGGTGAACGTCAGTCCCCTAATAGCGGTACAAGTCGTGTCGGAGTGTAGCCCAGAACACCCTGAGATAACACTGGAAACCTACCAGTATATCTCGCTTGCCCTGGCCAGGGACTACTCGTGTAATGGCTCTCCTAGACACAGCGCGATGTCAACCCCCAATACCGGGAGAGACGAATCCTGTCTAACCGTCACTGCCTCCAAGTGCTTCGGGACTGCACCCAAAAACTACCTGTTTGCACAGCTCCTTTGAGCCGTGGTAGGGTAGTAATCAAAGTGCAGTGGGAACACACTCGAGGCGAAGTGACAGTGTCAAGTCAGCGGACTAAGCTGTACTCATGTCACCTGGGAACTGATAACTGACGATAGGTATATTACCAACCAACAGTTCCCGACGAGTCCTGTCCAGTGTACTCGTAACCTAACGAGCACCCGCATACTATCCCAAGTACGACGTACTAACGGCTGTGGGACAGACCGTCTCCCACACTGGGATGAGAAGCGCATACGCTAGTCTACTCCGGAGTATCGATGCCCTGTCTCGATAGTCCAACGACCAGGGACCTGTATAAGGATGTGCTTATAGATTACCCAGCTCCCACGAGTGCGAGCGCCATCACAACGCTGGTAATCAAGCAAAGATCCTAAGGGCTCTACTAATATGTATACCAGCAATATGCTAAAAGAAACACATGCACATATTAAAGCAGAGACAAACCAAGTAGCATACTACCATTTTGAGCAAGATTGTATATACAACTGTGAATATCCCAAGCTTCCATTAAGTAATATACAAACTAGTATGATACAGTAATGGCCTCTAGGGCATATACACTAACAATCTCCCACTTGCACTAAGGCCATGTACTGGCGTATCGAAGACCTATCATCTCGATCAGCCGCTCGAACTGAGTCTGGGGTAGGGCCTTTGTGAGTGGATCTGCAGTGTTATCCTCTGATGCAACTCTCCGGACCTCGATCTCCTGGCGATCCACGATCTCCCTGATCAGGTGATACCGCCTTAAGATGTGTCTGGATTTCTGATGGGACCTGGGTTCCTTCGCTAAAGCTATAGCCCCGTTGTTGTCGCAATACAGAGGTATTGGGTCAACAATGGACGGAACCACCTGAAGTTCTTTCAAGAACTTCCTCATCCAGACAGCTTCTTTTGCGGCATCAGATGCAGCGATGTATTCCGCTTCCATAGTCGAGTCAGCAACGGTTTCCTGTTTGGAGCTCTTCCAACACACCGCCCCTCCATTGAGGGTAAAGACAAAACCCGACATGGACTTGGAATCATCCTTGTCACTCTGGAAGCTGGAGTCAGCAAAGGCCTCAACCTGCAGGTCTTTTCCGCCATACACCAAGAACATCTCCTTAGTCCTTCTCAGGTACTTGAGAATGTTCTTTACTGCTATCCAATGTTTCTCCCCTGGGTTTGACTGATACCTGCTTACCACACTCAGTGCATAAGCCACATCTGGTCTGGTACATAACATCGCATACATTATAGAGCCTACCGCAGAAGCGTAGGGTATAATAGACATGCGATCCCTCTCCAAATCAGTCTTGGGAGACATCTCTTTGGAGAGGGTGATCCCGTGACAAGCCGGTAGATTACCGCGCTTGGAATCTTCCATACTGAATCTCTTCAGTATGGTGTCGATGTACCTGGACTGCGAGAGTCCTAATATCCTCTTGGATCTGTCACGGTAGATCCGGATACCCAGAATGTAGGAGGCATCACCCAGGTCTTTCATGGAGAACCTGTGTGACAAGAACCCCTTGACAGATTGTAGCATAGGAATGTCATTTCCTATTAAGAGAATGTCATCCACGTATAACACGAGGAATACTACAGTTCTCGCTACAAATCTACAATAGATGCATGGTTCATCTGGATTTTTGATAAAGCCAAATTCTTTGACCGTCTCATCAAAACAGATGTTCCAGCTCCGCGATGCCTGCTTGAGTCCATAAATGGACTTGAGCAACTTGCACACCTTTCCGCTGCTCCCACCCTGAATGAAACCCTCTGGCTGGTCCATATAGACACACTCCTCTAAATGACCATTTAGAAAAGCTGTCTTTACGTCCATCTGCCAAATCTCATAATCGTGGAAAGCAGCGATGGCAAGAAGGATCCGAATGGATTTCAGCATAGCTACTGGAGAAAAGGTTTCGTCATAGTCCAAACCAGGTCGCTGACGAAAACCCTTTGCTACCAGTCTAGCTTTATAGGTCTCAACCTGTCCATCTACACCAATCTTCCTTTTGAAGATCCACTTGCATCCTACGGGTTTTACCCCGTCTGGAGCAATGTCCAACGTCCATACTTTGTTGGTGTACATGGACTCCATCTCGGTCCGCATTGCATCCAGCCATTTTACCGAGTCGACGCTCTGAATGGCTTGCTGGAAGCTAGTAGGCTCATCACAATCTAGGATGCAGTCTTCTCTATCCCCGTCAATGAGAAAACCGTAGTATCTCTCGGGCGGATGAGACTGCCTACTACTCCTGCGGAGTGGCATAGGAATGTCCTGTTCTTTTGAACCTTCTGGTTCCACTAAACTTTCAGTAATAGTTTGTGGTTCTGGAATTTCTTCCAGTTCTATTGCGCTCCCACTTAATTCTTTTTCTATGAACTGATGTTCTAGAAAGTGGGCATGGCGAGAAACAAGGACTTTTTGTTCCTCTTCGTAATAGAAGTAATATCCCTTGGAGTTCTTTGGATATCCCACAAACTTGCACTGTACTGAGCGTGCCTCGAGCTTGTCCGCATGCTGCTTTTTTACAAAAGCTGGACATCCCCATGTCTTAATATGATTAAGATAGGGTTTCTTCCCACTCCATAACTCATATGGTGTGGTAGGCACAGTCTTAGTGGGAACACGGTTCAAAAGATATGCAGCTGTTTCTAGCGCATACCCCCAGAAAGATCGCGGTAACTCAGCGTTACTCATCATGGACCGTACCATATCCAATAGGGTTCGGTTCCGTCTCTCCGATACACCGTTATGTTGCGGAGTGTATGGAGGAGTAAGCTGAGAGAGAATTCCATTCTCTTTTAAGTAATTCAGGAATTCGGCACTTAAGTATTCTCCTCCTCGATCCGATCTTAGGATCTTGATACTTTTGCCGGTCTGTTTTTCTACTTCACTCTTATATTCCTGGAATTTTTCAAAAGCCTCGGATTTATGTTTCATTAAGAAGACATAACCGTACCTTGAAAAATCATCCGTAAAAGTTATGAAGTAAGAAAAACCGCTTCGCGCATGTGTAGACATTGGACCGCACACGTCGCTGTGTACGAGTCCCAAGAGCTCGCTCGCTCTTTCTCCGTGTCCAGAAAACGGAGCCTTTGTCATCTTTCCTTTGAGACAGGATTGACAAGTTGCATATGATTGATATTCGAACGAATCTAAATATCCTTCAGTATGTAACTTAGTCAATCTTCTCTCGTTGATGTGACCCAGTCTACAATGCCATAAGAAAGTTTTATTAATTTCTGGAGACTTTCTTTTGTGTGTATTCTGGATATTGAAAACCTGTGGCTGGTTTAAAACGTAAATACCGTTGTTCAATGTACCTGACCCAATCAACACTTGATTAAGGTGAATGTTCACTACATTACTTACAAATGCAAATTCATAACCTTCTTTAGATAATAAAGATACAGAAATGATATTACAGGTTGCATTTGGTACATAATAACAACTACGCAAAACCAAAAAGTGTCCATCTGATAATCCCAGGTGATAGTCCCCCACGGCCTCTGCATCCATGCTAGCACCGTTCGCAACTCTGAGGGTCATGTCACCTGCCTTCAAAACTCTACGCTTTCTCAACGCCTGTAAAGAATTACAGATATGAGATCCTGATCCGGTATCCAATACCCAGGAATTAGAGTTTATTGATAGACAATTTTCAATAACATACACACCTGAAGCTGAAGCTGCAACTCGCTTCAAATCCTGTGTTCTGGCTTTCCAAGCTTTGCAATCTTGTTTCCAGTGGCCACTTTTGTGACAATAGAAGCATTCTTCCTTCCCCACCAGCTTCCCCGCTACCTTTGTTGCTTTACCCTTTCCCTTCGTATCCACTTTACCGACACCGCCTCTTGGTTTGGCGGGGGCTTTCTTCTTCTTGCCCTTGGCTTTCGCCCTGGACCTAGAAGAGGAAGATCCTCCTACAAACAAAGTGGATGTCTCCCTACCCTTCTGTAGGGTGCCCTCAGCAGTCCTCAACATGTTCAGAAGTTCGGCAAGTTCAACCTCCTTTCCTTGCATGTTGAAGTTGAGAATGAACTGGGCGTAAGTGGAAGGAAGGGACTGGAGAATCAGATCAGTATAGAGTTCATTCTCCAACGTGGTCCCAAGGTCCGCGAGCTCCTCTATGTAGCCGATCATCTTAAGCACGTGGTCCGCTACCGATGATCCGACGGCCAACCTTGCCGAAAAGAGCTTCTTCGACACTTCGTATCTTGCGATACGAGACTGCTCTCCATACAGTTCTTTTGTATGGAGAAATATGGACTCTAGGTCCATATTCTCGTGCCTCCTCTGATGGTCGTTGTCCATCGAGGCTAATACGAGGCATTTGGCCCTCGCGCAATCTATCTCCCATGTCTTACGGATTTCTACATCCGCGACGCTGGAGGTGGGACCTGGGACGGGGGGAGCTTTGGTGGTAAGTATATACCCCAGCTTGTCATAAGTGATAGCCATCTTGACATTCCTGAGCCAATCTTTGTAGTTTGGCCCTGTCAATATGTTTTTATCTAATAGTAACTTAAGTCCGGTCATCTTGAATGGTCGCTGCAATTAGGAGAGAGAAAAGAAACACTTTAGCATGATGCTCTTGCAAGTTTAGAGTGGTTTTTAGTTTGTCTAAACTGGATGGCTCCCACTGTCTCTCGAATCCCTTCTCAAACCATAAAGAAAAGGATTAGCCGGGATCATTCTCACCGTACAATACTTGCTTAACCGTTCAGCCAGGCCAGTGTCGGTACTTCGAGGGAGGTTTTCCAACGCTTTCGCGAAGTTCCTTAATTAAGTAACCTCTTTTCCCTGTGGGCGTAGCCCCGCTAACACCTTTCTAGGCACCTACTAGGTTTATAGCATTGATCGTTAAGTGAGAGTTTTCCCGAGGAGTAGCATATACTCACAGTAGGATCGGGATCCAAATATCATCGCGTGATAAAACCGAAGGAATCCTACCAGAATCATCACACTCCAAATGGTATGCAAATCTAGCAAGTTTCAGTACTTATGAAACTCCCGATGTGGATTTTTGCCCCATGCTCTTATGACCTTGACTTTGGCCAAAATATCATAAGTCACATGTCAAGTTCTACCCGTCATTCTCCTGGTTAATTTGGACCCACCCGTACCTACCCTTGACTTTGGCCAAAATGGCAGCACGACTGTCCCAAATCAACGCATCTATCTATGCTGCACATGAATACCCAAACGCTACCAATCACTATGCCTTGACTTTGGCCAAAATACATAGCTTGAATACTTTTGACCATTCATGTGGAATGACGGAGGGCTACGAATGGTTTTGGCGAAACCGTGAACGTAGTGAACTTGATATAATCGATGGAACGAGATAGCTTTTAAAAGGAGTGGTTCAAGCTCCGCGTTTAAAAGTTTAGTTTTTGAAAAAGAACCGAGTGGTTTTCAAAGTGTTCCAATCGACTTTTACTTGGTTTATTTCTTGCATTAGTTCTTTTAATGCGTCCCATCATTTAATCCTACCATTGCAGAAAACAACCAAAATATGACGTACGCTTATGCCATTCGCATTCGCCACGGGGCCCCGTCATCACCCGTTAGGTTACTTAACTAACGACAGAGCGGGGGCTGGGCTAGCGCGGCTGTAAAACATAAGCAACGCCTAAATAGTTATTATATATAAATATATAGCAATGATAGACATTACAGATCACAGATGAATACATTGGATATACTAGGAATCCGCAATGCGTTCGAGCCTGCAACGCAAAGCGGATTACACGGTCGCGGTGAATAGCCAATACCCCACCCAAGACCCCTACGGGTGCGGCAAACTACCCGCCAAGCACCCGAAGCGAAGCAACCTCCCTCACCACCGTGAGTAGGCCACTCGGCACTTCGAGTACCCGGTAGTTTGTGCACCCCCTCCATGGGTCTATCCTAGGAGCAAAAACAGTAAAAAGAATTATACAATGACGGCTACAACCCCGACCCGGTTGTGCGGCCATACAAAGAATATTATTACATCAATTTACATGTTACAAATGAATGAAAGAAAAACAACGCTCATCTCACATCCAAACCGGCTATTCACCCGCGACAATCCAATCCATTCATATCCACAAACCAACAACAAACACAGATCATGTATAACCCCGACTAATCGTCTTATAGCGATTAGCCGACGTTCAATACATGCAAGCATTACAGATATAACCGATGTAGTTAAAGCGTAGTGAAGTTCCGGAAAAATACGGATTTATAGGCCCGCAAAAGCAAATTTTAGTTCTGGAAAATCTGGGCATATAATATATATCCTAAAAATCCCAAAAACAATACAGAAAAACACTGCACGAAAAACGATGCAGTGAAGACATCAAACCGCGGCGCTTCCGCGGCACGAGCCTACCTCGTGCGGCGGAAGAGCGGCGGTTTGGATGATTCTCTGTCTCGTTTTTCGTGGGTGTTTTTAAAAAACCCTGAGATGAATTTACAAATATAAAGTTTTCTATTTTGAGCAGAAAAAATTTCAACAGAAACTAGGGTTTTTCAAAGTTCGGTTTTTGGATTTTTCGGTTTCGAAACTTCGCTACACTTTACTACCTAGCTAGTTTGAGTTTAGTTAGGCTCTGATACCACTTTTAGTCCGTGTTGCCCATCCCGGTGCTTACGGGAGGCGGAAAACATAATAAAAATCGGATTTTTAATGACTTAGGCAACATGGACTATGCTTGTGAGGATCTTTGCTAAACTAAAACTAGCTAAAGTAAACTAACAACTAACAAAGTTGTAGAAAGGTTATACCTTTGGTCTTTAGTCCTTCTCTCCTTGCTCCTAGGTATGGTAGAAAAGGATCACCTTGCTTGTCTTCTCCCGTCAAAGAAGGATCCACCCGAAAGCCACCACCTTTAGCTTCAACTCCAAGCTAGGAGTAACTAGAGTGCAAGAAATGCTAAGACTTGAACCCTAGAAGTGAGTAGAGAAGATCAAGAGAGGGTTTTTCTCAAGCTTTTTGTTTCTCAACACATGAGAGGGAGAGAGCTTGAGGGAGAGGATGAGCAAGAGAGAGAAATAGAATGAGAGAATGAATTATTTGTGAGCCTTTCTCACTAATATGTGTGTATATTTTTAATTGAATAATTAGCTAGATAATTATCATGGTAAATCATGACATGACCATTATCATTTCAAATTGCAAAGATCAAAAAGCATCTTCCAAAAGAAATTATGATGGTCAAAGTGTCAACCTTGGTCAACAAGTCAAATAAGTCAAAAGGTCAACAACCACAACCATGGATAATTATTAAACTAATTACTAATTAACAATAACACACATATAAATATTAGGGTTAATAAAATGACAACAACCATTAACCCTAATCAAGGTCCTCTCCCTCAATCTCAAGCAACTGTGCATACGCACCCGCATTCGTGATCCGAGGAACACGAACACAATGAGAAAAACCAATCTCAAATCATATACTAGGATCCGGCTTAAACCAAAGCCCGCTAGTATAGACTGTCCGGACAGCAAACGTGCACAAGTGCGCGGATGCGAACGAACCCTGTCGCAAAACCATGCGACCTCTACTCGTTTTGCCTAAAGGCGAATAGCTCTCTGTGTGGGACTCTAAAGACTCGACACTACGCTGGCAGTGGGTTTAACCACAGACCGCAAGCGGCACTAGCTGTACGTAACGGTCCCCAGGTAGATGTCGATAAGAAGACCGACGAGGTGAACCCCATCTGCACTCCTACTGAGCCTGTATGTGACAGTCTCCGTACAGTCCGGTCTGTTCGTCTGATACATCGCATGGCGGGCCTAGGGGGGCGGTGAACGTCAGTCCCCTAATAGCGGTACAAGTCGTGTCGGAGTGTAGCCCAGAACACCCTGAGATAACACTGGAAACCTACCAGTATATCTCGCTTGCCCTGGCCAGGGACTACTCGTGTAATGGCTCTCCTAGACACAGCGCGATGTCAACCCCCAATACCGGGAGAGACGAATCCTGTCTAACCGTCACTGCCTCCAAGTGCTTCGGGACTGCACCCAAAAACTACCTGTTTGCACAGCTCCTTTGAGCCGTGGTAGGGTAGTAATCAAAGTGCAGTGGGAACACACTCGAGGCGAAGTGACAGTGTCAAGTCAGCGGACTAAGCTGTACTCATGTCACCTGGGAACTGATAACTGACGATAGGTATATTACCAACCAACAGTTCCCGACGAGTCCTGTCCAGTGTACTCGTAACCTAACGAGCACCCGCATACTATCCCAAGTACGACGTACTAACGGCTGTGGGACAGACCGTCTCCCACACTGGGATGAGAAGCGCATACGCTAGTCTACTCCGGAGTATCGATGCCCTGTCTCGATAGTCCAACGACCAGGGACCTGTATAAGGATGTGCTTATAGATTACCCAGCTCCCACGAGTGCGAGCGCCATCACAACGCTGGTAATCAAGCAAAGATCCTAAGGGCTCTACTAATATGTATACCAGCAATATGCTAAAAGAAACACATGCACATATTAAAGCAGAGACAAACCAAGTAGCATACTACCATTTTGAGCAAGATTGTATATACAACTGTGAATATCCCAAGCTTCCATTAAGTAATATACAAACTAGTATGATACAGTAATGGCCTCTAGGGCATATACACTAACAGTTTGTGGGTTGACCCAGGCTATGACGAGGGTTGATTTTCTACCATCTGGAAGATCAATAATGATATTGTTCTTGACTCGCCACAGTTTTAACAAAAATGGATTTTTTCAGAAAACAGTAGTGGGAGTATGGTAGAACTGGAAGTGATTCCAGAACCGCAAACGATTACTGAAAATTTGATAAGAACCTAAAGATTCAATCTGAATTGACATTCCAATGGCCACTCCGCAGATACGGTGGGTAACCTCGGGCACCCGAGAGGTACTCCGGTAGCCTCAAGGACGGTGGCAGGGAGGTTCTTGTTTACCCAGATTTTCCATTGCTATTGTTCCAGACTATGAGACCCGGCAGGAGGATGAGTATAGCGTCGTTCTAAACTAGTTTTAGAAGTGTACGTGTATATGACTCTGCCAGAGGGTTGTCGTAGTCAGTGGGAGCAGCGGAAGCATTGGTGGACATGTGGCTTATGTCTATTTATAGACTAAAGCAGATATAGCGGAGATAGATCATCAATTTCTGATATGAAAGTCATAGGTTTGACTTCATCAGAATAAGGGATGGATCTGTTAAGAAGGTAGTAGGGTGTGATGTCCTGGTATTTGGATGACATACACAGAGTAGGACTTGGATATAATATCAGACATTCTGGTTACTGGATCTATGGTTTTAGGTCTAGATTTGGGAAGTGTCCCAATCAGGGTACTTAGATAGTATTCTAAGAGTATTTAGAATGGACGACTCCTGGCACGGTAGTGTACCTGCAGGTGATGGAGTCACCCTCTCTAAAGGTGTCTTACAGACTAAAGAGGAGAGGGATGTGCATGATTGACAGATCACTTGCTTAGGCAATTGAGTCAATCGTGAGATGTTAAGTACCACACCAGATGTTGTTTTTGCACTAGATGCCATAAGTTGACATTGATCCAATCTTGGAGAAACGGTCAGAAGCAGTTTTAGAATATAAGTAGGTGTTCTAGGGATATGATAACGACAGCCTCATTCGGGAGACAGTCATCATTCCAGGCTTCCAAGGTGACCTGGACGACAAGGAGGTTGTCAGAGTTATAGTTTTCCCTCTGACGAGGGGCAGTATTTTGGACAGGTGGTCCAAGGAAATACTAAGGGAGGCATGGCGCAGGATACTGATTAAGTTCAGTTGACGATACAGTCTAAGAAGTTTGGATTTGGAGTTCATTTATGAGTTAGGTCCCATCAGACATCCAGACACATTCTAAGACAGGTATTGCTCATTTCGGGAGAGGGCTTTCTCCGCGAACTTGAGATATAGAGAGACATAGAAAGAAACATCAAAGCGGATCCACTCACTGAGGCTATTTCTCGAACGCAATAGTTTCGCAAACGAGCTTTGTGAGACTGACTAGTAGAGGAGTTAGGTGTTCGGTATCACACGGGCTGTGAGTATGCGACATCGCAATAATTAGCCTTGAGTGCAAGTGGGAGATTGTTGGAGATAGTGCCCTCAGAGTCAATTATTGGATCACAGGTACGTAATTGCAATGATTGAGGGAGGACCTATCCCGGTAGAACAGTCTTACTCAAGATGATAGTATGCTATCTGGTTTATCTTTATCATCGTGTATAGTTTTAGGTGACCAGACAGGTCGCTATTACACGTTGATAGAGCCCCTAGGATTCTTGCTTGACTGCCAGCAGTATGAGGGCGATCATATAAGTGGGAGCTGGTAGTCTATAAGCACATCCTTAAAAAGTCCCTAGTCGTGGGAGTTTCGAGACAGGGCATCGATACTCCGGAGTAGACTAGTGTATACAGTCGAAACCCCGACGAGGGGCGGTGACCGGTCTCACAAGCCACTGGTGTCAGTTGGTTCACCTAAGATGTATACAGGTGCTCATTGGGTTATGAGTACACCGGACAGGACTCACCGGGAACATGCTAGTTGGTCTTATACCTGACGTCAGATAGCAGTTCCCTGGTGACATGTGTACAGGTTAGTTCATTGACCTGAGGATCGTCATTTGTCTCGTGTGAGTCCCACTGTACTTTGATTACTACCCTACCACGCTCAAAGGAGACGTGCAAACAGGTTTTAGTTGGGTACAGTCCCGAGCCACATGGAGGCAGTGAGCGGATTTTCAGGGGTTCGTCTCTCTCGGTATTTGGGGTGAGGTCGCGCTGTGTCTAGGAGAGCCATTACACAAAGCCCTCGGCCGAAGCAGGAGATTTACTGGTAGGTATTCCAGTAGTATCTCAGGGTGTTCTGGGCTACACTCCGACACGACTTGTACCGCTTTTGGTGGTCTGACTTTTACCAACCCCTAGGCCCGCCATGCGATGCTCATAGACGAACGGACCGGACTGTACGGATATTGTCACTGACAGGCTTAGTAGGGTGTCAGGATGAGTTCGCTCATCGACGTCCCTTTTGATCAATAGCTGGTAGCCCGTCACGTATGGCTAATACCTCTGACGTGCTAGTGGTTAACTCCACAGCCATAGTATTGACGAGTCTTTAGAGTCCACCACACACACAGTTACTCAAGTTTCGGGCGAAACGCTGTAGAGGCCGTATGGAGATATGGCAGGGTTCGATCAGATACGTGCGGTATTGCACGGATCAGGATCGGACGGTTAATACTAGCGGGCTTTGGTTTAAGCCGGATCCTAGTATTGAACAGTGTAGATTTTGTCTCTTTGCATTTGTATTTCGGTCGGAATACAAATGCGCGTATGTATATACAGTAGCGGGGTTTTCCTGTAATTTATTACGGGATCAGTTTTTGAAGTTGCCAGTTTGTTTTCCGTTTCAGCTATATTTCTTTGTATCTTTCATTAGCTGAAGATTGGTGGAGGAAGGCTTATTTGCATTTGTGCAAATAAGCATTTGTGAAGGGTTGTCTTTGCATATTGTTGTTCATGATGGTTTAGCCTCCATTGACTTCTTGACTTCATCATGGCTTGACTTTTGTGTGTGATGATGGAGGGTCATGATGATGGGTTTGTGTGTTGGATTTACTTGTGATCATTTCTTCACATCATTACCTTTCTCTCTCTTTCTTGCATGATGAGATACCCCCCCTTTGGACTTTTTCCTCACTCATATTTTTGATCTACTCACTCCCTCTTCTCTCTCTCTAAGATGCATGGCCGGCCAAAGAAGGATGGGGGCTGTCCCACAATTTTGTGAGGGGAATTTTGTTCTTTTGGCTTCACAAAATCCATTTAGCTCCTCCTCCAAAAGCTCATATCATTTCCTCTACCATATGGCAACTCCCTCAACCCCGAGAGACACATATAGCACTACACTATTCTACAGCAAACCTTGGGCACGTCGACTCGCCAACTTCGTGCCCGAGTTGCCTCGGACCAGAGGTGGGAGCCCATAAAAAAAGCCGTTGACGTTGTGCCCTTCCGGCGACTTGGTGGAGACCGGAGATTCCGCGGGGAGATCGGGACGACGACGAGAAGACCGGAGGACACGGATCGCTCGGTATATCTCTCTTCCCCCTTCTCTTGATAGCTAGGACTAGATTAATGGCACGATCCGGGTTTATAGTGCGCGGTGGTGCCGGTTCTAAAAGTTAAAGTAAATCATCGCTTCCGCATTCCGGCGTTGGATTGACGGCCGGGGCGCCGCCGTGTACTTACAGTATTTTCCTTTCCAATCACTTCAACCCTTTTTGGATGTCTCTCTTTCTTACCTTGTGTTTACTGAATTTATACTAGTTGGTTTTCTTGTTATCCTTCCTTTTAGCTCCACCATCAGGATATGAAGAAGACTATCCAAAAAGCGTAACTGGTATATTCTCCTTCTTTAAGAAGCTTTCAAACTTGAGATAAGGTGGAGATGAGAGACAAATAAATTATATCATATACAATTCACTTTATCCAGATGCTATGGCCATCCTCGACTGAAACAATTTTTTCGAGTTTGTATATAACTATATGATAGCCTTCTAAGCAATATGAATCTCTGTATCGGATATGGAGTGTTCTGGAGGAAGCAAAAGGAGAAGTGGGAGGGGTAAGGATATATGCGACTATGTCGTGAAAATAGGGCAATTATGACATTCTAAAGCCGATGATTGTAAAAAGATTCGGTTAATTTAGTTTACGAGTTTTAGTTTAAGGTCAGTTTTAGGTCGCTACCAGAGAGAGAGAGAAAAAAGAAACACTCGTCATGCACTCAATCAAGATTAGATTGGAATATTTATCTAATCAGGATGGCTCCCACTGTTCTGTCAAATTCTCCTTCAAAACCTAAAATAAAAATTAGCCGGGGTCATCTAAAAATCTCCCGGGAGTAACAATTACTCACAGTAGGAATCAGGAAACAAACTATCATGGCGTGGTAAGCTTAACGAAAGCCAACAAGCCACCCAACTCCGTAGAAGGTATGCAATCTCATTGCAAGTTTCAATGCTTGAAACTCCTAATATCGGTTTTTACCCCTAATGACCTATGACCTTGACGAAGGCCAACAAAGCATATGCCGCTAGTCAAGTTCTATCCATCATTTCGTGATTAACTCAAACCTATTTGCACAAGCCCTTGACGAAGGCCAACAAAGCCGTGCGAATGTCACTGCTAATCGCATCACATGCTAACAGGAAGACATCACTTAGCTACTATACACTACGACTTGACGAAGGTCAACAAACGCAGCACGAATACCAAGTACTTTACTTCCTGAAATGACAGAGGGCTGCGACTGGTTTTGAAGAAAACCTTTAACGTAATAAACTTGATCTCATTGTAGTAACCGAGTGGTTTTGCATATTTATAGTTACGTAGTCTACTGTTTAAGTGCGGATTTCCCGTGAAGGGATCGGGACTCTTACATCATCGAATGAGGTGCAAGATATTCCTAACTGAATACTTCTGTGCAAAGCAATATGATACGGCTATTCAATTTGCAAACTTATAGTAACATAATATTTTGCCAAAGAGGTCACTCCCTGTAAAGGGATCTAGTCTCTTTCTTCGTCAAATGAGATACATGATATTCCTATTAGTTATATGTATGCCCTAGAGGCCATTATTGTACACATGATGTATATTATAGTGGATGCTTGGATATATATAGAGATGACTTTCGTGCTCGACATGATAGTATGCTATCTGGTTACCTTTATCTTAACATGTAGACTTATATATTGTTATATTGTCTTGCTCTCACATGTTGATAAAGCCCTTAGGATATGTACTTGACTACCAGGACTATGATGGAGATCATACTAGTGGGGCCAGGGTAGCTCACAAGTACATCCTTTAATTGTTCCTATTCTAGGGAATATCGAGACAGGGCATCGATATTCCAGAATAGACTAGCGTATACGCTTTTTGACCCATATGATGGGCGATGGATGATCCCACATCCATTGGTGTTTGACATCAGAGATGGTATACGGGTGCTCAGTAGAGACTGGGTACACTGAACAGGACTCGCCGAGGACTCCTATGTTGTAGTATACCTATCGTTAGATAGCAGTCCTCTGGTGACACTGGTAAAGGTTAGTCTGTAGACCTGAGATCGTCATAGAGTCTTGTGCGACTCCCACTGTGCTTTGATTTCCTCCCTACCACGGTCAAGAATAGTCGTGCAAAAAGTTGGATTTTGGGTACAGTCCCGAGTCGTATGGAGGCAAGGGGCGATAGGAAGGGTTTCGTCTCTCCCGGTATTAGGGGTTGATGTTGCGCTATGTTCGATTGGCTATAACTGGAAGTCCCTGGCCAGGGCTGCTGCCGAGATATACTGATAAGTGTTATCAGTAGTTTCTCGAACCGTTATAGGCCAGACATCGACATGACTTATCACGTTACTGGGGTCTAACGATTTCCACCCCTAAACATGATATGCGACATATCGGAAGAAAAGACCGGACTGTACGGGAGTGTTAATGGTAGGCTTCATGGAGACTATGGACAGGCTTGCTTGTTGATATTCATATCGCTCAATACCCGGGTAGCCGTTACGTCCAGCTAGTACCGCTGACGGCTTGTAGGTGACTGATATGATCATCACCTACTGTTGGCGTATTGACGAGTCTTTAGAGTTCCACATAGAAGTTCCCTGGTTCAAGCGAAACGGAGTAGAACACATATGTTATATGTGTGTGGGCCTGATTAAATACGAGTATGTGATACCGTATTGTAATCTGGTAGTAATCTGTCATCGGTGCGATTATATGTGATATAACCAGATTGTCGAATCAAGTGTTAATTCGATAATGTGATATACAGATAAATGATATTATTCGGTCATATATGATATAACCGGATTATTAAATCAAATGATGATTTAATAATGTGATATAAATTATATGTGATATAATTACATATTAACTAATATCATTAGCTCACTAATTATTCTTATATATATATATATATATATATATATATATATATATATAATGAAGCATGGCTTTTATGTTTCTATTTTGTGAAAATAGAAATGAGGTGTAAAATGAAGCATGGTTGCAAGCATGGGTTAAATACTTGTTTATTCATTCTTGACTCACTATTCAAGCATGGTTGCAATTTATTATTGCATAATTCCATGCTTAAATGAGTGAGGGGTCATGGCTTTTGATTCATTCTTGCTCATTCCAAAAGACTTAGCCATTTTCTCTCATGCTTTCTCTCATGCTTCTTTTTTCTCCTCTTGCTTTTCCTCAAGCTTCAACCCTCACATGTGATGTGAATCATGAAGCTTGAGCACAAATTAGTGAGCTCTTAAAATCCCTACTTCATAATCTCACACCATTTTAGCAAATTAATGTGATGTGTTTCATACACTAAAGGGTTTAGTGTAGTGGTAGCTTGAACTAGTAGGAGCTTCGAAGTGGATCATCTTTGGCGCGAAGCCTACGAAGGAAGCTTGTTCAAAGTCTCAAGAAAAGCCTTGTGGAGTCGCGGGACTACTATACGGAGCATATTGAAGAGAAGGACCGTCTACAAAGGTTGTATTCTCATTCTTTTTAGATGTAAAGTTGTTTGCATTCTATTCCGACTAAATCTCTAGTTAACGATTCTAGCGTAGGGTTCTTTGTAACGGCAAATTTTTAAAAACGGCATGCACAATGCCCCCCGAAACCTTGCTGTCATTGTTAGGAACCCTTCAATTCCTAACCGAATAGCACGATGCAAAGCAAAAGAATCGACTATAACACCAATATCTAATATTTGGTTTCTACTGTTTTAAATTTATTATTTTTGCATTAATCCGAATCAATGCAATCCCATCAATTAGATAATCATATTACCTAGTATTTTCTCATACAATCACTGAAAAGTATGAAAATAAAATAGAATGCACATATAAGCCATCCGCATTGGCCCCGGGGCCCCGGATCTCCACCGTAAGATTACTTAACTTATGGCAGGACGGGGGCAGGGCTAGCGCGGGTGCAAAACGTATATAGTATTTATTTATATATATTATATATATCACTATATATATTATTGCAGACAGATAATCAACATTACAGGAAAGCGATAAATACCATCACAGGCAGGTAATCACATCACAAGTAAGTAATGAATAATACAGAGATGAAATGGTCGGATTACCTAGGAATCCCGTATTTTGTTCGAGCCATCACATTCCCCGGTAGTGTGAATAGCCCGTACGCAGCCAAAAGCAGAACCCTACGAGTACGGCAAGTTACCAGGCAACCCAAGAAACGAGGCAACCCAACATCTTCATCATGAAGGGGCCATCCGACACTTTCTCGAATTTGGTGACTTGAGCACTCCTCCGTGGGTCTATGCTATACCACTACAAGCGCGACAAACAACCCGCCATTTCTAGACTCGAATGACCCGATCTCAACTCCTTGAGATGGCCACCCACTGCAGTCTAGAACCCGGCCGTCCGTGCCTTTCTCCGTGGGGTAATTCTAAATCTGTATAATACAACGGCGACAACGATCGCAGCCTGATCGTGTCTGGACTAATAATAATACATAAAGCGGCGATTACGGCCACATGTGAACCGCTAAGTCCCGAAACAAAGAATATACATAATGCGAAAACGGCGGCCACAAGTTGGAACTCGTACCGAACAAATGAATATATAAGATGGGTACAAGTATGAATTGAAATAACACTTATCGTAACGTCACACTTCCGTACGGGGCTATTCATTTTCTTACAATTCAACACATTCAAAACAAGCATAACAATAACATATCCGTATATGTACAAGAAAAATATGATTAAACATGTTAATCATATGCATATTGATGATCCAATTAAAACTAAACCATACAAATATTATATGATGTACTCTGGCAAGTAAGAATTTGCCATGGAACAAATAATTAAATATTCCCTACATCCACCAAATTTTTTTCCTTTTTCCACACAAACAGAGACAAACCCAAAACCGAGCCTAGAACTTGGGGAAGTGGGGAAAAAACCTAAATAAAAAAATTATATGGTTGCCGGGTGGCGGGGGAGGGGGGCGGGGGGGGGGGCCGGGCGCGGTGGGGAGACGTAGGGAGGAAAAAAAACTTGGTAGCAAGAGGGAAATAAACAAAGAACATTATATAAGCTATTCTGAATTTTTCTTTTCAGCAACAAAAAATGTTGCATGAACCAAGTTTAGAGTTTATTGGGTCGTCAATAACAATCGGCAATTAGTTAGTAAATGTTAGGCTCGATACCACTGAAAAGGCCAGTCAGCGCAGTGGAAACTGGCCATGGTGTCCATAGGTCCCTCAAAACCTACTTTTTACGTAGTCCCCTTACGACGGACTACAATCCGCCGGACCATATAACTGTATGGGGCACCCTGTGGGTAAAATCCTACGCTTCGCCACTACTGTCACACAATGAGAACCCCTAAAGTTTGGCATCCCTAAATAGTGGCTCTGATACCATATTGGTAGATCGATGCTAGGGTCGCAATGCTTGCAGACCACGGTGGATTGCAAAATCAAAATTTTACAAAACTTAGCATCAATTTACAAAGCAAGATCATGTCATTTACTACAAATTGCACAAAACAAAAAAGCAAGAGGAGTTTAGGGTGCTACAACCTTTATAGCGCGTCCACCCAATTGTGGAAGATCCGAGCTAAACTCCGTCGCTATCCGAATCGAGCTTGCAAGTCAACCGTCTTACCGAACTTGATCCATATTAAGGAAACCCCGGCTCAAACTCCATCTTCCCACTAGCCTCCAATAAGTGAAGAAACCAAATCTAGTGGTACATCAGTCCAACTAGATTAGGAGATGTCGAGGCTCACAATGATTTTTTCCTCACCAAAAACTCCATTAACCAACTCACAAGATGTCACGACCCGGAATTGGAACGTGACTGGTACTTGAATCACGTGCAATCTATAGAACCCCACTGTAACCCAAGTAAGCCGAAAACCCAGAAATCGAAACCTTTTTAGGAAAATAGTGGAGGTGAAATTTTGAAATAAAGGTATAATGAAATCAAGTTCTTTCTTTAAATGCATAAGTAATGTTATATGAAAATACGAGTGGCTTATATACTATAGTTGAAATAAATTTCGTTATTTGAAATTTGGGCAGCACCTCCTTTGTAAATTTTGAACCAAAACCAATACATAGCAATAATAATAGGCATCTCCAAGCGGGAGCTAGCTCTTCGCCAATTGGCGGAATCACAACCACACAAATGATATATATACGACGCCCTAAGGAGAAGATCAAACACAGAAAAGAAAGAAAACCAAAACATCATCAAAGAAACCAGAAATAAAGAATAAATATATATCCGTGACTCTAGGTCCGAAAGAATATGCAATCTGTGATTTCTAAGTCTACAAAATATATATAGTCTGCTTGATGGAGATTTTAGTTAGGTACAACTAAATAAATATACAAGTAAAAATGGTGGTCATGATCCAAATGTATCCACCTACCAAAGCAAATCACCCAAGAGGAAACTGTGTACCAGCAAACCGCTACTGAATCCGTGCGGTCAACCTGCAAGAAAACTGTGGCACAATGAGAGTGAGTTGCCAACCCGTGAGTACAAGACATCACCGGGTATAAATCGAATGTATGACGATCTCCTAGGTCATACAGTGATATAATGATATAATAATATCGAGTGGTAACAAGGTTGATAGTGTAAACATAATTATGATAATGATATAATCGTGCCCGTGTCATAATATGGTACCATGTCATCTACATCATATATGTGTGAAATATGTGTATTATCCAACGTGTGTCCATCAACGACACACCAAATCATCATAAAAACCTGAGTGCCCAGTATCGACACTCGAAAATATCATAAAAACCGTGTCCAGCAGCGACACATAAATCCTTATATCTCGAGCGCCGTCTCATCGGATCGGCCCTCATATCCATCTAATCGCACGACTCCGGTTGGTATCCTCCGGATATCTACCGAGCCAAATTATCACCGGTCAGTAGTGCTCCCCTGCCGGGCTCAACGTCTCTCTATACGATCTTCTTGCTTCGGGGTACCGTACTGGGTCCACCATATACCCGCAAATGGTGTCTCCTCTCTCTTCGAATCGGGTATACACATAACTCAGAACCGAGAAAACTTATGGTAGATGCCAAACATCATATCAACAGAAACCGCTTTTTTAAAATAATCATAAGTTTTCAAAAATGCATCTGTGGTTTCTCAAATCCAGAAATCTCATGAAAACCAAAATCTCATAAACATGATTCAATAATGAAACAATGAGAATTGGCACAGAACTAATCTATAGTGCATAACCAGAATGTATATATATAAACGTGGCATCTAACTAAGTAAGAAATGCAATATCTAAAATAGCATGTGAGCTAATGAGTACTAAGCAATACTAATAAGCTACAAGTTATTAGGTTAAACGAAGAAGTAGCGATTTCTAGTGTGTACGTGGCATGGCAATTACCGATGATGAGTGTGTGAGCTGACGAGTATGTAAACGTGCAACATGCGCATCATCGGTAATGGTGCATGTGTCCTAACAGACGATATCATATAAGATAAGAAAAAAGAACGTGTATGTAAAATGCAAAAAGAGAATAATACGAGCATAGCAGAAAAAGTAAAAAAAGTAAACGCAACAGTATAAAATACATAGCTACATATGAGCCATACAGTTATAGTTTTAAAATAGTACGTGTTTTTAGAAAATATAGAGGCTACGGTGTTTTTGAGAAAAAGATACCATTTGAAAATCTGTAGAATCCCTTGGGGTTGTCCTTTAAAAATGCAACACGATTCGTTAGTTTTCAAAGTAGGTATGGCTCTAATTATGTTCTAATATCTACTTAAGTGATTAGAAGACTATAATTTTCCGAGTCGATACATTCTTCAGTTGGCGATCAAGCCTCATAGTATCACGTACGGTATAATCTATCGTACGGTATTCTCGAGTCAAGAGTGCGGATCAATCATCATATATATCATATCTCATACGATAGAATCCATCGTACGGCATCCTCGAATCAAGAGTGCGGGTCAATTATCATATATATCATATCTCGTACAGTATAATCTATCGCACAATATCATAAATCAAAGGTACGGATCTATGGTCACGTACTTCATTCATCTCATCTAGTCACATGTCGTCGTATGTTATAAATATATATCACCCAATGTCCATATAATATATCATATCATATCATGACATTCAGTCTCTTATCACATAACATAGTCTCATGACATCATGTCCGATCATATCAACTCAAATCATTCTAACATGTCACATCCTTATCTCGTGGTGTTATTTCAAATTTATCCTCAACTTACATATACATATATATATATATACATATATATATATACATATACATATATCTATGTGTGTGTGTAGCAACGTATATACCAAAGGCTGAACACTTAGAGAATAAGAACTAAGGGTATATCTTCTTACGTGTATGCCTACTATAGCCTATAATCTCCTAGAACCCTATTAACTAACTATACCCGTCTAATATCTATATATATAGCTATATACCTAGTATCCTAATGCTACTGTTACGGGGGTGCTATACGCCATCTACCTGACTTCCCCCGTAGATATATATCTACTCACCTACTATCCTTACTGTAGCCGAAGTCGATGAACACCTTATCCTCCTTCGTTGCCCCGGAAGTCCACGTGAATGTACCTGCAAATCAAAGCATATCGTATCGAAATCAAAATCAAATTCAAAAACCGATACGGCAAGCGAAACGCACATAGGTTAGAACCTATGGTCAATACATGCAAGAATAACCAAACAACTCCCGACGTTGACGTACAAACGTTAAACGACTAAGTCAAAACTCAAATACCAAAACTCTAGTTTTCAAAAGTCATAAACCGGAATCTGAAACTTGGAAAAACACTCCCAGATTTTACCCTAGGTGAAAATTAGGACATTTTGCATATTGGATAGACCTAAACATCTAGAGCTTGAGCAATTTGCGGCCAGATAGGATATTTTGGCGGCCATGAAGGGGAGTTGGGGGCTCGTGTTTCTAGAGTATATTCCTAATAGCCTGCACATCTCTCTGTATTTGCAAAATATTTTTCAGAGCTCTCGAGTTATAACAGATTCTAATTGATCACCACAATTCAACAAAACCCGATGTCGGAAAATTCCAAGTACATGTTTGGGACTTCTAAACTCAAGTTTGGTCCAGAATTCTATCACTAATAGGTTTGTAGTCACCAACTAAGTCTCAAATACACCCCACAATTCAAAACATCCACTAAAAATCATCCTAAAATTTTCCAACATCACTAAACATATTCTAGTTTAACTCTAAACTAATATTTGACCTTAGGAAACTTAAAAATTTGACTTAAGTGAAAGGATTATCTCCAAAGAGCAACTCAAGAAAATTCTAAGATAGCCAAAGTGCTCAAAATTCCAACTTGATCCTACCATGGTGCTTGTAGTGATGTGAGGAACATTATTTGTGAAGAGAACATGTGATTTTGTTGAATATTTAGGAGGGTTGTATGGTGGTAGTGAGGTGGCGGAGGAGTTAAGGAAAAAGGATGAGAAGGTGAGGAAGAGAAAGAAGATGAAGGATGAAGAAAACAAAGAAGAATGTGTAGAACTTTCTCAACTCCTCTCTCTCTCTCTCTCAACCACGTCCTTTTGTCCCTCCTCCCTCTTTTATTTATTCCTTTCTTTTTCTTTTCTAAAAAAACAAAAAAAATTAAAAGTAAATGAAGCCATGGTTATCAATATGAATAAGTGTTACAATATGATATGTTGCATAAATAAGGTTAATACATAATTAGTAAAATATTAATCAAGTTTAGCATTAAACTTGTATATAAATAATTATATAATAATTTATAAAATGTCCAAATCAAATAAATGCCTTCATTGTTAATAATTCATATTAACATTCCAATTATTTTCCAAACTATATGTATATAGTCATACCATTCCATTAAAAATAAATTTCCATACTTTTATAATATTCATAAAATTTAATATTTTATTATTTAAATTCCGAAAATAATATTTTATATTTTTGAAATGTTGCACAAGAGAAGGAAAAGAAAGAAGAAGAGGAAGAGAGAGAGAACTCATGACATAAAAGCTTACCCTTATCCAAATGAAAAATAACCATACATATTAGAAAACAATTTTCCAATACTATATGTTGCCAATGCCTCTCTACCATGCTTTTTTAACACCTCATTTTTCTGTTTCCAGTAAAACATAACCAAAAATGATGTGTCCCTTCTCTTATTGTCAACTACACACACAGATATATACATACACATAATGTTATGTATGTAACGTTTTAGAAATCGTTTAGGCGATTTTCCGTTTTTAGGTAAAAATAAATTGTATTTTTCCATAAAAACCTAGAAGCAATATTTTTGCAGAATAGCATTCACTGCACCTAGTTTAGCAAGGAATTTGCTTGTTTGTGGGTTTTTGTAGGTCACTTGTAATTTTAGTGCATTTTAATAATTTTCCCTAATTAAAATGTTATTTTAAGTTATTAATTATGCACTTAATTAGTGGTAATTACAATTTTATTTGGGTTAATTATTACTAATGTGAATCTATGCTTATTTAATCACTAGATTAAGCACTAAACCATCTTTGAAAATATCCGAGAGAAATATCTAGATATTTGTGATTTAAATGAAAATTTTAAATAAAGAATGGAAAGGTTTAAGAGGTGGCATATTATAATTCATCTTTTATAATTGTTTTCTTCTAGATTTTTCCACACAACACCAAACTTTCCCCATTTCCTCATTTGGCTGACGCCCCCCCCCCCCTCCCCCACCATTCTTGCCTTCTTTTTCTTTTGCTTCATTTCATCTCTCCAAAACTCAAATAATTCCTAAAAAATCATAAATAAATCCCACAAACTCATAAACAAATCAATATCCAATATTCTTCTTCACCAATCAACCTTTGATCTTCATGAAAGTTAGCTTTTTGGAGGTCGTTTTGGTTGATCTAGTGGCTTGATTTTTGATCTTTTTATGAAGGTATAAACACTAACCCTAATCTTTATTTGTTGTTTAAATCATTAATTAGTTTATTAGATGTTAATTTATGTTTCCATTTGCATGTTTAAAAAATTCAAGATAAGGTTTGTGAAGATCTAGTTAAGGTTTTGTTTAGTGAAATAGTTAAGTGAGTTGTTTAGATAAAAGAAAATTTAACCTAGTTGCCAGATTGATAAATGATATTTTTCCTAATTGTCTAATTAGCTTAAATGCAAACTAAACTTTTACTAAATCCTATTTAGGTAAGATTAAAATTGTAGTAAAAGTTTGAGTGGTGTAATCAAGCTATATTGTGATGATTGTGATTTCTAGTTTTGGTAAAACTTATAGTTTTGAGCTAAAATGATTAAAGATGGTCACTAGATTTCCGGATATTTTAGGCGTGGGTTTCGTTTGACGTTGTGACGTTAAAGATATTAGTTCCCACGCTATATATTGTGTTGTGAATGCGCGATCGGTACGATCGGGGTCTAGGCTTGGTGGTTGCGTAGTTTTGCGTTCCTAGCTAGAGTTGTACCGATATCGTGAGCGTTTTGTGCAGTGAGTGCACAGTGTGTTTACCTTGTGAACATTATCCTTTCGTTTCATTGTTTTGAGTCAACGCGGGATATTTAGTCTTATGTGTTGTATTTGTGAAATATAGGATCGCGAGCAGGGACTCCAAACGCTGCGAAGGAAGGAAAGCAGGTGGTCGGATTTACTTAGCTCGGGGTCATCGGTGAGTAGATTTAACATCTACAGGGGAATCGCCCGTATGACGCTATGCGTCAGGGCTAGATATGATATGATATTAGCCGCATGTTTATATTGCATATATAGAAATTGTGCATAAAAACTTCATTTGCATATTATTACTCGTTGTGCTCGGACTTATACCCTTCGGACACTGCACTATTATTGACGGTTCATGTTGCACGAGCACTGATTGTATGCCACTCACACCGTCAATAATTGCCATGACATGCACAACACTCATACATACGTGAGATTTTATTGGCTAGGGGCTTGAGATATGGTCCTTATTTTTATTGTGTATATGACATATAGCATACCTGTACACCTACATGCTTACACATATGCCTTACTATGCCTACATGATTACACATATACCTAGGGGGTATTGTATCATTATTAACATGTATATACACATACCTAGCTTGCTATAGCTACACATATACCTGGAAAGTATTACATCATTATTAATAGGTAGACACACATATCTTGCTATACCGACATGGTTACGCATACTTGGATATAGCTACATGTTCATCTTTATATGATATTGTATGGACTTTGGAGAAGTTAGGAACCGTATGATATATTTAATAACTTATTGCAGTTAAATAGCGGTTTTTCCTTTATATGCTCATATTACCGTTTCATGTTGCATATATTATATTTCATGGTTTTCTGCATCGAGATATGGTTTTCATATGATGTTTTCTGGATGTTTTACTCCTGGGTATATATATCAGTGGCATGGGACGCTGATATATATATATACATGTATATATATATATATCAGTGGTATGGGACGTTGTTATATATGTACACCTATATTATATATATATATATATATCATCATAATGATCTATGCAAGTATTCTTATTCCTTACTTGATATTTGGACGTATCCACTCTGAGATTTGTTATAAACCGATACGTGGATCACAAGTGTCGGTGTTTGGCACTTAGGATTCGAGGAGCGTATAAACCGATATGTGGATCACAAGTGTCGGTGTTTGGCACTTAGGATTTGAGGAGCGTATAAACTGATACGTGGATCACAAGTGTCGGTGTTTGACACTTAGGATTCGAGGAGCGTATGTATTTATGTGTCGATCCTGGACACTAGTTTTCATGATGTTTTCGGGTGTCAATATTAGACACTCAGGTTTCATAAGACTTATAGGTTATGGGGGCCGATATGGGGGCCGATTTGAGGCCGATTTAGGAAATTTGGGATTTAGATTGTCTTGATGGACACTGGTCCTGCCACGATGAAGATTCCGTGAGGGTGACATGTTTTATCCCATACTCCGCATTTATTTGATATGCATTGCTTCATGTATTAGTAGTACCTGATAGAGTACCTTTCATGACTGTTGCATATACATATTGCTATTTATTTCTATCAGCTTGCATGTGATAGATTAGCACAGTACGTGCATACTTGCGATTACCTGCATATGTTATATACTATTCACGAGTTGGAAACTCACCCCGTTGTGCCATTGGGTTGTACAGGTTGTCCCTCAGAGCAGTCGCGGCAGGGCTTTCATCTATCGTATTATCTTTTGCAGCGGATACCGCTACGGCTAACTGGATGCAGTTTTGTTATAGATGGGTTTTGGGATTATCCGATATTGCTCATTGTATATTCGTTGTATCCATGTACTCTCCATCTACCATGTTTTGACTTAGAGACTAGTTGTGAGGACGATATTGTATATTATTTGTGACTTGGAGATTTTTCATGCTGTTGACTTTATATCGTCTTTTTCTTCGCTACGGCGTCGTAAATCTGTTGTGGTGGTCATTTTCCGCCTTTAGGCGTGGATTTGCTCCCTTTTGGAGATGCTTTACTTTTATCTTTATGTTGTACCCTTTTTGAGAGCTTGTTTTACAAAGGAGATGCTGCCAAATATTTAAAAGAAATAAATTTGGACCTTAAAGAACTTGATTGAGATTTCAAAAGTTTTAATAATGTTATTATCACTTACTACTTTTGATGGTTTAGATTGCTGGGTTTTCGGTTTACTTGAATTACGTTACGCCTGGAGATGTTACGTGGTTTAAGGGCCGTCACATGCCAAATTTCGGGTCGTGAAAAGGTTGGTATCAGAGCACTAGGTTTTACCTTTCGGAGTGTAGGATGACCTTGGTATGATGGAGTATGTAGCTTAAGCAGAGTGACGTAGCGTCTGTATGTCCGCGGCATACTTACGACACGGTACTCTGCCTAAACTGACCTAAGTACTAATTGCTTGAAATTCCTTCCATGATTATACATATCCTTGTGATTCGATTTCCGTGTTCATATCGAATCCTATTTCTATTTATTGCCTTTCGCCGCTGAAGACTATGAGGGCTCAGCGAGAGGCAGTGAGGGCCGAAGTCAGAGTTGACTCGTTTGGGACGAGAATTGACCGGGACGGTACGCTCGTTACACAGGAGCAGATTGATCCGCCTTCGATAGATTGTATCGCTTGGCTTAAGGCAGATATGCAGGACTTGCGCCAGATGATAAGGTCGTTGGTTGAGACCAGTCGAGTGCAGCGACAGGAGGTTGCCACCTCTGTTACCCAGTTATTCCTTGCTGTCAGCACACAGCATTGTGTCACATATACAGCTGCAGTGGATGCAGACCGTTTAGCTGAGGAGCGTCTTCTAGAGACTTTGGGAGTTCTGAGACCGAGGAGGGCTCGTACAGGTGTAACAGCCTAGAGACAGGGGCTTAGTCGCCGTGACAGATCTTTTTTACGTCGTGAGAGTAGCAGAGGATTTGGACGGGGACAGTTGTTTAACTCTTATCCCCAGGAGGATCAGCAGCCATTGTATGGATGTTTCCGGTGCGGGATTTTCCATCACCTTGTCAGAGATTGTACCTTGGTACGCCATAGGAGGACAGCTGTACCACATGATACCTTACCACCTTCACCTCAGCGAGAGTCTCCTGTTGCGCCTGTTGTTGATCCGCGTAAGACTTATGTTCAGAGAAGTCGTGGTCGCGGAGGGTTTTGTTCCAAGAGTACATGTTGGTAGAGGAAGAGTTCAGCTAGTTGCTGGTAGAGGGCAGACACGAGCGTTTGCTTCTATTCATCGGGACGCGCAGGCGTCCAATGCAGAGTTTCTGGTATTCAATTCGTATGTTCTTTTGTTGCATATGTTTGTTAAATTAGAGATCTATGCACTCGTTTGTTCTACACACTTCGTGTCGTGGTTGGGCCGAGAGTCATGTATGCTAGATCAGCCGTTTGTTGTGTTTACTCCTGTTAGCGATCCTTTTGTTGCGCAACACGTGTTTCAGTCATGTACCAATTGGGTAGGAGATAAAGATTCGTCCGTCGATTCGATCCTTCTTAAGATATTGGACTTTGACGTTCTCCTGGGCACGGACTGGTTGGCTACGTGTTATGCGTCTGTGGACAGCCGCGAGAAGACAGTCAGGTTTTGTTTTCCCGGCGAGTCAGTTCTTGTTGTGCAGGGGGACAGTGGTGCCGCCTTTCAGAGCTTGAATTCAGCCTTTTTCGCTAGTCGGCTTTTGAGGAGAGGATGTCGAGAATTCTTGGCTTCTATTCATGATACCGAAGCTACAGTGGGTTCGTTGGACCGGGTTCTTATCGTGCGCGAGTTTTCCAACGTTGTTCCAGATGAGCCGGCGGAGCTTAGGGAGCTAAAGGATCAGCTGCAGAGTTGCTACATAGGGGGACTTGTACGTCCAAGTGTTTCGTTTTAGGGAGCTCCTACTCTGTTCGTCAAGGAGAAGGACAGCAGTTTGAGTTTGTGTATTGATTAATCGTCAATTGGACCGGGTTACGGTGTGGATATGTATTCTTTAACCCGCATTGACGATTTCTTTGATCAGCACCAGAGTGCGAGACATTTTTTCTAAGTTTGTTTGGGATCAGGTCATCATTGTTGCGGGTTCGGAGTGATGACATTCCGAAGAATGCTTTTGTGCGCGCTACGGGCTTTATGAGTTTTTGGTGGTGTCGTTGGACTCACCAATGCCCTAGCAGCATTCATGGATGTGATGAACCAGATTCTTCAGGCCGATCCTCGACCAGTTGATTGCTGTGTTATTGATGACATTCTGGTCTTTTCTAAGAGTCGGAGGAACATGTGCAGCATTTGAGGATTTGCTTTGCAGACATTGGGAGAGCACCAGCTGTTTGCTAAATTCTCGAAGTGTTCCTTCAGGCTCGATCGTGTTGACTTCCTCAGTCATGTGGTTACGGGAGACGATATTCGTTTAGACCCGAGGAAGATCGAGGCTGTATAACTTTGGCCCAGACCTATTCAGTGACTAGGGTCCGCAGCTTTTTGGGCTTAGCCGGTTTTTGCCGTCGTTTCTGTAGGGTTCCTAGGCACACTAATGAGGTCTCACAAGGTATCAACCATGCCAATTTCAAAAATTACAAGTGCCGAGAAACCCTAATACGGATCGTTGACTAGATTTTTAGGCGAAAAAAAAACTAGTTAACAACTTAACTAAAAGAAAGAGGCTACAACCTTTGTAGATCCGGTTCTCCACTTCCTTAGCTCTACGTAGACGTCCCTCCGCTGTACAAATCGGATCTTGGACTCTAGTGTCGGCTTCATCGGAGAAATGGGCAGGCTTGGTCGTCGGCTTCGATGCCGAAGATGATCTACGTCGAGGCAACACAAGATCAAGCTCCAACTTCACCAAGCCATGAAACTTGTGAAGAAAACACCCTATACTACTTCGCAAGTGGTAGAGGATGAAGAAATAGGAAGTGGGTTCACTTTAGAATTAGAGTTTTCACTCTTTTTCTCAAGTTGCCATTGATGGAGGCAAGCTTTCTTCATCATGAAGAAGGAGAAGAAGAAGAAGATAATATGATAAGTTGTTTTTCAAAAAGAAAATAAAATGAATACTTATCATATTTCAACCATGGTCAAGTGTAGAGAAATAACTATGGTTAGTTTGGATGGTTAGGGTTAAGCATGAAGACAAAATGGTCACTTAGTCAAAGCTTCATGAAGCTTCAACAACAAACAAAGAAAGCCACCATTTTCTCTTTGTCATTTCCATAATAAATAAATAAATAAATAGATAAAAAATCAAAACCCTAACCATTTAAATAACCATGGTTTAATCTTTACACAAACTCAAGTGAGCATGTATCATCAAACATGATACAATCAAGTGCACACAAAAATATATCACATATACAATGTGCACATCAAGTGAGAAAATCCTTTTAAAATGAACCAATACTAGTTAATGCAAAGTAATATATCAAATATATAATTATACATTAAATCATTAAATCAACACTTGATTTAACGATCCGGTCATATCGCATATGACCGACTAATATCCAATGTATCGGCTTATCGAATCAATCCTCGATTCGATAACTAGGTTATATCGCATACAACCAATCGATACATTTATCGCGAGAATAGAATACGGTATCACATACACGCATTATTCTCGGTCCCGCACATATCTCATATGCGCTCCTATTTCATTTTGCTTGAGCCAGGAAACCTCTGTGTAGGACTCTAAAGACTCGTCAATACGTCGGCAGTAGGTGATGATCATATCAAACACCCACAAGCCGCAAGCGGTCTGCTAAACGTAACGGCCACCCGGGTATTGAGCGATCAGAAGATCGACGAGCAAGCCCGCTTACACTTCTGTGAATCCAACCAGTAACACTTACCGTACAGTCCGGTCTGTTCGTCTGATATGTCGCATATCTCGCCTAGGGGTGGTAAACGTCAGACCCCAATAGCTCGATAAGTCGTGCCGATATGAGGTCTATAACAATTCGAGAAACTACTGGTAACACTTACCAGTAAATCTCAGCAACCCTGGCCAGGGTTTTCCGGTTATGGCCAATCGAACACAGCGCAACATCAACCCCCTATACCGGGAGAGATGAATCCCCTCCTATCGCTCATTGCCTCCATGTGATTCGGGACTGTACCCAAAAACCACCGTTTTGCATGCCCTCTTGGACATGGTAAGGTGGAAATCAAAGCACAGTGGGAATCACACAAGACTCTATGACGATCTCGGGTCAACAGACTACTCTGTACCAGTGTCACCAGAGAACTGCCATCTGACGTAAAGTATAATACCATCTAGGAGTTCTCGGCGAGTCCGTCCAGTGTACCCAGTCTCCACTGAGCACCCGTATATCATCTCTGATGTCAAACACCAATAGATATGGGATCATCCATCACCCATCTGTATGGGTCGAGAAGGTATACGCTAGTCTACTCTGGTATATCGATGCCCCGTCTCGATACACCCACGACTAGGGACCTTGAAGGATGTACTTATGGACTACCATGTTCCCACTAGTATGATCCGCATCATAGTCCAGGTAGTCAAGTACACATCCTAAGGGCTTTACCAACATATAACAGAGAGACAATCAGTGTACACGTTAAGGTAAAGATCAACCAGATAGCATACTATCATGTCGAGCAAGAAAGTCCTCCCTATATATGTCCAAGCATCCACTACAATATACATCCTATGTATAGTAATGGCCTCTAGGGCATACATATAACTAACAATCTCCCACTTGCACTAGGGCCATCTGATAGCAGTGGTTGTAGTATCTCATACTCAACCATCCCATAAAAGTCTCTCTCTGGGAAAAGGCCTTTGTGAGTGGATCCGCCGTGTTGTCCTCTGAGTCTACTCTCCTATCCTTGATCCCCTAGGAGATCAACCATCTCCATGATCAAGTGATACTGCCTTAGAATATGTCTGGATCACTGATGGGACGGACGTTCCTTGGTATAAGCCACAACTCCATTGTCTCACAATGGGAGGAACGTAGTTCATCTCATGAACATATATACATCCAGACTGCCTCTTTGGTAGCATCTTAAGTAGCGATGTATCGAGCCTTTATCGTCTAGTATGCCACGGTATCTAGCTTGGAACTCTTCCAACATACCGTCCCTTTACTGAGGGTAAAGACAATGCCTGCGACTGATTTTCAGTCGTCCTTATCACCCTGGAACCCTTCCAGTGATTCTCCCCAGGATCGGTTGATACCATCTCACTACAACTAGTGAGAATCCTAACATCCAATTAGATCTATCTCATAGATCCAAAACCCAGGATTTAGGAGGTATCACTTTGATCCTATATGGAGAATCATTGTGATAAGCGGAGATTGATCGAGCGTAACATAGGAAACTCCTTCCCTATCAAGAGTATGCCATCCACGTACTCTACGAGGATCGTCACCATACTCCCTACTCCCTTTTTGTTTATACAAGGTTCATCTACCATTTTGATGATGTCAAACTCTTTGACTACTACATCAAAACAGACGTTCCAACTCCGCGATGCCTGCTTTATCCTATAAAACATCTTGTATACGTTTCTGCTGCTCCCACTGTCTACGAAGCCCTCTGGCTGTGTACTTACAGACTCTCTCTTCTAAAACATCATTTTAGAAAAGCAGTCATGATACCCAACCGCCAGATATCGTAGTCATGGTATGTAGCCGTGGCAAGTAGTATCCGGATGGACTTAAGCATAGCCACTGAAAAAGGTTTCATCATTATCTACGCCTGGTCGATGACGAAAACCTTTAACAAGTCTAGCTTTGAAAATCTCAACTTTTCCATCTACACCAAGTAATCTTCTCAAGATATACTTGCTCCTGATGGGGATTTAACCTTTCAGATATAGCAACCAAAGTCTATACTTTGTTGGTGTTCATGGATTCCATCTCAGATCGCTAAGCATCCAGCCATTCTTACAGAGTCCTACTCCTGATGGCCAGCTCGAAAATAGTTGGGTCATCATCTCATGAAGCCATCCTCGCTCCCACTGTCATAGAGAAACCAAAGTATCTCTCAGGTGGGTAAGGAACCCTACTAGATCGGCGGAGTGGCTGAGGTTTGTTGGAATCTACTGAATCCTTTGGTTCTACAAAATCATCTGCTGTTGTTTGTATAGCTGGAACCTTTCCAGTTGTACATAACAGACCTTGCCTCGAGCTTGTCCGGATTATGCTTTTAGACATAGCCCGGACAACCCCAAATCTTAACCAACTTAAGATATGGGCTCTTCCCTTTCCATATCACATATGAAGCAGTAGGCAACTGATTTGATTGGAACCCTATTCAATAGGTATGCAGCTTCTCAAGTGCATAACCCCCAAAAGAAAATAGGTAACTCAGTAGTACTCATCATAGAGCACACCTTATCATATAGGGTGTGATTGCTCCGCCCCGATATACCATCGTGCTATGGTGTATTCGGAGGAGTAATGCCGAGAGAGAATCTCATTCTCCTTTAGAATAGTCCAGGATTTCCGTGCTTAAGTATTCTCCTCCTCGATCTCATCAAAGGACATAATATTTATACCCGTGTTTTTGTTTTCTACTTCTAAATCATATTCTGTGAATATCTCAAAAGGTTCGGACTTGTGTTTCAACAGGAACATATGTCTGAATCTTGAGAGATTATCAGAGAATGTAACGAAGTACAGAGAACCAGTCCTGGAATATGTAGATAGGGGACCTTATATACATCAACATGTATCATCCCAAGAGTTTACTAACTCTTTCTCTGTTTCCAGTAAACCGAGCTATGGTCATCGTATCTTTGTGACATGACTGGCAAGTTTCACAAGATATAAATTCAAACTGATTTAAATATGCATCTAAATGTAACTTCAGCTAGTCAGGTCGCATTGATATGACCTAGTCTACAATACCTCAAGAAGGATCCATTCATTTCTGAACTCTTCCTCTTGTGTATGTTCTGTATACAAGGAACTGTAGTTTGATTTAGAACGTCAATACTTTTAGATAACGTGCCTGAACCGATCAACTTTTGATATAGGAAATGTTCAAAACATTATCCGACAATACAAAATTATATCCTTTCTTTACTAATAAAGAGACTGATATGATTTTGTATATCAGGTTCGGTATCTAATAACATTCCTTTAGAATCAGTGTATTGGTAATACAGGGTGACAGTAACCAACAGACTTGGCTGCAACACTTGCCCCGTTTTCTGCCTCATGAAACTTATCACCCGTTCTCAGTTTTCTACCTTTCTGTAGCCCTATGCAACATATTACATATCTGGAATCCTGATCCGGTATCAAATACCCAGGACGTAGAGAATAGAGAAACAGTTTTGTATAAAGAACACACCCGAAGATGTTGCATCAGATGCACTTTCTTCGTTTGGGTAGCACGGGAATTCTGGTAATCCCCTATTTCCTGCTCTGTCTTATAACAATTATAAGTTGGAGCGGGACCAACGTTCCCCAGCTCAGAATAACAAGCGGGTTCGGTCAATATTCCGTATTATTATCTTGATTAAGGCGTGATATGGTCGCTACGTGGAGAGAGAGAGAAGAAAACACTCAGCGTATGCTCTTGCAAGAATAGATTGGTTATTATTTTATCTAATCAGGATGGCTCCCACTGTTTTTATCAAATCTTCCTTCAAACCCTAAAAGGAAAGACTAGCCGGGATTAATTACACACTACAAGTTCGCCAATCTTTCAGCCAGGCCAGTGTCGGTACTTTGAGGGAGGTCCCCCATGCTTTCGCACGAACCTAATTAATGTAAACCTCATTTTACCAGAGGTGTAATCCCGTTGACACCTTTCTAGACACCTACTTGATCGGCTAATTGTAAAGTGTAAAACTCTCCTAGGAGTAACTCTTACTCACAGTGGGTATCGGGATCCAACTATCTCATAGAAGGTATGCAATCTCATTGCAAATTTCAACACTTGAAATTCCCGATAATATTTTGCCCCTAGCGTCCTATGACCTTGACGGAGGTCAACAAACCATAGGCTACTAGTCAAGTTCAACCCGTCATTTCTTGATCGAATTAAACCCACCCGCATGACCCTTGACGGAGGTCAACAAGGCCGCACGACTACCCTAATCCAATCTGCATCATATGCATAAGCAGATAAATACTAGTTAGCTACCGCACACTATGCCTTGACGGAGGTCAACAAACGTAGCACGAATACTAAGTAGGACTTATCTGAAATGACGGAGGGCTACGACAGGTTTTTCTGAAAACCTATTGCGTAATGAACTTGATATCGTTGTAGAATCAAATGATTTTAAAATGGAGTGTTTTTGAGGCTTTTCTAGTTTTGCTAAAGGGGTCACTCCCGGTGAAGGGATCGTCGGCCCTTTCCTCATCGAATAAGGTGCGGGATATATCATATATATCACTGTGCAAAGCAAAAACACTTAAAAGCAATCAAAAGACAAACCGAGTGTGTATCATCTGCCAGTTATTGCTAAAGGAGTCACTACCAGTGAAGGGATCTCGGTCCTTTCCTCATCGAATAAGGTGCAGGATATATCACATATACCTCTGTGCAAAGCAAGAACTGTAGCTACCTTTTTTATTTTGAAATTCGATTCTACAACATCTTTAGGTTTCTTTTCTTTCATTAATCATATTAATGAAGTCCCATCATTTAAGTCCACCTAAACATCACAGATAAATATAACGTGCGCTTATGCCATCCGCATTCGCCTCAATGTCCCGTCTGCACCGTTAGGTTAGGTAACTAACGCCAGAGCGAGGCAGGGCTAGCGCGGGTGTAAAACATAAGCAACGTCTATATAATATATCATATATACTATATAAAGTATCCATCACAGAACATATAACATGATCACATCACAGATATCGCAGTAGAAGAATCATATGAAATATTGAATATACTAGGAGTCCGTGTTTTCAATACGAGCCAGTATAAAAAACGGATTCCACGGTCATGATGAATAGCCAAACCCACACCCCTAGACCCCTACGAGAGCGGCAAGAAACCCTACCAATTCTAGAGTTAGGTGACCTGGACTCGACTCCTCGAGTTGGTCTCCCGTTGGACTCCAGAACCCGGTTACTTGTGCTCCCTTCCTTGGGTCTATCCTAGTGCGGAAAAGTAAATAATATACAGAGGGTGACATCTTCCGCAACCTGGAAGTGCCCCAATAAAAGAATATTACATACCAGTTTTTACATGAATGAAAATGAAAAACACTCATCTCACATAAAAACCCCCGGCTATTCAAACACGACGGTCCAATATAACATATCCAGCAACACATAACATCACATGTCATCAACGTAAGTAAATATGCGCATCCCAATTGTCGTTGACATATAGCAACGAAACCGGCGATATCACATATTACACTTACGGTCACAGAAAAGAAAGTGTAAAAGTACAACAGTTGGAATCCGCAACCTACATAGACATCGCATGCCTAATCAAATGAATTCCTTAGACATCGCATGCCTAACAATTATAAACCTCGCATTTTAGTCTCATTATCGAAAACACTTTTCAATATCAAGTCGGGCAATTCAACAAGATTCCCGACATCCTGATCGAATGCTCGTCGCAAACTTTAGTAGGCGGCCGCACCCCCGATACCGTCGACGAAGTGCACCAAGGCGGAACACCGCTGCCGCGAGCACCCGAACGGACGCTTTCGGCGACGGGGTTCTCCTACAGTCACTTGGTCGGGGCTATGGAGTGAGGCTGTCTATTAAATTTACCCGGCGAGTATCCGCGCACGCTACGTGATTGCGACGGACTTTTGATCGCATCAAAATTCCGTGGCAACCGATCAAGTGAGACTAAACTGCTATGTTTATAACATTCATTCAATTATCTCATAACTTATTGTGAATTCCAATTATTGTATCCCATTCCAGATAAATAGAAAATGTTGTTGAATTGCCCGATCAAGTGAGACAAAATGGTCACTTAGTCAAAGCTTCATGAAGCTTCGACAACAAACAAAGAAAGCCACCATTTTCTCTTTGTCATTTCCATAATAAATAAATAAATAGATAGATAAAAAATCAAAACCCTAACCATTTAAATAACCATGGTTAAATCTTTACACAAACTCAAGTAAGCATGTATCATCAAACATGATACAATCAAGTGCACACAAAAATATATCACATATACAATGTGCACATCAAGTGAGAAAATCCTTTTAAAATGAACCAATACTAGTTAATGCAAAGTAATATATCAAATATATAATTATACATTAAATCATTAAATCAACACTTGATTTAACGATCCGGTCATATCGCATATGACCGACTAATATCCAATGTATCGGCTTATCGAATCAATCCTCGATTCGATAACTAGGTTATATCGCATAAAACCAATCGATACATTTATCGCGAGAATAGAATACGGTATCACATACACGCATTATTCTCGGTCCCGCACATATCTCATATGCGCTCCTATTTCGTTTTGCTTGAGCCAGGAAACCTCTGTGTAGGACTCTAAAGAATCGTCAATACGCCGACAGCAGGTGATGATCATATCAAACACCCACAAGCCGCAAGCGGTCTGCTAAACGTAACGGCCACCCGGGTATTGAGCGATCAGAAGATCGACGAGCAAGCCCGCTCACACTCCTGTGAATCCAACCAGTAACACTTAACGTACAGTCCGGTCTGTTGGTCTGATATGTCGCATATCTCGCCTAGGGGTGGTGAACGTCAGACCCCAATAGCTCGATAAGTCGTGCCGATATGAGGTCTATAACAATTCGAGAAACTACCGGTAACACTTACCAGTAAATCTCAGCAACCCTGGCCAGGGATTTCCGGTTATAGCCAATCGAACACAGCGCAACATCAACCCCCTATACCGGGAGAGACGAATCCCCTCCTATCGCTCATTGCCTCCATGTGATTCGGGACTGTACCCAAAAACCACCGTTTTGCATGCCCTCTTGTACGTGGTAAGGTGGAAATCAAAGCACAGTGGGAATCACACAAGACTCTATGACGTTCTCGGGTCAACAGACTACTCTGTACCAGTGTTACCAGAGAACCGCCATCTGACGTAAAATATAATACCATCTGGGAGTTCTCGGCGAGTCCGTCCAGTGTACCCAGTCTCCACTGAGCACTCGTATATCATCTCTGATGTCAAACACCAATGGATATAGGATCATCCATCGCCCATCTGTATGGGTCGAGAAGGTATACGCTAGTCTACTCTGGTATATCGATGCCCCGTCTCGATACACCCACGACTAGGGACCTTGAAGGATGTACTTATGGACTACCATGTCCCCACTAGTATGATCCGCATCATAGTCTAGGTAGTCAAGTACACATCCTAAGGGCTTTACCAACATGTAACAGAGAGACAATCAGTGTACACGTTAAGGTAAAGATCAACCAGATAGCATACTATCATGTCGAGCAAGAAAGTCCTCCCTATATATGTCCAAGCATCCACTACAATATACATCCTATATATAGTAATGGCCTCTAGGGCATACATATAACTAACAGTTTCGTGCAGGATTTCTTTTGTATCGCTACACCGTTGACCGGGCTGACCAGGAAGGGAGTTTCTTTTATTTAGGCTGAGGCATGCGAGTTGAGTTTTTGGCAGTTGAAGGCTTGGTTGACGAATGCACCAGTTCTATCTTTGCTTTCTATATCGGGCGACTTTGTTGTTTACTATGATGTTTCGCGAGTGGGGCTCAATTGTGTACTGATGTGGCACTATAGAGTTATCGCTCATGCTTCCCGGCAGTTGGAGGAAGTACGAATAGGATATCCCACTCATGTTCTGGAAATGGCCATAATGGTCGTGCGTTGAAGATTGGGAGGCACTACTTGTTCGGAGAGTCATGTCAGATTTTCACTGACCACCAGAACTTAATGTACATCTTCCTGCAGCGGGATCTGAGTTGAGACAGCGTCTTTGGATGGAGCTTGTAAAGGATTGTGATTTTGAGATCCTTTATTACCCGTGGCAAGACGATTGTAATAGGTAATGCTTTGAGTCGTAGGCCCGGGGGTAGCTTGTTCCATTTGTGCGCAGTTCAGAGACAGTCTTATGTAGATTTACAGTCCTTGTGCGATCGTTAAGTACAGCTTAAGTTCGCCTCTACTGAGGGGACAGCTTGCTCATGTGTGCGCCCGTCCACTTTTACTTAATCGTTTTCGTGAGGCACAGCCTGCCGATGCTCGTTGTCGGAGATTCTGAGCATGTTCGGCAGGGTAAAGCTTCAGAGTTCTGATTTGTGACCAAGGTGTGCTACATTTTGGGCTCGTTGGCGTGTACCTGATACTGATGGGTAGAGATACGAGGTCCTAGAGCAGACACATCAATCAGCTTTCTGTGTTCGTCCAAGTTCCACCATTATGTAGCGTGACTTGTGAGATAGTTACGGGTGGGTAGGGATGCAGAGTGAAGTTTTGGATTTCGTTTCGAAGTGCTTGGCTTGTTGCGAGCTAAGGTTGAGCATTTGAGACCGGCTGGAGAGTTGCAATTCTTTTTACCGTTCCGGAGTAGGAATAGGAGCAGATCTCCATGAATTGCGTTGTGGTGTCTACCCAGTTCTAGGTAGGGTGTGACTCTATTTGGGTGTTTGTTATTCGGTTATACTCAGTTTGCTCAGTTGTTCTTCGATAAGTTTGTGTGTTCGCACGGAGTTCTTTCATGCGTTGTATCCAATAGAGGCATCCAGTTCGCTAGCCGTCGTTGGCAGAAGCTTCAGGAAATCTTGGGCACTGGTTGAGCTTTAGCTCCGCTTTTCCATCTGTAGGCCGATGGTCAGTTAGAGCGGACTATATAGACTCTGGAGGATATGCTTTTGCTTACGTACTAAGTGTTTGTTGGCAGTTAAGATCGTCACTTGCCATTGATAGGGTTCTCCTTCGATAGCTGTTATCAGGAGGCATTCCAATTGGCAACCTTTAGGCTTTGTTTGGTAGGTGGTGTCGATCTCCAATCTGTTTTACTGACTCTGCGAGCGTAGAATTTTTGGACCCTAGCTAGTCATGAGACTACGGAAATGATCTGGTTGATTCAGGTCAGGATGAGAGCAGCCCAATGCTGACAGAAGTCTTATGCCGACCGTCGTTGTCGCAGACTTGAGTTCGCGGTGGGAGATCATGCATTCCTACGGATTTTTCCGATGAACGGCGTGTTGAATTTTTGGAAGCTTAGTCCCGGAATTGTAGGTCCTTTCGAGATCCTAGAAGCGAGTTAGTTCCGTTGCCTATAATTTGGCACTTCCGCCCAGATTTTTGAGTAATCATCCCGTATTCCTTATGTCGATACCTTGCAAATACCTTCATGACTTTTCTCATATGATTTATCATCTGACCATTTAGCCTAGGCACGATCTTTTCGTTCATCGGCAGTCGATAGTGTTAGTGGATAGGCAAGTGGAGAAACTTCGGTCATGGATCTTGCCATCAGTGGAGGTTTTCTATGACATAACCGTATAGTGAGGTGATCACTTGGGAGGCTGCGAACGAGATTTGGGAGTTTTGCACTCATCTCTTGAAGGTATGCATAGTTAGAATTTTAAATTCGGGGACCGAATTTCTTTAAAGGGGGAAGATTGTAACGTTTTAGAAATCGTTTAGGCGATTTTCTGTTTTTAGGTAAAAATAAATTGTATTTTTCCGTAAAAACCTAGAAGCGATCTTTTTGCAGTATAGGATTCACTGCACCTAGTTTAGCTAGGAATTTGCTTGTTTGCGGGTTTTTGTAGGTCACTTGTAATTTTAGTGCATTTTAATAATTTTTCCTAATTAAAATGTTATTTTAAGTTGTTAATTATGCACTTAATTAGTGGTAATTACAATTTTGTTTGGGTTAATTATTACTAATGTGAATCTATACTAATTTAATCACTAGATTAAGCACTAAACCATCTTTGAAAATATGCTAGAGAAATATCTAGATATTTATGATTTAAATAAAACTTTTTAATAAGGAATGAAAAGGTTTAAAAGGTGGCATATTATAATTGAGCTTTTGTAATTGTTTTCTTCTAGATTTTTCTACACAACACCAAACTTTTCCCATTTCCTTAATTGGCCGAACCCTCCCACCCCCCACCCCATTTCTTCGCTCTTTTTCTTTTGCTTCATTTTATCTCTCCAAAGCTCAAATAATTACTCAAAAATCATAAATAAATCCCACAAACTCATAAACAAATCAATACCCAATATTCTTCTTCACTAATCAACCTTTGATCATCATGAAAGATATCTTTTTGGAGGTCATTTTGGTTGATCTAGTTTCTTGATTTTAGATCTTTTTTGGAGGTATAAACCCTAACCCTAATCTTTATTTGTTGTATAAATCATTAATTAGCTTATTAGATGTTAATTTAAGCTTCTATTTGCATGTTTAAAACATTCAAGATAAGGTTTGTGAAGATCTAGTTAAGGTTTTGTTTAGTGAAATGGTTAAGTGAGTTGTTTAAACAAAAGAAAACTTAACCTAGTTGCTAGATTAATAAATGGTATTTTTCCTAATTGTCTAATTAGCTTAAGTACAAACTAAACTTTTACTAAATCCTATATAGGTGAGATTAAAATTTTAGTAAATGTTTGAGTGGTGTAATCAAGCTATATTGTGATGATTGTGATTTCTAGTTTTGGTAAAACTTGTAGTTTTGAGCTAAAATGATTAAAGATGCTTACTAGATTTTCGGATATTTTAGGCGTGGGTTTCTTTTGACGTTGCGACGTTATAGATATTAGTTCCCACGCTATATATTGTGTTGTGAATGCGCGATCGGTACGATCGGGGTCTAGGCTTAGTGGTTGCGTAGTTTTGCGTTCCTAGCTAGGGTTGTACCGATATCGTGCGCGTTTTGTGCAGTGAGTGCACAGTGTGTTTAACTTGTGGACATTATCCTTGCGTTCCATTGTTTTGAGTCAACGCAGGATATTTAGTCTTATGTGTTGTATTTGTGAAATATAGGATCGCGAGCAGGGACTCCGGACGCTGCGAAGGAAGGGAAGCAGGTGGTCGGATTTACTTAGCTCGGGGTCATCGGTGAATAGATTTAATATCTACAGGGGAATCGCCCGCATGGAGTTATGCATCAGGGCTAGATATGATATGATATTAGCCGCATGTTTATATTACATATATAGAGATTGTGCATAAAAACTTCATTTGCATATTATTACTCGTTGTGCTTGGACTTGTACCCTTCGGACACTGCACTATTACTGACGGTTCATGTTGCACGAGCACTGATTGTATGCCACTCACACCGTCAATAATTGCCATGACACGCACAACACTTGTTGGAGATAGTGCCCTCAGAGTCAATTATTAGGTCACAGGTACGTGATTGCAATGATTGATGGAGGACCTATCCCGGTAGGACAGTCTTACTCGAGATGATAGTATGCTATCTGGTTTACCTTTATCATCGTGTACTGTTTTAAGTGACCTGACACGTCGCTATTACACGTTGATAGAGCCCCTAGGATTCTTGCTTGACCACCAGCAGTATGAGGGCGATCATATAAGTGGGAGCTGGGGGTCTATAAGCATATCCTTAAAAGGTCCCTAGTCGTGAGAGTTTCGAGATAGGGCATCGATTCTCCATAGTAGACTAGTGTATACAGTCGAGACCCCGACGAGAGGCGGTGGCCGGTCTCACAAGCCACTGGTGTCAGTTGGATCACAAGATGTATACAGGTGCTCATTGGGTTATGAGTACACCGGACAGGACTCGCCGGGAACATGCTAGTTGGTCATATACCAGACGTCAGATGGCAGTTCCCTGGTGACATGTGTGCAGGTTAGTTCATCGACCTGGGGATCATCATTTGTCTCGTGTGAGTTCCCACTGTACTTTGATTACTACCCTACCACGGCTCAAAGGAGTCGTGCAAACAGGTTTTAGTTGGGTACAGTCCCGAGCCACATGGAGGCAGTGAGCGTATCTTCAGGGGTTCGTCTCTCCCGGTATTGGGGGTGAGGTCGTGCTGTGTCTAGGAGAGCCATTACACGAAGCCCTCGGCCGAGGCAAGGAGATTTACTGGTAGGTATTCCAGTAGTATCTCAGGGTGTTCTGGGCTACACTCCAACACGACTTGTACCGCTTTTGGGGGTCTGACTTTTACCAACCCCCTAGGCCCTCCATGCGATGCTCATAGACGAACAGACCGGACTGTACGGATATTGTCACTGACAGGCTCAGTAGGGTGTCAGGCTGAGTTCGCTCACAGACGTCCCTTTTGGTCAATACCTGGTGGCCCGTTATGTATTGGCTTATACCTCTAACGTGCTAGTGGTTAAATCCACAACCAAGGTGTTGATGAGTCTTTAGAGTCCCCCACATTCAGTTACTCAGCTTTCGGGCGAAAGGTTGTAGAGGCCGTATGGAGATATGGCAAGGTCCGATCAGATACGTGCGGTATTGCACGGATCAGGATCGGACAGTTTGTACTATAGGCCGTATGGTTATATGGCAGGGTTCGATCAGATACGTGCGGTATTGCACGGATCAGGATCGAACGGATATTACTAGACGGTTTTGGTATAAGCCGGATCCTAGTATAGTACAGTGTAGATTTTGTCTCATTGCATCTGTATTTCGGTCGAAATACAGATGCGGGTGTGTATGCACAGTATCGGGGTTTTCCTGTAATTTATTACGGGACCAGTTTTCTGGAGTTGCCAGTTTGCTTTCCGTTTCGGCCGATTTCCTTTGTTTCGTTCATTGTCCGAAGATTGGTGGAGGAGGGTTTATTTGCATTGTTGCAAATAGGCATTTGTGGAGGGGGTTCTTTGCATCTTGTTGCATCATGATGGCTTTCATGATGTGCACCATCATTGACTTGTTTTGACTCCATCATGACTTGACTTTTAAAGTCATGATTGTTGATGATGATGAGGGGTGAGGTTGGTTGTGTGTGGTTTTTGTTTTGGTGACCATGTTCATTCATGATAACCATTCCTCTCTCTCTCTCTTGCATGATATGAGTATGGCTCCCATTATTTTTGTTCCTCTCTCCATTCTCACTCTCCTCTCTATTGTAGTGGCCGGCCTTAGCTCTTGGTGGCTGTCCAACATTTTTGAGTGTGGGATTTTGGTTCATTTCATGTTGCAAAATCCCACAAGATCAATCTCCAAAGCTCCAAGTATCATTCCTCCACCAAATGGCAATTCCACAACCCCAAAGTGAGACTTGAGGACTACATATTCTACAGCGAACCTTGGGCACGTCGACTAGCCAGCTTCGTGCCCGAGTTGCCTCGGCATTGAGGTGGGAGCCCGTAAAAGAAGTAGGCGACGTGGTGCACTTCCGGCGACGAGGAGGAGACGGGACATACCGCAGGAGATTGGGACGACGACGAGAAGACCGGAGGACTTGGATCGTCGGTATATCTCTTTCCCATCTTATTGTTAGCTAGGACTAGTTAGTGGTTCGATCCGGGTATTAGTGCGCGGCGGTTTGCCAGTTCAAGTAAAATTTAAAGTTTATCACCGCTTCCGCATTTGGCCGTCGGATTGACGGCCAGGGCGCCGCCGTGCACTTACTGTGGTATCAGAGCCTCTCCATTAACTTAGTCTACCTTGGTTTAATGTGTTTTGCATTTCCGATCGACCAAAACTCCAAAATCTACATTTTTGTTAGCATCAGTTTCTGTTGAAATTTTTTGGTCTCGAAATTTTTTTCAGGTTGTAAAATATTGATGTACTGGAAAATCTAAGAGCTCTGTAAAAATTCGATGAAGTGAATCCACAGTGGGAGCGCGGAACCGCCGCAAATACCCCCTTCCCGCCGCTGTTCCGCCGCACACTGTGGGGATCCCTGCACCAATTTTTTACAGAGGCTTTCTGGGCTTAAAATATGGGTTTTGGAATATTAATATTGGGCCCAGAATTTCTTGACCTGCTACAGTATTTCTTTGGGGCCCACTTGTTAAAGTTTAATCGATCGGATATTTTAAACACATTATTTCACAGTATTTACATTATATCTGCGACCGTGAATGTCACTTGATCGGTAAATCCGGTCTAACTGCTATAGCCCGGTTAGACGGATTTGCGAACGTGACTTTCACGTTGATGTTCTGTTTTTGCTGTGATGTTGCGGATCGGTCGTGGGGGATAGCCTGGATGCAATGCTAGTACAGTTGTGGTTGTATTATGTACATTTGATATTGCGGGGCGAGCGTCCGACATGTGGACTGCCGTCACTGCCTGTTTGTATTATTATTTTGGGGCACGGCCAGGTTGCGGTCGATGTACCCGTTGTATGTATATTTTACTTTCTGTACTAGGATTGCCCCGCGGAGGGTGCACGGATAGCCGGGTTCTAGAGGGCAACAAGCCCGCATCTCATGGCATTGAGACGGAGGGGGCTTCACTCTAGAATTGGCGGGCTATTCGCCGCACTCGTAGGGGGTACAGGTTGACCCAGGAGGGGTGCCCGAGTTACCGGATTCCGTGAAGTGCTGGGAGGTCCATTCACGGCGATGAAGGGGGCTGCCTCGCTTCAGGTTTTGGCGGGTAACTTGCCGCGCCCGTAGGGGTCTAGGATTTCATTGCACAGGCTATCCACACGACCAAGGGAACGTCGGGTTTCAGCAGTGGCTCTGTGAAACCCGGGGATCCCAGATATCTGTATTGTTTCTGTGATGCTGTACATTTCTGTGATGTTGCATTTTTATTCATGCCTTGAGCGAAATATAATATATTGGTATATATATTAGTAGATGTTGTATATGTTTTGCATCCGCGCTAGTCCAGTCCCCGCTCTGTCGTTAGTTAGCTAACCTAACGGGTAATGACGGGACCCAGTGGCGAATGCGGATGGCATATACGTACATCAGTATATTTTCGTTCTTTTTGGTGTGATCAATTGATGGGACTGCGTTGATTCGGATCAATGCAAGTTAAAAACAAACCTAATCTGATGTTGTTGGAACACTTTTTCAAAAGCTGTTATTGCAAGGACGTTCACTTTTGTTTTGCATCGTGGTATTCAGTTGGAATATCCTGCTCCTCAGTCGACGAGGCAAGGGCCGAGATCCCTTCACCGGGAGTGACCCCTTGGACAAAAAGTTTGCGTCAGGGCATTAACTTCACTATAGCCGATTACTTTTGCTTTGCACCGTGGTATTCAGTTGGAATATCCTGCACCTCATTCTACGGGGAAAGAGCCGAGATCCCTTCACCGGGAGTGACCTCTTTAGCAATGGTTTTCGTCACTATATTTTCAAAAAGCTATCCGTTCCTTCAACGATATCAAGTTCATTACGTTAAAGGTTTTCGCCAGAAACCATTCGTAGCCCTCCGTCGTTTCATATGGGTAGTCAATAGTATTCAAGCTGTGTTTGTTGGCCAAAGTCAAGGAACAGTGTTTGGTAGCTGTTGGTTATTCATATGCAGCATAGATAGATGCGTTGGTTTGGAACAGTCGTATAGCCTTGTTGGCCAAAGTCAAGGGCTTGTGCGGGTGGATTCGAATCAACCTGGAGAATGACGGGTAGAACTTGACATGTGACTTATGATTTGTTGGCCAAAGTCAAGGTCATAAGAGCATGGGGCAGAAATCACATCGGGAGTTTCAAAAGAACTGAAACTTGCCAGATATGCGCATACCTTCTGGAGTGTGATACCGTGAGCGGATTCCGTCACGTTGTCATGCGATGATAGTTGGATCCCGATTCCCACTGATGAGTTAGTTTACTCCTCGGGTGACCCCGACTAATTCTTCTTTCAGGTTTGGAGGAGAATTTGAGGTACAGTGGGAGGATTCCAGATTAGATAAATTGGTAACCATTCTGATCTAGCTTAGAGTGCACGCTGAGTGTTTCTTTTCTCTCTCTCTTTGGCAGCGACCATTGACCCGACCCTAAGACTATGACTCAGTGACCAAGTTGACCGAACCTTCTTAACACCGGCTTTTGGATTGTCAGAGTTGCAAACCTCATTGCCACTCCTACTTTTACCCTTTTCTCCAGGACACCCCGTGTTGCTACGAACGTCCACTTCCATTGGACAAAACCATCGTATGGTTAGATACGAACTCGAAGGAATTTATTCGAGGATGGTTTCAGGTTCTGGAGAAAACGGATAGGATTATTCAGTTGTCTTTTCCTTTTACCTTCTCTCAGGTTGCGAGTACTCCTTGGTTTAGGAGATAGTACACCTATTACGCAAATTGGATAGTCTTCTTCCAAACCTTAGGCTGGTGCCGACCGGTAGGGAATGAATAAAACCAATTAGCCTAACGATGGTGTACAGAAGGTATTAAGTTCAGACAAAGCAAGGGATTAGTAAGAGGGCAAAGTAAATTGCAACAGATATTCACGACCAAACCAAGTATTCCTTCGCCAATCCTAAAATCACCTTTGTATTTCTCCAGGACACTCCGTATCACTACGAAGATCCACAGTTTATTGGATACTCCATCGTATGGTTATATACGAACTCGAAAGGAACTTGTTCCAGTTCGGGGATGGATTCTGGTCCAGAAGAAATAGGAATAAGGTTTATTCGGTTGTTTTTTATCTTCACCTTCTCTCGCATTGCGAGTGCTCCTAGTATTAGGACAGTACACCCATTATGCTTATTGGATAGTCTTCTTCCAAACCATAGGCTGGTGCCGAACGGTAGGGAAGGAAGAAAACCATTTGGCCTAAAGGGGTGTGCAGAAGGTAAAGACTAAAGACATATGAAGGGATTTGGAGAGGTGGCAAAGAATTATATGGTTACAGTCGTGAATCTGGAAGAGGCATTACTAGGAATACCAGGATACCCCGACGAAACATTTCAATGTTTCAGTTTCGCTGTGTACTGTTAAAGGAAAACTGATTTCCCGATTAGATACTTACTCCAGGGTATGTATTTACCAGGTATGATTCTCACATCTGTATGGTTTTACAGATGATGAGTGGGAGTAGGTTATTGGGAATTGGGTGATCATCCTCATTATATCGGGATTCGTTGTAATCGGTGATATTTGAGGAAATCACCTGGGTTGTTTGCCGGTCGGCAAATATTTGGTTTTGAATATTCGCTGTTATGCACCAATTTCAAATTGATATATCTGTACGTCTATTTTCATAGAGTGAGATATACCTTTCAGAAATTATGTCTACGACATTTACCTATATCAGTGGATGGTTAGGTAAGGAGCATTAAACAACGGTGTAATTCTTCTTAACCATAAGTACAGTTTTCAACCTACGACACACAGTGAATGAGTCAATAGACTCAAGGGACTTGTACAGAGTATTGTATGATGTCCAGGGTCCATCAGGACAGAGGGGTTGGTCCTCGTACTATATTCGGTTTACTTATGACTTCTCTAGTTTTTAGACAGGTGTTTCGTGGAAACACAGGGTCCGAATTTTGAGAAGTTATAGGTATTTCAATAGAGTAGAGAACCAGGTATAGCAAGTATCGGGATTCTTCAAAGAGATCGAAGATGTAGATACTTGTGTATGGTATTCAGTTGATAGTAGTGATTAAGAGAAATTGCTTCTCTTTCAGGTTACTCATAATTGGAAGCATTCCTAAGTTGAGTAACGCTGATCGGCCTCTCTCCATTTAGTTGACATGCACTGGAGACAGCTGCATGATTTGAATCTGGTTCAATTAAATCAGTGCCTCTGTTTCTATATTGGATATAGAACATTTCATATCTTAACGTTGTTAAGGTACGGGGAGTTGTCCGGTTTATGATTAAAACCAGACACTGGACAACTCAAGGCACGTTTCTGTAATGGTTGTTTGTGGGTTGACCCAGGCTATGACGAGGGTTGACTTTCTACCATCTGGATGAACAATAGCAATATTGTTCTAGACTCGCCACAGTTTTATTAAAAATGGATTTTTTTAGAAAACAGTAGTGGGAGTATGGTAGAACTGGAAGTGATTCCAGAACCACAAACGATTACTGAAGATTTGATAAGGAACCTAAAGATTCAATCTGGTTTGACATTCCATTGGCCACTCCGCAGATAAGGTGGGTAACTTCAGGCACCCGAGAGGTACTACGGTAGCCTCAAGGACGGTGACATGGAAGTTCTTGTTTACCCACGCTTACCATTGCTGTTGTTCCAGACTGTGAGACCCGGCAGGAGGATGAGTATAGCGTCGTTCTAAACTTGCTTTAGAAGTGTACGTCTATATGACTCTGCCAGAGGGTTGTCGTAGTCAGTGGGAGCAGCGGAAGCATTGGTGGACAGGTAGCTTATGTCTATTTATAGACTGAAGCACCAGTAGCGGAGATAAATCATCTATTTCTGACGTGACAGTCATGGGTTTGACTTCATCAGAATAGGGGATGGATCTGTTGAGAAGGTAGTAGGGTGTGATGTCATGGTATTTGGATGACATACACAGAGTAGGAAAGGAAACTCCTATACTACAATTGGTTACACTTTGGTCGTCACACAGTGGTTTCTCCACAAAGGAAATGGATTTTACATCAGACATACTGGTTACTAGATCTATGGTTTTAGATCTAGATTTGGGTAGTTTCCCAATCTGGGTACTTAGACAGCATTCTAAGGGCATTTAGAATGGACGACTCCATGCACGGTAGTCTACCTGCAGAAGATTGAGTCACCCTCTCTAAAGGTGTCTTACAGACTAAAGGGGAGAGGGATGTGCATGATTGGCAGATCACTTGCTTAGGCAATTGAGTCAATCATGAGATGTCAAGTACCACACCAGATATTGTTCTTGCACTAGATGCAATAAGTTGATATTGATCCAATCCTGGAAAAGCAGTCGGAAGCAGTTTTAGAACATAAGTGAATGTTCTAGGGATATGATAACGACAGCCTCATGAAGGAGACAGTTATCATCCCAGGCTTCCAAGGTGACCTGGACGACAAGGAGGTTGTCAGAATTATAGTTTTTCCTTCTGATGAGGGGCAGTATTTTGGACAGGTGGTCCAAGGTAATACTGAGGGTGGCATGGCGCAGGATACTGATTAAGTTCAGTTGACGATACTGTCTAAGAAGTTTGGATTTGGAGTTCATTTATGAGCTATGTCCCATCAGACATCCAGACACATTCTAAGACAGGTATTGCTCATTTCGGGAGATGGCTTTCTCCGCGAACATGAGATTTAGAGAGACATAGAAAGAAACAACTAAGCGGATCCACTCACTGAGGCTATTCCTCGAACGCAATAGTTTCGCAAACGAGCTTTGTGAGATTGACTAGTAGAGGAGTTGGGTGTTCGGTATCACACGGGCTGTGAGTATGCGACATCGCAATAATTAGCCTTGAGTGCAAGTGGGAGATTGTTGGAGATAGTGCCCTCAGAGTCAATTATTAGGTCACAGGTACGTGATTGCAATGATTGATGGAGGACCTATCCCGGTAGGACAGTCTTACTCGAGATGATAGTATGCTATCTGGTTTACCTTTATCATCGTGTACTGTTTTAAGTGACCTGACACGTCGCTATTACACGTTGATAGAGCCCCTAGGATTCTTGCTTGACCACCAGCAGTATGAGGGCGATCATATAAGTGGGAGCTGGGGGTCTATAAGCATATCCTTAAAAGGTCCCTAGTCGTGAGAGTTTCGAGACAGGGCATCGATTCTCCATAGTAGACTAGTGTATACAGTCGAGACCCCGACGAGAGGCGGTGGCCGGTCTCACAAGCCACTGGTGTCAGTTGGATCACCTAAGATGTATACAGGTGCTCATTGGGTTATGAGTACACCGGACAGGACTCGCCGGGAACATGCTAGTTGGTCATATACCAGACGTCAGATGGCAGTTCCCTGGTGACATGTGTGCAGGTTAGTTCATCGACCTGGGGATCGTCATTTGTCTCGTGTGAGTTCCCACTGTACTTTGATTACTACCCTACCACGGCTCAAAGGAGTCGTGCAAACAGGTTTTAGTTGGGTACAGTCCCGAGCCACATGGAGGCAGTGAGCGTATCTTCAGGGGTTCGTCTCTCCCGGTATTGGGGGTGAGGTCGTGCTGTGTCTAGGAGAGCCATTACACGAAACCCTCGGCCGAGGCAAGGAGATTTACTGGTAGGTATTCCAGTAGTATCTCAGGGTGTTCTGGGCTACACTCCGACACGACTTGTACCGCTTTTGGGGGTCTGACTTTTACCAACCCCCTAGGCCCGCCATGCGATGCTCATAGACGAACAGACCGGACTGTACGGATATTGTCACTGACAGGCTCAGTAGGGTGTCAGGCTGAGTTCGCTCACAGACGTCCCTTTTGGTCAATACCTGGTGGCCCGTTATGTATTGGCTTATACCTCTAACGTGCTAGTGGTTAAATCCACAACCAAGGTGTTGATGAGTCTTTAGAGTCCCCCACATTCAGTTACTCAGCTTTTGGGCGAAAGGTTGTAGAGGCCGTATGGAGATATGGCAAGGTCCGATCAGATACGTGCGGTATTGCACGGATCAGGATCGGACAGTTTGTACTATAGGCCGTATGGTTATATGGCAGGGTTCGATCAGATACGTGCGGTATTGCACGGATCAGGATCGAACGGATATTACTAGCCGGTTTTGGTATAAGCCGGATCCTAGTATAGTACAGTGTAGATTTTGTCTCATTGCATTTGTATTTCGGTCGAAATACAGATGCGGGTGTGTATGCACAGTATCGGGGTTTTCCTGTAATTTATTACGGGACCAGTTTTCTGGAGTTGCCAGTTTCTTTCCGTTTCGGCCGATTTCCTTTGTTTCGTTCATTGTCCGAAGATTGGTGGAGGAGGGTTTATTTGCATTGTTGCAAATAGGCATTTGTGGAGGGGGTTCTTTGCATCTTGTTGCATCATGATGGCTTTCATGATGTGCACCATCATTGACTTGTTTTGACTCCATCATGACTTGACTTTTAAAGTCATGATTGTTGATGATGATGAGGGGTGAGGTTGGTTGTGTGTGGTTTTTGTTTTGGTGACCATGTTCTTTCATGATAACCATTCCTCTCTCTCTCTCTTGCATGATATGAGTATGGCTCCCATTATTTTTGTTCCTCTCTCCATTCTCACTCTCCTCTCTATTGTAGTGGCCGGCCTTAGCTCTTGGTGGCTGTCCAACATTTTTGAGTGTGGGATTTTGGTTCATTTCATGTTGCAAAATCCCACAAGATCAATCTCCAAAGCTCCAAGTATCATTCCTCCACCAAATGGCAATTCCACAACCCCAAAGTGAGACTTGAGGACTACATATTCTACAGCGAACCTTGGGCACGTCGACTAGCCAGCTTCGTGCCCGAGTTGCCTCGGCATTGAGGTGGGAGCCCGTAAAAGAAGTAGGCGATGTGGTGCACTTCCGGCGACGAGGAGGAGACGGGACATACCGCAGGAGATTGGGACGACGACGAGAAGACCGGAGGACTTGGATCGTCGGTATATCTCTTTCCCATCTTATTGTTAGCTAGGACTAGTTAGTGGTTCGATCCGGGTATTAGTGCGCGGCGGTTTGCCAGTTCAAGTAAAATTTAAAGTTTATCACCGCTTCCGCATTTGGCCGTCGGATTGACGGCCGGGGCGCCGCCGTGCACTTACAACACTCACACATACGTGAGATTTTATTGGTTAGGGTCTTGAGACATGGTCCTTATTTTTATTGTGTATATGACATATAGCATACCTATACACCTACATGCTTACACATATACCTTGCTATGACTACATGATTACACATATACCTGGAGGGTATTGTATCATTATTGACATGTATATATACATACCTAGCTTGCTATAGCTACACATATACCTGGAAGGTATTACATCATTATTGATAGGTAGACAGACATATGTTGCTATACCGACATGGTTACGCATACTTGGCTATAGCTACATGTTCACTTTTATATGATGTTGTATGGACTTTGGAGAAATTAGGAGCCGCATGATATATTTAATAACTTGTTGCAGTTAAATAGCGGTTTTTCCTTTATATGCTCATATTACTGTTTCATGTTGCAGATATTATATTTCATGGTTTTCCGCATTGAGATATGGATTTCATATAACGTTTTCTGGATGTTTTACTCCTGGGTATATATATCAGTGGTATGGGACGCTGATATATATACATGTATATATATATATATATATCAGTGTTATGGGACGCTGTTATATATGTACACCTATATTATATATATATATATATATATATATATATATCTCATCATAATGATCTATGCAAGTATTCTTATTCCTTACTTGATATTTGGACGTATCCACTCTGAGCTTTGTTATAGACCGATACGTGGATCACAAGTGTCGGTGTTTGGCACTTAGGATTCGAGGAGCGTATAAACCGATATGTGGATCACAAGTGTAGGTGTTTGGCACTTAGGATTCGAGGAGCGTATAAACCAATACGTGGATCACAAGTATCGGTGTTTGACACTTAGGATTCGAGCAGCGTATGTATTTATGTTTTGATGCTGGGCACTAGTTTTCATGATGTTTTCGGGTGTCGATATTAGACACTCAGGTTTCATGAGACTTACAGGTTATGGGGGCCGATCTGAGGGCAGATATGAGGGCCGATATGGGTGCCGATCTGAGGCCGATTTGGGAAATTTGGGATTTAGATTGTCTTGATGGACACTGGTCCTGCCACGATGAGGATTCCATGAGGGTGACATATTTTATCCCATACTCCGTATTTATTTGATATGCATTGCTTCATGTATTAGTAGTACCTGATAGAGTAGCTTTCATGACTGTTGCATATACATATTTCTCTTTATTCCAATCACCTTGCATGTGATAGATTAGCTCAGTAAGTGCATACTTGCGATTACCTACATATGTTATTTACTATTCACGAGTTGGCAACTCACCACCGTTGTGCCACAGGGTTGTACAGGTTGTCCCTCAGAGCAGTCGCGGCAGGGCTTTCATCTATTATATTATCTTTTGCAGCGGATACCGCTACGGCTGACTGGGTGCAGTTTTGCTATAGGTGGGTTTTGCGGTTATACGATATTGCTCATTGTATATTCGTTGTATCCATGAACTCTCCATCTACCATTTTCATGTTTTGACTTAAAGACGAGTTGTGAGGAAGATATTGTATATTATTTGTGACTTGGAGATTTTTCATGCTGTTCACTTTATATCGTCTTTTTCTTCACTACGGCGTCGTATATCTGTTGTGGTGGTTGTTTTCCGCTTTTGGGCGTGGATTTGCTCCCGTTTGGGGATGCTTTACTTTTATCTTTTTGTTGTACCCTTTTTGGGGGCTTGTTTTACAAAGGAGGTGTTGCCAAATTTTTAAAGGAAATAAATTTGGACTTTAAAGAATTTGATTGAGATTTCAAAAGTTTTAACAATGTTATTATCACTTACTACTTTTGATGATTTAGATTGCTGCGTTTTCGGCTTACTTGAATTACGTTACGTCTGGAGACGTTACGTGTTTTAAGGGCCATCACGTGCCAAATTTCGGGTCGTGACAGTGTATCATATACACAAATCCGTATTTGTATCAAATACAAATACCAATAAGAGAAAATATAATCTGAGTAAAATAATAGAATATATATATATATATATATATATATATATATATATATATATATTAAATCATCACATGATTTAACAAACTGGTTTATTACTAAACCGGCTAGTATTAACAAATGTCCGATTATCGCTTATAATCGAACTCCCGCACGTATCCCTATACACGCACTACATCGTTTTACCTGAGCGGGAAAACCCACTGCGTGAGACTCTAAAGAATCAATCGATACGCTGGCAGTAACTTAGGATCATATCCTTCTACTTAAAAGCAAGTCTGCAGTACTAGCTGCATATAGAGGCTACCCAGGTATTGATCAAAAGAAAGGTCGACAAGTAAACCCATCCAAACGCAATCAGATCCTATTAGTGACAGTCACCGTATAGCCCGGTCTCTTTGTCTACGAGCATCGCATATCAAGTCTAGGGTTTGGAATCTGTCAGATCCCAATAACTCGATAAGTCGTGCGACAGAGAACTCATAACCAATCGGAGATACAGCTGATAACACTTATCAGTTTATCGCCACTGCGGTGTCCACTGACTTATGGTTGCAGTCATGTCTTGCACAGCGTAACATAAACTCCCTATACCAGGAAAGACAAATCCTTTCAACCGCTCACTGCCTCCACGTGCTTCGGAACTATACCCAACAAAAACCTGTTTGCACGATTCCTTTGAGCCATGGTAGGGTAGAAGTCTAAGTATAGTAGGAATACACATGAGACACTATGGCGATCTCAGGTCCTAGGGACTACCCTGTACTCATGTCACCAGAGAACTGCTATTTGACATTGTTATATTACCAACTAGGTGTTCTTGGTTAGTCTGTCCAGTGTAACTCATCTGATGAGCACTTGTATACAATCATCGATGTCAAACACCAATAGCTATGGGATCAACTATCGCCCTCTAACCGGGTCAGGAAACGTACACACTAGCCTAAACTGGAGTACTGATGCCCAGTCTTGATACTCCTACGACTAGGGACATTTAAGGATGTGTTTATCGACTACGCAGGCCCCACTAGTACGATCTCCATCTCATCCTGGTAGTCAAGTAAAATCCTAAAGGCTTTATCTCATGTCCAAACGATACGTGATAATGAATAAACAAATCACAAGAAAGGTAAAAACACACCAGATAGCATATTATTATCTCAAGTAAGATTGTTCTCTCGTATAGGTGCTCCTTCAATTCCAATAATTGCCTTGAGGGCGCCTATATTCAACAGCTCATACACACGTAGAAAAATAATGAGACTATATCTCCTTTGAAAACCTCTTATGTATACATCGATCTATGCAAATTATTTCAGGTACTATCTTGCAGGCCAGTCATACTTGGCTACTATATAACGTAATATATCTCATACAAATGTGATTCTCGAAAAATAAATCAACCTCAACACGTGCGACTAGTGCACACGAAAATCGAAGTCTAAACCTGTCATGACCTGAAGGTACGGAACGTGACTGACACTTAGATTACGAGACGTCTAAAGGCGTAACGTAACCTAAGTCAGCCAAAGCCCAGAAAATCTAAACCAAAATCAACAAGAGTGAAGGAAAACCTTTTATGAAAACGAATTTTAAGACCAATTTAGTTGTATTAATCCCTTTCTAAAACATCAAAATTTTCCGAAAATTTCGGCAGAGTCTCCTTTGTAAATACTGGCCCCAAAACGGGTACAACAAGATATATAAACCTGTAATGATATAATGGCATCCCCAAGCGGGAGCTAGCTCTTCGCCTAAGGAGGATCACAACCACAGGCAATATATATGTAATATCGAGCAAATAAGCATAAAGAAACCCAAAAATAAGAAAAACACAACGTCGGCTCAAGTGAGCTTGACCCCAGAGGAACCACATATACAAAAATCTCTCAGTCTCATCACTAAGTCGCATATGTTGGATATAGTGCCCTTAGAGTCAATTATTGGATCACAGGCACGTGATTGCAATGATTGAGGGAGGACCTATACCGGTAGGACAGTCTTACTCAAGATGATAGTATGCTATCTGGTTTATCTTTATCATCGTGTACTGCTTTAGGTGACCATACAGGTCGCTATTATACGTTGATAGAGCCCCTAGGATTCTTGCTTGACTGCCAGCAGTATGATGGCGATCATATACGTGGGAGCTGGGGTTTATAAGCACATCCTTAAATGGTCCCTAGTCGTGGGAGTATTCGAGACAGGGCATCGATACTCCGGAGTAGACTAGTGTATACAGTCGAGACCCCGACGAGGGGCGGTGGCCAGTCTCACAAGCCACTGGTGTCAGTTGGTTCACCTAAGATGTATACGGGTGCTCATTGGGTTATGAGTACACCGGACAAGACTCGCCGAGAATATGCTAGTTGGTATTATACCTAGCGTCAGATAGCAGTTCCCTGGTGACATGTGTATAGGTTAGTTCATCGACCTGAGATCGTCATTTTTCTCGTGTGAGTTCCCACTGTGCTTTGATTACTACCCTACCACGCTCAAAGAAGTCATGCAAACAGGTTTTAGTTGGGTACAGCCCCGAGCCACATGGAGGCAGTGAGCGGATCTGTAGGGTTCTTCTCTCCCGGTATTGGGGGTGGGGTCGCGCTGTGTCTAGGAGAGCCAGTACATGAAAGTCCTTGGCCAAGGCAGGAGATTTACTAGTAGGTATTCCAGTAGTATCTCAGGGTGTTCTGGGCTACACTCCGACACGACTTGTACCGCTTTTGGGGGTCTGACTTTTACCAACCCCCTAGGCCCGCCATACGATACTCATAGACGAACGGACCGGACTGTATGGATATTGTCACTGACAGGCTCAGTAGGGTGTCAGGATGAGTTCGCTCATCGACGTCCCTTTTGGTCAATACCTGGTAGCCCGTTACGTATGGCTAATACCTCTGACGTGCTAGTGGTTAAATCCACAACCAAAGTATTGATGAGTCTTTAAAGTCCCCCACAGACAGTTTCTCAAGTTTCAGGCAAAACGCTGTAGAGGCCGTATAGAGATATGGAAGGGTTCGATCTTATCCGTGCGGTATTGCACGGATCATGATCGGACAGATAATACTAGCAGGTTTTGGTTTAAGCCAGATCCTAGTATTGTACAGTGTAGATTTTGTCTCATTGCATTTGTATTCTGTCGCAATACAAATGCGGGTATGTATATACAGTCGCGGGGTTTTCCTGTAATTTATTACGGGATCAGGTTTTGGAAGTTGTCTGTTTGCATTCCGTTTCGGCCAGTTTTCCTTTGTTCCTTCATGGCCGGATTTTTCCGATGGAGGGGATTATTTGCAAGTGTGCAAATTATCCATTGTGGAGGGTTTATTTGTATATGGAAAGATTATGATAGCATCTTTTCTTTTCATGCATCATTTTATAGCATTAATGGTGATGGGATTTGATTAGGATGTGATAGGATTTTGATGTGAGATAATTTCCTGATTATCATCTCTTTGGTTATGGTTACCCTTTGGCTTTTACTACCCTCACCTCCCTTCATAGTTTTAGTTTTTTGCTTTCCTCATTCTATATAGGGGCCGGCTACAATTGTGGAGAGAAGGTGGTTCATTTTGTGAGTGGAAATTCATCATCTCATTTTTGCTTACACCTAAAATCCCAAAAGCCAATTTTCCATTGCTCATTCTTCCATCATCAAATGGCAACTTCATAACCCCAAAGAGACAAACTATTCTACGCTTCATCTACAGCAATCCTTAGGCACGTCGGCTAGCCAACTTCGTGTCTGAGTTGCCTCGGTCCAGAGGTGGGAGCCCGTAAAAGAACTCGGCGATGTGGTGCCCGTTCCGACGAGGAGATGAAGACCGGAGGTTCCACGAGGAGATCGGAGTGGAGGCCGAAGACCGAAGGACACGGATCGCTCGGTATAGCTTCCTTCCTTTTTCTAGTTTGCTAGAGTTAGGTTAATGGCCCGATCCGGGTTTTTATAGTGCGCGGTGGTTCCAGTATCTAAGTTAAAGTAAAGTATCGTTTCCGCATTTTGGCCTCAGATTGACGGCCGGGGCGCTGCCGTGCACTTACACTGGTATCAGAGCTACGCCATTAACCTAGTCTAGCTTGCTCTAACGTGTTTACAAGTTCGATCGAACGGATTTTCCAAAAACCGCGTTTCTTGTCACTGTTTCTGTCGAAATTTTTTAGTTGTCAAAAAAATATTTGGTATGTTGCAGAAATGTGTGCAGGGTATTCTAAGAACACTGAAAAAAATTGGTACCATGATGCCACTGTAGCACCGCGGAACCGGTGCAAAAACCCCATTTTGGCGACGGTTCCGCCGCCGAACAGTGGCTTCACTTCACCAAATTTCTTCAGTGGGTCTCTGTCATGAAAATGGGGTTTTTGGTATATTCTTTTTGGGCCCAGATTTTCCTTGAGTGCTACAGTAGTGCTTGGGGCCCACTTCGGAAAATTTGATTGATCGAAAATTTTAAACATGTTAGTTCACAGTATTTACATTATATCTACGACCGTGAATGTCATTTGATCGGTAAATCCTGTCTAACTGCTATAGCCCTTTTAGACGGATTTGCGAACGTGACATTCACGTTGATGTTCTGTATTGTGCTGTGATGTTACGGATTGTCGGGGGGATAGCCTGGATGCAGTGGTAGTACAGTTTCGTTTTATATGTACATTTGATACTGCGGGGCGAGCGTCCGACATGTGGACTGCCGTTACTGCCTGTTTGTATATTATTCTTTTGGGGCACGACCGGGCTGAGGTCGATGTACCCGCTGTATATTTTACATTCTATACTAGGATTACCCCGCGGAGGGGTGCATGGATAGCCGGGTTCTAAAGGGCAACGGGCCCGCTTCTCATGGCGTTGAAACAGAGGAGGCTTCACTCTACAATTGGCGGGCTATTCGACGCACTCATAGGGGGTATAGGTTGACCCAGGAGGGGTGCCCAAGTTACCGGACTCCGTGAAGTGCTGGGTGGTCCATTCATGTTGCTGAAGGGGGCTGCCTCGCTTCAGGTTTTGGCGGGTAACTTGTCGTTCCCGTAGGGGTCTAGGTTTTCATTGCACAGGCTATCCACATGACCAGGGGAACGTTGGGTTTCAGTAGCGGCTCTATGAAACCCGGGGATCCCAGATATCTGTATTGTTCTGCGATGTTAGTTACATTTCTGTGTTGTTGCATTTTATCACGCCTTGAGCGAATATTATATATTGATATATATTCTAGTAGATGTTGTATATGTTTTGCATCCGCGCTAGTCCAGTCCCCGCTCTGTCGTTAGTTAAGTAATCTAACGGGTGATGACGGGACCCAGTGGCGAATGCGGATGGCATATACGTACATCATTATTTTCGTTCTTTATTGGTGTGATCAATTGATGGGACTGCGTTGATTCGGATCAATGCAAGCTAAACAAACCTATTTTGATGTTGTTGGAACAATTTTTCAAAAAGTTGTTATTGCAAGGGCGTTCTCTTTTGTTTTGCACAGTGGTATTCGATTATAAATATCCAGCACCTCAGTCGACGAGGCAAGGGCCGAGATCCCTTCACCGGGAGTGACCCCTTGGACAGAAGTTTGCGTCAGGGCAATAACTTCACTATAGTCGTTTACTTTTGCTTTGCATTATGGTATTCAGTTGGAATATCCCGCACCTCATTCTACGGGGAAAGAGCCGAGATCCCTTCACCGGGAGTGACCTCTTTAGCAAAGGTTTTCGCCACTATATTTTTTATAAAGCTATCCAGTTCCTTCAACGATATCAAGTTCATTCCGTTAAAGGTTTTTCGCCAGAAACCATTCGTAGCCCTCCGTCATTTCAGACGGGTAGCACGTAGTATTCATGCTATGTTTGTTGACCTTCGTCAAGGCATAGTGTATGGTAGTTGCTTGTTATCTTTCTGCTGCATAGATAGATGTGTTGGTTTGGGACAGTCGTATAGCCTTGTTGACCTTCGTCAAGGGCTTGTACGGGTGGGTTCAAATTAACCTGGACGATGACGGGTAGAACTTGACATGTGACTTATGATTTGTTGACCTTCGTCAAGGTCATAAGAGCATGGGGCAAAAATCACATCGGGAGTTTCTAAAGAAACTGAAACTTGCCAGATATGCGCATACCTTCTGGAGTGTGATAACGTGAGCGGATTCCGTCACATTATCATGCGATGATAGTTGGATCCCGATTCCTACTGATGAGCTGGTTTACTCCTCGGGTGATCCCGACTAATTCTTCTTTCATGTTTGGAGGAGAATTTGACGGTACAGTGGGAGGTTTCCTGATTAGATAAAATGATAACCATTCTGATCTAGGTTAGAGTGCACGCTGAGTGTTTCTTTTCTCTCTCTCTTTGGCAGTGACCATTGACCCGACCCTAGACTATGACTCAGTAACCAAGTTGACCGAACCTTCTTAACACTGGCTTTTGGATTGTCAGAGTTGCAAACCTCATTCCCACTCCTACTTTTACCCTTTTCTCCAGGACACCCCGTGTTACTACGAACGTCTACTTCCATTGGACAAAACCATCATATGGTTATATACGAACTCGAAGGAATTTATTCGAGGATGGTTTTCGGTTCTGGAGAAAACGAATAAGACTATTCAGTTGTCTTTTCCTTTTACCTTCTCTCAGGTTACGAGTGCTCCTTGGTTTAGGGGATAGTACACCTATTATGCAAATCAGATAGTCTTCTTCCAAACCTTAGGCTGGTGCCGAACGGTGGGGAATGAAAAAAACCAATTAGCCTAAACGGTGTACAGAAAGTATTAAGTAAAGACAAAGAAAGGGATTAGTAAGAGGGAAAAGTAAATTGCGACTGCTATTCATGACCAAACCAAGTATTTCATTACCACTCCCACTTCACCTTTGTATTTCTCCAGGACACTCCGTATCACTACGAAGGTCCACAGTTTATTGGGTACTCCATCGTATGGTTATATACGAACTTGAAAGGAACTTGTTCCAGTTCGGGGATGGATTCTGGTTCAGGAGAAATAGGAATAAGGTTTATTCGGTTGTCTTTTATCTTCACTTTCTCTCGCATTGCGAGTGCTCCTAGGATTAGGGCAGCACACCTATTATGCTTACCGGATAGTCTTCTTCCAAACCATAGGCTGGTGCCGAACGGTAGGGAAGGAAGAAAACCATTTGGCCTAAAGGGTTGTGCAGAAGGTAATGACTAAAAACATATGAAGGGATGTAGAGAGATGGCATAGAAATATACGGTTACAGTTGTGAATCTGGATAATGAAAGAGGCATTACTAGGAATACCCGGATACCCCTACGAAACATTTCAATGTTTCAATTTCACTGTGTACTGTTAAAAGAAAACTGATTTCCCAATTAGACACTTGCTCCAGGGTATGTATTTACCAGGTATGAATCTCACATCTGCATGGTTTTACAGATGATGAGTGGGAGTAAGTTATTTGGAATTGGGTGATCATTCTCATTATATCGCGATTCGTTGTAATCGGTGATATTTGAGGAAGTCACCTAGGTTGTTTGCCGGACGGCAAATATTTGGTTTTGAATATCCGCTGTTATGCACCAATTTCAAATTGATATATCTGTACGTCTATTTTTATATAGTGAGATATACTTTTTTGAAATTATGTCCATGACATTTACCTATATCAGTGGATGGTTAGGTAAGGAGCATTAAACAGCGGTGTAATTCTTCTTAACCATAAGTACTGTTTTCAACCTACGACACACAGGGAATGAGTTATTAGACTCACGGGACTTATACAGAGTATTGTATGTTGTCCAGTGTTCATTAGGACAGAGGGGTTGGTACTCGTACTATATTCTGTTTACTTATGACTTCTCTAGTTCTTAGACATGTGTTTCGTAGAAATGCAGATTCTGAGTTTTGAGAAGTTATAGGTATAAGAGTAAAATAGAGAACCAGGTGTTGCAAGTATCGGGATTCTTCAAGGTGATCGAAGATGTAGATACTTGTGAATGGTATTCAGTTGATAGTAATGATTAAGAGAACTTGCTTCTCTTTCAGGTTACTCGTAATTGGAAGTACTCCTAAGTTGAGTAATGCTGATCGGCCTCTCTCCATATAGTTGACATGCACTGGAGACAGCTGCATGATTTGAATCTGGTTCCAATTAAATCAGTGCCTTTGTTTCTGTATTGGATATAGAACAGTTCATATCTTGACATTGTTAAGGTACGGGGAGTTGTCCAGCTTATGCTTAAAACCAGACACTGGACAACTCAAGGCACGTTTCTGTAATGGCTGTTTGTGGGTTGACCCGGGCTATGACGAGGGTTGATTTTCTACCATCTGGAAGATCAATAGTGATATTGTTCTAGACTCGCCACAGTTTTAATAAAAATGGATTTTTTTCAGAAAACAGCAGTGGGAGTATGGTAGAACTGGATGTGATTCCAGAACCGCAAAAGATTACTGAAGATTTGATAAGAACCTAAAGATTGAATCTGGTTTGACATTCCATTAGCCACTACGCAGATATGGTGGATAACCTCAGGCACTCGAGAGGTACTTCGGTATGCTCAAAGACGGTGACAGGGAGGTTCTTGTTTACCCAGACTTGACACTACTGTTGTTCCAGGCTATGAGACCCGGCAGAAGAATGAGTATAGCGTCGTTCTAAACAAGCTTTAGAAGTACACGTCTATAAGACTCTGCCAGAGGGTTGTCGTAGTCAGTGGGAGCAGCGGAAGTATAATGGACAAGTAGCTTATGTCTATTTATAGACTAAAGCAGATATAGCAGAGATAGATCATCTATTTCTGATGTCACAGTCATAAGTTTGACTTCATCAGAATAGGGGATGGATCTGTTAAGAAGGTAGTAGGGTGTGATGTCCTGGTATTTGGATGACATACACAGAGTAGGAAGTGAAATTCCTATACTACGGTCGGTTATACTTTGGTTGTCACACAGTAGTTTCTCCACATAGGAATTGGATATTATATCAGATATTCTGGTTACTAGATCTATGGTTTAGATCTAGATTTAGGTAGTTTCCCAATCTGGTTACTTAGACAGCATTCTAAAGGTGTTCTAGAATGGACGACTCCTGGCACGGTAGTATACCTGCAGGTAATGGAGTCACCCTCTCTAAAGGTGTCTTACAGACTAAAGGGGAGAGGGATACGCATGATTGGCAGATCACTTGCTTAGGCAATTGAGTTGATCATGAGATGTCAAGTACCACACCAGATGTTGTTTTTGCATTAGATGCAATATGTTGATATTAATCCAATCCTGGAGAAACATCAGGAAGCAGTTTTGGAACATAAGTGGATGTTCTAGGGATATGATAACGGCAGCCTCTTTTGGGGGACGGTTATCATTCCAGGCTTCCAAGATGACCTGGATGATAGAGTGACTGTCAAAGTTATAGTCTTCCCTCTGACGAGGGGCAGTATTTTGGACAGGTGGTCCAGGTGGATACTGAGGGAGGTATGGCGCAGGATACTGATTAAGTTCAGTTGTCGATACAGTCTAAGAAGTTTGGATTTGGAGTTCATTTATGAACTAGGTCCCATCAGACATCCAGATATATTCTAAGACAGGTATTACTCATTTCGGGAGATGGGCTTCTCCGCGAATTTGAGATAAAGAGAGACATAGAAAGAAACATCAGGGCGGATCCGCTCACTGAGGCTATTCCTCGAACGCAATAGTTTCGCAAACGAGCTTTGTGAGACTGATTAGTAGATGAGTTGGGTGTTCGGTATCATACGGGCTGTGAGTATGCGACATCGCAATAATTAGCCTTGAGTGCAAGTGGGAGATTGTTGGATATAGTGCCCTCGGAGTCAATTATTGGATCACAGGCACGTGATTGCAATGATTGAGGGAGGACCTATACCGGTAGGATAGTCTTACTCAAGATGACAGTATACTATCTGGTTTATCTTTATCATCGTGTACTGCTTTAGGTGACCTTACAGGTCGCTATTACACGTTGATAGAGCCCCTAGGATTCTTGCTTGATCGCCATCAGTATGATGGCGATCATATACATGGGAGTTGGGGTCTATAAGCACATCCTTAAAAGGTCCCTAGTCGTGGGAGTATTCGAGACAGGGCATCGATACTCCGGAGTAGACTAGTGTATATAGTCGAGACCCCGACGAGGGGCGGTGGCCGGTCTCATAAGCCACTGGTGTCAGTTGGTTCACCTAAGATGTATACAGGTGCTCATTGGGTTATGAGTACACCGGACAGGACTCGCCGGGAACTTGTTAGTTGGTATTATACCTAGCGTCACATAGCAGTTCCCTGGTGACATGTGTACAGGTTAGTTCATCGACCTGAGATCGTCATTTGTCTCGTGTGAGTTCCCATTGTGCTTTGTTTACTACCCTACCACGCTCAAAGGAGTCATGCAAACAGGTTTTAGTTGGGTAGAGTCCCGAGCCACATGGAGGCAGTGAGCGGATCTGCAGGGATTCGTCTCTCCCGGTATTGGGGGTGAGGTCGCGCTGTGTCTAGGAGAGCCAGTACATGAAAGTCCTTGGCCAAGGCAGGAGATTTACTGGTAGGTATTCCAGTAGTATCTCAGGGTGTTCTGGGCTACACTCCGACATGACTTGTACCGCTTTTAGGGGTCTGAATTTTACCAACCCCCTAGGCCTGCCATGCGATACTCATAGACGAACGGACCGGACTGTACGGATATTGTCACTGACAGGCTCAGTAGGGTGTCAGGATGAGTTCGCACATCGACGTCCCTTTTGGTCAATACCTGATAGCCCGTTACGTATGGCTAATACCTCTGACGTGCTAGTGGTTAAATCCACAACCAAAGTATTGACGAGTCTTTAGAGTCCCCTACAGAAAGTTTCTCAAGTTTCGGGCGAAACGCTGTAGAGGCCGTATGGAGATATGGCAAGGTTCGATCTTATCCGTGCTGTATTGCACGGATCATGATCGGACAGATAATACTAGCGGGCTTTGGTTTAAGCCAGATCCTAGTATTGTATAGTGTAGATTTTGTCTCATTGCATTTGTATTCGGTCGCAATACAAATGCGGGTATGTATATACAGTCGCGAGGTTTTCCTGTAATTTATTACGGGATCAGTTTTTGGAAGTTTCCAGTTTGCATTCCGTTTCGGCCAGTTTTCCTTTGTTCCTTCACGGCCTGGTTTTTCCGATGGAGGGGGTTATTTGCAAGTGTGCAAATTATCTATTGTGGAGGGTTTATTTGTATATGGAAAGATTATGATAGCATATTTTCTTTTCATGCATCATTTTATAGCACTATTGGTGATGGGATTTGATTAGGATGTGATAGGATTTTGATGTGAGATAATTTCCTTATTATCATCTCTTTGGTTATGGTTATCCTTTGGCTTTTACTACCCTCACCTCCCTTCATGGTTTTAGTTTTTTGCTCTCCTCATTCTATATAGGGGCCGGCCACAATTGTGGAGAGAAGGTGGTTCATTTTGTGAGTGGAAATTCATCATCTCATTTTTGCTTACACCTAAAATCCCAAAAGCCAATTTTCCATTGCTCATTCCTCTATCATCAAATGGCAACTTTATAACCCCAAAGAGACAAACTATTCTACACTTCATCTACAGCAATCCTTAGGCACGTCGGCTCACCAACTTCGTACCCGAGTTGCCTCGGTCCAGAGGTGGGGGCCCGTAAAAGAACCCGGCGATGTGGTGCCCGTTCCGACGAGGAGATGAAGACCGGAGGTTCCGCGAGTAAATCGGAGTGGAGGTCGAAGACCGAAGGACACGGATCGCTCGGTATAGCTTCCTTCCCTTTTTCTAGTTTGCTAGAGTTAGGTTAATAGCCTGATCCGGGTTTTTATAGTGCGCGGTGGTGCCGCTTTCTATTTTTTAGAAAAGTTTCGTTTCCGCATTCCGGTGTTAGATTGACGGCCGGGGCGCCGCCGTGCACTTACAGCATATACAAAATAAGAAGTGGTAGATGGAGAATACTAGATACAATGATAGTATAAAAAGAGACAAAGTGTCCTCGCAACCCACCTACGAGCAATGTCGTGAGTCCGAACAAAAGAAGCAAATGAAAAGGTATGCCCGCCGCTGCAAGGGTGACGGGTTCGACCTGCAAGACACTATGGCACAACGGGGGTGAGTTGCCAGCTCGTGAGTAGAAAATAACATCTAATAAGGCTATCGTAAGAATGCACGCAAATGCGTCACAACTTGTATGTCTAGATATGATGTGATGCCACTAGTATGTATGTACATGGATGCAAAATCAATACGAAATCTTTAAGTGTTTAAATACGATGATCTCTGCATTCTTAACTTAGAAAAATATCTGTACAATAGCTAAGATACCATCAATGAAATCATCCAAAAACCATATCAAGTATCGACACCAAATATGGAAATATATCTGTCTTAATGTCTCACTATGTCAATATCTCAATACCCCGGGCTTCGTCAGTCCGGATCGGCCCATATCATTAAATCTCACGACAACGGTCGGTATCCTCCAGATATCCGCCGCGCCAGAACTCACCGGTAGGTAGTCTTCCCCTGCCAGGCACATCGTCTACAACTCGAGCTTCTTGCCCCGGGATACCATACCGGGCCCACCATGTATCCGAGACGGTTCCTCCACTCCTCGAATCGGGTCTCGAAATCCATTAGAAAACATGAAAACTCATGGTGGATGACACATACATCACGAGAAAACCGCAACTGATATTTTAAAACATAGTGAGTTTGGAAAATTTTCGCGGTTTTCCCCAAAATTTAGAAATCTCATCAATACTGAAATCCTCAGAAAGAATCACAATACATAATTATGTAGGAACATGATAATGTCTATGATATTCATGTCATGAAATGCAATTATAACTAAAAAAAATATGTATGAATGCTGATGAAATGCGCTACATATACGACTAGCAATCCTTAGTGTTAATCTTGATGAGATAGAAAATACAACTACCAGTTTAAATATCATGTATGATGCGAATATTTTCGATACAAGTCTAAGCAGGTTTATAGTGTTCGTGACATAGCAATTACCAATGGCATGAGTGTTCGCATAAAAAGTGCATGTGCGGCAGGAACCAATGGTAATGGTGCAAGTGTCCTATAAGATGGTATCACATGTATCTCTATTATACATATAACGATGCGATGCAATGATATGGCTAACTAGGAACTTCACATATAAAGTAAATATTTTAAATAATACTAAACCGTCGGGCGCCTCGCGCCATCCAGACGATCTCCTCATAGATTTATACATCTACTCATCGGGACGCCTCAGCTAAACTGATCCGATCTCCGTCTGTCTTTCCGCGCCGTGTCCGACACCTCTGCGCCCGACCCTAGGATCGCACACAAGCAATAAAGTATAAATATAAGAATAGTTGCGGGACAAACGACAAAATTCAATTACGCACAACAACTCGATGCGCACAAACTTGGTGCACAGAACGCGCCTGCGACAACGCCACAGACTATATCTAGGGTGGCAAAACGTGATAACTATCAAGTCTAAAACTCAAACGTACCAATTGCACTTTCATAACCCATTAAATAATATTGGAATTAGGTTGTAGGTCACTAAAGTTTCAATTTAATTCAAATCGGTAAATTTCCAAAAACCTAGTAATCCATTTCCCATTTTATTTCAATCTTGATGTTTTAACAATTTTAATGGCCACCTTGCTCACATAATACCTTAACTAAACCACTCAAACCATTACTTAATTTTTATATCACCAATTTAATTAAATCCCAAAAATCTAGTTTGCAAAATTAACTAGGTTGAACAATTTTAAAGTAACACTTTACAATTTAACATCTAAACTAGATTGTGCATGCCTTAGGATGTTAAACTACACTTTACTAACCCAACTTAATTCAAAACCCTTTTCTTTAAAAACTTAGGTTAGCAATTAGAATCATATTTAAACACTTAGTTGGTTAAATTAAAGTAATTAATCAACAAACAAAATATAGACTTAGGATTATACCTCCAATTCATAAGATCAACATACAACTTGACTGCCAAAATGTTTCCTTTGCTCCAAGATCCTAACTAAAATGGGTTAATGAATATTGGGTAAAGGGTAAATGATTGTTCCCCTCCGAAAGACGCGACGCGATAAACGTCTAGCCTAAATTTCGGGGCAGATGCTAATTGGTGCTATCCGTCCACCTCTCCGAAGTTACCGAGTTGATTTATAGCACCATGTATCGAAGGTTTAAACGGATGCGGCCAATGTAGCAGATTTCGTCAGATTCCCCCTCGTTTGAGGGGTTTTTGATTGTGGGGACGCTCTTCCCTGCAGGCGCAAGCCCCTGCAGTTAATTACGCTACCGCATCGTGGTAACAACTTTCTCCTTCTCCAGATGGTCACTTCGTGTCGTGGGTGTTTGTTTTGTTTGTGGTTGCCCGTAGATTGTATACGGAGACTAATTTAGATTGTTGCCCGTAGGGCATGGATTAGTCCAAATCCGTATTTTCTTAGATTTGGGTTTTGGTTTTGGTTTAAAGATACGTTAGTCTCATTTGAGACTAAGATCAACTTAAACGTTTATTAAGGATACGTTAGTCTAATTTTAGACTAAGATCAACTTAACAGGATCATTTAGATCCAACAAAAGAGCATTTGAACTCTATTGTTTAGTTTAGGGATATTGCGGTCGATTACCAGTTTAAGGACATGGTGGTCCAAGGTTAAGGACATCATAGTCCATGGGCTTAAGGACCCCACAGTCCAGGTTAAGGACATCGTAGTCCATGGGCTTAAGGACCCCACAGTCCAGGTTAAGGACATCGTAGTCCGCGAGTTTAAGGACCCCACAGTTAGAGATTAGGGACATCGTAGTCCATGAGTTTAAGGACCCCGCAGTCCATAGTTTAAAGAAGTAATAGTCTATAAAGTTTAAGGACATCATAGTCCATGAGTTTAAGGACCCCACAGTCCAAGTTAAGGACATCGTAGTCCGTGAGTTTAAGGACCCCATAGTCCGGTTTAAAGGCGTCATAGTCTATGAAATGTATGGTTGTCGGGACCCGTCACCTCTCTGAAGATGTTGAAAGATTACAACGACAGATATCTGAGGAGTAAAGAGATGTACCCTCGAACCGGTGTGAGTTGGTTGAAAAATCTGTAGTCCAATTTGGGACTAAGATCTGTTAAATAGGTTTATGAGCATATGGGCTCAGTTGATATGAGTTGAGGACTTATGGCCAATCTTGGGCTAAGTCCAATAAACATTTTGTTTATTGCTCTGGCTATTGAGCCTTTATTTGGGCTTGGCCCTTTTAATAATGCTAAGCATTGGGTTCTGACATCTTTTGTCTTTTATTGAATGCATAGCATTTGTCAGAACAATGTGTGTTCTGACAGTGCGCCACGTGGCGCGCTAGGCGCTTTGCGCTAATCAAAGAGCGCATTGCTCTTCTGCCAATTAGCGCACACGAAGATGACACGTGTCGCGCTCAGCGCTAAGCGCCAGTTTACTAGCGCATTGCGCTTTCAATTTATGAGCGCTTCGCGCTAGTTTAATGGCGCACCAGTGAGTGACACGTGGCGCGCTTGGCGCTTAGCGCCAGCCTATGAGCATAATGCCCTGTTTCAGAAGCGCAAAGCGCTAGTCGTGTCTACGGTTAACACGTGGCACGTTTTGGCGCTGAGCGCCAGTCCAAGGAGCGCAAAAGCGCAATTCATGAGTGCAAGGTACTTTCAACAGCGCAAAGCACTCTTGATCAAATTTATGATCAGAGAACACGTCTATGTTCTTTTTAAACGAGGCTTTGCCTCAAGATTCAAGAATAAAAGTTCTTATTTTGGAAAGGGCTTTGCCTTTGTAGATCAATGATCTATATGAAGAATATGTTTTTCTTTATTATTTGATGAGATCTTTTGATCTCTTTTATGAAAGACTTTGGTCTTTATAGATCTATGATCTTTTTTAGAAGATAGTTCTTCTTTTCATGAGATGATTTCATCTCTGTGTTCAAGAATCATGTTCTTTACCTTGAAGAAATGATCTTCTTTTGCTAAAAACTTGCTTTTCTTTCTTTGAGTTTTCTCAAAGTTTGTAGGGGGGTTTCTCTATCTCAGACTTGAAGTCTTGGGGTCTTTATATAGGGCAAATTGATTGTTAAATCGGTTAAAGAGATCTTTCTCTGATTGATTTGGGGATGTTTCCCCACCGTTGGATCTTTGATCTCAGGGCTTCTGTTTTACAGAAGACAATCTTCTTGTTTTTTTAACAAGATTGGAAAGATGTTTCCATACAGAATTTATTCTGTCTTTTGATAATTTTTATTTACCATTGGATCATTGATCCAACGGTGCTCTGATTTATAGAGCACAATCTTGTTATTTGGAAAGATTTTGAGGAATCTTTCCTTAACAGAATTTAGTTTTTGATTAATTAATGATTTATCATTATTATTAGATCTTTTGATCTAACGGTGGGGAATTTTATAATTCCAGCGCTGCCGCACCCGTGCATTGCACGTGGTGCGCTGCTCAGAGCGTAGCTCACTTTGCGCTAGCGCACCTACGTTTGACACGTGGCGCGTAGCGCAGAGCGCAGCGCAGCTGGCGCTAGCGCATCCGTGTTTGACACGTGGCGCGCAGTGCGTCTAGCGCTGGATCTGAAGGGTTGCTTCAAATTTTAAATTTTGAATTTTAAAACAGAGTTTTTCTCTGATTTGGGGAAACAAATGCCCCCCCACCGTTGCGCTCACGTGGTCCACATGCGAGTGCAACGGTGGTGACATCTGGGCCCTCAGATCAACTCAGAAGTTGAAGAGATTTTTCAATGCCTATAAATAGGACCTTTGGTCCCTTAGATGATTTTCATCTTCTTCTTGAGAATTTTCACTTCTGAGAATTTCATTCTCCCACAGATCATAGCTCTCTTGTTTAAAACTTTATTAAGAGTAAAACTCTGTCAAAACCTAGGTAAAGTTAAGAACTTTTAATAAATTAGGGTTTTACCCATTAACAGAGCCTTGCTCTTCATAGATCTTTGATCTAAAGAAAACCCTTTTAGGGTTTCATTAACAGAGCTTTGCTCTCAGAAAGGATTTTACTTATAAATTTTTTAATCCATTAATGGAGCTTTGCTCCTTTCAGATCATACAGAAGAACTCTTAAGAGTTTGTTCATGGATCTTGAAGATCAAAAAAATGAAATTTTATTTTTGATGAATCATCTTCTCAGAACAAGGCTCTTCTTGAGGAATTTTATTCCTTCATCATTAGACTTTGATCGATGTCTGTCTAGTGAAGAGCGCTGCTCTCAATGGAAGTTTTACTCCTCTGCCCGAGGGATTTCTCTCATTTAATAAGAATCTTTTGAGAATTTCCTCTTTTAATGACAGCCTCATCCAATGATGAGGCTGTTTTATTAATGATGGACTGTCATCTAGATTTTGTGGGTCCCCTTTTGGTCCCTTTTAACTGCATTATAGTGCGGTACGGACTTTGTAGTACTTTGTAATGGAATTTAATTTATAGCATGGGCAGCTGAAAATTCACTGTTTTTCGCGCAGGCATTATGTCTTCCGACACTTCCTTCCCGTTCATTCGCTCAGAAGGCGGGTTCCCTGAAGCACCTGTTGACCTTGAGGTATTTGCGTTGATAAATGACCATGACCCAGAGCACAAGAGTCTTCATTTATGGGGTAAATGGTATGGCCAAATTATCATGGGCCGACGGAGCTTTTCCTGTGCGACACACTCGGAGCCTATTTCAGCGATTGCTTATGCAGATGTGCCTCCGATAAATTACACTGTGGAGGAGGTCAACTGGACTTCGGAAGGTCTCCTTCGGCCTTCTATCGCCACAATACCCGTGCAACCGCCGGTAGCTTTGGACATCCTAGGGCGACGCATATGTCAAGGCGTGTCGCGTCCTTGGGGACAGCCGTACAATATAGGACTAACTCCCCGTCACCCAGCCGGATATTTGCAGTGGGCCCGGTATATCTTAACGGCAAGGAGATCACAGTTGATTAAGCTCGGATTGTATCCCGCCAGTTATGCTTCTTTGTTTCAATATTCCACACCCCCTACATGGTGGGTCAGGGCATTTCTGGAACAGTGGAACATTCCAACCAATACCTTCCTCCTGTCAGATCGAGAAGTCTCCATTTCTTTGGAGGAGTTTGCAGAGGTCTCTGGTTTACCCGTTAGGGGGGAACATTATGAAGAATTGCTTCCCCCGGATGAGTATGTTTTTGCTACCAAATCCATGGTAATGGGTCTTACTCCCGAGAATGCTATTCAACACCAATTTCCGAGCTTGATAAAGGTGTTGAATATGTATGAAAACCTCTCTCTTGCATCCGAAGGTCGTGGAGTTAATTTTACGGCTTTTATTGCTGATTTTCTTCGCCCGGAAATGTTGAAGGAAGAAGTCGATAAATTTGCCAGTCTTGACGACCCCTTCGGCTTGGGTTTAGGTAATCTGCCGGCGGCGGAGGTAGATCAGAAAAGCTTCTTTCTACCTGATACCCCGGTCATCCCTTTTATAGAGCCGGCGGCTCCTGGGATTGATGAAGAAACGTTCTTTCTAGGGTTCCTTGGATTGTGGCTGAGTTGGTTCGTGCTTCCTATGCACCCTCGCCGCATGAGGCCGTCCGTTTCTATCCTGCGCATCGAATGGTTGCCGGGATACCAGTAGCTGTGGAGATTGCTGGGTTAGCCCATATGTATCACGGCCTCAGCTTGGCAGCTGATACCACTGAGCCAGGGTGTAACATTTCAAAATAATAAAATATTATTTTTGGGGAATTTTTATAATTTAATAATAAAATATTGAATATTTTAAATTAAGCGGTATAATTAAATACCGATAAATTGGGAAAATTTTGAAAATGATAGAAATTACTTAAAAGAGGGTGTTTTATGTGAATTATGCAAATTTTAAGTTTTTATGATTAGTTTGACACTAATTTAGTGTTAATCGCGATTAAAAATCGCTAATCGCGATTAAAAATCACTAATCGCGCTTTAAGCGTATTTTGTGCAAAACATGCACCATATCTTTTTCTACACTTGTTGCGTTTTCCTACATGTTTTGGGTGCATGGCTTGTTATTTTTGGGTTACTATTGATGTGAGAATGAAAATAGAAAAGAAAAGGTAAAGCTTAAAATATGAAGCATGAGTTAGAGAGAGAAAGGGTGGGTGAGGGTCAACCCTTGTCATGATGCCATTCCTTCATCCTTTCCTTCACTCATTTTCCTCTCCCCTCCTCATGTTGTTGCTGCTGCTGTACCCCCCTCCTCCTCCATCTTCAATCCCCCAATACACCATGAAAATCAAGTCAAAACCCAAACCCCATTTCACAAAAAGGATGCACAAGCTCACTAGCAACCCCATAGACCAAGAAAGAGAAGATTTTGAGGACTTTGAGCAACTCAAGAATTTTCTTGAGTTGCCAAAGGAGGTAATTTCTACACCATTAGTTTAGTATTTTAATTCCTTATGCAACCATACTTATTTCATGTCGATATCGAGTGGTTTTGTGGACTTCGGAAAATCCTAGTTAGGGTTTGTGGAAACTTTGGGTTGTAATGTGTAATTAAGCTCAGTAGAGGCCACACAAACCCCCTAGTGCTAGAATTCAGGCCTAAAACAGAGACTAGAACATCGGAATACGGATTTGGAAAAGCCGATATCGGGAAATTGTGGAATCTGTGAGGGTTAAATGGAATCTGCTATCACTAGAAGACTCTGAAAATCATTTTGTGAACACAGAGAGATGTGCAGGCACCCAGGAAGCTAACCCCAAAACCCCAGACCCTATCTCCCATTGTAGGCCGCCAATTAATTCCTTCTGGCTCCAATTTGCGGCCAGAGCAGGTTAGAAATGGTTCGTTTTTGTTCTAGGGCCTTGTCTCTAGTAAAATAGACCCTTGGTATATGCAAAATTGACCAATTTGACCTAGGGTAAAATTTGGGACCCTTTTCTATAGTTGCTGTTTTGATTTGTGTTTTCGTATTTCATATTTTAAATTCTGGATTTGTATAATTGCGTTTTACATCAATTACTTGGCGTTTGTACGACGATATCGAGAATTGTTTGATGGTTTCGAAAGCGTACCTATAGGTTCTAACCTATAAGCTTTTAAGCGTATCGTTTTGGTTTTCGCATGTCGTTTTGGTTTCGATTTGGTTTTAATGCGATGCGATACGTGTGACATGTAGGTACCCCCCACGATGATTCGAGACGATGAAGAAGATGAAAGCGACATCGACACCGACACGCAGGATTCAAGGTGAGTAGATTATATCTATGGGGGAAGTCGGGTTGATGGCGTTTAGCACCCCCGCAGTTCAATGTTTAGTATAGTATATATATACTATATATGATAGCTTATTGTGTGTCGTGGATATTTTTGATGAGATTAGGTGTACTATGGTTGGATTAGGGCGTAGAGGTAAACTAGTATAGTTCCTAGTTGCGAACCCTAGAATAGGTTTACACCCCCACACACACACCTGCTTATCTGTTATACTTATACATGGATGATGATGATAGTGGATGATATTTGGAGATGAGTCGATGATATTGGGCATGGTGCCATGAGATCGGTGATATATTATGATTCGTATTTGGGATACGACATGAGATTGTAGCGGGCCTTTGAGCGTATGTTTCACACACGCATTTATATTTATATAGATGGTATCGATTTGTACTACACTTAGATCAGTACCCTAGATCATGTGATATGATGATAATGATACCTCATAATGGATGAGATGAATGTGATATTGACCCGCATCCAGCTATTGGGGATGTCGTATGATGATTTACCGTACGAGCTTTATTTGATGATAGATTCGCACTCATGACTCGAGGATGTCATATGATATTGTATCGTACGTGGTACCTCTGAGGGGGGATCACCGACTATTATATTATATATATATATATATATCGACTCAGATTTATGTGGTGGATATGACTTGTTAGTTAGAGCTGTAGTTTTGCTAGTATATGTTAGGCTAGGCCGATGTCATACCTATTTCAAAAACTAACGAATCAGAAAGATTTTAAAGACAGGTAAAGGGATTCTACGGGTATTTTAAAAGACGCATCTTTTCTTAAAAACACCGTAGCCCTTATTTTCCTAAAAACCCCGATTCATCTTCTTTCAAATGGCAAAATAGTATGACATAGATATATTGATGTAGATTCTGTACTGTTGTGTTTATTATTCATTTGCCGCAGATTCTTACTGTTTGCATCGCATTGCACGTTAAATATGTTTATTGTTATATCAAATCCATGATGTTCGGACACCAGCACCATTATCGATGAGGCATATGTTCCATGTACACTTGCTTGCCGGTTCACACACTTCATCATTGATAATTGCCATGTCACTACACTGTAGTATTGTTGCATTCAGGATATGACCCTTGCATGGCATACTCGTGTACCTACCTATTGTACACTCATACTTGTGCACATTCGTATTGTACATTCATACTCGTGTACTTACATATTGTACACTCATACTTGTGCACATACCTATTGTACACTCATACTCGTGCACATACCTATTGTACATTCATACTCCTGTACTTTCATATTGTACACTCATACTCATGCACATACCTATTATACATTCATACTCGTGTACTTATATATTGTACACTCATACTTGTGTACATACCTATTGTACATTCATACTCGTGTACTTACATATTGTACACTCATACTTGTGCACATACCTATTGTACATTCGTATTCGTGTACTTACATATTGTACACTCATACTTGTGCACATACTCATTTGCACATACATAGATGATTTCTCGCTTGATTTGGAGATTTGGGAACCGCAAGATACTCTTTAAAACCGATTCATTTTAAAAGAGCGGATTTCCCCAATATATGCATATTACTATTCCATGTTGCATGATATACTGATATGCTTACATTTCTTTTATATGTCGCATACATCATTCTTTCTGATTATACGCATTGAGATATCTTGTTTCCATGATATTTCTGGATTTGGGAACCGTGGGTATTTTAAAAGAGAGTGTGTATCGTTTAAAAAACCCGGTTACCCTTGGTATGATATTTCAGTGCGTCCATCATGTGTTTTCTCTATTCTGAGAGTGGCATGTGAAACCCGATTCGAGGAGCGGTAGGCACCGTCTGCGGGTACATGGTGGACCCGGTGAGGTACCCCGGGGCAAGAAGACTCATATATGTTGGACGGTGAGCCTGGCAGGAGAGTACTACCTACCGGTGATTGTGTTGAGCTCGGCGGAAATCTGGGGGATACCGACCGGAGTTGAGAGATGAGATGGGCCGATCCGAACTGACGGAGCCCCATGTATATGAGGATTTACGTGCCGATGCTAGGCACAGGTTTCATGATGTTTTTGAGTGTCGATGCTTGACACTTAGGTTCCATGATTTTGATATGTCGCGAGCGACACATGTTGATTTACATCCTCATACTTCCATGCATATGTTTATGATATTTACATGCATGATGCTTATTGTTATTGGGTGACACGTGGACAATTTCCACTTACATATATTGACATTGATGATATTGATCACACAGTTGGATGATATCCACATATTCATAGACTTCATGATATAGTCGACATTGATCATACCTCATATTTATGATATGCTATTACCTGAGGCACTGACACGAGCACTTGGCACTACACTCATGTATAGATGTTACATTGCTACCTTATCTTGCTTCAGACTTATTCATTTGAGGTTTATATATATATCTGATCGTATTGACCTAGGATGGTGTCATACATACGATTTCTGCTCTGTGATGTTCTCTATTCACGAGTTGGCAACTCACCCCCGTTGTGCCACAGTTTCTTGCAGGTTTTGCCATACAGGTTCCATTGCAGCTTTTCTGGCACACTGCTTCCCTTACGGGTGATTTTCTTTGGTAGGTGGATTCTTTTGCATTAGAACTACCATTGTATATGTATTATTCAATTGTATCTAGTAATTCCATCAACCAAACTTGTATATTATTTCAGACTTAGAAAACCAGTTATGCATTATTTTGGCCTTAGAGTCGCGCGTTGTAGTATTATGGTTTTCATGCTGATTTTGAGTTTTCCTTTGAGTTTTGATCCTCGCCATTCGGCGTTGTATATTATACTGCTTGCGTGGTTGTGACCGCCGATTGACGAAGTGCTAGCTCCCGCTTGGGGATGCCTTTTATCATTGTATATATACTATTCATGTTGTACCCCATTTGGGGCCAGTATTTACAAAGGAAACTCTGCCAAAATTTTCAGAAAAGACTAGAGATTTTAAAAATGCATATTCGGCTTACTTATTTAAAAACCTTGTTTTTAAAAAACGTGTTTTCTTCACTTCTTAAAACTAGTTTTCTTTATTTATTCCTTAAAATGGTTTTAGATTGCTGAGCTTTTGGCTTACTTGAATTAGATGGGGTCCTATAGACTTCATATGATTCAAGTGCCAGTCACGTGCTATTTCGGGTCGTGACACAGGGGTGCAGTCAGTAAATTTCCCGATGCATTATTTCACGTCATGGCTCGAGTTACACGTGCTAGGCATCTTCGAAATCCACAAGAGGCCGGGTTTTTATGACAGGTGAAGGTTCCCTCGGATCATGCAACTGGTCGACGCCTCTATTGTGACTCCGACGCAACGGGAAGCTAGAGGCTTGCTTCTTCGCCCCCGCACGGTTGGGGCTGGCATGTCTTTTACTGATAAAGTTTTGACTGTCGGCCAGGAGTCGGGGAAGACGGTGCTGTCCTTGCAAGACATATTTAAAGACGGGGTCTCCGTCTTGAAGGCTTGGGAGATTCTGCATCTGTACTCCATCCGGCCGGGCTTTCTTGTATTCAAGATGAATGACTCGTCTTTATTCATGAGGTATAACCCGCATCGCTTCGCCCAGCAATTAGGTTACAATCAGGGCGTCCCACTTGAGGCATTTTTGGTCGAACCTGCTGCTACCGAAGAGGGAATGTGGAGCGCGCTACATCATTTCATGCGCTTGAACATAGGGTCCAACTTCTTCATCAGCGAGCCGAGCTGCGTCCCAATGGCCCTTAATGCATACGTGGCGTGGTATCAGCATTCAATGGGCATTGTCATCAGGGAGGAGAAACGATTGTTGCTCGATCGCAGGGGTGCAGTGCCGGCTGGTGATCGAAATGTTCCTCTGAAGCGACGGAACATTGTTCATCCTCCCTTGAGAGAGGTCACTATAGTTGAGCCTCCATACATGCTAAGCCTTACGCGCAGGTTGCCTTCATCCAACGTGCCTGAAAAAGAAGTGGCTACCGCGTCTCCCGAGTCGGACGTAGGAAAAGAAATTGGGACTTATCATCCAAAGGTGTCTACCAAACGCAAACTCGTATCGTTGGCCACCGGCGCCCGTTCTCAGAAGAAAAAGAAGAAAGTACTTTCTTTGGAGACCATATTAGGCTCGACGCCCCCTGCTCCATCTAGCAAAGGCTTGAGCGAATATGGGACCAACGAGGGTTTATTCGGGATGCTTGATGATACCGATTTGGAGGTTGCCATTGAAGCTTCCAAACAATCGGCCGCCCTTGAAAAGGAATTGGCCGTCCTTGCGCGGTCAGGTATATTTTATCCTTATCTCTCCGCTGTTTATTTCATTCTTTTCTTTTCTTTTTTTATCATACTTTGACTGACGCCTCCTGTTTTAACAGGTGCCACTACAGAAGAAGCCATTGCTGCTTCGCTTAAAACCTTTGAAGAGGAGGAAAGACTTTGCGCCTCATTGCCAACAGAGGCTTCGCTTAAACGTCGGATGATGTATACCGTAACGGTTCCGGAGGTAAAACCTAGCCCTAGTGATAATATCTCCTTAGCGAAGGTCCTGAAGAAGTCTCCTCTCCCTGTCAAAATCGAGAAGCAGCCCAAAAAACATACGGCCAGGGGAAAGAAGCGATCTTTTGCAATCACTAGCTCTAGACCAAAGCGGGGAAAGAAGACCATTACTAATCCACCGGAAGACGGTCTTCTTTTTCCAGGTTCATCTGCCGAGGAAGCCACACAATTGGCTGAGGCTATAAGACGCTCACAAGACGAATCTGAGAATGTGAGGATCCCGAAAAGGCCTTACCCCACCGTCATCTTTTATGAAGACCCTCCGTGGATACGGCGATTATTCATAGGCCCTCTGGAAGAATGGGGCGAAAGGTCTCTTAAGCAGGCCGTCTCAGCCGACGCCGAGAATGCACTTTCATTATGGACCGGTGTCCATGAGTCTACTCTCGAACCTCGACGAGCATACCTCCTCAGGAAGGAGCATCGGCTTAAACAAGCCATACTAGAAGCTCCCTTGCGCATCGGTATGTTCATGTATCTCTTTGTAATATTTTTGTATTGCTTGTGTGTGTGTATATATATATATATATCCTTATCCTCGTACAAACTTTGCAGGGACTACGGCGATGGAAGAGAAGCTGAGCCCAAGTCGCACCCTGACTATGGACTTTGCAGATAGCCCCGATGAGGCACTAATCAGTGTGGAGGGGGTTGACGCCATTGTTGTTCCTGCGACGGAGCTTCCCTTGGCGATTCCTGCTCTCCAGGTGATTGCTCTTCCAGAGGAGGCATCTTCATTGGCTGCGGATCCAATATATCTTTCTCGGAACGGCCCGGCGACTGTGGGACAGGTGGTCGAAGCCACTGTCGTTTTATTGGAGCGTGTAGCGATGGTCACTGCTTCTCCACCAGACGTTATTATACCAGCCGACATCCCTGATTATGTGCTCAGGAATACAAAGGGGGGTGAGGCAGTCGCTGCATCCAGTGGTGCCTTTGTCGTGGTCTCGACCGGTTACTTACCAGGTAAATTTCAGGTTATTGCTTTCTATTCTATTCTGCAACCCCTTTTCTACCTTTTCTGACAGTACTTTGTTTTGCATGCAGCCGCGGTGGGCGTTGAGGTTGTGCCACTCGAGGAAGCGCCACCAGTTACCGCTTTGACGGTGACTGCCCCTCCATCTTCTCTTATATCTTCTCAAATGCTGGAAGGTATAGGTTTGTGATAAATTTAAATCGGGGACAGCATCTTTCGTGTACTGACCGTGTACCATCGTGATCTCGCAGGAGTTATTCTTGATCATTTGTATCAGGTGCTGAACCCGCACTTCTCTTTCCCGTCGGAGATTGCTTCATCTAGTGGCGCTGGTGAGTACAGCCTTCAGCTAATGTTCCTTCTTTTACCGGCAGTCAAATCTGATTCTTCTTTATTTTGATTGCAGTACTACAGATTGAAGGAGGAGATGAGAGAACAGTTACGCCACTGGTACTCCCGGCCTCGCCACCTATTGCAGTCGGTATAGTTGACTCTATTTTTCGTGTATTTTCTTTATTTCTTGAGCCGTCATCTGATTGTCATTTGTTCTGCAGCGGTCACATCGACTCCAACCCCATTCGAGTCTCGCGTCATAATGCCGGCCGGACCCTTTTCCCGACGTCTATCCTCGAAAGGCGCCGTGAATAGTCTGTGCATGGTGAGCGACTATATTGAGGAGCTCGACATGGAGACTCCTACATCTGCCGCGGATTTTGCCGTAGAAGTTAACCTAATACTGGCGACACTTGTAAACTTCCTTAACAAGGCGTCATCAAGTCTTGGGTTAACCACTGCTGGAAGATTGAGGCCTGCTTGCATGAGCTCGAGCTGATGCATCCTGCTCCGGAGATTCAAGTTTTGAACTCCCAGCGGGCTGCATGGGTTGAGAAGAGTGTGTCCTTCCTCCACCATTTTGAACAAGAAGAGACCTTGAGGCGGAAGGAACGCGAGGAGGCTTCCGCTGAGTCTGTTCAATTGCGTGCCCAGGTTAAAGCGAACGCCACGCAACTGAAGGCCGTCTTTGACACCTTGCGGCAGTGTATTTCGGACGGGTTTGTATTGAGACAGAAGCTCGACTCTATCAAGCGGATTGTGCAGAGTCGTGAAGCTGCTCAACGGGAAATCGATGAGAAGATTTCATCATGCTTGCAACAAAGGACTTGAATCGAAGCGGAGCTGGCCGCGGAGGCTGATGATGAGAAGGCACTGAAAGAAGTGCGAGAGCAGCTAGCGGACTTGTTGAAAACGCTTCCTTCTCAATAATTTTTTGTACCATTTGTAATTTTGAATAAAGTGTATTCATTCTTTTATTCTTTCATATGATGTATTTTGTACCCAATTGAATTCATGAATAAAATATACATTTCTTTCGCAATGTCTTGTGTCATCTCTCTACTTTCTTCTTTCTTTTGTTATCAGCATGTCACCTTAGCAAGCATAGCCAGCAGATGATAGAGTAAGCATCTTGTTTTGGCTTCTTCGAAAGGTAGTGATGGCTTAGGAAGCAGGTTCAGATCTGTTGCCTAAGGCTTTCCAACTTTATCAGCCGTGAGGGTCTCATGAAGACTTTTCTCCCTACGAGTCGAGAGGATCTCGTAGGTGTATTTTCTCCTTAGGAATCGTGAGGATTCCTAAGTGCGTTTTCCCTTATAAGTCGTAAGGATTTTATAAGAGAATGTTCCCTCCTATAAGTCGAGAGGACCCGTAAGCGGTTGTTTCCCTCCTTGTCGAGATTCGACTTTGGAGAGTGTGGCCCGTGAATAGTATACAAGAGCCCATTTTGGACCGACTTGTGGGGCCCCAGTGCTTAGGAAACTGGTTCTTCTCCCCATTGCCTAAGGCTTTTCCTTACGAGTCGAGGCGAATCGAGAAGTTCTCGCAAAGACACTAATTTCCTCACGAGTCGAGACGAATCGAGTAGTTCTCGCAAAAATATCCTAACGTCACAGTTAACCTCTGCTCTTTACGACAGAGGTCCATTAGGGTCTGTGGTACCAGGGTTTTGTCCGTCGTACCGTCGCGTTGGCTGATGTATTCCTCGATAGGCGATCTTGCTGTTCGAGTAGCCTTGCAACTCTCTTGTCTCTGATCCCTTGGGGGTCTGGACAAGACGTCTTCAAGCAATCCTCCTAGGCAGTTTGACTGTCGGAAGGGCAAGCGTTAGGAATTTTGCCATGCCTCTTTTTACTTGAGGTTAGGCCTATTTTGGAGAGCCCCGATGAGTCATAACCACTCTGCGCTGGTGTGTGATGATCTCCGATAGTCTTTCAGGTTTTATATGAGTTGCCGTCAAGACCCTGAAGCTAGGAATATTGCCTCCGCTTCGTTTGCTGGCATTGCATCTGCTATATCGAGACGAATGTCGCGGTTTGTCTCTAGGTTGTTGGTGAACCGTCGAGGCTTAGAACTAGGGACTTTTCCATGGCTCCATTGTTGTGTCGCGTCTGCATCCTGTTGGAGGAATAACGCTGGGGTGACATCGCGTCTGCTGTATCGAGACGAACGTCGAGGTGGTGACCACTCCATAATGGTATGAGATGATCTCCGATGGTCTTTCAGGTTTTATATGAGTTGCCGTCAAGACCGTGAAGCTAGGAATTTGGCCTTCGCTTCGTTTGCTTTGGCATGTCCGAATCCTATTGGAGGAAGGATGTTGTAGTGACATTTCATCTGCTATATCGAGGAGAACGTCGAGGTGGTGAACATTCCGCGCTGGTGTGAGATGATCTCCGATGGTCTTCAGGTTTTATATGAGTTGCGGTCAAGACTGTGAAGCTAGGAATTTGGCCTTCGCTTCGTTTGCTTTGGCGTGTCCGAATCCTATTGGAGGAAGGATGCTGTAGAGACATTCCGTTTGCTGTATCGAGACGAACGTCGAGGTGGTGAACACTCTGCGCTAGTGTGAGATGATCTCCGATGGTCTTTCAGCTTTTATATGAGTTGCCACCAAGACCGTGAAGCTAGGAATTTGGCCTTCGCTTCGTTTGCTTTGGCGTGTCCAAATCCTATTGGAGGAAGGATGCTGTAGTGACATTTCGTCTGCTGTATCGAGGTGAATGCTGAGGTGGAGCTGGGATTTTTCCGTCACTCCGCTTTGTTTTGACCATGGGGTCTTTCGTTGACATTGGATCTGCATCCTGCTGGACCGCGAAGGAACTCCGTTGTCGACATTGCGTCTGCTATAACGAGATGAATGCTAAGGTGGAGCTGGGATTTTGCCGTAACTCAGCTTTGTTTTGACCGTGAGGTCTTTTTGTTGACGTTGGATCTGCATCCTGCTGGACTGCGAAGGAATGCTGTTGTCGACATTACGTCTGCTGTAACGAGACGAATGCTGAGGTGGAGCTGGGATTTTGCCGTTACTCCGCTTTGTTTTGACCGCGAGTTCTTTTTATCGAAGTTGGATCTGCATCCTGCTGGACTGCGATGGAACGCCGTTGTTGACATTGCGTCTGCTGTAACAAGACGAATGCTAAGGTGGAGCTAGGATTTTGCCGTCACTCCACTTTGTTTTGACCGTGAGGTCTTTTTGTTGACGTTGGATCTGCATCCTGTTGGACTGCGAAGGAACGCCGTTGTCGACATTTCTTCTACTGTAACGAGACGAATGCTGAGGTAGAGCTGGGATTTTGTCGTCACTCTGCTTTATTTTGACCGTGAGGTCTTTTTGTTGACGTTGGATCCGCATCCCGCTGGACTGCGAAGGAACGCCGTTGTCGACATTGCGTCTACTGTAACGAGACGAATGCTGAGGTGGAGCTGGGATTTTGCCGTCACTCCACTTTGTTTTGACCGTGAGGTCTTTTTGTTGACGTTGGATCTACATCCTGCTGGACTGCGAAGCAACGCCGTTGTCGACATTGCGTCTGCTGTAACGAGACGAATGCTGAGGTGGAGTTCGGATTTTGCCGTCACTCCGCTTTGTTTTGACCGTGAGGTCTTTTTGTTGACGTTGGATCTGCATCCTGCTGGACTGCGAAGCAACGCCATTGTCGACATTGCGTCTGCTGTAACGAGACGAATGCTTAGGTGGAGCTGGGATTTTGTCGTCACTCCGCTTTGTTTTGACCGTGGGGTCTTTTTGTTGACGTTAGATCTGCATCCTGCTGGACTGCAAAGGAAGGTCGTTGTCGACATTGCGTCTGCTGTAACGAGACGAATGCTGAGGTGGAGCTGGGATTTTTCCATCACTCCGCTTTGTTTTGACTGTGAGGTCTTTTTGTTGACGTTGGATCTGCATCCTGCTGGACTGCGAAGCAACGCCGTTGTCGACATTGCGTCTGCTGTAACGAGACGAATGCTGAGGTGATCTCTAGGTTGTCTGTGAACAACCGAGGTTTGGAACTAGGGACTAAGCCGTGGCTCCGTTTGGTGATGTTGCGTCTGAGTCCTGCTGGAATGAGGAGGAACGCTGTTAATGATCTCTAAGCTGTAGATGTGGCCGTCGAGACTTGGCTTCATTTTCTGATGGAGCCTGGAAAGGAAAGGTGTGATTCCTTCTTTAATTGTGCCCTTGGATTGTATACAAGGATTGATGTGATATCACCTGTAAGGCAAAAATTTCTTTCATTCAAACTTTTTTTTATTTCTTTCCGCGATGCTCTATCATTTCAGCTTTTATATCGCGAAGGTTGCGATTGCCCAATCATTTCGGCTATTTTTCGCGGTGCCCAATCATTTCGGCTTTTTATTTTATTTTTACTCGCTGCTTTTTATTGCGAGTTGCCCAATCATTTCAGCTATTTTGCATGCATACATTTTTACTTGCTGATTTTGTTGCAAGTTGCCCCATCATTTCGGCTATTTCGTATGCATGTGTGGCTTGCTGGCTTTTCGCTGTAAGCCAGGAATTAGACACCGATTTCGGCATCAGCACCCCTACAACTGGGATATTGCTAGGAACGAATCATCATTTTCCTCTGTCGATGTCGAACAAAGGTGGCTTAGAGAACAGGGTTAGGATCCTGTCGACTAAGGCTTTTGACTTCATGAGCCGTAAGGGTCTCATAAAGGTATTTCTCCCTGCGAGTCGTGAGGATCTCGTAGGTGCGTTTTCTCCCTAGGAATCGTGAGGATTCCTAAGTGTATGTTCTCTTATAAGTCGTAAGGATCTTATAAGAGTGTTTTCTCCTTATAAGTCGAGAGGACTTACAAGGGTTGTTCATCATGTAGACATATCCCTAGTCACGGATGGGACTTTGTTAGGGAAATGTTTATTCGCGCCTGTGGATTGTATACAAGGGTCGGCATTGAGCCGCTTGTAGGGCAGCATTGGAGGTTGTGGTGGCCGCTTAAGAACAGGTTCAGATCCCTGTAGCTTAAGACTTTTGAATCTTATGAGCCGTGAGGGTCTCATAAGAGGGTTCTCCTTACGAGTCGTGAGGATCTCACAAGTGTAATTTCTCCTTAGGAATCGTGGGGATACCTAAGTGTATTGCTCCCTTGTGAGTCGTAAGGATCTCACGCAGGTGGTTTCTCCCCACAAGGTCGAGAGGACCTTGCAAGTGTCTTTTAACGAGATTGTGCCCTCACGGGTTTTCACAAAACTCGCCGGTAGCCCTGTTGTTTTTACTCACGGAGCCCTTTCGGGTTTTCATCCGTGCCCATTTTGCTAATGGACATACCATTTTTTTTAACCACGTCAGCTTGAAGATGCCGCGGGTTGGTAGTAGTTTAACGACATTTTGGTCATGTCGCCGCACAATTACGCAGCTAGATTTTGCCGCAAATCTCCTCATGTTTTGTGTCGGAGGTGGATTCCTGTAAGAGAGGGATGAGGGCGATTTCTTTGTCAGAGTCTCTTCCAAAGGTGACAACTTGCGATCCTTTGGTGTCGGCTATGTGACAGTTGCCAGCAGCTCTTTCGCGCTCATCCGTCGTGCTTTTCTATCCCCGACAAGCCTTGCGCTTCACTCGTTGAACGTGTCATCGATGGTCAACATATCCCTTCCACCAGTTTTTAAAGGCTATGCACTCCTCGGTAGGGTGTGCAATCTTCTGATGGTATAGGCAAAAGTTAGGATGTATGTCCGCTACATCAAGACGTATATTGCCAGTGGAATTTCCTTTGAAAGAGGGCAACTTCATTCCTATTGCCAGGGCCCTAGTGAATCGTTTCCTTATTTTAAACTTGCTTTTGCTGGCGATAGGGATGCTTTGCTCCAGTTGGGGTGTCTCGGCCTTTTCCTCCAGTCGTCGGTGTTTGGCTTTTTCGAATATAGCCTGTTTATGCTCTCGATTGGCTTTGCTTTTCTGACGGGCTTCGTTCAGTAGCAAGTCGATCATCTCATCAGACGGTTCCAAGGGCTTTGGCTTCGATCCTGCCCCCAGCTCTTTTATGCTGTCTTCTATTGTCGAGTGCGTTTCTTCATTGGTTAATGCCGAATGAGAGATCATGTGGCAACTTGCCACATAGTCCTCAGATTCTTTTGACGAGTGATCCCTGTCATTATTGTCGTTATCTCCGTTCTCAAGGATATTGTTGAGAAATTCTTGAAGTGTGACCGGGGTCCGCGCCTTCTGGTTATATTGTTCCAGAGCGTTAATCTGGTTTTGCAGGTCTGTGCGCTTGTTATCAAGCTTCACGGGCTTTTGGGTCTTCTTCTTCTTCTTCAAAGACTTTGACGGTTGGGTGTGAGCGCTTTGACTATCACCACCAATTTTTGTAGTTGGGCACGGTCTCAGCATTCCCTCGACGATCTCGTGTTCCAGTGGATTTTTCCATCTGATTGCCAGGCACATTTGGAGATCCTTCAGCATTCTTTTCGTCTTTGCCGAAAGAACAACTTCCTATAAGGCTTCCCTTATGAATGAGCACGATGCCCCTGGCACGTCCACCTTTTTAGGGGCGTGAGGCTGTGGCGGGTTCACCTTCCAGTTTTCGGAGAATGCGAACTTGCCTTGTTGGTATTGGTCTTCAATTCAGCCTTTGAAGACGAAGCAATTTTCGATTGGATGGCTTACTGCTTGGTGGTAAGGGCAGTAATTAGGATTGTTGACATCACCTGGCTGCAACGGACATTTTGGATCCGGCAAATTTATGAGCCTGTTGCGCACTGCCAGCTCGAACAGTCTCCTCGTTTTATCCTGGGGAAACGAGTAAGGACGTCATAGTCTCTCCTTGAGGGATGGGCGTGGACGCATATTGTTTTGGCGAAAAACCGACTTTAAATTGCTCGGCTGTTGTTGAGTATTGGAGACGAAAGTTGCTTTTCCTTTACCCTTTTCATTCCGAGGATCCGTCTTTGAAAGATATGGTCTATGGACCATCTGGTCCATTTGGGCCAACTTGTCAATCAAGGCCTGGAACGTGGTCGGCTTGAAGAACATCATGAATCGAGAGATAGTCGACTGAGGGTCAAGGGTCCACATGAACATGCCCACGGCAGGCGCTTCCTTGATGCGTTGCTCGCATTTCGACCACAAATTTCGCCATCGTATTGCATATTGGACCCATGTCTCGTCCGGCTTTACTCTGGGATCGGGGTGCGCTCGCTGGCGCTTGCAAATCTTTGTGTAAACAGCAGCTCCATCTCCGCAAATGTTTTGACAGAGTCGTTAGGCAGCTCCGAATACCATTCGAAGGCCGTTTCCGCTAAGCTGCCGACGAACTGACTAAGTAACAACTTATCATCGCCCCCGGTGTTGCCGCAAAGAGCTCTGAACTGGGCGACGTGTTGGTGAGGATTTCCTGTTCCCTTGTACACGTGGAATTTGGGGATCGTGTATCCCGGTGGGTATTTTATTTGGTCATACCAGCTTGGATACGGTCGCCCAGTTTTGACGACTTGGCCGACCGCTTCATTCACCTGGTGAGCTCGTATTGTTGAGCTATATAGTCATCCAGTGCGGCCTTGGAAATGGTTTCCGCCTTGGCTGCTGAAAGAGCCGAAGGAGGATTAGATGTCTCCCCTCTATCATCTTCAATAATGATCGGAGGGTCTTCAGCTAGAGGATCTGGCTGTAACATCATCCCTACCATGTCTTGGAAGAGAAGCGCCATTTGTTTTATGTTGGCAACTTGTTGTTGCTTCTCTGTCCTTCTTTTTGAGGACTCTGCGTAGGAAGTCAGCATCGGATTCTTGTTCGTGACGCTATTCTGATGATGCCTCCAAGCTTTCTTTTAGCCCGGTGAGAGCGGCCATTGTAGTCAGCATCTCCTGAAGCTTTTGCTGCTGTTGTTCCTGAGCCCTTGTTATTGATCGGGTGAGCAGTCGGTGGCCCGTCGAAGCGTGGCTTTCTTCTTTTCCGGAAGCCATGTAAACGGCATGCACCGTTATGCCCCCAGACTTGGGGCTTTTGGGCTCAGCGTCTTTGTGGTCTGCCGCAGTCACAGGGGCTTTCTCTGGCCTCCTTTTCTTTTGAGTAGTTGACGTTGAGGGGGCCGTTGCAGCGGGCACCCAGGTGGTTGTCGTCCTTTGCGGCTTACCAGGACGGTTCTCCTCCTGCTGAACCCTCAGCTTCTTCTGTCGGCGGAAATAGTCCTGATCGATCACCGACTCTTGGACCTGTCGCCAGACTTTGTAAATATTGGAGGACAGCCGCTGAGGGGGCTGCTCCGGCTTTGTTTCTATAACATTCTCCATCGGTGGAGGAGATCTTTTCAGTACGGCGGTAGGAGAGTTCCTGAGCACCTTGTTCAGCAGTTCAAAGTTGTTCCCGGTTGGAACAACAGCATCGATCTCCGCCGTTAGAGCTGGTGGAGTAAATCCAGGCGGAGAGCTGCCCCCAGCCGTCCATACTCGGCGCCAGTGACGACGGCGAGCATGTCGCGTAGATGGTGTTGGTTCGGCTATGGGGATGGCTTTGTCATGCTTCCTGTTTTGAGGAGAGGCCGTTATTGGCGCTAGCTGGTCGAAGACTGACGTTCGTTGAGAGGGGATAGTCAGTCTCGCGAAAGCCGACTTTTGAACAGGGGAAGTAGCCGTCGTGACTTCGCATGGAGTAGGAGCGGAAATGGACAGTCTTGTGAAGACCTACCCATTAACAGAGGAAGCTGCCTTGATGACTTCAAGAGCAGGAATGGCTATCCGCTTCGGGATGGCTGCTTCAGGCACTGCAGGCTTCATCATGGGCCTGCATGAACTTTGGCCTAATCTGGCAAAGACAGAGGCACTGAAGCTGGACGACCCGTTGAGAGGGGCCGCGGTAGTTGTAAGCCGATCAAAGACCGACTTGTTTGGAGCTTCTTATGACGATATTGGGGCATTGAAGCTCATCGGTGGGAGCATGGTCCCGAAGAATAGTCCGGTGGTGGCCTGAGTCACCTGGTCCACCGGCTTCATGAACAAGGAGGCCGCTTGGGGCCCGTAGGCTATGCCTCCAGATGAGGCGGAGCGCGTTGTAGTTGCAGTTGGAACACTTCACGCAAGTGGATGCCATTAATGTTTCACTTTCTGAGCCAAGCAAAAAACCAAATCTTAGTACCTCGAACTCAAGGGCAACCATATCAAACCGCGATTCATTCGCGAACGCGACACATGAAGTGTGGAGTGGAAAGAGGAAAAGGTCCCACCGGGCATGCCAAAATCTGTTCCCCTCCGAAAGACGCGACGCGATAAACGTCTAGCCTGAATTTCGGGGCAGATGCTAATTGGTGCTATCCGTCCACCTCTCCAAAGATGCCAAGTTGATTTATAGCACCATGTATCGAAGGTTTAAACGGATGCGGCCGATGTAGCAGACTTCGTCAGATTCCCCCTCGTTTGAGGGGTTTTTGATTGTGGGGACGCTCTTCCCTGCAGGCGCAAGCCCCTGCAGTTAATTACGCTACCGCATCGCGGTAACAACTTTCTCCTTCTCCAGATGGTCACTTCATATTGTGGGTGTTTGTTTTTTTTGTGGTTGCCCGTGGATTGTATACGGAGACTAATTTAGGTTGTCGCCCGTAGGGCGTGGATTAGTCCAAATCCGTATTTTCTTAGATTTGGGTTTTGGTTTGGGTTTAAGGATACGTTAGTCTCATTTGAGACTACGATCAACTTAAACGTTTGTTAAGGATACGTTAGTCTAATTTTAGACTAAGATCAACTTAACAGGATCATTTAGATCCAATAAAAGAGCATTTGAACTCTATTGTTTAGTTTAGGGACATTGCGGTCGATTACCAGTTTAAGGACATGGTGGTCCAAGGTTAAAGACATCATAGTCCATGGGCTTAAGGATCCCACAGTCCAGGTTAAGGACATCGTAGTCCATGGGTTTAAGGACCCCACAGTCCAGGTTAAGAACATCGTAGTCCGTGAGTTTAAGGACCCCACAGTCCGAGATTAGGGACATCATAGTCCATGAGTTTAAGGACCCCACAGTCCGTAGTTTAAAGACGTCATAGTCTATAAAGTTTAAGAACATCTAGTCCATGAGTTTAAGGGCCCCACAGTCCAGGTTAAGGACATCGTATTCCGTGAGTTTAAGGACCCCACGGTCCGGTTTAAAGACGTCATGGTCTATGAAATGTATGGTTGTCGGGACCCCTCATCTCTCTGAAGACGTTGAAGGATTACAATGACAAATATCAGAAGAGTAAAGAGATGTACCCTCGAACCGGTGTGAGTTGGTTGAAATATCTGTAGTCCAATTTGGGACTAAGATCTGTTAAATAGGTCTATGAGCATATGAGCTCAATTGAAATGAGTTGAGGACTTATGGCCAATCTTGGGCTATGTCCAATAAACATTTTGTTTATTGCTCTGGCTATTGAACCTTTATTTGGGCTTGGCCCTATTAATAATGCTAAGCATTGGGTTCTGACATCTTTTGTCTTGTATTGAATGCATATCATTCGTCAGAACAATGTGTGTTCTGACAGTGCGCCAAGTGGCGCGCCTGGCGCTTTGCGCCAATCAAAGAGCGCATTGCGCTTCTGCCAAGCAGCGCACACGAAGATGACAGGTGTCGCGCTCAGCGCTAAGCGCCTGTTTACTAGCGCATTGCACTTTCAATTTATGAGTGTTTCGTGCTAGTTTAATGACGCACCAGTGAGTGACACGTGGCGCGCTTGGCACTGAGCGCCGGCCCATGAGCGCAATGCCCTGTTTCACAAGTGCAAAGCGCTAGTCGTGTCTACGGTTGACACGTGGCACGTTTTGGCGCTGAGCGCCAGTCCAAGGAGCGCAAAAGCGCAATTCATGAGTGCAAGGCACTTTCAAAGAGCAAAGCGCTCTTGATCAAATTTATGATCAGAGAACAAGTCTATGTTCTTTTTAAAGGAGGCTTTGCCTCAAGATTCAAGAACAAAAGTTCTTATTTTGGAAAGGGCTTTGCCTTTGTAGATCAATGATCTATATGAAGAATATGTTCTTCTTTATTATTTGATGAGATCTTTTGATCTCTTTTATGAAAGACTTTGGTCTTTATAGATCTATGATCTTTTTTAGAAGATAGTTCTTCTTTTCATGAAATGATTTCATCTCTGTGTTCAAGAATCATGTTCTTTACCTTGAAGAAATGATCTTCTTTTGCTAAAAGCTTGCTTTTCTTTCTTTGAGCTTTCTCAAAGTTTGCAGAGGGGTTTCTCTATCTCAGACTTGAAATCTTGGGGCCTTTATATAGGGCAAATTGATTTGGTAAATCGGTTAAAGAGATGTTTCTATGATTGATTTGGGGATGTTTCCCCACCGTTGGATCTTTGATCCAAGGGCTTCTGTTTTACAGAAGACAATCTTCTTGTTTTTTTAACAAGATTGGAAAGATCTTTCCATACAGAATTTATTCTGTCTTTTGGTAATTTTTATTTACCATTGGATCATTGATCCAACGGTGCTCTAATTTACAGAGCACAATCTTGTTATTTGGAAAGATTTTGAGCAATCTTTCCTTAAGAGAATTTAGTTTCTGATAAATTAATGATTTATCATTATTATTAGATCTTTTGATCTAACGGTGGGAAATTTTATAATTCCAGCGCTGGCGTACCCGTGCTTTGTACGTGGTGCGCTGCTCAGAGCGTAGCGCACTTTGCGCTAGCGCACCTACGTTTGACATGTGGCGCGTAGCGCAGCGCAGCTGGCGCTAGCGCATCCGTGTTTGACACGTGGCGCGCATCGCGCCTAGCGCTGGATCTGAAGCGTTGCTTCAACTTTTAAATTTTGAATTTTAAAACAGAGTTTTTCTCTGATTTGGGGAAACAATGATGAATTGGTGAGACTTGATATTGATTTTTGATGCATTTATTTGAAGAATTTTGAAGTGAAATGAGGTTGAGCAAGTGGGGAATGGGAGGGCTGCTGTTTCGGTCTGGGCATGAAAGGAAAAACAAGAGAGAGAGAAGTGTAAGGATAAGTCTAGAACATGCCCAATTAATTACCTCTTTTAGCATCTTTTCTTTAATTATATTAATTTCATTTTATTTGATGAAATGAGGTGAGTTGAATGGAGAGAGAGAAAGAGGCGCTGTCAAAAAGTGGGGACGGCCATTTGGTGAGGAGAGAGGTGGGTGTGTGTAGTGTTGTGGAAAGTTCCAAGAAAACCCCCCACATTCTCATTAATTAACTCCCTTTTCTTATTTAATTTATTTTACTTTAGTTACTAGTCATTCCTAGATTTTTCTAGAACCACTTAGACAATAAAAGAGCAACAAAAAATATTTTACAACAAGCTATAAGTAGTCATGGTTCACTAATGTAGGATTAGGCCATTCCAATTTGTAATTATCACAATTTTAATATATAAATGAAAGCTTATAATATTATTCAAATTAATTAATTTTAGAAGAAGAAAAAAATGTTTAAGTAAGCTAATAATTTTTATGTGACTAAATAATTAACAAATACTAGCAATTACATAGTTAAAATAGACGTATTTCAGTCTATGATGAAAACTAATTATAATTAAGTTTTACGGAAAATACGATTTATTTTACCGATTATCAGAAAATTCATCTAAAGGATTTTATTTATTTAATTATTATTTATTTATTTTTAAAACGTTACAATCTTTCCCCCTTAAAGAAATTCGGTCCCCGAATTTAAAATCTAACTACGCGCACGGGAAAAGATCGCTCTCATCTCGTCCTTGGCTTCCCACACGTCCACTTTGCTGCTCGGGCCACGCCAAGGAACAATTACGGACGATATGTCCTCGGACCTCGGTTTCATCTCCTGCCGATCTAGGATGAGTATCTGCTGCTCTTGCGAAAGAAGGATTGCGCTCCAGCTGGATCATCTGATACCATATCGCGTAAAAGGGGTCATGAATCTACTTGCGGAGTATCGATACATGAAATACGAATGTACATCTAGAAAGCTGGGTGGAAGAGCCAAATGATAAACAACTGTGCTGATATACTCGAAAATCTCTAAGGGACCCATATATCTGGAACTAAGCTTTCTTTCCCTCCTGAATCTCAATACGCCCTTCATCGGTGAAACCTTTAAGAGAAACATGATCGCCAACAGTAAACTTAAGTCTATGCCGACGTCGGCCTACATAAGATTTCTGCCCTCTCTGGGCCGCTCTCATCCTATCCTGAATCAACTGAATCTTTTCGGTCGTGCCCCGCACAACCTGTGGCCCCAAAACTGCTCTCACTACTCCTCGTCCAACATACGGGTGATTGACATTTCCTCCTATATATTACCTCGAAGGGTACCACCTGAATCTCCTCTTGGAAGCTGTTATTAGGAAAAACTCTATCAAGAGGAAGTGGTGATCCCAACTGCTACGAAATCTAGAACACAAACACGGAGCATGTCCTCAAGAGTATAAATGGTCTGCTCAGATTGACCGTCGGTCTGCGGATAGAAAACTGCACTGAAACTCTATTGGTGTCCAAAGTCTCCTGAAGTTTCTATAATAGTCGGCTGGTGAACTAGGTGCCTCTGTCGGACATAAAACAGGTCGGAATTCCATGTAGTCGCACCATCTTATCAACATACGTCTGAGCATACTGAACGATCCGAAAGTGGACTTACTTACGGTAAGTGGGATGCTTTCGTTAATCGACCCACGATCCCCCAAATAGAGTCATACCTTTGACTGGTCCTAAGTAAGCCAACGATAAATTCCATAGAAATCTGCTCCTATTTCTATCTCGAAGTGGGTAAAGATTGAAATTATCCTGCTGACCCCTGATTCTCAGCCTTGACTTGCTGACAAGTCCGCATCCTGAGATAAGGTCTGTGACATCCCTCATCATCCCTTCACATGATACCCGGACGACGTTAAACTTTTCGATCGATTCATCAAAGTCTCATACTTCCCCAAGAGTTCAATACTTGAGTACAGTTTAATGATATCCAGTACATGCCACAGTACCTGCGGACCAGCCGTAGAAGGGAAAACCCAAGCCTCACTAATGGTACCGCGGAATTGCCGCAAACCCTAAGGTTCAAAAGCGTTCCCATGGTCATTATGTCGTGTTAGGGTTTCATTCTTCAAGAGGGTCTATAGAATTACTTGCATGTGTTTCTGAATATATTAAACTACGAAAACAAAACACTCCGAATTGCCTAAATTGTAAGATCATATCACCTTCAAACTTAGCAAAAATAAGCAACACCTGAAAAAAAAATTGAAGCCAGAACTCTCAAATAGGGCTGGCTGTCACGAAAAATCTGCTAATCTGCCGTCTACTGTTTCTAAACCATGTTCAAATAACAAAAGCTACCTCCGGCTTCCGACTCAAAACATATGCCACAACATTCGCCTGGCCCAGATGATAAAATCTCGCAGTCATAGTCTTTTACTGACTCCATCCATCAGCGCTATCTCAAATTTTGATCTTGTTGCTGAAAAACATACAGTAAGCTTCTTGTGATCCGTAAATATCTGGTACGACTCGTCTCCAAATCATAAATGTAAAATCACTGCAACCATCTCTTTGTCATGAGTGGAATATTTCTATTCACACTTCTTCAACTGTCATGAAGCGTTGCCATACCCAACAACACCACCTGATCCTGAAGGCAAAGACAATACTAGCGCCATAGTCAAACGTATCTTAACTGGTGAAAGCTCTACTTGCAAGCCTCAGTTCAAAGGAAAGAAACTCCCTACCGGGTCAAACCCCAAATATGCTGTGAACCTCCGTCACTGATACAATACACGTCTGGGTCAGTACTAAACGGCTTCGATTTTCTTCGGTTCCATACTTACTATTTCTCGTAACAACATGACCCAAAATGTCAACACCAACCATCCAGAAAACACATGGATAATTTAGCGAATAGCTGGTGCTCCCTCAAAGTCTGCAACAAAATCCTCAATTACTGCCCAGGATCCACTCGGCTCCAAAAGTACACTATGACGTCCTCAATGGAAACGATGATAAACTGATCAAGAACGGCCTGGATATTCGGTTCATCCAATATATAAATGCTACAGGGGCATTGGTGAGCTCGAAATACATCATCAAAACTCATAATACCCATAACTTGTGTAAAAAGCAGCCTTCGGAATATCATCCTCTCGAACCCACAACTGGCAGTAACCTGACCGCAAGTCAATCTTCGAGAAATGTCTCGCACAGTAACTCGATTCAACTGACGATAATTACTGCATCAACACAAACTGCTGTCTTTCTCCCTGACGAACAGGACATGAGCTTTCCAAGGTGACGCACTCGGACGAACAAGCCTTTTATCCAATAATCTCGCAACTGTTCCTTCAGTTCTTTACGCTTCGCCAGGAATGAAGTCAAAGCAGCACTCAATATCGCGCTCTGGCGACAAACTAAATGACTTGTCTGGAAGACATCTGGAAACCTTCTCACAATCAGAACCTGGTCCAACGTGACCTATGTGGCTCCAACATCGCAAACATACGCCAAGAATTCCTAATATCCCTTTATCTCTAAAGCTGACTAGCACCAAAAGAACTCAAACTACGAAAGGCGACGCTACGGTCTCCCCGAAAACAAGAACTAGCTTACCGAAAAACTAAAATTGACTGCCTCCTTACGGCAGTCCTCGGACGCACAACACGTGGCTAACCAATCCATGCCAAGAAAACTTCGAAGTCCAACATATCGGGAAGAGCCAAATCGACATAAGAATCCTTCTCTCCGATGCGAACGAATCAAGAATGAACAACTTATCGAGTGACCAAAAATTTTATTCTGTCACAACGACGTCTATCTAACCGCCTCTGAGCCGGCATACTGGTACAAATCCGCTTGGTCCAGAAATGACCGAAGTCTCATGAATGCGCTCCTCTCGCAGTAAGGTTGCATCCATCGTGGCTGTATAAGTATCAAAATGCTGGGTGCCTATAGCAAGCAATACCTGTATGTCCAATCTCCACATGAACCTCTTTATCTGTTTCTCTTCAGTGTCCTCCAGGTAAGGAGCATATCGAACCACCAAGAAATCTGAATGTCATACTCGGACACTGCCATCCCTGAACCACCAAGAAATCTGAATGTCATACTCGGACACTGCCATCCCTGAAGTCTTACACAAAGGCTCGAAACTACGAGCTCGGACATCTCGAACGCTCTTCAAACGGAAACGAGCAAAAAATATAGCTATGAACTCATGCCACATCTTGTCAGAACATCTCAGTGAACAACACTTCCCAACTATCCTGTCAAAGAATGTCCACGAATCCTCCACTAAATTCGTGACGATGAAAACTGGAGGCTTCAGCCTCAAAATCTCTTGTAAGGATATGGAAATAGTCTTGGTAACAACAGAAACGGTTTCCTGAGCAACAGGTACAACACAGTCCCTGAAATAGGAGGGACATCATCGGCTCTCAGAGCTCGGCCAACCACCACTAACAATCCAATCATCTGTCACATGTCCTGAATACTCGACTCCAGCCTAACCATCCGTCCTGAAAAAGACGAACCACTCTGTACCTAAGGGATAGGCGTACTGCCCTGATCGATCCTCGTCTCAACGAGCCTACTTTAATCGCATCCCCGGCGGCGGCCCTCTGGCCCTCATAGTCTCCGGCGGCATAGTGGCTGGAGCAAGAAAAGGATTGATAGGAACATTGTGATCGAGTCAAAGGATTTCCGGAATCAAGGAGGGAAATACAAGAAAATATATATCCTAAGGTAATTTAGGCGGAGTACCGTATCATAAGTATGTCGCGGAACATACGCACGCTACGCCACTCTTCTTAAGTCACCTACTCGATCTACCAAGGATCGTCGTACACTCAGAAAGGTAAAACCTATCGCTCTGATACCAACTTTTTCACGACCCGAAGGTATGGAACGTGACTAACACTTAGATTACTAGACGTCTAAAGGCGTAACGTAACCTAAGTCGGCCAAAGCCCAGAAAATCTAAACCAAAATCAACAAGAGTGAAGGAAAACCTTTTATGAAAACGATTTTTAAAACCAATTTAGTTGTATTAATCCCTTTTTCAAACATCAAAATTTTCTGAAAATTTTGACAGAGCCTCCTTTGTAAATACTGGCCCCAAAACGGGTACAACAAGATATATAAACCTGTAATGATAGAATGGCATCCTCAAGCGGGAGCTAGCTCTTCGCCCAAGGAGGATCACAACCACACGCAATATATATGTAATATCAAGCAAATAAGCTTAAAGAAACCCAAAAATAAGAAAAACACAACGTCGGCTCAAGTGAGCTCGACCCCAGAGAAACCACATATACACAAATCTCTCAGTCTTTACTAGATCGCATATACAAAATAAGAAGTGGTAGATGGAGAATACTAGATATAATGATAGTACAAAAAGAGACAAAGTGTCCTCGCAACCCACCTACGAGCAATGTCGTGAGTCCGAACAAAAGAAGCAAATGAAAAGATACGCCCGCCGCTGCAAGGGTGACGGGTCCGACTTGCAAGATACTGTGGCACAACGGGGGTGAGTTACCAGCTTGTGAGTAGAAAATAACATCTAATAAAGCTATTGTAAGAATGCACGCAAATGCGTCACAACTTGTTTGTCTAGATATAATGTGATGCCATTAGTATGTATGCACATGAATGCAAAATCAATACGAAATCTTTAAGTGTTTAAATACGATGATCTCTGCACTCTTAACTTAGAAAAATATCTGTACAATATCTAAGGTACCATCAATGAAATCATCCGAAAACCATGTCAAGCATCGACACCAAATATGGAAATATGTCTGTCTTAATGTCTCACTATGTCAATATCTCAATACCTCGGGCTCCGTCAGTCCGGATCGGCCCATATCATCAAATCTCATGACAACGGTCGGTATCCTCCGGATATCCGCCGCGCCAGAACTCACCGGTAGGTAGACTTCCCCTGCCAGGCTCATCGTCTACAACTCGAGCTTCTTGCCCCGGGATACCATACCGGGCCCACCATGTACCCGAGACGGTTCCTCCACTCCTCGAATCGGGTCTCGAAATCCAACAGAAAACATGAAAACTCATGGTGGCCGACACATACATCATGAGAAAACCGCAACTGATATTTTAAAGCATAGTGAGTTTGGAAAATTTTCGCAGTTTTCCCCAAAATTCAGAAATCTCATCAATACTGAAATCCTCAGAAAGAATCACAATACATGATTATGTAGGAACATGATAATGTCTATGATATCCATGTCATGAAATGCAATTATAACTAAAAAAATATGTATGAATGCTGATGAAATGCGGTACATATACGACTAGCAATCCTTAGTGTTAATCTTGATGAGATAGAAAATACAACTAGCAGTTTAAATATCATGTATGATGCGAATATTTTCGATACTAGTCTAAGCAGGTAATATAGTGTTCGTGACATAGCAATTACCAATGGCGTGAGTGTTCGCATAAAAAGTGTACGTGCGGCAGGAACCAATGGTAATGATGCAAGTGTCCTATAAGATGGTATCACATGTATATCTATTATACATATAATGATGCGATGCAATGATATGGCTAACTAGGAACTTCGCATATAAAGTAAATATTTTAAATAATACCAAACCGTCGGGCGCCTCTCGCCATCCAGACGATCCCCCCATAGATGTATACATCTACTCACCGGGACGCCTCGGCTAAACTGATCCGATCTTTGTCTTTCTTTCCGCGCCGCGTCCGACACCTCCACGCCCGACCTTAGGATCGCACACAAGCAATAAAGGATAAATATAAGAATATTCGCGGGACAAACGACACAATTCAGTTACGCGCACCAACTCAATGCGCACAAACTTGGTGCACAGAACGTGCCCGCGACAATGCCACAGACTATATCTAGGGTCGCAAAACATGATAACTACCAAGTCTAAAACTCAAACGTACCAATTGCACATTCATAACCAATTAAATAATATTGGAATTAGGTTGTAGGTCACTAAAGTTTCAATTTAATTCAAATCGGTAAATTTCCAAAAACCTAGTAAGCATCCATTTCCCATTTTAGTTCAATCTTGATGTTTTAACAATTTTAATGGCCACCTTACTCATATAATACCTTAACTAAACCACTCAAACCATTACTTAATTTTTATATCACCAATTTAATTAAATCCCAAAAATCTAGTTTGCAAAATTAACTAGGTTGAACAATTTTAAAGTAACACTTTACAATTTAACATCTAAACTAGATTGTGCATGACTTAGGATGTTAAACTACACTTTACTAACCTAGAAATGATGTGAAAAACCTAACTTAATTCAAAACCCTTTTCTTTAAAATCTTAGGTTAGCAATTAGAATCATATTTAAACACTTAATTGGTTAAATTAAAGTAATTAATCAATAAACAAAATATAGACTTAGGATTATACCACCAATTCATGAGATCAACATACAACCTGACCTCCAAAATGTTTCCTTTGCTCCAAGATCCTAGCTAAAATAGGTCAAAGAATATTGGGTAAAGGGTAAATGATGAATTGGTGAGACTTGATATTGATTTTTGATGCATTTATTTGAAGAATTTTGAAGTGAAATGAGGTTGAGTAAGTGGGGAATGGGGGGGGGGGGGCTGCTGTTTCGGCCTGGGCATGAGAGGAAAAACAAGAGAGAGAGAAGTGTAAGGATAACTCTAGAACATTCCCAATTAATTACCTCTTTTAGCTTCTTTTCTTTAATTATATTAATTTCATTTTATTTGATGAGATGAGCTGAGTTGAATGGAGAGAGAGAGAGGGGGGGCTGTCAAAAAGTGGGGCCGGCCATTTGGTGAGGAGAGAGGTGGGTGTGTGAAGCGTTGTGGAAAGTTCCAAGAAAACCCCCCACATTCTCATTATTTAACTCCCTTTTCTTATTTAATTTACTTTACTTTAATTACTAGCCATTCCTAGATTTTTCTAGAACCACTTAAACAATAAAAGAGCAACAAAATATATTTTACAACAAGCTATAAGTAGTCATGGTTCACTAATGTAGGATTAGGCCATTCCAATTTGTAATTATCACAATTTTAATATATAAATGAAAGCTTATAATATTATTCAAATTATTTAATTTTAGAAGGAAAAAAAATATTTAAGTAAGCTAATAATTTTTAAGTGACTAAATAATTAACAAATACTAGTAATTACATAGTCAAAATAGGCGTATTTTAGTCTATGATGAAAAATAATTATAATTAAGTTTTACGGAAAATACGATTTATTTTACCGATTATCAGAAAATTCATCTAAAGGATTTTATTTATTTAATTGTTTATTTATTTATTTTTAAAACGTTACAAAACCAAGTGCAACGAGTGTGCATGGAAACAAAAACCGAGTGTAACAGGTATGCACGAAAGCATCTGTCAAGTGCAAAGAGTGTGCATGAAAACCACATCAAATGCATCGAACATGCATGGAAACAACACCAAGTGCATGTAGAGTGCACTAAATCAAAATCAGGTGCATCTAATATGCACGAAATCAACATCAAGTGTATCGGGGTGCATGAAATCAACAATAAGGGCATCAGGGTGCATGGAAACATCAATATGTGCAACGGGTGTGCACGAAACAATATCAAGTGCAATGGATGTACACAAAAACATAAATCAAATGCAACTGATGCGCACAAAGAAAATATCAATCATGAAACTCAATCATCAAAACACAAGAGTTCAAAACAACGAAAGTGTAATACTCGGATCACCAAAACACAAATAAAAAACAAATGATATTGAAGTACACCTCGTTCGATATCGAAAGATGCCTGTGCACCCAGAGCTGGCAGAGCAAGAATTTCCACTTAACTTTTGCCCACTGTCTGGCATCCTTTGTCTCTAGGTTCTTGTTCTCTCTGCGGACCACCAAATCCATGACCTCTCAGCTCGACAGCTTGGTAAGGAGTAGCGAAGGAAAGAGTCCCACTTTGACGCCTTTCAGAACACCTCTTGGCCAAGTAACCTGGCAACTCGCAATGTAATGCGTCGATGGTGGCGGCCTCTGGCCTTCGAGTATGCATAATATAATTGACCCTGGGTCCAATCTCTATCTCTATAGTATCCCAAAAAGAACCCGTCATGGTTTCTGTTGATATCATCTCTGTCGAACTGCCCGAAAAGTAGAACTCCTTAATGAATCCGCTTCTGTTCCGGAACAGCTGCAACCTCATCAAAACGTTCCTCTGAAAATGTGGTCATATCTAACGCCTCTGTATACGTATCAAATCTCTAGCATCAATAGTGAGGAAAAACTGCGTATCGAGACCTCGTATGAATCTCTTAATCCACTTCTCTTCAGTATCGACCAAGTAGGGAGCACATCGAGATAGCTGTGCGAACGACATATCATACTCACCCACGATCATGTCCAGAGTCCTACGCAAGGAATCGAAACTACGAACCCGACATCTTCAACACTCTATGGAAGAAATCTGGCTAAGTAAATCCTCGAGAACTCATCCTAAGTTGTCGAAAGAATACGCACTGATTGGCCTCTCTTGATCGACTCTCACTAGGTCTGAGTAAGACCCTTCAAACGGAAACTAGCCAACTCGAATGATCTTGAATCGGAGCATCCCAATGAACGAAATATCCTAGTTACCCTATCCATGAATGATTAAGGATCCTCTATCACATCCATGCATGTTAACACCAGCGACTTCAGCGTCATGAACTCTGGAAGCGACACCTTAAAAATCCCAGCAATGACTGGTACAACTGTCTGAACAGTAGGCAACACAATGGTCTCCGGAGTAGGCTATATGACGACAAACCTCTCAGTCCATCTGGCCTTAACCAATGACCCGACCATCTGGTGCGGATCCTGAACACTCGCCTCTAAACGAGGAATGCTAACATAAAAAGGATAATTAATCTCTTCCCGTGTTGTTAGTTATATGTATGCCCTAGAGGCCATTACTGTACATTGGATGTATATTGTAGTGGATGCTGGGACATATATAGGTAGGACTTTCTTGCTCGACATGATAGTACGCTATCTGGTTGCTCTTTATCTTAACATGTATACTTTCTGTCTCTCTGATTACACGTTGATAAAGCCCTTAGGATGTGTACTCGACTTCCAGGACTATGATGCAGATCATACTAGTAGGGCCTAGATAGTCCATGAGTACATCCTTCAATGTTCCTAGTCGTGGGAATATCAAGACGGAGCATCGATATTCCAGAGTAGACTAGCGTATATCTTCTCGACCCATGTGATGGGCAATGGATGATCCCATATCCATTGGTGTTTGACATCAGAGATGGTATGTGGGTGCTCAGTGGACACTGGGTACACTGAACGGACTCGCCGAGAACTCCCAGATGGTATTATACCTCACATCAGATGGCAGTTCTCTGGTGACACTGGTGCAGCTTAGTCTGTTGACCCGAGATCGTCAAAGAGTCTTGTGTGTCTCCCACTGTGCTTTGATTTCCACCCTACCACGGCTCTACTGAGTCATGCAAACAGGTGGTTTTTGGGTACAGTCCCGATTCACATGGAGGCAATGAGCGATAGGAGGGGATTCGTCTCTCCCGGTATTGGGGGTTGATGTTGCGCTATGCACGACTGGCCATAACAGGAAATCCCTGGCCAGGGTTGCAGTGATATACTGGTAAGAGTTATCAGTAGTTTCACGATAGTTATGGACCTCACGTCGGCATGACTTATCGAGCTATTGGGGTCTGACGTTTACCACCCCTAGACGAGATATGCGACATATCAGACGAACAGACAGGACTGTACGGTAAGTGTTACTGGTTGGATTCACAGGAGTGTGAGCGGGCTTGCTCGTTGATCTTCTGATCGCTCAATACCCGGGTGGCCGTTACGTTTAGCAGACCGCTTCCGGCTTGTGGGTGTTTGATATGATCATCACCTGCTGCCGGCGTATTGACGAGTCTTTAGAGTCCTACACAGAGGTTTCCTGGCTTAAGCGAAACGAAATAGGAGCGCATATGAGATATGTGCGGGACCGAGAATAATGCATGTATGTGATACCGTATTCTATTCTCGCGATGAATGTATCGAATGGTTGTATGCGATATAACCTAGTTATCGAATCGAGGATTTATTCGATAAGCCGATACATTGGATATTAGTCGGTTATATGCGATATGACCGGATCTTTAAATCAAGTATTGATTTAATGATTTAATGCATAATTATATATTTGATATATTACTTTGCATTAACTAGTATTGGTTCACTTTAAACGGATTTTCTCACTTGAAGTTCACAAGTTGTATATGTGATATACTTTTGTGCACTTGTTTGTATCATGTTTGATGATACATGCTAACTTGAGTTTGTGTGTATGATTAAACCATGGTTATATGAATGTTAGGGTTTTGTTTACTTATTCATTTATTTATTTTGTTTATTTTGGAAAAGATAAATAGAAATGGTGGCTTTCTTTGTTTCTTTCATGAAGCTTCATGAAGTGTTGAAAGCTTGACCATTTTGTTTGCTTCCCTTAACCTAACCATTCACCTAACCCTAGTTTAGTCTCTACACTTAACCATGGTTGGTATATGATAAGTATCCTTTTTATTTTCTATTTGGAAAAGACTTATCATATTCTTTTTCTTCTTCTTCTTCATCTTCAACAAGAAGAAAAACCTTGCCTCCATCAATGGCAACTTGAGAAAAAGAGTGAGAAATCCAATTCTAAAGTGAACCCACTTCCTATTTCTTCATCCTCTACCTCTTGCCAAGTAGTATAGGGTGTTTTGTTCACAAGTTTCATGACTTAGTGAAGTTGGAGTTTGATCTTGAGTTGCCTCGACGTAGATCATCTTCGGCATCGAAGTCGACGACCTAGCCCGATCAATTCTTCGATGAAACCACCACGAGAGTCCGAGATCCGATGGGTACAGCGGAGGGACTTCATCACGGAGCTATGGAGGTGGAGGACCGGATCTACAAAGGTTGTAGCCCCTTTCCATTTAGTTAAAGTCGTTAACTTGTATCGCATCACCTATAAATCTAGTTAACGATCTGTATTAGGGTTTGTAGGAACATGAAATTTTTTGAATTGGGCATGTTTGATCACTTGTGAGACCTCATTAGTGTGCCTAGGAACCCTACAGTGGTATCAGAGCCTAGCTAGAGCCTTAGGCGATGCGTTGATGGAGCTAGAAGTCCGATCGAACCGAAACCCTAATTCAAAGTAGCTCTCTGTACATTTTTGAAAACGGGGATTTTTTAGAATTAAAAATATGCAGAAAACCAAGCAGGAATTTCTAAGAATTACTGTGAAGCCCGAGCACCTGAATCGATAATAGCGCGGCGGAACCGCGGCATTTGCATGCCTAATGCGGCGGTTCCGCGGCCACTTGGTCTCTTCAGACAATTATTTATGCACAGTAATTCTTATATTTTGTTGCTGTATTTTTAGGGAATTTTTAAATCCGACTCAAGAGTTGAGTTTTCTGGGTTGTATTGGGGACTCGGTGTTTCAATCGGATTGTCTAATTTTGTCAGTGTGTTTTTCCGGGTAATTTTAGAATATGTTAAAAAGTTCGACCGGATATAAATACCCACTTTTTCCCCTGCCGGGAAATTTCCAATTGTTGGACTTTTCCGTAGTTTAATGACGTTCCAAGTAGTGCAAGTAACACGATGGTCCCTCTAGAAGACAACAAACCTTAACTCGATTATGTGACCGTCTTGAACTGCCCTTTGAACCTTAGGGTTTGGGGCAGTACGGCGTGCCACATGTGAGGCGTTGCTTGACCCTTCTACGGCTGGACCGTTGGTACTGAGGCATGAAGTGAATGTCTTTGAACTTATTTCATGTGTTGAGCTGTTTCGGGAAAACTTGGGTGTTCGATTGTTTGATCGGAAAGTTTAACATTTTCTATTTATCCGGAATGTGATACAATATTTGGAATCCACAAGTAGTTATGAGATAATTGAATGAATGTTATAAACATAGCAGTTTAGTCTCACTTGATCGGTTGCCACGGAATTTTGATGTGATCAAAAGTCCGTTGCAATCACGTAGCGTACGCGGATACTCGCCGGGTAAACTTAATAAACAGCCTCACCCCATAGCCCCGACCAAGTGACTGTAGGAGAACCCCGTTGCCGAAAGCATCCGTTCGGGTGCTCGCGGCAGCAGTGTTCCGCCTTGGTGCACTTTGTCGACGGCATCGGGGGTGCAGTCGCCTACTAAAGTTTGCGACGAGCATTCGATCAAAATGTCGGAAATCCTGTTGAATTCCCCGACTTGATATTGAAAAGTGTTTTCGATAATGAGACTGAAATGCAGGGTTTATAATTGTTAGGCATGCGATGTCTAAGGAATTCATTTGGCTAGGCATGCGATGTCTAAAGAGTTTGCGGATTCCAACTGTTGTAGTTTTACACTTTCTTTTCTGTGACCGTAAGTATAATATGTGATATCGCCGGTTTCGTTGCTATATGTCAACGACAATTGGGATGCGCATATTTACTTACGTTGATGACATGTGTTGTTATGTGTTGCTGGATATGTTATATTGGATCGTCGTGTTTGAATAGCCGGGGGTTTTTATGTGAGATGAGTGTTTTTCCTTTTTCATTCATGTAAAAACTTGTATGTAATATTCTTTTATTGGGGCACTTCCAGGTTGCGGAAGTTGTCACCCTTTGTATATCATTTACTTTTCTGCACTAGGATAAACCTAAGGAGGAGGGCACAAGTAACCGGGTTCTAGGGTCCAGTGGGAGACCATCTCAAGGAGTCGAGTCCGGGTCTCCTAACCCTAGAATTGGTAGGGTTGCTTGCCGCTCTCGTAGGGGTCTAGGGGTGTGGGATTAGCTATTCATCACGACCGTGGAATCCGTGTTTTATACTGGCTCGTATTGAAAACACGGACGTCCTAGTATATTCAATATTTCATATGATAGTTTCTGCTGCGTTATCTGTGATGTGATCATGTGAGGTGTTCAGATAGATATAGTATATAATATATATGATATATTATATAGATGTTGCTTATGTTTTACACCCGCGCTAGCCCTGCCTCGCTCTGGCGTTAGTTACCTAACCTAACGGTGCAGACGGGACATCGAGGCGAATGCGGATGGCATAAGCCTACGTTATATTTATCTGTGATGTTTAGGTGGACTTAAATGATGGGATATTCATTAATGAGATTAATGAAAGAAAATAAACCTAATTGATGTTGTGGAATCGAATTTCAAAAATAAAATAGGTAGCTACAGTTCTTGCTTTGCATCGCGGTGTTCCTTATAGAACATCCTGCACCTTATTCGATGAGGAAAGGACCGAGATCCCTTCACCGGGAGTGACTCCTTTAGCAATAACTGGCAGATGCTACACACTCGGTTTGTCTTTTGATCGCTTCTATAGTTTCCTCTTTGCACAGTGATATATATGATATATCCCGCACCTCATTCGACGAGGAAAGGGCCGATGATCCCTTCACCGGGAGTGACCCCTTTAGCAAAACTAGAAAAGCCTCAAAAACATTTCATTTAAAAACCATTTGATTCCGCAACGAGATCAAGTTCAAAGCGTTAAAGGTTTTCATAAAAACCATTCGCAACCCTCCGTCATTTTAGGAAGTAGAGTACTTAGTATTCGTGCTGTGTTTGTTGACCTTAGTTAAGGTACAGTGTACGGTAGCTAAGTGATGTCTTCCTACACCGCATATGATGCGATTAGTTAGGACAGTCGCGTGACTTTGTTGACCTTAGTTAAGGGTCATGTGGGTGGGTCTAATTAATCACGAAATGACGTGTAGAACTTGACTAGTACTTATGATTTGTTGACCATAGTTAAGGTCATAAGTGCTAGGGGTAAAAATCTTTATCGGGAGTTTCAAGTGTTGAAATTTGCAATGAGATTGCATACCTTCTATGTGATAGTTGGATCCCGATACCCACTGTGAGTAATTGTTACTCCTGGGAGAGTTCTGCACTTTACAATTAGCCGATCAAGTAGGTGTCTAGAAAGGTGTCAATGGGGTTACGCCTCTGGGAAAATGAGGTTTACTGTAATTAGGTCCATGCGAAAGCACGGGGAACCTCCCTCAAAGTACCGACACTGGCCTGGCTGAAAGATTGGCGAACTTATAGAGTGTAATTAATCCCGGCTAGTCTTTCCTTTTAAGGTTTGAAGGAAGATTTGATAAAAAACAGTGGGAGCCATCCTGATTAGATAAAATATATAACCAATCTAATCTTGCAAGAGCGCACGCAGAGTGTTTTCTTCTCTCTCTCTCCAGGTAGCGACCATATCACGCCTTAATCAAGATAATAATATGGATGTATTGACCGAATCCGCTTGTTATACTGAGCTAGAGAACGTTGGTCCCGCTCCAATTTATAATTGTTATAAGACAGAGTAGGAAATAGGGGAATACCAGAATTCCTATACCGCCCAAACGAAGAAAGTGTGTATGATGCATCTCCTTCGGGTGTGTTCATTACAAAGAACTGTTTCTCAGTATCATCTGCATCCTGGGTATTTGATACCGGATCAGGATCCCAGATATGTAATCTGTTACATAGGGCTACAAAAAGGTAGAAAAACTGAAAACGGGTGATAAGTTTCATGAGACAGAAAACGGGGCAAGTGTTGCAGCCAAGTCTGTTGGTCACTGTCATCCTGTATTACCAATACATTGATTCTGAACAAATGCTATTAGATACCGAACCTGATATACAAAATCATATCAGTCTCTTTATAAGTAAAGAAATGATAAAATTTTGTATTGATGGATAATGTTTTGAACATTTCCTATTTCAAAAGTTTATCAGTTCAGGCACGTTATCTAAAAGCATTGACGTTCTAAATCAAACTACAGTTCCTAATATACAGAACACACACAAGAGGAAGAGTTCAGAAATGAACGAATCATTCTTGAGGCATTGTAGACTAGGTCATATCAATGCGACCCGACTGGCTGAAGTTACATTTTAGATGCATATTTAAATCAGTTTGAATTTACATCTTGTGAAACTTGCCGGTCATGTCACAAAGATTAGATGACCATAGCTCTGTTTATTGGAAACAGAGAAAGAGTTAGTAAACTCTTGGGACTGATATATGATGATGTATGTAAACTCCCCTGTCTACACATGCCAGGACCGGTTCTTTGTACTTTATTATATTCTCTGATAATCTCTCAAGATTCAGCCATATGTTCCTGTTGAAACATAAGTCCGAAACTTTTGAGGTATTCACAGAATATAAGTTAGAAGAAGAGAACCAAAATACGGGTATAAGTATTATGTCCTATGATAAGATCAGGGAGGAGAATACTTGTGCATGGAATCCTTGGACTATTCTAAAAGAAAATGAGATTCTCTCTCAGTATTACTCCTCTGAATGCGCCATAGCACAACGGTGTATCGGGGCGGGGCAATCGCACAATATTAGATATGGTGTGCTCTATGATGAGTATTACTGAGTTACCTATTTCCTTTTGGGGTTGTGCACTTGAGAAGATGCATACCTATTGAATTAGGTTCGAATCAAATCAGTGCCTACCACTCCATATGAGATATGGTATGGGAAGAGCTTATCTCTTAAGTAAGTTAAGATTTAGGATTGTCCGGCCTATGTCTAAAGCAAAATCCGGACAAGATCGAGGCAAGGACAGTTCTGTAGAACTGGAAAGGTTCCAGCTATACAAAACTGCTGATGATTTGACAGAACCAAAGGATTCAAAAGTCCCCGACGAACCTCAGCCTCTCCGCCGATCTGGTAGGGTTCCTCATCCGCCTGAGAGATACCTCGGTTTCTCGATGACAGTGGGAGCGAGGATTACATCATGAGATGATGACCTAACTAGTTTCGAGCAGGCCATCGAGAGTAGGGACTCTGTAAGAATGGCTGGATGCTTAGCGATCTGAGATGGAATCCATATACACCAACAAAGTATGGACTTTGGTTGCGATATCTGAAGGGTTAAATCCCCATCAGGAGCAAGTATATCTTGAGAAGATTACTTGGTGTAGATGGAAAAGTTGAGACCTTCAAAGCTAGACTTGTTAAAGGTTTTCGTCATCAACCAAGCATGGATAATGATGAAACCTTTTTCCAGGGACTATGCTTAAGTCCATCCAGATCCTACTTACCATTGCTACAAACCATGACTACAATATCTGGTGGTTGGGTGCCATGACTGCTTTTCTAAAATTATGATTTATAAGAGAACGTCTATAAGAACACAGCCAGAGAGCTTCGTAAACAATGGGAGCAGCGGAAACGTGTGCAAGTTGCTTTACATAATAAAGCAGGCATCGCGGAGTTAGAACGTCTGTTTTGATGTGATAGTCAAAGTATTTGACTTCATCAAAATGGTAGATGAACCTTTTATATACAAAACGGTAGTAGAGAGTAAGGTGGTCATCCTCGTATTGTACGTGGACAACATACTCTTGATAGGAAAAGAGTTTCCTATACTACGCTCGGTCAATCTCCGCTTATCACAAGGATTCTCCAATAGGATCAAAGTGATACCTCCTAAATCCTGAGTTTTCATCTATGAGATAGATGTAATTGGATGCTAGGATTCTCACTAGATGTAGTGAGATGGTATCAATCGATCCTGGGAAGAATCACTGGAAGGGTTCCAGGGTGATAAAGACGACTGAATGTCAGTCACAGGCATTGTCTTTACCCTCAGTAAAGGGACGGTATGTTGGAAGATTTCCAAGCTAGATACCGTGACAAACTAGACGATAAAGGCTGGTAACATTGCTATTAAAGATACTACCAAAGAGGCAGTTTGGGTGTATATTGGTTCATAAGATGAACTAGGTTCCTACCATTGTATGACAATGGAAGTGTGGCTTTGGCCCTGGAACCCTGGTCCCATCAGTGACCCAGACATATTCTGAGGCAGCATCACCTGATCATGGAGATAGATGATCTCCAGGGTGATCGAGGTTAGGAGAGTAGACTCAGAGGACAACACGGCGGATCCACTCATGAAGGCCTTTTCCCAAAGAGAGACTTTTAGGGGATGGTTGAGTATTAGATACTACAACTACTGCTACAGATGGCCCTAGTGCAAGTGGGAGAATGTTAGTTATATGTATGCCCTAGAGGCCATTACAGTACATTGGATGTATATTGTAGTGGATGCTGGGACATATATAGGTAGGACTTTCTTGCTCGACATGATAGTACGCTATCTGGTTTCTCTTTATCTTAACATGTATACTTTCTGTCTCTCTGATTACATGTTGATAAAGCCCTTAGGATGTGTACTCGACTTCCAGGACTATGATGCAGATCATACTAGTGGGGCCCGGATAGTCCATGAGTACATCCTTCAATGTTCCTAGTCGTGGGAATATCGAGACGGGGCATCGATATTCCAGAGTAGACTAACGTATATCTTCTCGACCCATGTGATGGGCGATGGATGATCCCATATCCATTGGTGTTTGACATCAGAGATGGTATGCGGGTGCTCAGTGGAGACTGGGTACACTGAACGGACTCGCCGAGAACTCCCAGATGGTATTATACCTCACGTCAGATAGTAGTTCTCTGGTGACACTGGTGCAGCTTAGTCTGTTGAGCCGAGATCGTCATAGAGTCTTGTGTGTCTCCCACTGTGCTTTGATTTCCACCCTACCATGGCTCTACTGAGTCGTGCAAACAGGTGATTTTTGGGTACAGTTCCGATTCACATAGAGGCAATGAGCGATAGGAGGGGATTCGTCCCTCCCGGTATTGGGGGTTGATGTTGCGTTATGCACGACTGGCCATAACAGGAAATCCCTGGCCAGGGTTGCAGTGATATACTGGTTAGAGTTATCAGTAGTTTCACGATAGTTATGGACCTCACGTCGGCATGACTTATCGAGCTATTGGTGTCTGACGTTTACCACCCCTAGGCGAGATATGCGACATATCAGACGAACAGACCGGACTGTACGGTAAGTGTTACTGGTTGGATTCACAGGAGTGTGAGCGGGCTTGCTCGTCGATCTTCTGATCGCTCAATACCCGGGTGGCCGTTACGTTTAGCAGACCGCTTGCGGCTTGTGGGTGTTTGATATGATCATCACCTGCTACCGGCGTATTGACGAGTCTTTAGAGTCCTACACAGAGGTTTCCTGGCTCAAGCGAAACGAAATAGGAGCGCATATGAGATATGTGCGGGACCGAGAATAATGCGTGTATGTGATACTGTATTCTATTCTCGTGATGAATGTATCGAATAGTTGTATGCGATATAACCTAGTTATCGAATCAAGGATTGATTCGATAAGCCGATACATTGGATATTAGTCGGTTATATGCGATATGACCGGATCGTTAAATCAAGTATTGATTTAATGATTTAATGCATAATTATATATTTGATATATTACTTTGCATTAACTAGTATTGGTTCACTTTAAATGGATTTTCTCACTTGAAGTTCACAAGTTGTATATGTTATATACTTTTGTGCGCTTGTTTGTATCATGTTTGATGATACATGCTAACTTGAGTTTGTGTGTATGATTAAACCATGGTTATATGAATGTTAGGGTTTTGTTTACTTATTCATTTATTTATTTTGTTTATTTTGGAAAAGATAAATAGAAATGGTGGCTTTCTTTGTTTCTTTCATGAAGCTTCATGAAGTGTTGAAAGCTTGACCATTTTGTTTGCTTCCCTTAACCTAACCATTCACCTAACCCTAGTTTAGTCTCTACACTTAGCCATGGTTGGTATATGATAAGTATTCATTTTATTTTCTATTTGGAAGAGACTTATCATATTCTTTTTCTTCTTCTTCTTCATCTTCAACAAGAAGAAAAACCTTGCCTCCATCAATGGCAACTTGAGAAAAAGAGTGAGAAATCAAATTCTAAAGTGAACCCACTTCTATTTCTTCATCCTCTACCTCTTGCCAAGTAGTATAGGGTGTTTTCTTCACAAGTTTCATGACTTAGTGAAGTTGGAGTTTGATCTTGAGTTGCCTCGACGTAGATCATTTTCGGCATCGAAGTCGACGACCTAGCCCGATCAATTCTTCGATGAAACCACCGCGAGAGTCCGAGATGCGATGGGTACAGCGGAGGGACTTCATCACGGAGCTATGGAGGTGGAAGACCGGATCTACAAAGGTTGTAGCCCTTTTCCTTTTAGTTAAAGTCATTAACTTGCATCGCATCACCTATAAATCTAGTTAACGATCCGTATTAGGGTTTGTAGGCACATGAAAATTTTTGAATTAGGCATGTTTGATCACTTGTGAGACCTCATTAGTGTGCCTAGGAACCCTACACGTGTCATCGGGATAACACCCTAGTTCAATGGTCACAACAATTGGGGACCAAGCGGAAGCAAAATATCAAAATTTTCAAGTGAAGGCATGCACCGATTTGTATCAAGATCAACATTTACAAGTAATTGCAAAAATAAAAGAGAGCAAAGTCTAGAGACTACAACCTTTGTAGCTCGTTAGCCATCTCTCTTTTGATTTCGGCTAATCTAGAGACTACAACCGAAGATGATCCACCTTGAGATAACTCTATCACAAACTTTAGCTTCAAATTGATCTCATCAAAATGAAGCAACCAACTAATTAAACTTGCTATGAATGATTAGTAGGAGATATCGAATAATTAGCTCACTTAATTTTTCTCTTTTCTTTTTCCACTTTCTCACTTGAAGAAAATCAAGAGAGATAGCCATGGAGGATGAGACTGTAAGAAGAAGAGAATGGCTTAAGATGAGAACATATCCATTTAAAATGAGTCATCAAAGAAAACACCTAATGAATTCTACAACCATCCAATTCTTGTTAGTGTATATGCCCTAGAGACCATTATTGTATCATACCGGTTTGTATATTACTTAATGGAAGCTTGGGATATTCACAGTTGTATTGACAGTCTTGCTCAAAATAGTAGTATGTTACTTGGTTTATTTCTACTTCAATATGTGCATGTGTTTCTTTTAGCATATCGCTTATACATATTAGTGGAGCCCTTAGAATCTTTGCTTGATTACCAGCGTTGTGATGGCAGTCATACTAGTGGGGGCTGGGTAATCTACAAGCACATCCTTATACAGGTCCCTAGTCGTAGGATTATCAAGACGGAGTATCGATACTCCGGAGTAGACTAGTGTATACGATTCTCATCCCAATAGGGGAGATGGGCTGTCCCACAACCATTAGTACATCGTACTGGAGATAGTATGCAGGTGCTCGTTAGGTTATGAGTACACTGGATAGGACTCGTCGGAAACTGTTGGTTGGTATTATACCTATCGTCGGGTAGCACTTCCTAGGTGACATGAGTACAGCTTAGTCCGTCGACTTGACACTGCTGCTTCGCCTCGAGTGTGTTCCCACTGTACTTTGATTACTACCCTACCACGGCTCAAAGGAATTGTGCAAATAGGTAGTAGTTGGGTGCAGTCCCGAAGCACTTGGAGGCAGTGGCGGTTAGATAGGATTCGTCTCTCCCGGTATTGGGGGTTGATATCGTGCTGTGTTCGGAGAGCCATTACACAAAGTCCCTGACCAGGGCAAGCGAGATTTACCGGTAGGTATTCCAGTAGTTTCTCAGGGTGTTCTGGGATACACTCCGTCATGACTTATACCACTATTAGGGGTCTAACGTTTACCATCCCCCTAGGCCCGATATGCGATACTCTTAGACGAATAGACCGGACTGTACAGAGATTGTCACATTCAGGCTCAGTAGGAGTTCGGGTGGGTTTTCCTCATCGGCCTTCTTATCGACATCTACTTGGGGACCGTTACGTGCAGCTAGTACCGCTTGCAGCCTGTGGTTAAACCCACTGCCAGCGTAGTGTCGAGTCTTTAGAGTCCCACATAGAGAGTTTCCCTGCACTGGGCAAAATGTGTAGAGGCCGTAAAGTTTTACGGCAGGGCTTCAATCACTTACGTGCACTTGTGCGTGTATGATGTTCGGGCGGATAGTACTAGTGGACTTTGGTTTAAGAAGGATCCTAGTATTATATTGATGGATCAGTTTCTTCTCTTTGTATTCGTGTTTCTCAAAACACGAATGCGGGTATGTATATACGGATGAGAGGGGCATAGAAGGAGACACCTCATTAGAATTTTGACCATTTACTTGATTAAAACAATTATGAGGTGGAGAAAAGTATTTGTTATTTTTGTAAATGATAAATGTGGCATGGCTACTTGTTTTGACTACTTGACTTGGTTTGACCATTTGACTTTGTTTGACCACTTGACTTAGTTTGATTCTTTGACTAGATATTTCTTATGAGATATTTTGTGGCACTAGATATTTTTGGTGAGATATTTTCTTGCCATGAGAGTATTCAAGTCAAGGGAGCCATCACATTTTTATTTTGGGATTATCATTTATCAAAATACTTTCTCTTTTCTCAAGTGAGCTCTCATGCTAGCTCTCTTCTTCTTCCTCACTTCAAATCCTAAAAGTTCTCATATGTTGAGAATCCTAGGGTTTCAAGAGAAAAAGCACTCCATCTTCACACTCTACACCCTCTAGGACATCTAGTTTAGCGAACTAGAAGCCGTAGTTACCTCGGATTTGAGGTGGAGCTCGGACTATAGACTCTCGGGTAGATCGTCTTTCACTCGAGGAGGCCGTGGAGGTTGCTACGATCCGGACCGATCCTTGGAGCCTATGTAGACGAGGAGGACAGCGATGAAGACCCGAAGGACAAGTATCGTGAGGTATAACTTCGTATCCGAGTAGTTAAAGCTCAAGTAGTTTGCTAGCTAAGGTTTATTGTAACGCTTTAAAAATAAATAAATAAATAAATAAAAATCCTTTAGGTGAATTTTCTGATAATCAGTAAAATAAATCGTATTTTCCGTAAAACTCAACTACAGTTATTTTTCAATATAGATTTAAATACGCCTATTTTAACTATGTAATTACTATTAAATGGTGCTTATTTAGTGACTTATAAATTATTAGTTTACTTAAATATTTTTTCTTAATTAATTATTTCTAATATTAATATAAGCTTTTAATTATACATTAAATTAGTGTAAATTGCAAATTGGAATGGGTTAATTTTATAAAAGTGAACCATGACAATTTAAAACAAGTGTGTATCATGCAAAATTCCTTCTCAAAATTCTCCATGGTTCTAGAATTTTTCTAAGTTTTATTTAGAAAGAAAATGCATAAAAATCAAATAATTAATGAAAAGACATAAAAGAGGTATTAATTAAGAAAGTTTTCTACACACTTCTACCACTCACCCTCACTTCTCTCTCCCCTCATGCTTTGGCCGAGCCTCACCTTGAGGCAGCCCCTCATTTCTCCAACTTCTTTTCTCTTCAAAAATCATCCAAAAATTCAACAAAAATCAAAATAAAATTCCACAAAAACCTAAATCCAATCTTTACCCATTATTCCTTGGCCAATATAGCATGGATCTTGGAGCATGGAAGTAAATTTGGGAGGCTAGGTTGCATGTAGATCTACAAATCTTGGTGGTATAAATCTTAACCCTTTAGTGAAATTGTTGTTTAATTGCTTTAATCTAGCATACTTAAGTGTTAAATTGGTTCTATTTGCTAACTTGATGATTCAAGAGAAGGAGTTTGGAAATTCAAGTTAGGGTTTATCACTTAATCATGATTCAAATGGGTAATGTAACATTTTATGCAATGCAAAATGTAATCTAGTTGCTAATTTGTAAATTGTTGTATTTAAATTATCCTAAATAGGATTTTTTTTGCAAACTAGATTTTTGTAAAATATATATGTATATGAGATAAAATTCTAGTGAGGGTTTTTATCATTAGATTATGATTTTAATGAGTAGTTTAACATGTTAATGGAATGCAAAGCCTAATCTAGTTACTAGTTGCTAATTGTTAGTTTAAAATTATGCTAATTATGCTAATTTTGCTATCTAAGTTTTTAGAAATCGATTAAATAATTGGGATTAAAATATAATTAGGGTTTCATGACATTATTAACATTATAAATTTTAGTTTAATACTTTAGTTCATGCAAAACCAAGCTTAGTTGTTGAATTGTGAATTTTGCTTTAAAAAGTGTTTAAATTGGATATTTTTGCAAACTAGAATTTTGGATTTAATACAAATTGATGAGAATAAATTATAGAAATAGTTTATATGATCTATTTATGATATTTAGTAAATATTATGTCCATTAGTTTTGTTAAAACATTAAGTTTCGAATTAAAACGGTAATTAAGTGCTTTCTAGGTTTTTGCGAAATAAAACGATTTGATTACTTTTAAGGTTTTGATGATTTAAACACTATTTTATAGTATAATTAGTGAGTTTTGGAACTACGATTTGTATGTTTTTGTTTTATCTCGAACAATCGGCGTTTGTACGCCGATTTCGAGGGTTACTTGGTTCTTTTGCATGAGCGGGTCATAGGTTTTAACCTATGCGCGTTTCGTGCGCCGTTTTGGTTTTGTCCGTGATTTTGGTTTACGATATTATATATGTTTGCGTATAGGTACCCCTCACATGGACTTTGGACGATGAAGAAGAGGATGGCGGCATCGATTTCGGCAGACAATGACCAGGTGAGTAGATGTATATCTACGGGGGAAGTCGGGTGAATGGCGTATAGCACGCCCACAAACGTAGAATAAGGATATTATGTAATATTATTAGGAAGTCGAATATGACCTTAGATTCTTGGCGAGTAGGGTACTATTGAAGACTTTAAGTTGGATTAGATTGATTTAGAAAGACTTAACCAGAGGATGATTGCCTTGGAGGGAATTCGTAGGTTTCATGTAGACACACACACGCACACACACATACACTTGACTTGGGGTGTGTGTGTGTGTATGAATGCGTGTAGGTTTCCATATGTGTGTGTATGTGTGTGTGTATAACATATACACGTGATATGGGGATGTTATATGATACCTGGAAATGAGTCGGTATGACTGGGCATGATGCCATGAGATATTAGATATACGATCGAGTTATGATATGAGATGTGTTATGATATTAGCGGATCGTTGGGAAATGAGAAAATGTATATTTATACATAAACGATAATAGGTGATGATGACATTGAAATGTACGAGACTCTAGAATAGAACTCGGATTGTAATATGTGACTTAATCACGATATGACATATGATATGATATTTTAGTGGATCATTTGACGATGTATATTTACACAGACGATGATATATGTTTGATGATATTGGGATGTATGCGATTATAGTACAGTACCCTTAATCATGATATTGTTTGATGATGATACTATACGAACGATGATGTATATATGTAATAGTTGATCCGTACCCCGATTTTGGGATGCCGTACGATAGATTTTACCGTACGAGGCATAAATGTGATGATTGATCCACACTCTTGACTCGAGGAAGTCGTACTATGTATGTGACGCTATTGAGGCTGGATCGCCGACTACTAGAGATATCGACTCAGACTTTAGGATGATTCTTCTTACCTTTCGACTAGTGTCTTTAATTAGTTCCTTACTTGGTTAGGTAGATCTTAGTTTAGGCTCGAGTCATACTTATTTTCAAAACTAATGAACCGTGTTTTTTTTCAAACAACAAACTGTATGACTTGTAATTAGTATGTATTTCTCTAGTTGTGCGTTTACTACACATTCACCGTTTAATTCATGTTGTATTCATCGTATTACATATTCATACATATGTTTCTTTGGCTAATATGAAACTCTGTCTGTTAGGACACCAACACTATTACCGATGATGCGCATGTTCCACGTACACTTATTTGCCTGCTCACACACATCATCATCGGTAATTGCCATGTCACGTACACTTTAGAACATATTATCTTTTATTGATATAATCAGCTAAATGCTAGTATAATATAATATTGTGTGATTACTCTCATGTGCTTGTTTAGACATTGCATTTATTACTTAGACATTTCATGCATTCACATATTCATATTATCATGCAGTATTGTTGGGCTTATGCCGATACTCATTATTTACTTTCTCATGATTTTTGGGATTTTGGATTTTTATGAGATTTCTAGATTTTGGGGGAAAACCGCAAGAATTTAATAAAAGCTTAGTATTATCATTTTTAAAAAATGCAAGTTGCGGTTTTCTCGTGATGTATGCGTCGCCTACCATGAAATTTCATGTTTTCTGTTGGATTTCGAGACCCGATTCGAGGAGTGGATGAACCGTCTCGGGTACATGGTGGGCCCGGTATGGTACCCCAGGGCAAGAAGCTCGAGTTGTAGACGATGAGCCTGGCAGGGGAAGACTACCTACTGGTGATGTCTGGCGCGGAGGATATCCGGATGATACCGACCGTTGTCATGAGATTTGATGATATGGGCCGATCCGGACTGACGGAGCCCGAGATATTGAGACTATGAGATATTGAGACTATGAGGTATTGAGATTTTGAGATTTACATGTTTTGTATCGGTGCTTGACACGGATTTCCATGGATTTCATTGATGATGTTTCAGATTACCATACAAATTTTACTATGATAAAAGTAAAGATCTCTTATACAGATATATCCAGATTTCATAGTTGATTGTTTTACATTCATGATGCATGCATACTCATAAATTTGACATGTTACTACTTGAGGCACTGACACGAGCACTGAGTATTGAACTTATGCATAGGTTCTTACCATGTCACTACTAGATGTCAAGTGTTATGTTAAGTATATTATTATGACCTAGGAGATCGTCGTGCATGCGATTTCTACTCGCAGATGTCTTCTACTCACGAGTTGGCAACTCACCCTCATTGTGCCAAATTTTCTTACAGGTTTCGATGTACAGGTTTCCTTGACAGCTTGCTGGCACAACATTTCATTCAGGGCGATTGCTTTGATAGGTTGGTTCACTTGTATCGGGACCGCCATTGTACTTTTATTATTTCATTTATATCTAGTAAGCTCCACCAACCAGACTTGTATTACTTGATAAATTTAGAAGACTAGCTGTTTATTCTTTTGACCTTAGAGTCGCGCTTGTATTATGATATTTTTCTAGTAGTTTTGATGGTTTTCTTTGAGTTTTGTTCATCGCCCTTCGGCGTTGTATATTATATTGCTTGCGTGGTTGTGACCGCCAATTGACGAAGAGCTAGCTCCCGCTTAGGGATGCCTTTTTATTATTGCTTATGTATATATTCTTATTTGTACCTGTTTGGGGCCAGTTTTTACAAAGGAGACTCTGCCGAAATTTTTGAGAAATTTGATGTTATTTTTAAAACATGTTTTCCTACACTTCTTCTTTTAAATGGTTTAGATTCTGGGTTTCGGCTTTCGTTGATTATTTTACGGCTTTAGATGTTTCGTAATTTAAGTGTCGGTCACGTTCCGTACCTTCGGGTCATGACAATATTCAATCCTTGGTTCTAGTCGGTGTTGCGAAACCCGTAAAAATCATTTTTTGCAATTTCCGCCTCCCCGCGAACACGTGGGGTGCGCGACATCGACTTACAGTGGTATCAAAGGCTCTTATAAACCTTAGATAGCTTGTAGCAATGTTAGAATTCTGCCGTTTTTGTCGCGGAAAAACTGTCGACAAAAACAGTTTTCAAAAGTGAGGTTTTGAGTTGTTTGCACACTCCGTGGGCTCACGATTTGAATCGAGAAGCCGTGTGGTGAAGCGTGCGCACCTCGGGGACACCCAGGTGGAACCAACGGCCAGGACTACCCTCCAAGACCACCACTTGGTGGCCGTGCAGGCTGCTAACCCGAGAGCACCAGAAATAGGTGCTCTCGGGTCTGCCCTTGTTTGGGGGACACCTCATGGTGTCCCCTAAGGGTGGGTGCCCCTTTGAGGCCCCCCATTTGACGTATTATTATGTGTCTTCGCCTCCGTGAAGATTCGGGCGGGTTTCGAGTTCGTTTCGACTTCCGGATTGGCTCAAAACTTTCAAATTTGGAACTTTAGCTCACTGGATTTTCGAGTCTTGGAAAATTATTTAAGTTTTCTAATTGCGTGCGGAATTCTAATGTCGTGGTTACTTTAAAAGCTCTGTGTTGTATATATATGTTTGGAAACGTCGACTAATTGCTATACGTCGATTAGTCGGGGTTGCATATATCTGTGATGATGTTGTGATGGTTTGTGTATATGAACTTGTTGGATCATCATGGATGAATAGCCGGGGATGTGAGATGAGGGTTTTCATTCTTTCATTCGATGTAAAATTTGTAAAGTAATGTAATATTATTTTTGCGGAGCACATCTGGGTTGAGGTTGTAGCCACCATTGTATTATTTCGTTTACTTTTTTTGCTCCTAGGATAGACCCAAGGTGGGGTGCACAAACTACTGGGTACTTTGAAGTGCCGAGTGGCCTACTCACTTTGTTGAGGGAGGTTACTTCTCTTCGGCTATTTGGCGGGTAGTTTGCCGTACACGTAGGGGTCTAGGGTGGGGTTTGGCTATTCAACATGACCGTGGAATCTATCTTTCGTTACAGGCTCAAACGAAACGTAAAATTCCTAGTATATCCAATGTGTTCATCTGAGATCTGGAATGCCTATCATCGCGTCTGATGAATGGATATTATTATATATGTATTATATAATAGACGTTGCTTATGTTTTGCATCCGCGCTAGTCCAGCCCCCGCTCTGTCGTTAGTTAAGTAACCTAACGGGTGATGACGGGGCCCGTGGCGAATGCGGATGGCATAAGCGTACGTTGTATTTTCGTTGTTTTCTGCAATGGTAAGTTAAATGATGAGAGTGCATTATATTAATGCAAAACAAACAAACCAAAGCTGAATCGTTGGAACAAATTTTAAAAACCACTCGGTTATTTTAAAACAGCAGACTTTTAAATGCGGAGCTTAAACCACTCCTTTTAAAAGCTATCAGGTTCCTTTGATTATATCAAGTTCACTATGTTCACGGTTTCTCCAAAACCATCCGTAGCCATCCGTCATTTCATATGAATATTCAATAGTATTCAAGCTATGTTTGTTGACCTTCGTCAAGGTATAGTGATAGGTAGCTGCTGGGTTTTCATATGTAGCATAGATAGATGCGTTGGTTTGGGATAGTCATATTACCTTGTTGACCTTCGTCAAGGGTATATACGGGTGGGTTCAAATTAACCTGGACAATGATGGGTAGAACTTGACATGTGACTTATGATTTGTTGACCTTCGTCAAGGTCATAAGAGCATGGGGCAAAAATCCACATCGGGAGTTTCTAAAGAAACTGAAACTTGCTAGTGCTGCATACCATTTGGAGTTTGATAATGTTGGTAGGATTTCTTCAGCATTATCACACAATGATATTTGGATCCCGATCATACTGTGAGTATCTGCTACTCCTCGGGACATTTTTCACTTAACGATCAATGTTATAAACCAAGTAGGTGTCTAGAATAGTGTTAGCGGGGCTATGCCTCGAGGGAAAAGATGTTATTTAATTAAGGAACTTCGCGAAAGCGTCGTAAAACGTCCCTCGGAGTACCGACACTAGCCTAGCTGAACGGTTAGGCAAGTATTGTATGGTGAGATTAATCCTGACTAATTTTTATTTTATGGTTTGAGGAAGGATTCGAGAAACAGTGGGAGCCATCGTGTTTAGATAAATTAAAAACCAATCTAAACTTGCAAGAGCATCATTCTAAGTGTTTCTTCTCTCTCTCTCTTGCAGCGACCCCGTGACCAGACATAGGTTACATCTAGATAATAAAATGACTGAATCTGACTATAATGACTGGCAAAGGTCTGTCCAGATGTCCATTACTTATAACAAGCTGGACCACCTCATTACTACTCAAGCCCCCGCCGTCCAAGGTCCAGTTTCCACCGTCGCGGATAAGGATATCCGTAATACAAGGAAAAAGGACAGTATGAATGCCAAGTGCCTCGTGTTGGCCTCAATTGATAGTGTATACCAGAGGCAGCACGAGAAGATGGACTTAGTTTCCATCTTCTTCCATAACAATGTTTTATATGGAGAGCAATCTTGTATCGCAAGTTATGAGACCTCGAAAAAATTGCTTCAAGTGAGATTGGCTGTCGGGTCATCTGTAGGGGACAACGTCCTTACGATGACTAGCTATATTGATAAGCTCACGGACCTGGAGACCACATTGGGAAACAGGCCATATGCTGAATTGTTTCTACATTTCCTACCATCTACTTTTGTCCAGGGGAAGAAAGTTATACTTCCAGTTGAGGGCACCCTGAAGGAAACCAGGGTGACACCCACTCAGCTTATTGGGGAATCTTCCTCTTCTGCATCCAAGGAGAAAGCAAAGGGTAAGAAGACGAAGACCTTCACAAAGCCGATATGTGGTGTCAGTAAGGTAGAAGGATAGGGAAGGGCAAGTGTTTTTGGGCTAACAGTAGAGAAGGAGGGATGTTCCTATTATTATGGGAAAGGGCATTGGCAGAGGGATTACAGGGCTTTGAATGCCAGAATCCAGGATCCGAAGCATGTTGTGGCTTTGACTTCGGGTGTGTTTGTAATAGAAAACTGTATGTCAATTAACTCTACTTCCTGAGTACTAGATACCGGATCAGGATCTCATATCTGTAATTCATTACAGGTTTTGAGAAACTGTAGAGTTATCAGGTTAGGTGATATGACCTTCATTGCGAACGAAAGGAGCGTGGACGCTGAATCCGTAGGGGAATATCATTTAGGATTGATAAGTGAGCATATATTGATTCTACGTAATTGTTTGTATGTACCTAGTCTAGCATGTAATATCATATCTGTATCCTTACTTTCTAAGGAAGGATATGATTTTACATTTGTAAGCGATGTGGTCCACATCCACCTAAATCAAGTTTTGATTGGGTCAGGTACATTAGATAACGGAATATACGTATTAAATCAAGCTCAGGTTTTCAGTGTCCAGAACATACTTAAAAGAAAGTCTCCGGAACTAAATCAGGCTTTCTTATGGCATTGTAAACTGGGTCACATCAATGAAACACGGTTGACGAAGCTACATAGAGAGGGATATTTGGATCCGTTCGAATATCGGTCTTATGTAACTTGTCAATCTTGTCTCATGGGAAAGCTGACAAAGACTCCGTTCACTGGACACGGAGTAAGAGCGAGCGAGCTCTTGGGACTTATACACAGCGATTTTTGTAGTCCAATGTCTACACATGCGTGAAGTGGTTATTCCTATTTCATTACTTTTACGGATGATTTCTTTAGGTATGGACATGTCTTCTTGATGAAGCATAAATCCGAGGCTTTTGAGAAATTCCGGGAATACAAGAATGAAGTGGAAAAACAAACAGGCAAAAGTATCAAAACACTGAGATCTGATTGAGGTGGTGAATACTTGAGTGCCGAGTTCCTGGATTATTTAAAAGAGAATAGAATTCTCTCTCAGCTTACTTCTTCATACACACCACAACACAACGGTGTATCAGAAAGGCGGAATCGAACCCTATTGGATATGGTTCGTTCCATAATGAGCAAGGATGAGTTGCCGCGATCCTTCTGGGGTTATGCGCTAGAGTCAGCTGCATATCTTCTAAATAAGGTTCCTACCAAGACTGTGCCTACCACACCATATCAGATGTGGAGTGGAAAGAAACCCTGCCTTAAGTACTTAAGACATAGGGATGTCCAGCTTTTATAAAAAACCAGCATGCGGACAAGCTCGAGGCACGCTCAATACTGTGTAAGTTTGTGGGATACCCTAAGAACTCCAGGGGGTATCTTTTCTATTACGCAAAGGAACAAAAGGTTTTTGTTTCTCAATATCCCCATTTCTTGGAAGCTGAATTTTTAGAAAATCAGATAAGTGGGAGCGCAATAGAACTGGAAGAAATTCCAGAAACACAAGCTATTACAGAAAGCTTGGTAGAACCAGAGATTTCAGAAGAACCGGACATCCCCGCGCCACTCCGCAAAAGTATTAGGCAGTCTCATCCGCCCGAGAGATACTACGATTTTCTCATAGACGGGGATCGAGAAGATTGCATCATTGACAATGATGAGCCTACTAGCTTCCAGCAAGCCATGCAGAGCGGCGACTCGGTAAAATGACTGGATGCAATATAGACCGAGATGAAGTCCATGTACACCAACAAAGTATGGACTTTGGACATTTCTCCAGAAGGAGTAAAGCCCGTAGGCTTCAAATGGATCTTCAGAAAGAAGATTGGTGTAGATGGACAGATTGAAACCTATAAGGCTAGACTTATTGCAAAAGATTTTCGTCAAAGACCTGGTTTGAACTATGATGAAACCTTTTCTTCAGTGATTATGCTCAAATCTATTCGGATCCTTCTTGCCATTGCTGCCTTCCAAGATTGTGAGATCTGGCAGATGGACGTAAAGATGACTTTTCTCAATGGTAATTTGGAAGAGTGCGTCTATATGGATCAGCCAGAAGGTTTCAATCAGAGTGGGAGCAGCGGGACAATGTGCAAATTGCTTAAGTCCATTTGTGGACTAAAGCAGACATCGCGGAGTTGGAAAATCTGTTTTTATTGAGAAAGTCAAAGAATTCGACTTTATTAAAAATCCAGATGAACCATGTATTTATAGTAAGATTGTAGCAAGAACTGTGGAATTCCTCGTTGAGTACGTGGATGACATTCTCTTGATAGGAAATGACATTCTTATGCTACAATCAGTCAAAGGATTCTTGTCACAGAGGTTCTCCATGAAAGACCTGGGTGATACCAACTACATTCTGAGGATCCAGATCTATCATGATAGATCAAAGAGGATGGTGAGACTTTTACAGTCAAGGTACAAGAACACCATACTTAAAATATTTAGTATAGAAGATTCTTATCGCGGTGGTCTATCGGCTTGTCACAGAATCACCTTCTCCAAAGAGATGTCTTCCAAGACTGATTTGGAAAGGGCTCGTATGTCAGTTATACCCTACGCTTCTGCGGTAAGCTCTATAATGTATGCGATGTTATGTACCAGACCAGATGTAGCTTATGCACTGAGCGTGGTAAAACGGTATCGGTCAAACCCAGGGGAGAAGCACTTGTTAGTGATATGTATGCCCTAGAGGCCATTGCTATACATAGGATGTATATTGTAGTGGATGCTGGGACATATATAGGGAGGACTTTCTTGCTCGACATGATAGTATGCTATCTGGTTACTCTTTACCTTAACGTGTATACTGATTGTCTCTCTGTTACATGTTGATAAAGCCCTTAGGATGTGTACTTGACTACCTGGACTATGATGCGGATCATACTAGTGGGGACATGGTAGTCCATAAGTACATCCTTCAAGGTCCTTAGTCGTGGGTGTATCGAGACGGGGCATCGATATACCAGAGTAGACTAGCGTATACCTTCTTGACCCATACAGATGGGCGATGGATAATCCCATATCCATTGGTGTTTGACATCAGAGATGACATACGGGTGCTCAGTGGAGACTGGGTACACTGGACGGACTCGCCGAGAACTCCCAGATGGTATTATACCTTACGTTAGATGGCAGTTCTTTGGTGACACTGGTACAGGTTAGTCTGTAGACCCGAGATCGTCATAGAGTCTTGTGTGATTCCCACTGTGCTTTGATTTCCAGCTTACCACGTGTAAGAGGGCGTGCAAAACGGTGGTTTTTGGGTACAGTCCCGAATCACATGGAGGCAATGAGCGATAGGAGGGGATTCGTCTCTCCCGGTATAGGGAGTTGATGTTGCGCTGTGTTCGATTGGCTATAACCGGAAATCCCTGGCCAGGGTTGTTGAGATTTACTGGTAAGTGTTACCAGTAGTATCTCGAACTGTTATAGACCTCATATCGACACGACTTATCGAGCTACTGGGGTCTGACGTTTACCACCCCTAGGCGAGATATGCGACATATCAGACGAACAGACCGGACTGTACGGTAAGTGTTACTGGTTGGATTCACAGGAGTGTGAGCGGGCTTGCTCGTCGATCTTCTGATCGTTCAATACCCAGGTGACCGTTACGTTTAGCAGACCGCTTGCGGCTTGTGGGTGTTTGATATGATCATCACCTGCTGCCGGCGTATTGACGAGTCTTTAGAGTCCTACACAGAGGTTTCCTAGCTCAAGCGAAATGAAATAGGAGCGCATATGAGATATGTGCGGGACCGAGAATAATACCAGTATGTGATACTGTATTCGATTCTCATGATTTGTGACATTGATCGGTTATATGCGATATAGCCGGGTTATCGGATCAAGTGTTGATTCGATAAGTTGTTACTATTGATATTAGTCGGTTATATGCGATATGACCGGATCGTTAAATCAAGTATTGATTTAATGATTTAATGTATAATTATATATTTGATATATTACTTTACATTAACTAATATTGGTTCACTTAAGATGTTTTTCTCACTTGTTTGTGCATATTGTATATGTGATATATTTTTGTGCACAAGTTTGTATCATGTTTGATGATACATGCAAACTTGGGTGTATGTTTGGTTTAAACCATGGTTAGTCAATGGTTAAGGTTTCATTTGCTTCATTTACTTATTCATTTATTTATTTATTCATTTGAGAAAGAAATAAAATGGTGGCAAACTTTGGATTTTCTGTGAAGCTTCTTGAAGCTTTGAAAGACTTTGACCATTTTGTTTCTTTCCTTAACCCTAACCATTTACTTAACCCTAGTTTATTCTCTACACTTAACTATGGTTGCTAATATGATAAGAATGACTTTATTTCCATTTATGAATAATTCTTATCATATTATCTTCTTCTTCTTCTTCTTCAAGAAGAAAGAAGCTTGCTAGCTTCAATGGTGATTTGAGAAAAAGAGTGAGAAATCCAATTCTAAAGTGAACCCACTTCCTATTTCTTAATTCTCTAACACTTGCCATGTAGTATAGGGTGTTTTCTTCACAAGTTTCATGACTTGGTGAAGTTGGAGCTTGATCTTGAGTTGCCTCGACGTAGATCATCTTCGGCATCGAAGTCGACGACCTAGCCCGATCATTTCTCCGATGAAATCAACACTAGAGTCCGAGATCCAATGATCGCAGCGAGGGGACATCATCACGAAGCTATGGAGGTGGAAGACTGGATCTACAAAGATTGTATCCCCTTTCACTATCTAGTTAAGTTGTTAACTTGTTGTTTCTCCTATACCTCTAGTTACGATCTTGCTTAGGGTCACTTGGCACATAGATAAATTCTGAATTGGCCATGTTTGATCAGTTGTGGAACCTTATTAGCATGCCTAGGAACCCTACAGTGGTATCAGAGCCTAGCTAGAGCCTTAGGTGATGTGTAGACGGAGTTAGAAGTCCGATCGAACCGAAACCCTAATCCAAATCCGCTCTCTGTACATTTTTTGAAATCGGGGATTTTTCTGAATTAAAAATACCTGAAAAATTCAGCAGGAAAATAAGAATTGTGGTGAAAAACGAACCCCTAATTCGTACATTCCACCACGGAACCGCGGCAATAGCCTGCTTAGGCCGCTGTTCTGCGGCCGTACAGAGGAGTTAGCCAATATTTTTTGCACCATAATTCCTATTTCTGTGATTTATATTTTATGGGTATTTTTATTTTGACTCAAGAGTTGAGTGTTCTGGGGTTGTATTGGGGACTCGGTGATTCGATCGGATTATTTAACTTTGTTTACTGTGTTTTTCCGGGTATCTTTAGAACATGTTAAAAAGTTCGACCGGATATAAATACCCACTTTTTCCCCTGCCAGGAAATTTTCAATTGTTGGATATTTCCGTAGTTTAATCACGTTCTAAGTAGTGCAAGCAACGCGATGGTCCCTATAGAAGGCAACAAACCTTAACTCGATTATGTGGCCGTCTTGAACTGCCCTTTGAACCTTAGGGTTTGGGGCAGTACGGCGTGCCACATGTAAGGCGTTGGCTTGACCCTTCAACGGCTGGACCATTGGTACTGAGACATGAAGTGAATGTTTTTAAACTTATATCATGTGTTGAGCTGTTTTGGGAAAACTTGGGTGTTCGATTGTTCGATCGGAAAGTTTGACATTTTCTATTTATCCGGAATGTGATACAATAATTGGAATTCGCAAGTAGTTATGAGATAACTGAATGAATGTTATAAATCTAGCGGTTTAGTCTCACTTGATCGGTTGCCACGGAATTTTGATGTGATCAAAAGTCCATCGCATTCACGTAGCGTACGTGGATACTCGCCGGGTAAACTTAATAGACAGCCTCACTCCATAGCCCCGACCAAGTGACTGTAGGAGAACCCCGTCGCCGAAAGCATCCGTTCGGGTGCTCGCGGCAGCGGCGTTCCGCCTTGGTGCACTTCGTCGGCGGCATCGGGGGTGCAGCCGTCTACTGAAGTTTGCGACGAGCAATCGATCAGGATGTCGGGAATCTTGTTGAATTGCCCGACTTGATATTGAAAAGTGTTTTCGATAATGAGACCAAAATACGGGGTTTATAATTGTTAGGCATGCGATGTCTAAGGAATTCATCTGATTAGGCATGCGATGTCTAAAGAGTTTGCGGATTCCAACTGTTGTAGTTTTACACTTTCTTTTCTGCGACCGTAAGTATAATATGTGATATCGCCGGTTTCGTTGCTATATGTCAACGACAATTGGGATGGGCATATTTACTTACGTTGATGACATGTGATGTTATGTGTTGCTGGATATGTTATATTGGATCGTCGTGTTTGAATAGCCGTGTTTTTTTTATGTGAGATGAGTGTTTTTCATTTTCATTCATGTAAAAACTTGTATATAATATTCTTTTATTGGGGCACTTCCAGGTTGCGGAAGATGTCACCTTTTGTATATTATTTACTTTTCCACATTAGGATAGACCTAAGGAGGAGGGCACAAGTAACCGGGTTCTGGAGTCCAGTGGGAGACCAACTCGAGGAGTCGAGTTCGGGTCTCCTAACTCTAGAATTGGTAGGGTTGCTTGCCGCTCTCGTAGGGGTCTTGGGGTGTGGGTTTGGCTATTCATCGCGACCGTGGAATCCGTGTTTTATACTGGCTCGTATTAAAAACACGGACGCCCTAGTATATCCAATATTTCATATGATTCTTCTGCTGTGATATCTGTGATGTGATCATTTGATGTTCTGTGATAAATACTGTATATAGTATATATGATATATTATATAGGCGTTACTTATGTTTTACACCCGCGCTAGCCCTGTCCCGCTCTGTCGTTAGTTACCTAACCTAACGGTGCACGAGGGGACACCGAGGCGAATGCGAATGGCATAAGTGTATGTCGTATTTATCTGTGATGTTTAGGTGTTTAAATGATGGGACTTCATTAATGTGATTAATGAAAGAAAAGAAACCTAAGATGTTGTGGAATCGAATTTCAAAAATAAAACAGGTAGCTACAGTTCTTGCTTTGCATCGCGGTGTTCCTTGTAGAACATCCTGCACCTTATTCGATGAGGAAAGGGCCGATATCCCTTCACCGGGAGTGACCCCTTTAGCAATAACTGGCAGATGCTACACACTCGGTTTGTCTTTTGATTGCTTCTATAGTTTCTGCTTTGCACAGTGATATATATGATATATCCCGCACCTCATTTGACGAGGAAAGGGCCGACGATCCCTTCACCGGGAGTGACCCCTTTAGCAAAACTAGAAAAGCCTCAAAAACACTCCATTTTAAAATCATTTGATTCTACAACGATATCAAGTTCATTACGCAATAGGTTTTCAGAAAAACCTGTCGTAGCCCTCCGTCATTTCAGATAAGTACTAGTTAGTATTCGTGCTACGGTAGTTTGGCCTCCGTCAAGGCGTAGTGTACGGTAGCTAACTAGTGCTTATCTGCTAGCATATGATGCGATTGGATTAGGGTATTCGTACGGCGTTGTTTGGCCTCCGTCAAGGGTCGTGCGGGTGGGTTTAATTCAATCAGGAAATGACGGGTTGAACTTGACTAGCGGACTATAGGTTGTTTGGCCTCCGTCAAGGTCATAGGACGCTAGAGGCAAAATATTATCGGGAATTTCAAGTGTTGAAATTTGCAATGAGATTGCATACCTTCTATATGATAGTTGGATCCCGATACCCACTGCGAGTAAGAGTTACTCCTGGGAGAGTTTTACACATTACAATTAGCCGATCTAGTAGGTGTCTAAAAAGGTGTCAACGGGGTTACGCCTCTGGGAAAACGAAGTTTACTGTAATTAGGTCCGTGCGAAAGCACGGGGAACCTCCCTCAAAGTACCGACACTGGCCTGGCTGAAAGATTGGCGAACTTGTAGCGTGTAATTAATCCCGGCTAGTCTTTCCTTTTAGGGTTTAAAGGAAGATTTGATAAAAACAATGGGAGCCATCCTAATTAGATAAAATAATAACCGAACTAATCTTGCAAGAGCACACGCTGAGTGTTTTCTTCTCTCTCTCTCCTGGTAGCGACCGTGTCACGCCTTAATCAAGATAATAATACGGATTATTGACCGAACCCGCTTGTTATACTGAGCTGGGGAACGTTGGTCCCGCTCCAACTTATAATTGTTATAAGACCGAGCAGGAAATTGGGGGATACCAGAATTCCCGTGCCGTCCAAACGAAGAAAGTGCATGAGATGCATCATCTTCGGGTGTGTTCGTTACATAGAACTGTTTCTCAGTATCCTTTACGTCCTGAGTATGTGATACCAGATCAAGATCCCACATATGTAATCTGTTACATGGGCTACAGATAGGTAAAGAACTGAGAACGGGTGATAAGTTTCATGAGACAGAAAACGGGGTAAGTGTTGCAGCCAAGTCTGTTGGTCACTGTCACCCTGTATTACCTGAATACATTAATTCTGAACGAATGTTATTAGATACCGAACCTGATATACAAAATCATATCTGTCTCTTTATCAGTAAAGAAATGATAAAATTGTGTATTGTTGGATAATGTTTTGAACATTTCCTATATCAAAAGTTGATCGGTTCAGGCACGTTATTTAAAAGCATTGATGTTCTAAATCAAACTACAGTTCTTAGTATACGGAACACACAAAAGCGGAAGAGTTCAGAAATGAAGGAATCCTTCTTGAGGTATTGTAGACTAGGTCATATCAATGCGACCCGACTAGCTGAAGTTACAATAAGATGCATATTTAAATTAGTTAGAATTTACATCTTATGAAACTTGCCAGTCATGTCACAGAAATAAGATGACCATAGCTCTGTTTATTGGAAATAGAGAAAGAGTTAGTAAACTCTTGGGACTGATACAAGATGATGTATGTAAGGTCCCCTGTCTATACATGCCAGGACCGGTTCTTTGTACTTCATTACATTCTCTGATGATCTCTCAAGTTTCAGTCATATGTTCCTGTTGAAACACAAGTCCGAACCTTTTGAGATAATCACAGAATATAAGTTAGAAGTAGAGAACTAATACGGGTATAAGTATTATGTCCTTTGATGAGATCAAGGAGGAGAATACTTGTGCATAGAATTTCTGGACTATTCTAAAGGAGAATGAGATTCTCTCTCAGCATTACTCCTCCGTATACACCATAGCACGATGGTATATCGGGGCGGAGCAATAACTCCCTATGTGATATGGTGTGCTCTATGATGAGTACTACTGAGTTTCCAATTTCCTTTTGGGGGTTATGCACTTGAGAAGCTGCATACCTATTGAATTAGGTTCGAATCAGATCACAGCCTACCACTCCATATGAGATATGGTATGGGAAGAGCCCATGTCTTAAGCTAGTTAAGATTTGGGGTTGACCGGCCTATGTCTAAAAGCAAAATCCGGACAAGCTCGAGGCCAGGTCTGTTATGTAGAACTGGAAAGGTTCTAGCTATACAAACTACAGCAGATGATTTGATAGAACCAAAGGATTCAATAGTAACCAACGAACCTCAGCCTCTCCGCCGATCTAGTAGGGTTCCTCATCCACCTGAGAGATACTTCGGTTTCTCTATGACTGTGGGAGTGAGGATTGCATCATGAGATGATGACCCAACTAGTTTCGAGCAGGCCATCAAGTGTATGGACTCTGTAAGAATGGATGGATGCTTAGTGATCTGAGATGGAATCCTTATACACCAAAAAAGTGTGGACTTTGGTTGCTATATCTGAAGGGTTAAATCCCCATCAGGAGCAAGTATATCTTGAGAAGATTACTTGGTGTACATGGAAAAGTTGCGACTTTCAAAGCTGGACTTGTTAAAGGTTTTTCGTCATCGACCAGGCATGGATAGTGATGAAACCTTTTCTAAGTAGCTATGCTTAAGTCCATCCAGATCCTACTTGCCACGGCTACATACAATGACTACGATATCTGGCGGTTGGGTATCATGACTGCTTTTCTAGAAGAGAACGTCTATAAGTACACAACCAAAGGGCTTCGTAGACAGTGGGAGCAGCGGAAACATGTGCAAGATGTTTTATGTGATGAAGCAGGTATCGTGGAGTTGGAACATCTGTTTTGATGAGTTAGTCAAACAGTTTGACATCATCAAAATAGTAGATGAACCTTGTATATACAAGAAGGTAGTAGGGAGTATGGTAGTGATCCTCGTAGAGTACGTGGATGACATACTCTTGATAGGGAAGGAGTTTCCTAAGCTACGCTCGGTCAATCTCCGCTTATCACAAAGATTCTCCATATAGGATCAAAGTGATACCTCCTAAATCCTGAGTTTTCATCTATGAGATAGATGTTATTGAGTGTTAGAATACTCACTAGATGTAGTGAGATGGTATCAATCGATCCTAGGGAGAATCACTGGAAGGGTTCCAGGGTGATAAAGACGACTGAATGTCAGTCACAGGCATTGTCTTTACCCTCAGTAAAGGGACAGTTTGTTGGAAGAGTTCCAATCTAGATACCTTGGCATACTAGACGATAAAGGCTGGATGGATCGCTACTTAAGATACTACCAAAGAGGCAGTCTGGATGTATATTTGTTCATGAGATGAACTTAGTTCCTCCCATTGTATGACAATGGAGTTGTGGCTTATGCCAAGGAACGTCCGTCCTATCAGTGATCCAGACATATTCTAAGGCAGTATCACCTGATCATGGAGATAGTTGATCTCCAGGATGATCGAGGTTAGGAGAGAAGACTCAGAGGACAACACGGCGGATCCACTCACAAAGGCCTTTTCCCAGAGAGGGACTTTTATGGGATGGTTGAGTATGAGATACTATAACAACTGCTACAGATGGCCCTAGTGCAAGTGGGAGATTGTTAGTTATATGTATGCCCTAGAGGCCATTGCTGTACATAGGATGTATATTGTAGTGGATGCTGGGAAATATATAGGGAGGACTTTCTTGCTCGACATGATAGTATGCTATCTGGTTACTCTTTACCTTAACGTGTATATTGATTGTCTCTCTGTTACATGTTGGTAAAGCCCTTAGGATGTGTACTTGACTACCTGGACTATGATGCGGATCATACTAGTGGGGACATGCTAGTCCATAAGTACATCCTTCAAGGTCCCTAGTCGTGGGTGTATCGAGACGGGGCATCGATATACCAGAGTAGACTAGCGTATACCTTCTCGACCCATACAGATGGGCGATGGATGATCCTATATCCATTGGTGTTTGACATCAGAGATGATATACGGGTGCTCAGTGGAGACTGGGTACACTGGACGGACTCGCCGAGAACTCCCAGATGGTATTATACCTTACGTCAGATGGCAGTTCTCTGGTGACACTGGTACAGGTTAGTCTGTAGACCCGAGATCGTCATAGAGTCTTGTGTGATTCCCACTGTGCTTTGATTTCCAGCTTACCACGTCCAAGAGGGCGTGCAAAACGGTGGTTTTTGGGTACAGTCCCGAATCACATGGAGGCAATGAGCGATAGGAGGGGATTCGTCTCTCCCGGTATAGGGAGTTGATGTTGCGCAGTGTTCGATTGGCTATAACCGGAAATCCCTGGCCAGGGTTGTTGAGATTTACTGGTAAGTGTTACCAGTAGTATCTCGAACTGTTATAGACCTCATATCGACACGACTTATCGAGCTACTGGGGTCTGACGTTTACCACCCCTAGGCGAGATATGCGACATATCAGACGAACAGACCGGACTGTACGGTAAGTGTTACTGGTTGGATTCACAGGAGTGTGAGCGGGCTTGCTCGTCGATCTTCTGATCTCTCAATACCCGGGTGGCCGTTACGTTTAGCAGACCGCTTGCGGCTTGTGGGTGTTTGATATGATCATCACCTACTGCCGGCGTATTGACGAGTCTTTAGAGTCCTACACATAGGTTTCCTAGCTCAAGCGAAATGAAATAGGAGCGCATATGAGATATGTGCGGGACCGAGAATAATACCAGTATGTGATACTGTATTCGATTCTCGCGATTTGTGACATTGATCGGTTATATGCGATATAGCCGGGTTATCGGATCAAGTGTTAATTCGATAAGTTGTTACTATTGATATTAGTCGGTTATATGCGATATGACCGGATCGTTAAATCAAGTATTGATTTAATGATTTAATGTATAATTATATATTTAATATATTACTTTACATTAACTAATATTGGTTCACTTAAGATGTTTTTCTCACTTGTTTGTGCACATTGTATATGTGATATATTTTTGTGCACAAGTTTGTATCATGTTTGATGATACATGCAAACTTGGGTGTATGTTTGGTTTAAACCATGGTTAGTCAATGGTTAGGGTTTCATTTGCTTCATTTACTTATTAATTTATTTATTTATTCATTTGAGAAAGAAATAAAATGGTGGCAAACTTTGGATTTTCTTTGAAGCTTCTTGAAGCTTTGAAAGACTTTGACCATTTTGTTTCTTTTCTTAACCCTAACCATTTACTTAACCCTAGTTTATTCTCTACACTTAACTATGGTTGCTAATATGATAAGAATGACTTTATTTCCATTTATGAATAATTCTTATCATAATATCTTCTTCTTCTTCTTCTTCTTCTTCAAGAAGAAAGAAGCTTGCTAGCTTCAATGGTGATTTGAGAAAAAGAGTGAGAAATCCAATTCTAAAGTGAACCCACTTCCTATTTCTTCATCCTCTACCACTTTCCATGTAGTATAGGGTGTTTTCTTCACAAATTTCATGACTTGGTGAAGTTGGAGCTTGATCTTGAGTTGCCTCGACGTAGATCATCTTCGGTATCGAAGTCGACGACCTAGCCCGATCATTTCTCCGATGAAATCAACACTAGAGTCCGAGATCCGATGATCGCAGCGAGGGGACATCATCATGGAGCTATGGAAGTGGAGGACCGGATCTACAAAGGTTGTAGCCCCTTTCACTATCTAATTAAGTTGTTAACTTGTTGTTTCGCCTATACCTCTAGTTACGATATTGCTTAGGGTCACTTGGCACATAGATAAATTCTGAATTGGCCATGTTTGATCAGTTGTGGAACCTCATTAGCGTGCCTAGGAACCCTACAGCATTGGGAAGAAGTAAAGAACATTCTCAAGTACCTGAGAAGGACTAAGGAGATGTTCTTGGTGTATGGCGGAAAAGGACCTCCAAATCAAGGACTTTGCTAACTCCAGCTTCCAGAGTGATAAGAATGACTCCAAGTCCATGTCAGGTTATGGCTTTTACCCTCAGTGGAGGGGCGGTTTGTTGGAAGAGCTCCAAGCAGGACACCGTTGCAAACTCGACGTTGGAAACGAAGTAGTTTGCTGCATGAGACGCTGCAAAAGAGGCAGTCTGGATATGGAAGTTCTTAACTGAACTTCAGGCGGTTCCTTCCATTTGTTCGTCCAATACTTTAGTATTGTGACAACATACGGCGCTATAGCATTAAGGAAGGAACCTAGGTACCATCAGAGGTCTAGACACATTTTGAGGCGGTACCACCTGATCAGGGAGATCGTAGATCGCCGGGAGATCGAGGTGAGGAGAGTAGATACGGTGAATAACACTATAGATCCACTCACGATAGCCATCCCTCAGATACAGTTCTAGCGGCTGATCGAGATGATAGGTCTGCCATATGCCAGTACATGGCCTTAGTGCAAGTGGGAGATCGTTAGTGTATATGCCCTAGAGGCCATTATTGTAACATAATGGTTTGTATATTACTTAATGGAAGCTTGGTACATTTACAGTTCTATTGACAGTCTTGCTCAAAATAATAGTATACTACTTGGTTTGTTTCTACTTCCATATGTGCATGTGTTTCTTTTAGCATATCGCTTATACATATTAGTGGAGCCCTTAGGATATTTGCTTGATTACCAGCGTTGTGATGACAGTCACACTAGTGGAGGCTGGGTAATTTATAAGCACATCCATATACAGGTCCCTAGTCATAGGATTATCGAGACGAGGCATCGATACTCCGGAGTAGACTAGTGTATACGCTTCTCATCCCAGCAGGGGAGATGGTCTGTCCCACAATCATTAGTACGTCGTACGGGAGATAGTATGCAGATGCTTGTTAGGTTACGAGTACACTGGACATGACTCATCGGGAACTGTTGGTTGGTATTATACCTATCGCCGGGTAGCAGTTCCCAGGTGACATGAGTACAGCTCAGTCCGTCGACTTGAGACTGTTGCTTTGCCTCGAGTGTGTTCCCACTGTACTTTGATTACTACCCTACCACGGCTCAAAGGAGTTGTGCAAACAGGTAGTAGTTAGGTGCAGTCCCGAAGCACTTGGAGGCAGTGGCGGTTAGATAGGATTCATCTCACCCGGTATTGGGGGTTGATATCGTGCTGTGTTCGGAGAGCCATTATACAAAGTCCCTGGCCAGGGCAAGAGAGATTTACTGGTAGGTATTCCAGTAGTTTCTCAGGGTGTTCTAGGCTATACTACGACACGACTTATACCTCTATTAGAGGTCTGACGTTTACCATCCTCCTAGGCCCGATATGTGATACTCTTAGACGAACAGACCAGCCTGTACAGAGATTGTCACATTCAGGCTTAGTAGGAGTTCGGATGGGTTTTCCTCATCGGCCTTCTTATCGACATCTACCTGGGGACCGTTACGTGCAGATAGTACCGCTTGCGACCTGTGGTTAAACCCACTGCCAGCGTAGTGTCGAGTCTTTAGAGTCCCACATATAGAGTTTCCCTGCACTGGGCAAAAGGTGTAGAGGTCATATGGTTTTACGGCAAGGCTTCGATCACATATGTGCACTTGTGCACGTATGATGTTCGAGCGGATAATACTAGTGGGCTTTAGTTTAAGCCGGATCCTAGTATTATATTGATGGATCAGTTTCGACTCTTTGTATTCGTGTTTCTCGGAACACGAATGCGGGTATGTATATACGGATGAGAGGGGCATAGAAGGAGACACCTCATTAGTGTTTTGACCATTTACTTGATTGAAACAATTATGAGGTGGAGGAAAGTATTTGGTATTTTTGTAAATGATAAATGTGGCAAGGCTACTTGTTTTGACTACTTGACTTGGTTTGACCATTTGACTTGGTTTGACCACTTGACTTAGTTTGACTCTTTGACTAGATATTTCTTGTGAGATATTTTGTGGCACTAGATATTTTTGGTGAGATATTTTCTTGCCATGAGAGTAGTCAAGTCATTGGAGCCATCACATTTTCATTTTGGGATTATCATTTATCAAAATACTTTCTCTTTCCTCAAGTGAGCTCTCATGCTAGCTCTCTTTTTCTTCCTCACTTCAAACCCTAAAAGCTCTCATGTGTTGAGAATTCTAGGGTTTCAAGAGACAAAGCAGTCCATCTTCACACTCTACACCCTCTAGGACAAACTAGATAGCCTACTATCATCTCGAGTAAGATTGTTCTCTCATATAGATTCTCATTCAATTAAAATAATTGCCTTGAGGTCACTTATATCCAACAATCTCCCACTTCCACTTAAGGCCAATTATTGTGGTATCGCATACTCAGCTTCTGTACTAACAGTTTCGCAAACTGTGTTCGAGAACTAGCCTCAATGAGTCGACCCGGCACAGTACATCTCTTTGTTTCTCCCTAAATCTCAACTTCGCAGAGATCAAATATCTCATGAACTGAGCGATACCTACCTTAGTATTTTCATGAACAGACGATGGGATCATGTTCATATATGAACAATTATATCCAGCGAATTCCCAGGCGGTATCCTTTGTCGATTCACAATGAGCAACCAGCGCCATGACTGCATCAGTATCCTACTTGGAACTCTTTCCAATATACTGATCCTCAAAAGAGGGTAAATTTATAACTCGCGATAGACGTTCTGTCTTTCATGTTACCAGGGAAGCTAGAATCGGTAACCACATCCTTCAGGAGGCTGCCATTACCATATTCCAAGAACATTAAATGTTTAAGTGCATGGTGCTCCTTGCTGTGACTACTACGGTTTTGCAGAATCAAAAACTTTAAAATACTTGAGCACAATATACTAAAACCAAAGAATACAAGCCCAAACACTAAACTAAAATACACTAACTAGAGTTTTAGCTATTAGGTTTGTGTAATAACCTTTATAGACGGTCCTTTGGGTCTTGAATGGTTTACTCCTTAAGCTCCGGGGTATTCGGATCGAGCTCTCGAAGTCGAACTCCCGCGTTAATGACGGTCTACCCAAGATTGCCGATTCAAGCGATAGCTTCAATGAAGCAACTAAAGATTGAGTCTTGCCAGGACAATATACTTAGAAGGGTGTAGTTTATGAAACAAGAAGTTCTCTATACTTTCTTGAAACTCAAGTAGAGAAATGAGGAAGAAGAAGATGAGAGATGCCAACTCAAGAAAATATCCAACACTTGATGAAAAACGATCATCTAAAAAATATCCTCACACTCTCTCTTTTCTCTTCATGCTAGAAAATAAATAAGTGGGTGGGCTAGTGACTCACTAGTGTGAGTCACAAGCCCACACACTTCTTGAAGAAATGAGAGAGAGAGAGAGAGTAGAGAGAGGCCACCTCATCTAGGTACACATACACACATATATAAATGTGTATATAATCAAGTATACCCTTAAACCCGTATTTATAATAAATACTTATACCGTATTTCTACCAAAATACGAATACCGTATTTGTACCAAAAATACAAAATAAGTGTATTCATATTTAGAAAGAAATACATGTATTTGTATTTGTCACGACCCGGAAAAGGCACGTGACTGGCACTTGAATCATGTGAAGCTTATAGGACCCCACCTAATTCAAGTAAGCCAAAAGCCCAGAAATCTAAACCTTTTAGGGAAAATAGTGGAGGTACAGTTTTAAAATAAGGTTTTACTGAAATCAAGTTCTTCTTTAAAACATTGATAATGGTATATGAAAACACAATGTTTGTAGCTATCTTTAAAACGTGTTTCGGCAGCACCTCTTTTGTAAATTTTAACCCGAAAACGGTACAAGTAATATAATGAAGGCATCCCCAAGCGGGAGCTAGCTCTTCGCCAATTAGCGGAAACAACCACGCAAGAATATAAATATACAACGCCGAAGGCGGGGATCAAAACTCACCAAGAAAGCAAGAAAACTAAAGTATCATCAAGAAAATCCAAACAATAATGAAAATACATGCGCGCGACTCTAAGGTCGAAAGAATATACAACAAAGGCTTCTAGGTCTACGAATATACATAGTCTGGTTGATGGAGCTTTCACTAGATACAACAAACAAATATACAAGTATAAAATGGCGGTCACGAAGCAATGTATCCCACCAATCAAGCAATCACCCAAAAGAAAGTGAAGTGCTAGCAAGCCGCTACGGAATCTGTACGCCTAAACCTGCAAGAAACCGTGGCACAACAGGGGTGAGTTGCCAACTCATGAGTAGAACACATCACCGAGCAGAAACTGAATGCATGACTGTTTCCTAGGTCATACAATACATAACAACAATATATATAGATATCGAGTAATAACGAGGGTAACATTATAAGCATGTGCATAAGTGTAATACCAAAGTACTCGTGTCAGTGTCACAAAGTAGCAACATGTCATATATATGATGTATGAATGCATCATGAATTAATGATCAAACATGAAATCTGGATATATCTGTATGAGAAAATCTATGTTCTTATCTTAGTAAAATTTTAGTATTATGAAACTGGAGTATCATTAAATGAAATCGACACAATATATATATATATATATATATATATATATATATCGGTAGCCGTCTCTCAGATCGGCCCTCAAATCTGTCAAATCACACGATTTCGGTCAGTATCCTCCGGATGACCGTCATGTCTATAATAACCGGTAAGTAGTGCTCCCTGCCGGGCTCAACGCCTTCTCAATACGATCTTCTTTCCCCAGGGTACCTCACCGGGCCCACCATGTACCCGCAGACGGTGCATCCCTCTCCTCGAATCGGGTATGTGTACACACGTGGCTCAAGAACCAAGAAAACTCATGGTAGACGCCGCACACATCATATCACGAGAAAACCGCAATTTGAATTTTAAAATGATAATAAGTTTATAAAATTCTTGCGGTTTATCCAAATCCAGAAATCTCATAAAATACCGAAATTTTCATAATCATGAATCAATGAGAAAACAATGAATATCGGCCATAAGCCCTTCAATAGTGCATACCAAAATGAATACATGAATGTATGCGACATCTAAATAGGAAATGCAATATCTAAATGAACAAATGAGAGCAAGAATACTAACGATATAAATAAACTACCGGCTAGCAAGTTATACCAGTGAAGTAACATTTTTTAATGTGTACGTGACATTGCAATTACCGATGATGATGTGTGTGAGCCGGCCAGTAAGTGTACGTGCAACATACGCATCATCGGTAATGGTGCAGGTGTCCTAGTAAACGAGATCATAACAGAAAGTAAACAGTAAAAGCAATAATGAGGTATATCAACTACATACGAGCCATACCGTTTATCATGTTTAAATTGCACGAATCATTGTTTTTAGAAAATTAGGGACTACGGTGATTTGAGAAAATAGATGTCTTTTGAAAATCCATAGCATCCCTCATTTATACTTTGAAAAAGCCTACGATTCGTCGGTTTTGAAAATAGGTATGACTCGAGCCTGAGTTAACCTATATCTACGCAACTAAAGACTAAACTAAGAACCTAGTCGAGGTGATAAGAAATCTATAATATCCCAAGCTGATATGTCTAATAGTCGGCGATCTAGCCTCATATCATCACGCACGGTAATAATACATCGTACGACATTTTCGAGTCAAGAGTGCGGATCAATCATCATATACATCTCGTACGGTAATATCTATTGTACAGCATCCCCAAAATCGAGGGTCCGGGTTAAATATCATTATAATCATCATTCGCATGGTATCAATCTTCGTACTATCAATATCATAAATCAGTGGTATGGATCAAAGGTCTCATACAATCTATTATATCATCAAAACACATGTTTGTTCCCTTATAAAAAGGGGATGAGGGAAAGTTCTTCACTAAAACAGCCCCACGTGTTTAACACGTGAGTGCCTATATGCAACGCATATAAGGACAGCAATTAAAACAATTGCTAGGATAAAACAGGCCCACGTGTTTAACATGTGAGTGCCTATATGCAACGCATATAGGCACTGCAATTAAAACAATTGCTAGGCTAAAACAGCCCCACGTGTTTAACATGTGAGTGCCTATATGCAACACATATAGGCACTGCAATTAAAACAATTGCTAAGCCAGAAGAGCCCAGCGTGTTAAATACATGAGGGAACTTCCCTACGTAGAATTAAATTCTACTCAATAAGCAACTGTTGGATCAAAAATCCAATGGTGATTAAGCATAGAATTAAATTCTATTGAACTTCTAAATAAGAGATGATATTTTCTGTTAAACAGAAAGTTGGCGGATCAAAGATCCCATAAGTTGGAAAATATTTTTCATATCTTAAACAAAAAAGGATTGTGCTCCGTTAAACCAAGCTCCCTTGGATTAAAAATCCAACTTTGATTAAAAATCACCAATCTACATAATAAATTCTATATGGGAAAATGTTTCCATAATTTTGTTTAAGAAACAAGAAAATATGTTCCGTAAGACAGAAACCCTTGGATCAAAAATCCAACAGTGAGTAAAACTCCCAAAATCAACTAGGATCTCTCAATGAGAGATCTCCTAAAACTAATCAACAAACTTCTCTCTACTATATAAAGGACCCAAGACTTCAAGTCTAAAAAAAGGAGAGACCCCCCATACGCTTTGAGAAAAATAAAAAAAAAGGAGAAAAGAGTGAACAGGGAGAGAAACATAAAAAAGAAAAAAAAAGAGAATTCAATTCTCTAAAAGAAGAAGATCTCCTTCTTAAACAAAAAACCCTAGGTAAGAAAAAGGTATAGAGATTATCTTATCTCTTCTTTAAGAGTTTAACCTTTCATACAAGAACTTAGTTCTTCCTCTGGTTGAGGTCTGCAGAAGCAGATCTCCCCACAAGTTGAGAATTTAATTCTCATCGGGGAGATTCTGCTATGCAGATTCAAAACTTAGGGGAAAGAACTGAGTTCAAAAAATTTAATTCTTACAAAAGTATATAGGAATTTAATTCCTCTGATAAAACTAGGGTTTAACCCTGTAAAAGAATCTAGTTCTTATAAAACAAGAAACTTAAAATTCTCTAAACTCAAATTCCAGCATCATTGATGTAAGATAAATAACTTCATGCACATAGAGGGAAAGACTGATGATTCACACGCAAGCGTCTAAAAAGAAGAACAAGAAGTGCCTCCTAGGGCAGTCACGTGTTCCCACGTGACCACCAAGCATTTATACAGAAAAAAGGTATAAACCCAAAGGCAGCGCTCACATTTTGAAAGCACTTCACGTGTTTGCACGTCAGCATTAATGAATTAAGTGCTTAGCACTGATAAAAGAAAGAGAAATAAAATTCAGAGAACAATTCCTATTTCGGGCGCCTCATGTGCTCGCACGTGAGCCGAGTGCTCATAGAAGAAGAGGGAAATAAAACCCAAAAAGGCAGTACCCAACTTTAGGGTGCCTCACATGCTCTCACGTGAGTGCCATAAGAATTAGGTGCTTAACACTTATATATAAACGGGAACTTGAACCCAATTTGCAGAGACAACTTTAAGGTGCCTCACGTGCCGCACGTGATCTCCCCCCTTGGAATCCAGTGTTTAACACTGCTTCAGAACCTCACGTGGGAACACGTGAGTGTTGAACGTATACTAGTTCTTAACACTATAGGAAGTCAACTCCAGCCTCAAGTTGGCTAACTCTTCTTGAGACTAAAATATCTTTGATCTTCAATCAATTGAGCTCCCCGTGCTCATGTCTTCCTAAACTGATCCTAGTCCCAACCATGAACAATGATCTTTCGATGGATATTCATCCCATATCACCCCTCAATCTGGAAATTGGTTCAAGGGTGCATCTCTCCATACCTCTGATACATGTAGTAATTCTTCAATGTCTTCAGAGAGGTGGAGGGTCCCGACAACTAATAACTCTTTGGGGTACTCCCAAATCGATGAGCACATCCTAATACGGACCGTGATGTCCTTAAACTATAACGGACCGCAACATCCTTAAACTAGCTATGGACCGAAACGTCCTTAAACTAGCTACGGACCGAAACGTCCTTAAACTAACAACGGACCGAAATGTCTTTAAATAAAAGCAATATAGCATAAATGCTCTTTTGTTGGGTCTGAACGATCCCAAAATCCTGTTGAGTAGATCTTAGTCTCAAATTAGACTAATGTATCCTAAAAAAATATTAAAGTTGATCTTAATCTCAAACGAGATTAACGATTCTTAAATCAACCCAAACATAAATCTAAGAATATACAGATTTGGAGCAATCCACGCCCTACGGGTGACAACATAAATTAGTCTCCGTATATAATCCACGGGAAACCAAAAATAAAACAAACACACACGACACGAAGTGAACTTCTGGAGCAGAAGAAAGTGGTTATCGCTACGCGGTAACGTAATTAACTGTAGGGGCTTGCGCATGCAGGGAAGAGCGTCCTCACAATCAAAACCCCCTCACAAACGAGGGCGAATCTGATGAAGTCTGCTACAACGGCTGCATCAGTCCAAACCTCTGATACGCGGTGCGATAAATCAACTTGGCATCTTCAAAGAGGTGGACGGATAAACCCAAATAATATCTGCCCCTAAATTCAGGCAAGACGATCCATCCCAGTTCGTCTCCGATTTCGACGGTGAACAGATTCTGGCACGTCCGGTGGGACCTTTTTCTCTTTCCACTCCACACTTCGTGTGTCATGTTCGCGAACAAATCGTGGTTTACTATGGTTGCCCCTGGATTTGAGGTACTAAGATTTGGTGTCTTACTCCAATGCAGAAGAGAAGAGAAATCAATGGCTTCCAACTGCACCTGCAACAGCAACTCTCGCTCCACCCCAAATGGTGGAGTGACTTATGGGCCCTAAGCGGCCTCCATCTTTGCAATGCCAGTGGAGTAGATGACTCAAGCCACCACTGGACTGTTCTTTGGGACCATGATCCTGCCAGAAAGCTTCAGTGCCCTAGTGCCACTACAAGAAGCTCTCAAGAAGTCGGTCTTCGATCGACTTACAATCTACACGGCCCTTCTCAATAGGTCATCCAATTCTAACGCCTCAGTTTTCAACAGGCTGAGTCAAAGCTAAAGTGGGCCCGCAAAGAGGCTCGCGATACCTGAGGGGGTTATCCTGAAACGGATAACCGTTCCAGCTCCGGCGAGAGAAGTCGTTGACAGGGCTTCTCTTGCTAAAGGATTGGTCTTCGAAAGATTGGTCGTTCCAATTCCTGCTTCCGGTGAAGTCATCAAGACTGCTTCCCCTACCAAAAGGTCTGCCTTCGAAAGATTGACCGTCCTCTCTCAACGGACGTCAATCTTCAATAGGCTGGCACCAGCAGCAGCCTTTCATCAGAGCAAGGGACATGATGAAGCCGCTTCCATAATTGAGGCAATCCCGTGCAAGACATGCTCGACGTCGCCACTGGCACCGAGTGAGGAAAGCTGGAGGCAGTTCCCTTTCTGGACTGACCCCACCAGCTCCAATAGTGGAAATTGACGCTGTTGTTCCATCTGGGAACAGCTTCGATCCGCTCAGGAGGGTGCGAAAGTGTTGGAGGTAGTGGCCTCAGAGTCAATTATTGGATCACAGGCACGTGATTGCAATGATTGAGGGAGGACCTATCCCGGGACGACAGTCTTACTCGAGATGATAGTTTGCTATCTGGTTTACCTTTATCATCGTGTACTGCTTTAGGTGACATGACATGTCACTATTGCACGTTGATAGAGCCCCTGGGATTCTTGCTTGACGACCAGCAGTATGAGGGCGATCATATAAGTGAGAGCTGGAGTCGATAAGCACATCCTTAAAAGGTCCCTAGTCGTGGGAGTTTCGAGACAGGGCATCGATTCTCCAGAGTAGACTAGTGTATACAGTCGAGACCCCGACGAGGGGCGGTGGCCGGTCTCATAAGCCACTGGTGTCAGTTGGTTCACCTAAGATGTATACAGGTGCTCATTGGGTTATGAGTACACCGGACAGGACTCGCCGGGAACATGCTAGTTGGTCTTATACCTGACGTCAGATAGCAGTTCCCAGGTGACATGTGTACAGGTTAGTTCATCGACCTGGAGATCGTCATTTGTCTCGTGTGAGTTCCCACTGTGCTTTGATTACTACCCTACCACGGCTCAAAGGAGTCGTGCAAACAGGTTTTAGTTGGGTACAGTCCCGAGCCACATGGAGGCGGTGAGCGGATCTTCAGGGGTTCGTCTCTCCCGGTATTGGGGGTGAGGTCGTGCTGTGTCTAGGAGAGCCATTACACAAAGTCCTTGGCCAAGGCAAGGAGATTTACTGGTAGGTATTCCAGTAGTATCTCAGGGTGTTCTGGGCTACACTCCGACACGACTTGTACCGCTTTTGGGGGTCTGACTTTTACCAACCCCCTAGGCCCGCCATGCGATGCTCATAGACGAACGGACCGGACTGCACGGATATTGTCACTGACAGGCTCAGTAGGGTGTCAGGATGAGTTTACTCATCGACGTCCCTTTTGGTCAATAGCTGGTGGCCCGTCACGTATTGGCTTATACCTCTGACGTGCTAGTGGTTAAATCCACAGCCATAGTATTGACGAGTCTTTAGAGTCCACCACACTTACAGTTACTCAAGTTTCGGGCGAAACGCTGTAGAGGCCGTATGGAGATATGGCAGGGTCCGATCAGATACGTGCGGTATTGCACGGATCAGGATCGGACGGTTTGTACTAGTAGCCGTATAGGTATATGGCATGGTTCGATCAGATACGTGCGGTATTGCACGGATCAGGATCGAACGGATATTACTAGCCGGCTTTGGTTTAAGCCGGTCCTAGTTTAGTACAGTGTAGATTTTGTCTTTTTGCATTTGTATCCGGACGGAATACAGATGCGGGTGTGTATGCACAGTATCGGGGTTTTCCTGTAATTTATTACGGGACCAGTTTTCTGGAGTTGCCAGTTTGCATTCCGTTCCGGCCGGTTTTCCTTTGTTCTTTCCCGGCCGGACTTTTCCGATGGAGGGGGTAATTTGCAGTTTTGCAAATTATTTTTGTGGAGGGGTTTTCTTGCATAATGGTTTGATTATGATAGGATTTGAAACTTTCATCCATGCTTGCATTTAATGTGATTTGATGAGGGTATGGTTTGATAAAAGTGAAGCATGGTTGTTGTTTGGATGTGGTCACCTCTTTTGTTATCCTACACTCACCTTCCTTCATACTAATTATTGATTCCCTCCACCATTTCCACATATGATGGCCGGCCAAATCTTTGAGGGAGAGAGAGTGCTTCATTTGTGAGGAGATATATTTGTTCATATCATTTTGTATGCAAAAGAAATTGAGAGCTTCATTTCCCTCCAAAGCTCAATCTTCATTCCTCCATCCAAAGGCAACAAACCCCAATGAGACATAGACTCTACACTTCCTACAGCAAATCTTGGACGCGTCGATTCGCCAGCTTCGCGTCCGAGTTGCCTCGGTATTGAGGTGGGAGCCCGTAAAAGCTACAGGCGATGTGGTGCCCTTTCCGACGAGGAGTGGAGATGAAGACCGGAGGACTCGGATCAGTCGGTACATCTCTTCCCCTCTTGTTAGTTAGCTAGACTAGTTTAATGGTTACGATCCGGAGTTTAGTGCGCGGTGGTGCCGGTTTGCAAAGTCCGCAAAATTTAAGTTTATCACCGCTTCCGCATTCCGGCGTCGGATTGACGGCCGGGACGCCGCCGTGCACTTACAGTGGTATCAGAGCCTCGCCATTAACTTAGTCTAGCTTTGTGTAATGTGTTTTTGAGTTCCGATCGATCGAAATGTCCAAAAACCCGTATTTGCCCACGACAGTTTCTGTTGAAAATTTTTGGTCTCGAAAAATTTTTCAGGTTGTAAAATATTGATGTACTGGAAAATCTAAGAGTTCTGTAAAAATTTGACGGAGTAACTCCACAGTTGGAGCGCGGAACCGCCGCGAAAACCCCCTTTGTGCGGCCCTTCAGCCGCGCACTATTCACATCACTTCACCATTTTTTTACAGAGGCCTTCTGGGCTTAAAATATGGGCTTTGGAATATTAAAGTTGGGCCAATTGTTTCTGTGAGTGCTACAGTTTTCTTTGGGGCCCACTTGTTAATTGTTTGATCAATCGGAAATTTTTTAAACACATTTTTCACAGTATTTACATTATATCTGCGACCGTGAATGTCACTCGATCGGTAAATCCGGTCTAACTGCTATAGCCCGGTTAGACGGATTTGCGAACGTGACTTTCACGTTGATGTTCTATGTATTTGCTGTGATGTTGCGGATCGGTCGTGGGGGATAGCCTGGATGCAATGCTAGTACTGTGCTGTTGTATTATGTACATTTGATATTGCGGGGCGAGCGTCCGACATGTGGACTGCCGTCACTGCCTGATTGTATTATTCTTTTGGGGCACGACCTGGTTGCGGTCGATGTACCCGGTGTATGTATATTTTACTTTCTGTACTAGGATTGCCCCGCGGAGGAGTGCACGGATAGCCGGGTTCTGGAGGGCAACAAGCCCGCATCTCATGGCATTGAGACGGAGGGGGCTTCGCTCTAGGATTGGCGGGCTATTCGCCGCACTCGTAGGGGGTACAGGTTGACCCAGGAGGGGTGCCCAAGTTACCGGATTCCGTGAAGTGCTGGGTGGTCCATTCACGGAGCTGAAGGGGGCTGCCTCACTTCAGGTTTTGGCGGGTGACTTGCCGCGCCCGTAGGGGTCTAGGTTTTCATTGCACAGGCTATCCACACGACCAGGGGAACGTCGGGTTTCAGTAGTGGCTCTGTGAAACCCGGGGATCCCAGATATCTGTATTGTTTCTATGATGCTGTACATTCTCTGAGATGTTGCATTTCTTTCACGCCTTGAGCGAAATATAATATATTGGTATATATATTAGTAGATGTTGTATATGTTTTTCACCCGCGCTAGTCCAGTCCCCGCTCTGCCGTTAGTAAGCTAACCTAACGGGTGATGACGGGACCCAGTGGCGAATGCGGATGGCATATACGTACGTCAGTATATTTTCGTTCTTTGTGGTGTGATCAATTGATGGGACTGCATTGATTCGGATCAATGCAAGTTAAACAAACCTAATCTGATGTTGTTGGAACACTTTTCAAAAAGCTGTTATTGCAAGGACGTTCACTTTTGTTTTGCATCGTGGTATTCAGTTGGAATATCCTGCTCCTCAGTCGACGAGGCAAGGGCCGAGATCCCTTCACCGGGAGTGACCCCTTGGACAAAAGTTTGCGTCAGGGCATTAACTTCACTATAGCCGATTACTTTTGCTTTGCACCGTGGTATTCAGTTGGAATATCCTGCACCCCATTCTACGGGGAAAGAGCCGAGATCCCTTCACCGGGAGTGACCTCTTTAGTAAAGGTTTTCGTCACTATATTTTCTAAAAAGCTATCCGTTCCTTCAACGATATCAAGTTCATTACGTTAAAGGTTTTCGCCAGAAACCATTCGTAGCCCTCCGTCGTTTCATATGGGTAGTCAATAGTATTCAAGCTGTGTTTGTTGGCCTTAGTCAAGGCACAGTGTTTGGTAGCTATTGGGTATTCATATGCTGCATAGATAGATGCGTTGGTTTGGGACAGTCGTATAGCCTTGTTGGCCTTAGTCAAGGGCTTGTACGGGTGGGTTCAAATCAACCTGGACAATGACGGGTAGAACTTGACGTGTGACTTATGATTTGTTGGCCTTAGTCAAGGTCATAAGAGCATGGGGCAGAAATCACATCGGGAGTTTCAAAAGAACTGAAACTTGCCAGATATGCGCATACCTTCTGGAGTGTGATACCGTGAGCGGATTCCGTCACGTTATCATGCGATGAGAGTTGGATCCCGATTCCCACTGATGAGTTGGTTTACTCCTCGGGTGACCCCGACTAATTCTTCTTTCTGGTTTGGAGGAGAATTTGAGGTACAGTGGGAGGATTCCAGATTAGATAAATTGGTAACCATTCTGATCTAGGTTAGAGTGCACGCTGAGTGTTTCTTTTCTCTCTCTCTCTGGCAGCGACCATTTGACCCGACCCTAAGACTTTGACTCAGTGACCAAGTTGACCGAACCTTCTTTAACACAGGCTTTTGGATTGTCAGAGTTGCAGACCTCATTGCCACTCCTACTTTTACCCTTTTCTCCAGGACACCCCGTATTACTGCGAACGTCCACTTCCATTGGACAAAACCATCGTATGGTTAGATACGAACTCGAAGGAATTCGAGGATGGTTTCCGGTTCTGGAGAAAACGGATAGGATTATTCAGTTGTCTTTTCCTTTTACCCTCTCTCAGGTTACGAGTACTCCTTGGTTTAGGGGTAGTACACCTATTACGCAAATTGGATTGTCTTCTTCCAAACCTTAGGCTGGAGCCGACCGGTAGGGAATGAAGAAAACCAATTAGCATAACGATGGTGTGCAGAAGGTATTAAGTTCAGACAAAGCAAGGGATTAGTAAGAGGGCAAAGTAAATTGCAACGGACATTCACGACCAAACCAAATATTTCGTTACCACTCCCACATCACCTTTGTATTTCTCCAGGACACTCCGTATCACTACGAAGATCCACAGTTTATTTGGATACTCCATCGTATGGTTATATACGAACTCGAATGGAACTGGTTCCAGTTCGGGGATGGATTCTGGTTCAGGAGAAATAGGAATAAGGTTTATTCGGTTGTCTTTTATCTTCACCCTCTCTCATTGCGAGTGTTCCTAGGATTGGGACAGTACACCCATTATGCTTATTGGATAGTCTTCTTCCAAACCATAGGCTGGTGCCGAACGGTAGGGAAGGAAGAAAACCATTTGGCCTAAAAGGATGTGCAGAAGGTAAAGACTAAAGACATATGAAGGGATTTGGAGAGGTGGCAAAGAACTATACGGTTACAGTCGTGAATCTGGAAGAGGCATTACTAGGAATACCAGGATACCCCAACGAAACATTTCAATGTTTCAGTTTCACTGTGTACTATTAAAAGAAAACTGATTTCCCAATTAGACACTTACTCCAGGGTATGTATTTACCAGGTATGATTCTCACATCTGTATGGTTTTACAGATGATGAGTGGGAGTAGGTTATTGGGAATTGGGTGATTATCCTCATTATATCGGGATTCGTTGTAATCGGTGATATTTGAGGAAATCACCTGGCCTGTTTGCCGGTCGGCAAATATTTGGTTTTGAATATCCGCTGTTATGCACCAATTTCAAATTGATATATCTGTACGTCTATTTTCATAGAGTGAGATATACCTTTCTGAAATTATGTCTACGACATTTACCTATATCAGTGGATGGTTAGGTAAGGAGCATTAAACAGCGGTGTAATTCTTCTTAACCATAAGTACAGTTTTAAACCTACGACACACAGTGAATGAGTTATTAGACTCAAGGGACTTATACAGAGTATTGTATGTTGTCCAGGGTCCATCAGGACACAGGGGATGGTCCTCGTACTATATTCGGTTTACTTATGACTTCTCTAGTTTTTAGACAAGTGTTTCGTGGAAACACAGGATCTAAGTTTTGAGGAGTTATAGGTATTTGAATAGAGTAGAGAACCAGGTATAGCAAGTATCGGGATTCTTCAAAGAGATCGAAGATGTAGATACTTGTGTATGGTATTCAGTTGATAGTAATGATAAAGAGATCTTGCTTCTCTTTCAGGTTACTCATAATTGGAAGTATTCCTAAGTTGAGTAACGCTGATCGGCCTCCTTCCATTTAGTTGACATGCACTGGAGACAGCTGTATGATTTGAATCTGGTTCAATTAAATCAGTGCCTCTGTTTCTATATTGGATATAGAACAGTTCATATCTTAACGATGTTAAGGTACGGGGAGTTGTCCGGTTCATGATTAAAACCAGACACTGGACAACTCAAGGCACGTTTCTGTAATGGCTGTTTGTGGGTTGACCCAGGCTATGACGAGGGTTGATTTTCTACCATCTGGATGAACAATAGCGATATTGTTCTAGACTCGCCACAGTTTTATTAAAAATGTTTTTTTTCAGAAAACAGTAGTGGGAGTATGGTAGAACTGGAAGTGATTCCAGAACCACAAACGATTACTGAAGATTTGATAAGGAACCTAAAGATTCAATCCGGTTTGACATTCCATTGGCCACTCCGCAGATTAGGTGGGTAACTTCAGGCACCCGAGAGGCACTACGGTAGCCTCAAGGACGGTGACAGGGAAGTTCTTGTTTACCCACAATTGCCATTGCTGTTGTTCCAGGTTACGAGACCCGGCGGGAGGATGAGTATAGCGTCGTTCTAAACCAGTTTTAGAAGTGTACGTCTATATGACTCTGCCAGAGGGTTGTCATAGTCAGTGGGAGCAGCGGAAGCATTGGTGGACAGGTTGCTTATGTCCATTTATAGACTAGAGCAGATTTAGCGGAGATAGATCATCTGTTTCTGACGTGACAGTCATGGGTTTGACTTCATCAGAATATGGGATGGATCTGTTGAGAAGGTAGTAGGGTGTGATATCCTGGTTTTTGGATGATATACACAGAGTAAGAAAAGAAACTCCTACACTACGATCGGTTATACTTTGGTCGTCACACAGTTGTTTCTCCACAAAGGAAATGGATTTTATATCAGACATACTGGTTAACTAGATCTATGGTTTTAGATCTAGATTTGGGTGGTTTCCCAATCAGGGTACTTGACAGCATCCTAAGAGTATTTAGGATGGACGACTCCTGGTACGGTAGTGTACCTGCAGGTAATGGAGTCACCCTCTCCAAAGGTGTCTTACAGACTAAAGGGGAGAGGGACGTGCATGATTGGCAGATCACTTGCTAAGGCAATTGAGTCAATCGTGAGATGTCAAGTACCACACCAGATGTTGTTCTTGCACAAGATGCAATAAGTTGACATTAATCCAATCCTGGAGAAACAGTCGGAAGCAGTTTTAGAACATAAGTGGATGTTCTAGGGATATGATAACGACAGCCTCATTCAGGAGACAGTTATCATTCCAGGCTTCCAAGGTGACATGGACGACAAGGAGGTTGTCAGAGTTATAGTTTTCCTTCTGATGAGGGGCAGTATTTTGGACAGGTGGTCCAAGGCAATACTGAGGGAGGCATGGCGCGCAGGATACTGATTAAGTTCAGTTGACGATACAGTCTAAGAAGTTTGGATTTAGAGTTCATTTATGAGCTATGTCCCATCAGACATCCAGACAGTCTAAGACAGGTATTGCTCTTTTCGGGAGATGGCTTTCTCCGCGAACTTGAGATATAGAGAGAGACATAGAAAGAAACTTCAGAGCGGATCCACTCGCTGAGGCTATTCCTCGAACGCAATAGTTTCGCAAACAGGCTTTGTGCGACTGACCAGTAGAGGAGTTGGGTGTTCGGTATCACACGGGCTGTGAGTATGCGACATCGCAATAATTAGCCTTGAGTGCAAGTGGGAGATTGTTGGAGGTAGTGCCCTCAGAGTCAATTATTGGATCACAGGCACGTGATTGCAATGATTGAGGGAGGACCTATCCCGGGACGACAGTCTTACTCGAGATGATAGTTTGCTATCTGGTTTACCTTTATCATCGTGTACTGCTTTAGGTGACATGACATGTCACTATTGCACGTTGATAGAGCCCCTGGGATTCTTGCTTGACGACCAGCAGTATGAGGGCGATCATATAAGTGAGAGCTGGAGTCGATAAGCACATCCTTAAAAGGTCCCTAGTCGTGGGAGTTTCGAGACAGGGCATCGATTCTCCAGAGTAGACTAGTGTATACAGTCGAGACCCCGACGAGGGGCGGTGGCCGGTCTCATAAGCCACTGGTGTCAGTTGGTTCACCTAAGATGTATACAGGTGCTCATTGGGTTATGAGTACACCGGACAGGACTCGCCGGGAACATGCTAGTTGGTCTTATACCTGACGTCAGATAGCAGTTCCCAGGTGACATGTGTACAGGTTAGTTCATCGACCTGGAGATCGTCATTTGTCTCGTGTGAGTTCCCACTGTGCTTTGATTACTACCCTACCACGGCTCAAAGGAGTCGTGCAAACAGGTTTTAGTTGGGTACAGTCCCGAGCCACATGGAGGCGGTGAGCGGATCTTCAGGGGTTCGTCTCTCCCGGTATTGGGGGTGAGGTCGTGCTGTGTCTAGGAGAGCCATTACACAAAGTCCTTGGCCAAGGCAAGGAGATTTACTGGTAGGTATTCCAGTAGTATCTCAGGGTGTTCTGGGCTACACTCCGACACGACTTGTACCGCTTTTGGGGGTCTGACTTTTACCAACCCCCTAGGCCCGCCATGCGATGCTCATAGACGAACGGACCGGACTGCACGGATATTGTCACTGACAGGCTCAGTAGGGTGTCAGGATGAGTTTACTCATCGACGTCCCTTTTGGTCAATAGCTGGTGGCCCGTCACGTATTGGCTTATACCTCTGACGTGCTAGTGGTTAAATCCACAGCCATAGTATTGACGAGTCTTTAGAGTCCACCACACTTACAGTTACTCAAGTTTCGGGCGAAACGCTGTAGAGGCCGTATGGAGATATGGCAGGGTCCGATCAGATACGTGCGGTATTGCACGGATCAGGATCGGACGGTTTGTACTAGTAGCCGTATAGGTATATGGCATGGTTCGATCAGATACGTGCGGTATTGCACGGATCAGGATCGAACGGATATTACTAGCCGGCTTTGGTTTAAGCCGGTCCTAGTTTAGTACAGTGTAGATTTTGTCTTTTTGCATTTGTATCCGGACGGAATACAGATGCGGGTGTGTATGCACAGTATCGGGGTTTTCCTGTAATTTATTACGGGACCAGTTTTCTGGAGTTGCCAGTTTGCATTCCGTTCCGGCCGGTTTTCCTTTGTTCTTTCCCGGCCGGACTTTTCCGATGGAGGGGGTAATTTGCAGTTTTGCAAATTATTTTTGTGGAGGGGTTTTCTTGCATAATGGTTTGATTATGATAGGATTTGAAACTTTCATCCATGCTTGCATTTAATGTGATTTGATGAGGGTATGGTTTGATAAAAGTGAAGCATGGTTGTTGTTTGGATGTGGTCACCTCTTTTGTTATCCTACACTCACCTTCCTTCATACTAATTATTGATTCCCTCCACCATTTCCACATATGATGGCCGGCCAAATCTTTGAGGGAGAGAGAGTGCTTCATTTGTGAGGAGATATATTTGTTCATATCATTTTGTATGCAAAAGAAATTGAGAGCTTCATTTCCCTCCAAAGCTCAATCTTCATTCCTCCATCCAAAGGCAACAAACCCCAATGAGACATAGACTCTACACTTCCTACAGCAAATCTTGGACGCGTCGATTCGCCAGCTTCGCGTCCGAGTTGCCTCGGTATTGAGGTGGGAGCCCGTAAAAGCTACAGGCGATGTGGTGCCCTTTCCGACGAGGAGTGGAGATGAAGACCGGAGGACTCGGATCAGTCGGTACATCTCTTCCCCTCTTGTTAGTTAGCTAGACTAGTTTAATGGTTACGATCCGGAGTTTAGTGCGCGGTGGTGCCGGTTTGCAAAGTCCGCAAAATTTAAGTTTATCACCGCTTCCGCATTCCGGCGTCGGATTGACGGCCGGGACGCCGCCGTGCACTTACAGAAAGAACTCCCCAAGAGCTGTATTGAAGAAGTATCCCCCGCCTGCTAAAAATAGGATGCAGGCAAAGCCGTAGCAACCCCCTCAGTGGTTGTCCTCTAAAATCTACAAAGTCTAGCGGAAGGTCCAAGATTCGGTGATCGTTAAAGACTACTCTCACCAACTAAAGAAAACGAAGGCTCAGTAAGAGGAGGACCATCCCTCCGTCATACCACGGAAGGCATCGTCTACATGGGTTCCTGTTACAACGGCCCCTCCGACTTCAACCTCCCACAAAAGGAGAAGGCCGGAAAAAATCCCACTGCCTGCGGTGAATTCCAAAGGCACTGGACCCAAACGTCCCAAGTCTGGGGGCATGATCGTGCACACGGTGAAAGGTTCCTAGGCACTCTAGTGAGGTCTCACAAGGCATCGAACATGCCATTTCAAAATTTTTGGTGCCGAGAAACCCTAGACTACGGATCGTTGCTAGAAGTTTAGGCGAAACTAAAAGCTAGTTAACACTTAACTACTAGGATACGGAAATTACAACCTTTGTAGATCCGGATATCCACCTCCACGGCTTCGCAACGAAGTCTTCTCGCTGTCCATCTTGAAGCTTGGACTCTCGTGACGGCTTCATCGGAGAAACGTGCGGAATAGGTCGTCGGCTTTGTGTCAAAGACGATCTACGTCGAGGTTGCACAAACTCAAGCTCCGACTTCACAAACTTGTGAAACTTGTGAAGTAAACACCCAAAACAACTTGGCAAGAGGTAGAGGGTGAAGAAATAGGAGGTGGGTTCACTTTAGAATTGGATTTATCTCACTTTAACTCAAGTTGCCATTTTTGTAGCAAGCTTGAAGAAGAAGAAGAAGATGAGCTCAAGAAAAGAATATGATAAGTCTTGTGTTAAAATAAATTTTAAATCAAATACTTATCATAACTTGAACTAGGGTTAAGTGTAGAGAATTAACCATGGTCACTTGGATAGGTTAGGGTTAAGCATGAAGATAAGGATGGTTAGCAAAGTCAAAGCTTCATGAAGCTTCAACTTAAAACAAAAAGAGCCACCATTCTCATCATAATCCATTTCAAATAAATAAATAAATAAATGAATATACAAAACCCTAATTATCATATTAACCATGGATTAATTCTATACACTTAACGAAATGATCAAGTATCATCAAACATGATACAAAAAAGTGCACGAAAGCATATCACATATACAATGTGCATCAAGTGAGAAAAATCCGTTTAAAGTGAACCAATACTAGTTAATGCAAAGTAATATATCAAATATATAATTATACATTAAATCATTAAATCAACACTTGATTCAATGATCCGGTTATATCGCATACAACCGACTAGTATGTAATGTATCGATTTATCGAATCAATGATTCGATAACTAGGTCATATCGAATATAACCAATCGAAACATATATCGCGAGAATGAAATGCGGTATCACATACACGCATTATTCTCGGTCATGCACATATCTCATATGCGCTCCTATTTCGTTTCGCTTGAGCCAGGAAACCTCTGTGTAGGACTCTAAAGACTCGTCAATACGCCGGTAGCAGATGATGATCATATCAAGCACCCACAAGCCGCAAGCGGTCTGCTAAACGTAACGGCCACCCGGGTATTGAGCGATCAGAAGATCGACGAGCTAGCCCGCTCACACTCCTGCGAATCCGACCAGTAACACTTACCATACAGTCCAGTCTCTTCGTCTGATACGTCGCATATCAAGTCTAGGGGTGGTATACATCAGACCCCAATAACCCGATAAGTCGTGCCGATGTGAGGCTCGTAACGGGTCGAGAAACTACTGGTAACACTTACCAGTAAATCTCTGATCAGCCCTGGCCAGGGACTTCCCTGCTACGGCCAATCGAGCACAGCGCAACATCAACTCCCAATACCGGGAGAGACGAAACCCCTCCTATCGCTCATTGCCTCCATGTGACTCGGGACTGTACCCAAAGACCACCGTTTTGCACGCCCTCATGGACGTGGTAAGGTGGAGATCAAAGCACAGTGGGAATCACACAAGACTCTATGACGATCTCGGGTCTACAGACTAACCTGTACAAGTGTCACCTGAGAACTGCCATCTGACGTGAGGTATAATACCATCTGGGAGTTCTCGGCGAGTCCGTCCAGTGTACTCAGTCTCCACTGAGCACCCGTATACCATCTCTGATGTCAAACACCAATGGATATGGGATCATCCATCGCCCATCACATGGGTCGAGAAGCGTATACGCTAATCTACTCTGGTATATCGATGCCCCGTCTCGATACACCCACGACTAGGGACCTTGAAGGATGTACTTATGGACTACCATGTCCCCACTAGTATGATCTGCATCATAGTCCAGGTAGTCAAGTACAAATCCTAAGGGCTTTACCAACATGTAACTATAAGACAGTATAAAGAGACTAGTGTACATGTTAAGATAAATAGCAACCAGATAGCATACTATCATGTCGAGCAAGAAAGTCATCTCTATATATGTCCAAGCATCCAATATAATATACATCATCTGTACAATACTGGCCTCTAGGGCATACATACAACTAACACACGGTGTACATGGCTTCCGAGAAAGAGAAAAGCCATACTTCCGTAGGTCATCGACCACTCACTCGGTCGTTGACAAAAGCTCAAAAGCAACAACAAAAGCTCCAAGAAATGCTGATGAAAATGTCAGCACTCACTGGGAAGAAAGAAAGCCTGGAATCAATGTCTAAGTAATGCCAGGAACAAGGGACCGACACCGAATTCTTGCAGAGGATGCTAGAAAGGAAGGATAAGGAGGCCGCAGAACAGGCCGCTAATATAAAGCAGATGGTGCTTCTGTTCCAACACATGGTTGGATGATGATCCAGCCGGAACCTCCAGCCGAAGACCCTCCGATAATCATCGAAGACGACAAAGGGAAAACGTCAAACCCTCCTCCGGCTATCTCAGCAGCCCAGGAAGAGACAATCTCTAAGGCTGCCCTTGATAACTACATAGCTCAAGAAATACAAGCTCATCAAGCGAGTGAAGCGGCTGGCCAAGTCGTCAGAACTGGGCGACCTTATCCAGGCTGGTACGATCAAATCAAGTACTCGCCAGGATATAGATCCCTAAATTCCATGGATATAAGGGGACAGGAAATCCACACCATCACGTTGCTCAATTCAGAGCTTTGTGCGGTAATACTGGAGGCGACGACAAACTGCTGTTTCGCCAGTTTGTTAGTAGCTTGTCGGAAACGGCATTTGAATGGTACTCCGAACTCCCAAATGACTTTGTAAAAACATTCACGGATATGGAATTACTATTCACACAGCAGTTCGTAAGCGCAAGCGAGCGCACCACGATCACGTCATTAATCAATGTCAGGGTGAAGCCAGGAGAGACCTGGGTTCAATACGCAATTCAGTAGTGGAACCTGTGGTCAAAATGCGAACAACGCATAGAAGAAGCTCCTGTCGTGGGCATGTTCGTAGGGACCCTTGACCCTCAGGTAAATATATCCCAATTTATGATGTTCTTCAAGACAACCACCTTCCAGGCCTTGATCGACAAGCTAGCCCAAATGGACCAGATGGGCCATAGGCCATCCTTTTCAAAAACGGATCCCTAGAATGAAAAGGGCAAAGGGAAAGTGACCTTCGTTATCAACACTCAACAGCAACCAATTGACCCGAAACCGGTTGCTCGCCAAAGAGACACACGCCCATGCCGATCCCTCGAAGAGAAGCTAGGACGTCCTTACTCGTTTCCCCGGGGTAAAACGAGAAGACTGTTCGAACTGGCAGTGCGCAACAAACTTATCACTCTGCCAGATCCGAGACGTCCACTGCATCCTGGTGACGTCACAACAGAGTATTGGGCCACCTAATTGAGGATTGCTATGTCTTCAAAAATTAGGTCGAGGACCTGTACCAACAAGGCAAGTTTGCGCTGTCCAAAAACTGGAGGGTGAACCCGCCACAGAAGCACGCTCCTAAAAAGGTGGACAAGCCAGAGGCATCATGCTCGCTTGTAATAGAAGATCCGTGTGAAGTTGTTCTTTCAGCTAAAACTAAAAGAATTCTAAAGGACCTACAAGCATGTCCGGCGATCCGGTGGAAAAGCCCGCTGGGGCCCAAGATCATTGAGGGGATGCTTAAACTGCGCCTGTTGGATATATTGCCCTTAAAGTCAATTATTAGATCGCAGGCACGTGATTGCAATGATTGAGGGAGGACCTATGCCGGTAGGAAAATCTTACTCAAGATGATAGTATGCTATCCGGTTTATCTTTATCATCGTGTCCATGCTTTAGTGACATTATAGGTCACTATTACACGTTGATAGAGCCCTTAGGATTCTTGCTTAACTACCAGCAGTATGATGGCGATCATATACGTGAGAGTTGGGTAGTCCATAATCATATCCTTAAAGTGTCCCTAGCCGTGGGAGTTTCGAGACTGGGCATCGAACTTCATTAGTAGACTAGTGTATACAGTCGAGACCCCGACGAGGGGCGATGGCCGGTCTCACAAGCCATTGGTGTCAATTGGTTCGCCTAAGATGTATACAGGTGCTCATTGGGTTATGAGTACACCGGACAGGATACGCCGGGAACATGCTAGTTGGTATTATACCTGTCGTCAGATAGTAGTTCCCTGGTGACATGTGTACAGGTTAGTCTATCGACCTGAGATCGTCATTTGTCTTATGTGAGTTCCCACTGTGCTTTTATTACTACCCTACCACGGCTTAAAGGAGTCGTGCAAACAGGTTTTAGTTGGGTACAGTCCCGAGCCACATGGAGGCAGTGAGCGGATCGGCAGGGGTTTCGTCTCTCCCGGTATTGGGGGTGAGATCGCGCTGTGTCTAGAAGAGCCATTACACGAAGTCCTTGGCCAAGGCAAGAGATTTACTGGTAGTTATTCCAGTAGTATCTCAGGGTGTTCTGGGCTACACTCCAACACGACTTGTACTGCTTTTAGGAGTCTGACATTTACCAACCCCCTGGGCCTGACATGCGATACTCATAGACGAACGGACCGGACTGTACGGATATTGTCACTGACAGGCTCAGTAGGGTTCCAGGATAAGTTCGCTCATCGGCTTCCGTTTTGGTCAATACATGGGTAGCCCGTTACGTACAGCTAGTACCACTGACGTGCTAGTGGTTAAATCTACAGCCAGTGTATTGACGAGTATTTAGAGTCCCCTACAGAAAGTTTTCCTAAGGTTCGGGCGAAACGTTGTAGAGGTCGTATGGTATTATGGCAGGGTTCGATCATATACGTGCACTTGTGCACGGATCATGATCAGACGGATCATACTAGTGGGCTTTGGTTTAAACCAGATCCTAGTATTATATTTGTTGGATTACTTTCGTCTCATTGCATTCACATTCAGTCGGAATGCAGATGCAGGTATGTATATACAGGTGAGGGGTATCCTTGTGATCCGTCACGAGTTTACTTTAGATGTTGCCATATCTTTTTGTTGGACTAAACATTTGGATTAATATTTGGATGGTGGAAATTGTGAGTGGATATTATCATGAGGAGCAATTAATGTGGCATGTTCAATTTGGTGACTCATGGTCTCTTTTTTTATGAACATGTCATGTTAATTGATTGTTGATGGAGTTGAAATGAGAGGTGGAGAGAGAGGGGGCAGCCATATGAGCTTGTTTGCTCTTGAGATTATTATGCTAGATCTCATTTTTCATTTTGCAACACAACAACAAAAGCCTCTCTTCTTCTTCTTCTTCCTCTAGCTCACAAGTTCCACCATGGCTTCATCTTCAACCTCCATCCATATACTCTCATGTATTGAGAATCAATGGATGATTGAGACAAAATTATCACACACATTCTCTACATCACCTTGGACTTGTTGTCTAGTAAACTTCATGTCCGAGTTTCTTCGGTTTGAAGCGGGAGCCCGTAAAAAGTCTTCTTGATGTGGTGCCCTTCCGACGAGGAGACCGGAGATCGGAGATGCCGCGAGGAGCTAGGGATGGTGGCTAAAGACCGAAGGAAATGGATCGATCGGTATATCCTTTCTATCGTCTTTCTAGATAGCTAGTTTGTGTTAATGGTTCGATCTGGGTAAAAGACTACGATAGCACCGGTTTTGTAAAATGTTTTTCTTCCGCGTTTGGCCTCGGATTGACGGCCGGGCGCTACCATAGACTTACATCAGAGACACGCCATTAACCTTTACTAGCTTGTTCTAATAAGTTTAAAAGTTCGATCGACGGAATTTTCAAAAACCACAATTCCATATGAAAGACACCCAGAAGAAATATGGTACACTGAATCGACTATTGCACCGCGCAACCGCGGCAAAAATGGATTTTCCACCGCGGTTTCACGGTGTGATGGTACGATCGTTCTATCAAATTTCTTCCAGGGTCTTAAAAAGCCTGCACGATTTTCTGACATACTGAAAATAATTTTTCGACCACTTTTAAAATTCGGCAGAAACTTGAAGAATGGAAATGCAGTTTGTCGCGGTTCCGCCACCGTTGTGAGGCAACAGTGAACCATTTTTCTTATGTATGTCTTTTAGGTGGAATTGTGGTTTCTGGAATATTTAGTTTTGGCCCAGATTATTTTGAGTGCTGGATTTGTACATGGGGCCCGCTTCGGAAAATTTTGTCGATCGAAATTTTAAATAAGTTAGTTCACAGTGCTTACATTTTATCTACGACCGTGAATGTCATTTGAGCGGTAAATATCGTCTAATTGCTATAGCTTTTTTAGACGGGTTTGCGAACGTGACATTTACGTTGATATTCTGTGTTGTACTGTGATGTTACGGATTTGTCGTGATGGATAGTTTGGTGCAATGTTAGTACAATTTAGTTTTATTTGTACATTTGATATCGTGGGGCGAGCATCTAACATGTGGACTGCCATCACTGCCTATTTGTATATTATTCTTTTGGGTACGGCCGGGTTGAGGTTGATGTACCCGTTGTACATATTTTATTTTCTGTACTAGGATTACCCCGCGGTGGAGTGCACGGATAGCCGGGTTCTAGAGGGCAACGGGCCCGCATCTCATGGCTATGAGATGGAGGGGGATTCACTCTAGAATTAGCGGGCTATTCGCTGCACTCGTAGGGAGTATAGGTTGACCCAAGGAGGGGTGCTCAAGTTATCAGATTCCGTGAAGTGCTGGGTGGTCCATTCACTTTGCTGAAGGGGGCTGCTTCTCTTCTAGTTTTAGCGGGTAACTTGCTGCACCCGTAGGGGTCTAGGTTTTCATTGCATAGGCTATTCACACGACCAGGGAAACGTCGGGTTTCAGTTGCGGCTCTGTGAAACCCGGGGCTCCCAGATTATCTGTATTGTTCTGTGATGCTTATTACTTTTCTGTGATGTTGCATTTATCATGCTTGGAGCAATTATTATATATTTCTATATATATACTAGTAGATGTTGTATATGTTTTACACCCGCGCTAGTCCAGTCCCCGCTCTGTCGTTAGTTAAGTAACCTAACGGGTGATGAAGGGACCCAGTGGTGAATGCGGATGGCATATACGTACATCATATTTTCGTTCTTTTGTGATGTGATCAATTGATGGGACTGCGTTGATTCAGATCAATGCAAGGAAAACAAACCTATTCGATGTTGTTGGAACAATTTTCAAAAAGCTGTTATTACAAGGACGTTCTCTTTTGTTTTGCACAGTGGTATTCGGTTATGAATATCCAGGACCTCATTCGACGAGGCAAGGGCCGAGATCCCTTCATCGGGAGTGACCCCTTGGACAGAAGTTTGCGTCAGGGTAATAACTTCACTAAAGTCGATTACATTTTGCTTTGCATTGTGGTATTCAGTTGGAATATCCTGCACCTCATTCTACAGGGAAAGAGCCGAGATACCTTCACCGGGAGTGACCTCTTTAGCAAAGGTTTTCGCCACTATATACTTATACAAAGCTATCCGGTTCCTTCAACGATATCAAGTTCATTACGTTAAAGGTTTTTCGCCAAAAACCATTCGTAGCCCTCCGTCATTTCAGACGGGTAGCACTTAGTGTTCATGCTATGTTTGTTGGCCTTTGTCAAGGCATAATGTATGGTAGCTGCTTGTTACCTTTCTGTTGCATAGATAGATGCGTTGGTTTGGGACAGTCATATAACCTTATTGACCTTCGTCAAGGTCTTGTACGGGTGAGTTCAAATTAACCTGGACAATGACGGGTAGAACTTGACATGTGACTTATGATTTGTTGACCTTCGTCAAGGTCATAAGAGCATGGGGTAAAAATCACATCGGGAGTTTCAAACATACAGGAAACTTGCCAGATATGCACATACCTTCTGGAGTGTGATAACGTGAGAGGATTCTATCACATTATCATGCGATGATAATTGGATCTCGATTCCCACTGATGAGTTGGTTTACTCCTTAGGTGATCCCGACTAATTCTTCTTTCAGGTTTGGAGGAGAATTTGAGGATACAGTGGGAGATTTCCTGATTAGATAAGGTGATAACCATTCTGATCTAGGTTAAAGTGCATGCAGAGTGTTTCTTTTCTCTCTCTTTGGCAGCGACCATGACCCGACCCTTAACTATGACTCAATGACCAAGTTAACCGAACTTTCTTAAAACACTGGCTTTTGGATTGTCTGAGTTGCATACATCATTACCACTTCTTCTTTTACCCTTTGCATTTCTCCAGAACACCCCGTATTACTACGAATATCCACTTCCATTGAATAAATCCATCGTATGGTTATATACGAACTCGAAGGAACTTTTTCCAGATTCAAGGATGGATTCAGGTTCTGGAGAAATTGAATAGGATTATTCAGTTGTCTTTTTCTTTTACCTTCTCTCAGGTTGTGAGGGCTCCTAGGATTAGGAGAGGGTACACCTATTGCGCTTATTGGATAGTCTTCTTCCAAACCATAGGCAGATGCCGAAAGGTAGGGAATGAAGAAAACCAATTAGCCTATATATGGTGTACAGAAGATAATAAGTAAAGACAAATAAAGGGATTAGAAAGAGGGCAAAGTAAATTGCGACTGCTATTCACGACCAAACCAAGTATTTCATCGCCACTGCTACTTCACCTTTTTATTTCTCCAGAACACCCCGTATCACTACGAAGATCAACAGTTATTTGGATACTCCATCGTATGGTTATATACGAACTCGAAGGGACTTGTTCCAGTTCGGGGATGGATTCTGGTTCAGGAGAAATAAGAATAAGGTTTATTCAGTTGTCTTTTATCTATACCTTCTCTCAGGTTGCGAGTGCTCCTAGGATTGGGACAGTACACCTATTACGCTTATTGGATAGGCTTCTTCCAAACCATAGGCTGGTGCCGAACGGTAGGGAAGGAAGAAAACCATTAAGCCTAACGATGGTGTACAGAAAGTAATGACTAAAGACAAATAAAGGGATTTAGAGAGATGGAAAAGAAATATACGGTTACAGTTGTGAATCTGATAATGGAAGAGGCATTACTAGGAATACCCGGATACCCCTTCGAAATAATTACATATTTCAGTTTCACTGTGCATTTTTAAGAGAAAACTGATTTCCCAATTAGACCTTACTCCAGGGTATGTATTTACCAGATTTCATTCTCACATCTGTATGGTTTTTTACATGATGAGTGGGAGTAAGTTATTGGGAATTAGGTGATTATCCTCATTATATCGGGATTCGTTGTAATTGGTGATACTTGAGAAAATCGCCTGGGTTTTTACCGGATGGCAAATATTTGGTTTTGAATATCCGTTGTTGTGCACCAATTTCAAATTGATATATATATATATATATACGTTTATTTTTATAAAGTGAGATATAACTTTTTGAAATTATTTTCATGACATTTACCTATATCAGTTGATGGTTAGGTAAGGAGCATTCAACAGCGGTGTAATTCTTCATAACCATAGTACAATTTTCAACTTACGACATACAGGGTTTGAGTTATTCAACTCAGGGGACTTGTACAAAGTATTGTATGTTGTCCAGTGTCCATTAGGACAGAAGGGTTAGTCCACATACTATATTCTGTTTACTTATGACTTCTCTAGTTTTTAGACAAGTGTTTCATAGAAATACAAGGTCTAGGTTTTGAGTAGTTATAGGTATAAGAATAAAGTAGAGAATCAGGTGTTGCAAGTATCAGGATTCTTTAAGGTGATCGAAGATATAGATACTTGTGTTTGGTATTCAGTTGATAGTAATGGTTTTGAGAAACTTGTTTCTCTTTCAAGTTACTCATGTTTGGATGCACTCCTAAGTTGAGTAATGTTGATCGTCCTCTCTCCATTTAGTTGACATGCACTGGAGACAGCTGCATGATTTGAATCTGGTTCCAATTAAAAAATTGCATATGTTTCTATATTGTATATAGAATGTCTCATATCTTAACGATGTTAAGGTGTATGGAGTTGTCCGGCTTATGCTTAAAACCAGACTCTGGATAACTCAAGGCACGTTTCTGTAATGGTTGTTTGTGGGTTGACCCGGGCTATGACGAAGGTTAACTTTCTACCATCTAGAAGATCAATAGTGATATTGTTCTTGACTCACCACAGTTTTAGTAAAATGGACTTTTTCAGAAAAGAGTAGTGGGAGTATGGTAGAATTGGAAGTGATTCCAGAACCATAGACGATTACTGAAAATTTAATAAGAACCTAAAGATTCAATCAGGTTTGACATTCCATTAACCACTCCGCAGATATGGTGGGTAACCTCATGCGCCCGAGAGGTACTTCAGTATTCTCAAAGACGGTGACAGGGAGGTTCTTGTTTACCCAGACTTGCCATTACTGTTGTCCCAGACTATGAGACCCGGTAGGAGGATATGTATAGCGTCGTTCTAAACTAGCTTTAGAAGTGCTTGTGTATATGACTCTGCCAGAGGGTTGTCGTAGTCAGTGGGAGCAGCGGAAGAATAATGGACAGGTAGCTTATGTCTATTTATAGACTAAAGCAGATATAGCGGAGATAGATCATCTATTTCTGATCTGACAGTCATAGGTTTGACTTCATCAGAACAAGGGATGGATCTATTAAGAAGGTAGTAGGGTGTGATGTCTTGGTATTTGGATGACACACACATTATAGGAAGTAAAATTCATATACTACGATCGGTTATACTTTGGTTGTCACACAGTAGTTTCTCCACATAAGACTTGGATATTATATCAGACATTCTGGCTACTAGATCTATGGTTTTAGATTTAGATTTGGGTAGTTTCCTAATCTGGGTACTTAGACAGCATTCTAAAGTTGTTTTAGAGTGGACGACTCCTGGCACGGTGGTGTACCTACAGGTGATGGAGTCATCCTCTCTAAATGTGTCTTACAGACTAAAGAGGAGAGGGATGTGCATGATTGGCATATCACTTGCTTAGGCAATTGAGTCAATCATGAAATGTCAAGTACCACACCAGATGTTGTTTTTGCACTAGCTGCAATAAGTTCAGATATTAATCCAATCCTGGAGAAACGTTCGGAAGCAGTTTTAGAACATAAGTGGATGTTCTACGGATATGATAACGACAGTCTCCGTCGGGAGACGGTTATCATTCCAGGCTTCCAAGGTGACCTGGATGACAGAGTGACTGTAGGAGTTATAGTTTTCCCTCTGACGAGGGGCAGTAGTTTGGACAAGAGGTCTAAGCGGATACAGAGGGAGGCATGGCGCAGGATACTGATTAAGTTCAGTTGACGATACAGTCTAAGAAATTTGGATTTGGAGTTCATTTATGAACTAGGTCCCATCAGATATCCAGACATATTCTAAGACAAATATTGCTCATTTCGGGAAATGGCTTTCTCTGCGAACTTGAGATAAAGAGATATATAGAAAGAAACATCAGGGCGGATCCACTCACTGAGGCTATTCCTCGAACGCAATAGTTTCACAAACGGGCTTTGTGAGACTGATCAGTAGAGGAGTTGGGTGTTCGATATCACACGGGCTGTGAGTATGCGACATGGCAATAATTAGCCTTGAGTGCAAGTGGGAGATTGTTGGATATAGTGCCTCCAAAATCAATTATTGGATCGCAGGCACGTGATTGCAATGATTGAGGGAGGACCTATGCCAGTAGGACAGTCTTACTCAAGATGATAGTATGCTATCTGGTTTATCTTTATCATCGTGTACATGCTTTAGGTGACATTACAGGTCACTATTACACGTTGATAGAGCCTTTAGAATTCTTTCTTAACTACCAGCAGTATGATGGTGATCATATTCATGAGAGTTGGGTAGTCCATAAGCACATCCTTAAAGTGTCCCTAGTCATGGGAGTTTCGAGACTGGGCATCGATACTCCATTAGTAGTCTAGTGTATACATTCGAGATCCCGACGAGGGGCGATGGCTGGTCTCACAAGCCATTGGTGTCAGTTGGTTCACCTAAGATGTATACAGGTGCTCATTGGGTTATGAGTACTGTTCATACCATAATATTGCAATATTATATTCCCCATTCTTATTCGTTTTATAAATAAACAGGTGCTTTTGACGCATGTCTGCTACATATTACAGGTTACAGGTTCTTGGAGCGAAGACAGTGAAAAAGACAAAAGATGACACAAAAAGAGGGACTTTTGACCAACAAGTAGAAGGATCCTAGTCAAACCTAGACAAAGAACAATTCACAATTGTACAAGGAAACGCATGGTCTGAAATGTCAAAGGAAACAGTTAAAAGACCACTACAAGTTTTACTGAAAGATCTGGAGAAAACACAGAAGCCAAATGAAGAAAAGAACTATAGAAATAGAAAGCCCAAAGCATCAAGATCAAGCCCACAAAAATTGAGCAAATGATCTCACTAAAAGGCCGCGGAACCGTGGCCCTACCTCCACATTTGTCGCGGTTCCGCGGCCATCTGACGCACGTGTCGGTGCAAATTTCTTCTCACGGTGCGTCGGTGCGTAGGTTGGGATTTTTCGTGGGCATATCTGTAATAGCACATGCGCGAGAATTTATAACCCTAGTTTTCCTATTTCCTTATAAATATGTAATCAAAATACTGTAAAAGGGATGCCTCTTTTCAATGAAATAAAATTCAGATTCAATTCAGTGGAAAGAGCATCGTTTCTGTAAGTTCTTATTTTAATTTCTGCCTTAGTTGATAATTATATTCTTGCCCTAGATTAATTAAACTTTTGCCTTAGTTAAATCTAGTATAGAATCTCTTAAAACTGCAGTAGGAAATTAAATCCAATAGATCTAAAAATGAATCTCAAAATGATGTTTTTAATAAATCCCCTAATGAGCGAGTAATTTCCTCGCTTGTTAGGGTTAGGAATAAGGGAGGGAATGAGAGATGAAGATCTCTCATCTCTTTCATGCCCGATTATTTTTAATAACTAGAACTTCATGCATGCTTGCTGTTGGAGATAGTGCCCTCAGAGTCAATTATTGGATCACATGGACGTTATTGCAATGATTGAGGGAGGACCTATCCCGGTAGGACAGTCTTACTCGAGATGATAGTATGCTATCTGGTTTATCTTTATCATCGTGTACTGCTTTAGGTGACCTGACATATCGCTATTACACGTTGATAGAGCCCCTAGGATTCTTGCTTGACCACCAGCAGTATGAGGGCGATCATATACGTGGGAGCTGGTAGTCTATAAGCACATCCTTAAAAGGTCCCTAGTCATGGGAGTTTCGAGACAGGGCATCGATTCTCCAGAGTAGACTAGTGTATACAGTCGAGACCCCGACGAAGGGCGGTGGCAGGTCTCACAAGCCACTGGAGTCAGTTGGTTCACCTAAAATGTATACAGGTGCTCATTAGGTTATGAGTACACCGGATAGGACTCGCCGGGAACATGCTAGTTGGTCTTATACCTGACGTCAGATGGCAGTTCCCTGGTGACATGTGTACAGGTTAGTTCATCGACCTGAGGATCGTCATTTGTCTCGTGTGAGTTCCCACTGTACTTTGATTACTACCCTACCACGCTCAAAGGAGACGTGCAAACAGGTTTTAGTTGGGTACAGTCCTGAGCCACATGGAGGCAGTGAGCGGATCTTCAGGGGTTCGTCTCTCACGGTATTGGGGGTGAGGTCGCGCTGTGTCTAGGAGAGCCATTACACGAAGCCCTCGGCCGAGGTAGGAGATTTTGTCCCATTGCATTTGTATTTCGGTCGGAATACAAATGCGGGTGTGTATACGCAGTATCGGGGTTTTCCTGTAATTTATTACGGGACCAGTTTTCTGTAGTTGCCAGTTTGCTTTCCGTTTCGGCCAATTTCCTTTGTATCGTTCATTGGCCGAAGATTGGTGGAGGAGGGCTTATTTGCATTTGTGCAAATTAGCTATTTGGAGGGTTGTCTTTGCATACTTTTGTATCATGATGGTTTCATGATGGAGCCCCATCCCTTGACCTTCCATGGTTCATGAATTGCTTGGCTTTTTGTAGCAATCATGGTTGTTGATTAGTTGATGGAGTGTGGTTTTGCTAGTGATGATGATTCTTGCATGATGACCATTCCTCTCACTTGCATTATTCTTGTGGCTATCTTTTTCACTCACTCCCTCACTCTCATTCTCTCCACTCCATCATGCATGGCCGGCCAAGCTCCTTTGGGGCTATCCAAAATTCTAGAGGTGGGGTTTTTGTGCTTTTGCTTTGGTAAAAATCCCACAAGATCAATCTCTATTAGCTTGTATCATCCCTCCACCAAAAGGCAACCTCCATGAACCCCAAAATGAGACATGAGCAATACACATTCTACAGCAAACCTTGGGCACGTCGGCTCGCCAACTTCATGCCCGAGTTGCCTCGGTATAGAGGTGGGAGCCCGTAAAAGAAGCCGGCGACGTGGTGCCCTTTCCAGCGAGGAGGTGGAGACCAGACATTCCGCGGGAGATCGGGACGACGGCGAGAAGACCGGAGGACTCGGATCACTCGGTATATCTCTCTTCCCATCTTGTAGTTTGCTAGGACTAGTTTAATGGCACGATCCGGGTTTTTAGTGCACGGTGGTGCCGGTTTGGAAAATTAAAGTTAACCAACGCTTCCGCATTTGGCCTCGGCATGGAGACCGGGGCGCCGCCGTGCTCTTACAGTGGTATCAGAGCCTCGCCATTAACATAGTCTAGCTTTGTCTAATGTGCTTTACATTTCCGATCGAACAAATGTTCCGAAAACCCAATAACACTTGCAACAGTTTTCTGTCGAATTTTTTTTGTCTCGAAAAATTTTTCAGGTAGTCTCAGAATACTGTGCAGGGAAGTATAAGCCTACTGTAGAAATTTGGTCGCGAGATCTCATTATTCGACCGCGGAACTGCGGCCAAACCCATGCTTGGGCCGCGGTTCCGCCGCAGTTTTGACAGATCGTTGCACCAATTTTTTACAGAGGCCTTCTGGGTTGAAAATATGGTTTTTGGAATATTAATTTTGGGCCCAGAATTTCTTGATGTACAATAGTAGTACTTGGGGCCCACTTGTTATAATTTTGATCGATCGGATATTTTAAACACATTGGTTCACAGTATTTACATTATATCTGCGACCGTGAATGTCACTTGATCAGTAAATCCTGTCTAACTGCTATAACCCGGTTAGACGGATTTGCAAACGTGACTTTCACGTTGATGTTCTGTGATTTTGCTATGATGTTGCGGATCGGTCGTGGGGGATAGCCTGGATGCAATACCAGTACAGTTTTTGTTGTATTATGTACATTTGATATTGAGGGGCGAGCGTCCGACATGTGGACTGCCGTCACTGCCTGTTTGTATTATTATTTTGGGGCACGACCAGGTTGTGGTCGATGTACCCGTTGTATGTATATTTTACTTTCTGTACTAGGATTACCCCACGGAGGGGTGCACGGATAGCCGGGTTCTAGAGGGCAACAAGCCCGCATCTCATAGCATTGAGACGGAGGGGGCTTCACTCTAGGATTGGCGGGCTATTCGCCGCATTCGTAGGGGGTACAGGTTGACCCAGGAGGGGTGCCCAAGTTACCGGATTCCGTGAAGTGCTGGGTGGTCCATTCATATTGCTGAAGGGGGCTGCCTCGCTTCAGGTTTTGGCGGGTAACTTGCCGCGCCCGTAAGAGTCTAGGATTTTCATTGCACAAGCTATCCACACGACCAGGGGAACATCGGGTTTCAGTAGTAGCTCTGTGAAACCCGGGGATCCCAGATATCTGTATTGTTCTGTGATGCTGTACATTTCTGTGATGTTGCATTTTATCACGCCTTGAGCGAAATATAATATATTGGTATATATATTAGTAGATGTTGTATATGTTTTGCATCCGCGCTAGTCCAGTCCCCGCTCTGTCATTAGTTAGCTAACCTAACGGGTAATGACGGGACCCAGTGGCGAATGCGGATGGCATATACGTACATCAGTATATTTTCGTTCTTTGTGGTGTGATCAATTGATTGGACTGCGTTGATTCGGATCAATGCAAGTTATAAACAAACCTATTCTGATGTTGTTGGAACACTTTTCAAAAAGCTGTTATTGCAAGGACGTTCACTTTTGTTTTGCATCGTGGTGTTCAGTTAGAATATCCTGCTCCTCAGTCGACGAGGTAAGGGCCGAGATCCCTTCACCGGGAGTGACCCCTTGGACAAAAAGTTTGCGTCAGGGCAATAACTTCACTATAGCCGATCACTTTTGCTTTGCACCGTGGTATTCAGTTGGAATATCCTGCACCTCATTCTACGGGGAAAGAGCCGAGATCCCTTCACCGGGAGTGACCTCTGTAGCAAAGGTTTTCGTTACTATATTTTCTAAAAGCTATCCGTTCCTTCAACGATATCAAGTTCACTACGTTAAAGTTTTTCGCCAGAAACCATTCGTAGCCCTCCGTCGTTTCATATGGGTGGTCAATAGTATTCAAGCTGTGTATGTTGGCCAAAGTCAAGGCACAGTGATTGGTAGCTATTGGGTATTCATATGCAGCATAGATAGATGCGTTGGTTTGGGGCAGTCGTACTACTATTTTGGCCAAAGTCAAGGGTATGTACGGGTGTGCTCAAATTAACCTGGAGAATGACGGGTAGAACTTGACATGCGACTTATGATATGTTGGCCAAAGTCAAGGTCATAAGAGCATGGGGCAAAAATCACATCGGGAGTTTCAAAAGAACTGAAACTTGCCAGATATGCGCATACCTTCTGGAGTGTGATGACGTGAGCGGATTCCGTCACGTTATCATGCGATAATAGTTGGATCCCGATTCCCACTGATGAGTTGGTTTACTCCTCGGGTGATCCCGACTAATTCTTCTTTTAGGTTTGGAGGAGAATTTGACAGTACAGTGGGAGGTTTCCTGATTAGATAAATTGGTAACCATTCTGATCTAGGCTAGAGTACACGCTGAGTGTTTCTTTTCTCTCTCTCTTTGGCAGCGACCTTTGACCCGACCCTAGACTATGACTCAGAGACCAAAATTAACCGAACCTTCTTAACACTGGCTTTTGGATTGTCAGAGTCGCTAACCTCATTGCCACTCCTACTTTTACTCTTTTCTCCAGGACACCCCGTATTACTACGAACGTCCACTTCTATTGGACAAAACCATCGTATGGTTATATACGAACTCGAAGGGATTTATTCGAGGATGGTTTCCGGTTCTGCAGAAAACGGATAGGATTATTCAGTTGTCTTTTCCTTTTACCTTCTCTCAAGTTGTGAGTACTCCTTGGTTTAGGAGATAGTACACCTATCACGCAAATTGGATAGTCTTCTTCCAAACCTTAGGCTGGTGCCGAACGGTGGGGAATGAAGAAAACCAATTAGCATAACGATGGTGTACAGAAGGTATTAAGTAAAGACATATCAAGGGATTAGTAAGAGGGCAAAGTAAATTGCGACTGCTATTCACGACCAAACCAAGTATTTCATTACCACTCCCACTTCACCTTTGTATTTCTCCAGGACACTCCGTATCACTACGAAGATCCACAGTTTATTGGATACTCCATCGTATGGTTATATACGAACTCGAAAGGAACTTGTTCCAGTTCGGGAATGGATTCTGGTTCAGGAGAAATAGGAATAAGGTTTATTCGGTTGTCTTTTATCTTCATCTTCTCTCGCATTGCGAGTGCTCCTAGAATTAGGACAGTACACCCATTATGCTTATTGGATAGTCTTCTTCCAAACCATAGGCTGGTGCCGAACGGTAGGGAAGGAAGAAAACCATTTGGCCTAAAGGGGTGTGCAGAAGCTAATAACTAAAGACATATAAAGGGATTTGGAGAGGTGGCAAAGAATTATACGGTTACAGTCGTGAATCCGGAAAAGGTATTACAAGGAATACCGGGATACCCCATCGAAACATTTCAATGTTTCAGTTTCACTGTGTACTGTTAAAAGGAAACTGATTTCCCAATTAGTCCTTACTCCAGGGTATGTATTTACCAGGTATGATTCTCACATCTGTATGGTTTTACAGATGATGAGTGGGAGTAGGTTATTGGGAATTGGGTGATCATCCTCATTATATCGGGATTCATTGTAATCGGTGATATTTGAGGAAATCACCTGGGCTGTTTGCCGGTCGGCAAATATTTGGTTTTGAATATCCGCTGTTATGCACCAATTTCAAATCGATATATTTGTACGTCTATTTTCATAGAGTGAGATATACCTTTTTGAAATTATGTCTATGACATTTACCTATATCAGTGGATGGTTAGGTAAGGAGCATTGAACAACGGTGTAATTCTTCTTAACCATAAGTACAGTTTTCAACCTACGACACACAGTGAATGAGTTATCAGACTCAAGGGACTTATACAGAGTATTGTATGTTGTCCAGGGTCCATCAGGACAGTGGGGTTGGTCCTCGTACTATATTCGGTTTACTTATGACTTCTCTAGTTTTTAGACAGGTGTTTCGTAAAAACACAGGGTCCGAATTTTGAGAAGTTATAGGTATTTGAATAAAGTAGGGAACCAGATATTGCAAGTTTCGGGATTCTTCAAACTGATCGAAGATGTAGATACTTGAGTATGGTATACAGTTGATAGTAGTGATTAAGAGAACTTGCTTCTCTTTCAGGTTACTCATAATTGGAAGCATTCCTAAGTTGAGTAACGCTGATCGGCCTCCTCCTATTAAGTTGACATGCACTGGAGATAACTGCATGATTTGAATCTGGTTCAATTAAATCAGTGCCTCTGGTTCTACATTGGATATAAAACAGTTCATATCTTAACGTTGTTAAGATACGGGGAGTTGTCCGGCTTATGATTAAAACCAGACTCTGGATAACTCAAGGCACGTTTCTATAATGGCTGTTTGTGGGTTAACCCAGGCTATGACGAGGGTTAACTTTCTACCATCTGGAAGATCAATAGTGATATTGTTCTAGACTCGCCAAAGTTTTAAATAAAAATGGAATTTTTTCAGAAAACAGTAGTGGGAGTATGGTAGAACTGGAAGTGATTCCAGAATCACAAACGATTACTGAAGATTTGATAAGGAACATAAAGATTCAATCTGGATTGACATTCCATTGGCCACTCCGCAGATAAGGTGGGTAACTTCAGGTACCCGAGAGGTACTCCAGTAGCCTCAAGGACGGTGACAGGGAAGTTCTTGTATACCCAGACCTGCCATTGTTGTTGTTCCAGACTGTGAGACCCGGCAGGAGGATGAGTATAGCGTCGTTCTAAACTGGCTTTAGAAGTGAACGTCTATATGACTCTGCCAGAGGGTTGTCGTAGTCAGTGGGAGCAGCGGAAGCATTGGTGGACAGGTAGCTTATGTATATTTATAGACTAAAGCAAATATAGCGGAGATAGATCATCAATTTCTGATGTGACAGTCATAGGCTTGACTTCATCAGAATAGGGGATGGATCTGTTGAGAAGGTAGTAGGGTGTGTTGTCATGGTATTTGGATGACATACACAGAGTAGGAAGTGATATTCCTATACTACGATCGGTTATACTTTGGTCGTCACACAGTGGTTTCTCCACATGGGACTTGGACATTATATCAGACATACTGGTTACTAGATCTATGGTTTTAGATCTAGATTTGGGTAGTTTCCCAATCTGGATACTTAGACAGCATTCTATGAGTATTTAGAATGGACGACTCCATGCACGGTAGTGCACCTACAGATGATGGAGTCACCCTCTCTAAAGGTGTCTTACAGACTAAAGGGGAGAGTGATGTGCATGATTGGCAGATCACTTGCTTAGGCAATTGAGTCAATCATGAGATGTCAAGTACCACACCAGATGTTGTTTTTGCACTAGATGCAATAAGTTGACATTTATCCAATCCTGGAGAAACAGTCGGAAGCAGTTTTAGAACATAAGTGGATGTTCTAGGGATATGATAACGACAGCCTCTTTTGGGAGACAGTTATCATTCCAAACTTCCAAGGTGACCTGGACGACAAGGAGGTTGTCAGAGTTATAGTTTTCCTTCTGACGAGGGGCAGTATTTTGGACAGGTGATCCAAAGCAATACTGAGGGAGGCATGGCGCAGGATACTGATTAAGTTCAGTTGACGATACAGTCTAAGAAGTTTGGATTTGGAGTTCATTTATGAGCTAGGTCCTATCAGACATCCAGACACATTCTAAGACAGGTATTGCTCATTTCGGGAGATGGATTTCTCCGCGAACTTGAGATATACAGAGACATAGAAAGAAACATCAAAGCGGATCCACTCATTGAGGCTATTCCTCGAACGCAATAGTTTCGCAAACGAGCTTTGTGAGACTGACTAGTAGAGGAGTTGGGCGTTCGGTATCACACGGGCTGTGAGTATGCGACATTGCAATAATTAGCCTTGAGTGCAAGTGGGAGATTGTTGGAGATAGTGCCCTCAGAGTCAATTATTGGATCACAGGCACGTTATTGCAATGATTGAAGGAGGACCTATACCGGTAGGACAGTCTTACTCGAGATGATAGTATGCTATCTGGTTTATCTTTATCATCGTGTACTGCTTTAGGTGACCTGACATGTCGCTATTACACGTTGATAGGGCCCCTAGGATTCTTGCTTGACCACCAGCAGTATGAGGGCGATCATATACGTGGGAGCTGGTAGTTTATAAGCACATCCTTAAAAGTTCCCTAGTCGTGGGAGTTTCGAGACAGGGCATCGATTCTCCAGAGTAGACTAGTGTATACAGTCGAGACCCCGACGAGGGGCGGTAGCCGGTCTCATAAGCCACTGGTGTCAGCTGGTTCACCTAAGATGTATACAGGTGCTCATTGGGTTATGAGTACACCGGACAGGACTCGCCGGGAACATGCTAGTTGGTCTTATACCTGACGTCAAATGGCAGTTCCCTGGTGACATATGTATAGGTTAGTTCATCGACCTGAGGATCGTCATTTATCTCGTGTGAGTTCCCACTGTACTTTGATTACTACCCTACCACGCTCAAAGGAGACGTGCAAACAGGTTTTAGTTGGGTACAGTCCCGAGCCACATTGAGGCAGTGAGCGGATCTTCAGGGGTTCGTCTCTCCCGGTATTGGGGGTGGGGTCGCGCTGTGTCTAGGAGAGCCATTACACGAAACCCTCGGCTGAGGCAGGAGATTTACTGGTAGGTATTCCAGTAGTATCTCAGGGTGTTCTGGGCTACACTCCGACACGACTTGTACCGCTTTTGGGGGTCTGACTTTTACCAACCCTCTATGCCCGCCATGCGATGCTCATAGACGAACGGACCGGACTGTACGGATATTGTCACTGGCAGGCTCAGTAGGGTGTCAGGATGAGTTCGCTCATCGAAGTCCCTTTTGGTCAATACCTGGTAGCCCGTTACGTATTGGCTTATACCTCTGACGTGCTAGTGGTTAAATCCACAACCAAGGTGTTGACGAGTCTTTAGAGTCCCCCACATTCACTTGCTCAAGTTTTCGGGCGAAACGCTGTAGAGGCCGTATGGAGATATGGCAGGGTTCGATCAGATACATGTGGTATTGCACGCATCAAGATCGGACGGATCATACTAGCCGGCTTTGGTTTAAGCCGGATCCTAGTATAGTACAGTGTAGATTTTGTCTCATTGCATTTGTATTTCGGTCGGAATACAAATGCGGGTGTGTATACACAGTATCGGGGTTTTCCTATAATTTATTACGGGACCAGTTTTCTGGAGTTGCCAGTTTGCTTTCCGTTTCGGCCAGTTTCCTTTGTATCGTTCATTGGCCGAGGATTGGTGGAGGAGGGCTTATTTGCATTTGTGCAAATTAGCTATTTGGAGGGTTGTCTTTGCATACTTTTGTATCATGATGGTTTCATGATGGAGCCCCATCCCTTGACCTTCCATGGTTCATGATTGCTTGACTTTTTGTAGCAATCATGGTTGTTGATTAGTTGATGGAGTGTGGTTTTGCTAGTGATGATGATTCTTGCATGATGACCATTCCTCTCACTTGCATTATTCTTGTGGCTATCTTTTTCACTCACTCCCTCACTTTCATTCTCTCCACTCCATCATGCATGGCCGGCCAAGCTCCTTTGGGGCTGTCCAAAATTCTAGAGGTAGGGTTTTTGTGCTTTTGCTTTGGTAAAAATCCCACAAGATCAATCTCCATTAGCTTGTATCATCCCTCCACCAAAAGGCAACCTCCATGAACCCCAAAATGAGACATGAGCACTACACATTCTACAGCAAACCTTGGGCACGTCGGCTCGCCAACTTCGTGCCCGAGTTGTTTCGGTATAGAGATGGGAGCCCGTAAAAGAAGCCAACGATGTGGTGGCCTTTCCGGCGAGGAGGTGGAGACCGGACATTCCGCGGGAGATCGGGACGACGGCGAGAAGACCGGAGGACTCGGATCACTCGGTATATCTCTTTTCCCATCTTGTAGTTTGCTAGGACTAGTTTAATGGCGCGATCCAGGTTTTTAATGCGCGGTGGTGCCGGTTTGGAAAATTAAAGTTAACCATCGCTTCCGCATTTGGCCTCGGCATGGAGGCCGGGGCGCCGCCGTGCACTTACACATGCATGATCCGCTCCCTACGGCACCCTACCCATGAGATAACGGTGAAACCATAGTATAAAGGACCGAACATGCATGTCTTCCATGAAGGTTAGAGCAAATATTAGGAAAGGACGGAAAAGGATCTAGAGGAAGAAACCCGTTTCTTCCCAATCATCCTAATCTCTTTTTCTAATAGTTGCTATAACTTCTAAAAGATCTCATTTAGGGCATTGAAAGAGGTGTGACATTAAATCTTATCAAACTCCACCTTAGACCTAACCCTAGCAAGTTTCTTAACCTTAGCACAACTTAGTTCTTTTTTTAGATTCAATCAAAAGACCAAACAACCATTGGAATTAGCTCGTAAAAACACTTAGGAAAATTACACATCCCAGTGGACCGACCCGTATTCACCGGCTAGCTGCAAAACGACGCCGTTTCTGATTGCGGTAAAATATTTTTGGTGATCGTAAAACCTACAATAAATCAAATGGCGCCGTTGCCGGGATGGCGTAAAATTTCTTTTGTGTAATTTCGGGTTTATATAAATTTTAAAAATCATAAAAATCTGAAAATAGAAAAAGTACAAAACATTTTATCAATTTTTATCTGTTTGAAGGGTTTTATTGTTTGAATCTTGCAGGAACAGCGAAGAATCTCGGATCTGGAAATTTACAGAGGGCAAATAAAAATTTGGTATATCAGAACAGAAGACAATTTGAACAAAGTAGCGGCAGAATTTTTTGCAGAGAAAGATTCCTCCATAAGACCGTGATTCCGCGGCCGTTGTGCGCCCAAAACCGCGGTTCCGCTGCACTCCTGCCACGTCAGCTCCTCAAATTTTGTCGGTTTGTTTCTTTTTCCCCCCTCTGCAAATCCCCATATATCTTCTGTCAAATTTTCTGTAGGATTTCTTTGCGCTAAAAAAATCTTCTTTCCCCTTCTAAATAACAGATTTTCTGTAGGTTTCTTTACGCCGCGCTAAATAATTGATTGCAAGTGAATTTAATGTTTTGCATAATTTAATCGGACTTTAAGGGGCTATTGACCAAACTCAGATTGGGTGGGGATTTCATCACCCTTCCCAGGACCCCAGAAAGCACTTAAAGCATTTGCATCGACCACTTTTAATTAAAAAATACTAGACTCAGCCCTAAGGACTTCGAGCTCAATAGGACAAAGGACTAGATATAGGCATCGACCGTTTATCCTAACTGCCTTTGCGGTGTCTAGGCAAGTGTGTCAAGGCAAGTGGTTACTTAATTAGGACCGCTACTTGTAGCAGGGGAGCCTCCCACTTACCTGGCACTTACCTGGCCGCAATTGGTGGTGAAGAGGCGGTTTGAGGTCCTATCTCTAACCCTAGTTAGGAGCTGTCTAGCTGACCTAGGTGACCCTAGATCTAGGCCTGATTGTGCATGTGTGGTTGATCGCGTTTGCGTCTCAAGTCTCTTTTCAAAAACCTCTTTGCAAAACTCTCACATAAATAAATAAAAAAAAAGAAAAATCTTTTCAAAACTTGCAACTTGTCGCTAAGGAAAACTTGCACCTCACTTACACCACTTCCTTTCATTGACGTTCTCTTACCTCCACATTCCGTCTTTCATTTTTTTCTGACTACACTACCCCTTTAGTGTATGTCACTTTGGACTAGGGACACTAGTGCCCGATTAGTCCGTGTTTCGTTGGTACCGACCGACGAACCTTTCAACACCGAAGTCGAAATTCCATCCACTTTCTTACCTCTACCTTCAAATTCTTCCTCCAAAGGCATGTCGGGATTCAACCCCAACAATACCTTACCGACGGGAATGATTCCACCTCCGTTAGGTGCGAATAACCCGAATCAACCGCCTGTTGAAGCGCCCGCACGAGTCGCGCTCCAGGATCTCTTCTACCCTATCCGCACCTCTTTACCCACCTGTCTTTCATCCCCACCGGCAAATGGGGACAATTTTGAAATAAAACCACATTTCATCAATATGCTGCCAAAATTTCATGGTTTGGAATCTGAAGATGCTTATATCTTTATCAATAAATTCCAAAATGTTTGCGCTATGATGAAAACGACCCAATTAAGTGATGACGCTATAAGGCTAAGGGTCATTCTTTTCACCTTATGTGACCTAGCCGAGAAGTGGCTATACAGCACCGCATCACATTCAATTAGAAATTGGGACGAGTTTGTGAAAGCTTTTCTTAAAAAGTTCTATCCTCACCACAAAACTGCTAGAATCCGTAATGAGATTATACAATTTTCACAGCTTCCTCACGAACCATTTTGGAAGTGTTTTGAAAGATTTAAAGACCTACTCGTTCAATGCCCTCATCATGGGATCGAAAGTTGGCAACTTTGCCAAACATTATACGAGGGATTGAACTCGGCAATGAAGCAGTTGCTAGAAACCATCTGTCAAAGTCACTTTCTCTCCAAATCTAGTGAGGAAGCATGGCAGTTTCTTGAGGATCTTAGTGAACAAACAATTCAGTGGGAGAGCTCCAAGACCACATCATCTTCTTCTAGTGGTCAATCTAGGGCAGGCATACATCAAGTAGAGATGTCAATTGCTATGAAGGCCGAGATGGCCGCTCTTACGAAAAAGCTAGAAGCGATTGAGACCAAAATCTCATCGTCTTCTCCTGCCCCTGTTGTGCCTCCACGAACTGTTTGTGCTTGTTGCTCGAGTCCATCACATCTCACCGAAGAGTGTCCTTACAATGCATCTACTCAAGGACAGGATCAAGTCAATGCTGTCTTTCAGCAACGACAGAGAAACGATCCATACTCTTCGACATACAATCCGGGGTGGAGAAGTCACCCAAATTTCGCTTGGAACCAAAATCAACAATTCCAAGGAAATAACAATTATCAAGGGCCTCCTCCACAACAACAACAAGCACCCCCACAAACTCAATTTCAACAACCTTTCCAACAGCAACCTTACCCTAATCAAGTGAACAATTTTGTGCCTAATAATTCTTACGCGCCAAACAATTTTGTTCAACCTAACAATGACAAGGTTAGCTCGCTCGAAAGAAGTCTAGATGCGTTCCTAAAGCAATCTACACAGTCTACAGCAAGACTAGAGACTTCTATTAAATCTTTGGTGCAAAACAGTACCTCACACGATCAAAGCATCAAATCTAATGAGGCACAAATTGCACAACTCAATGCAGCATTGAGCGAGCGAGAAAAAGGAAAGCTCCCATCTCAACCACTGCCCAATCCCGGTCACGCACATGCTGCAAATCAACAGCAAACTCATAACGTAAACGCTGTGACCATGTTGAGATCGGGAAAAATGTTGCAAAACAATGTGGGTATTCACAATGACACTCCTGCCTGTGGTTCTTCTTCATCTTCTTCTTCTTCGTTAGAGCATGTTCTCCATCATTCACAAGGCTCTACTCCTTCTAGCTCGAACGGACCCACTTCTCACAACACGAACACATCTACACGGGGTTCCATTCCAACTCAACAATCTGATCCGCAAAAAATAGACTCAACAACATTTCAAAATGCTCCATTTCCAAACCGGTTGAGATCCAATAAACCAACTCCACAAATGGAGAAGATTGTTGAGCTGTTCAAGCAGGTTAGCATAAATATCCCTCTTTTGGATGCAATCTAACAAGTTCCTTCATATGCAAAAATCTTAAAGGACTTATGCACCAAAAAAAGGAAGTCACAAGTACCAAAGAAAGTTTTTGTGGCTAGTGCTATTAGCGATGCTCTTGTCAATTCTTTATCCCAAAAGCAAAAGGACCTCGGTTGTCCTACTATTTCGATAACAATTGGGGACAAGAACATCAATAAAGCACTACTAGATCTTGGTGCTAGTGTCAATTTGCTACCTTATTCTGTGTACGAGCAATTAGGCATTGGAGAGCTTAAGCCCACTCACTGTACTCTCCAAATGGCTGATCGATCAATCACCCATCCAAGGGGTGAGCTAGAGGATGTGTTGATCAAAGTTGGGGAGTTCATATTCCCAGTTGATTTTATTGTTATGGACACACAATCTGTTGCTAACTCACGGAACCAAATTCCGGTGATCCTCGGTCAACCATTTTTGGCCACTTCCAATACTGTAATAAACTGTCGCAATGGCTCCATGACTCTATCCTTCGGGAAGACGTCTAATGAGTTCAATATTTACAAGTTAGGAAGTCTGCCCCCCGTGCTTAATACTAGTACACGAGAAGTTTGCTCTATTCACGAAATCACGTAGGAGGAATGCGAGTTTGAAAGATTCTTGTTTGATAAAAACAGTTTTGACGCCACTAGTGCGTCCCTCCTTAAGCCTACCATAGTTGACACAACCGATATTGATTATGAAAGTTTCACTTTTTCGGATGATGACGACTCACAGCCCGAATATGAGTCTTTTGAATTTTTGGATGAGTTAGTTGAACCATCCGAATTGGTTGTTTGCAGTGATTTCGAACCTGTGTTGGAATCCTTTGAGTTCGAGGTAGATTCCGCAATGATTCTTTCGCCTCTGAAACTCGAACTCATGTCCTTGTCGTTTCACCTTAAATATGCTTACATAGGTGAGAATGAGACCTTTCGAATTATAATATCAGCCTCTCTAGCTTTCGAGCAAGAGAACGCTATTTTAAAGGTCTTACAAGATAGGCGGCAAGTTTTCGGTTGGACTATGGCAGACATTCGCATAATTGAATATCATATGCAATTGATGGATGATGCCAAGTCAATAAAGGACCCACAGAAACATTTTGGGGGTATTGTGGTGAGTCAACCTCCTCCTTTAGAAGTTGAACCACCCCTATTTCTTTTAATAAGCTATGAGAATGCCAATATTCCACTGACTGCTGATCATTATCATTCTCGTTTTGATTCATCACCACATCATATCTATTCACTTCCATACTTTCCCGACCATCACTCCTATCTTCCCCAATTCTTTTTGGATCGGTACAACATGTTCTTCAACCAACCGACACTCTTTACAGATAAATTTTTCGATTGGTTGGTGTTGATGTTTGGTCTGTACAAAGTCTGGCAGTAATGTCTAACATTGTTTCACTGAAGTTTGGGGGGCCTTTCTATATATATTTTTGTTTTTCTTTTAACAATAAAAAAAAGTTAATAAACAGGGGAGTGCCGGCATTTTGACCCTCTTGGTGCAGCATAAAAGTGAGGACACTGTCCAGTTTAAGTTTGGGGGTATGCTCGGTACGTTTTCATCCTTCGCACTCATTTTTACATACTTTTGCATTGGCATATTTGTTTGAAAACCCATAAAAAAATTTCAAAATTTCAAAAATTATAAAAATTATTGTATTCAATTTTGACCATATTTAACTTGAGTTTGATAGATAGGTTAACTGGTTAGGAACAACTAGATCTTAGACTTAGTAAATTAAAAACCCTAAAAAATAACCTTCTTTAAATATTAACGGTAGAAAGTATATGTCTTTGTAGTTTATTTAGAACTAGGCAAATTTTGAGTTCACTTTTTGGGTTAAGTGGAAATAAAGGAAAAATATTGATATTCTTATTAGAGTATAAGTTTGAAAAATAATTTCTAGCTTAAGTCTATATTCTGAAAATGTATACCCTACAAATTGCACAATCACGCACCTTGAAACTTGGAATAGTAGAAGAGACCTTGAAATGCTCTTGTCTAAAGTCCTTAGTACGAAGAAAAAAAATTGTGAATAAAAAAATGAACACTGGTCTTTGTGATTACTTAAGGCTGCAAAAATAGAAAAAATATTTAGCAATGGTGCTTCATCACCTAGTGCCTTAGACCAACTGGTTTGGGAGTCACTGCTAAAAGCCTTGGATGTTGCAAGACTAGGAATTACGCTTTAAAGTGCAAACATATCTTGTAATCGATTGTTGGTACCTCAAGAAGTATTAACAGTCGCATGAAGGATGTGAATTCACCAGTTAATTAGTGTTGTGGACAACGGACAAGAGTATGATTGCTTGATTTGAATTTCCAAGTGTAGGGGTGATTTATACACACACATGGGGATATATGATTAGAGTTGAGATAAGAGAAGGGAATGAAGAATAGAACTTGTATCTTTAGTAGAGTTGATAGAAAAATTCCTAAGTGGAGATGGAACCTTAGAAGGAAAACTTAAGAAATGCCGAAGGCTGAATGAGTCTATCAAACATATGTAATCTTAAGTTAAATGATGAGGATGTGTGAAGAATATGGGTGGATAGTTTACAAGTCGACGGTAATAGAATTCCTTGTTAGAAGACCTAATTGGAGAATTAAAGTTAAAAAGCCAAATTGATAGGATTTTGTGGGTGTAATCCGCTGAAAACCCTCAGGAGACAACACTCCTCCTACTAGGGACACCTAGAGGTTTAACGGCTTGTTGCACGTGCTCAGTGCAATCACGTTTCCCTGCGAAAGTGCGGTTAGGTTTTATCGAGAATAAAATAATAAGTTTGCTCGAGGACGAGCAAAAGATAAGTTTGGGGGTATTTGTTCATAACATAATATTGCATTATTATATTTCCCATTCTTATTCGTTTTATAAATAAACAGGTGCTTTTGACGCATGTCTGCTACATATTACAGGATACAGGTTCTTGGAGCGAAGACAGTGAAAAAGACAAAAGATGACACAAAAAGAGGGACTTTTGACCAACAAGTAAAAGGATCCTAGTCAAGCCTAGACAAAGAACAATTCACAATTGTACAAGGCAACGCATGGTCCGAAATGTCAAAGGAAACAGTTAAAAGACCACTATAAGTTTTACTGAAAGATCTGGAGAAAACATAGAAGCCAAATGAAGAAAAGAACTATAGAAATAGAAAGCCCAAAGCATCAAGATCAAGCCCACAAAAATTGAGCAAATGATCTCACTAAAGGGCTGCGGAACCGCGGCCCTACCCCCACATTTGCCGCGGTTCCGCGGCCATCTGACGCACGTGTCGGTGCAAATTTCTTCTGACGGTGCGTTGGTGCGTCGGTGCTTAGGTTGGGATTTTTCGTGGGCATATCTGTAATAGCACATGCGCGAGAATTTGTAACCCTAGTTTTCCTATTTCCTTATAAATATGTAATCAAAATACTGTAAAAGGGATGCCTCTTTTCAATGAAATAAAATTCAGATTCAATTCAGTGGGAAGAGCATCGTTTCTGTAAGTTCTTATTTTAATTTCTGCCTTAGTTGATAATTATATTCTTGCCCTAGATTAATTAAACTTTTGCCTTAGTTAAATCTAGTATAGAATCTCTTAAAACTGCAGTAGGAAATTAAATCCAATAGATCTAAAAATGAATCTCAAAATGATGTTTTTAATAAATCCCCTAATGAGCGAGTAATTTCCTCGCTTGTTAGGGTTAGGAATTAGGGAGGGAAAGAGAGATGAAGATCTCTCATCTCTTTCGTGCCCGATTATTTTTAATAACTAGAACTTCATGCATGCATGCATGATCCGCTCCCTACGGCACCCTACCCACGAGGTAACGGTGAAACCGTAGTATAAAGGACCGGACATGCATGTCTTCCATGAAGGTTAGAGCAAATATTAGGAAAGGACGGACAAGGATCTAGAGGAAGAAACTCGTTTCTTCCCAATCATCTTAATCCCTTTTTCTAATAGTTGCTATAACTTCTAAAAGATCTCATTTAGGGCATTGAAAGAGGTGTGACATTAAATCTTATCAAACTCCACCTTAGACCTAACCCTAGCAAGTTTCTTAACCTTCGCACAACTTAGTTCTTTTTTTAGATTCAATCAAAAGACCAAACAACCATTGGAATTAGCTCATAAGAACACTTAGGAAAATTACACATCCCTGTGGACCGACCCGTATTCACCGGCTAGCTGCAAAGCGACGCCGTTTCTGATTGCGGTAAAATATTTTTGGTGATCGTAAAACCTACAATAAATCAAGTACACCGGACAGGACTCGCCGGGAATAGGCTAGTTGGTATTATACCTGTCGTCAGATAGCAGTTCCATGGTGACATGTGTACAGGTTAGTCTATCGACCTGAGATTGTCATTTGTCTCGTGTGAGTTCCCACTGTGCTTTGATTACTCCCCTACCACGGCTCAAAGGAGTCGTGCAAATAGGTTTTAGTTGGGTACAGTCCCGAGCCACATGGAGGCAGTGAGTGGATCGGCAAGGGTTTCGTCTCTCCCGGTATTGGGGGTGAGATCACGTTGTGTCTAGGAGAGCCATTACACGAAGTCCTTGGCTAAGGCAGAAGATTTACTGGTAGGTATTCCAGTAGTATCTCAGGGTGTTCTGGGCTATACTCCGACACGACTTTTACCGCTTTTAGGGGTCTGACGTTTACCAGCCCCCTAGGCCCGACATGCGATACTCATAGACGAACGGACCGGACTGTACGGATATTGTCACTGACAGGCTCAGTAGGGTTCCAGGATGAGTTCGCTCATCGGCTTCCCTTTTAGTCAATACATGGGTAGCCCGTTACGTACAGCTAGTACCACTGACATGCTAGTGGTTAAATCCACAACCACTGTATTGACGAGTCTTTAGAGCCCCCCATAGAAAGTTTTCCCGAGGTTCGGGCGAAACGTTGTAGAGGCTGTATGGTATTATGGCAAGGTTCGATCATTTACGTACACTTGTACACGAATCATGATCGGACGGATCATACTAGTGGGCTTTGGTTTAAGCTGAATCCTAGTATTAGATTTGTTGGATTACTTTCGTCTCATTGCATTCGCATTCAGTCGGAATACGGTTGCAGGTATGTATATACAGGTGAGGGGTATCCTTGTGATCCATCACGAGTTTACTTTAGATGTTGCCATATCTTTTTGTTGGAATAAACATTTGGATTAATATTTGGATGGTGGAAATTGTGAGTGGATATTATCATGAGGAGCAATTAATGTGGCATGTTCAATTTGGTGACTCATGGTCTCTTTTGTTGTGAACATGTCATGTTAATTGATTGTTGATGGTGTTGGTATGAGAGGTGGAGAGAGAGAGCAGCCATATGAGGTTGTTTACTCTTGAGATTATTATGCTAGCTCTCATTTTTCTTTTTGCAACACAATAACAAAAGCCTCTCTTCTTCTTCTTCTTCTTCTGGCTCACAAGTTCCACAATGGCTTCATCTTCAACCTCCATCCATACACTCTCATGTGTTGAGAATCAATGGATGATTGAGACAAAATTATCACACACATTCTCTACATCACCTTGGACATGTTGTCTAGCAAACTTCATGTCCGAGTTGCTTCGGTTTGAAGCAGGGGCCCGTAAAAATACTTCTTGACGTGGTGTCCTTCCGACGAGGAGACCGGAGATCGGAGATACCGCGAGGAGCTAGGCATGGTGGCAAAAGACCGAAGGAAACGGATCGATCGGTATAGCCTTTCTATCATCTTTCAAGTTAGCTAGTTTGTGTTAATGGTTCGATCCGGGAGAAAGACTACGATAGCGCCGGTTTTGTAAAAAGTTTTTGTTCCATGTTTGGCCTCGGATTGACGGCCGGGGCGTGTTAGTTATATGTATGCCCTAGAGGCCATTACTATACATAGGATGTATATTGTAGTGGATGCTTGGACATAAATAGGGAGGACTTTCTTGCTCGACACGATAGTATGCTATCTGGTTGCTCTTTACCTTAATGTGTACACTGATTGTTTCTCTGTTACATGTTGGTAAAGCCTTTAGGATGTGTACTTGACTACCTAGACTATGATGCGGATCATACTAGTGGGGACATGGTAGTCCATAAGTACATCCTTCAAGGTCCCTAGTCGTAGGTGTATCGAGACGGGGAATCGATATACCAGAGTAGACTAGCGTATACCTTCTCGACCCATACAGATGGGCGATGGATGATCCCATATCCATTGGTGTTTGACATCAGAGATGATATACGGGTGCTCAGTGGAGACTGGGTACACTGGACGGACTCGCCGAGAACTCCCAGATGGTATTATACCTTACGTCAGATGGCAGTTCTCTGGTGACACTAGTACAGGTTAGTCTGTAGACCCGATATCGTCATAGAGTCTTGTGTGATTCCCACTGTGCTTTGATTTCCACCTTACCACGTCCAAGAGGGCGTGCAAAACGGTGGTTTTTGGGTACAGTCCCGAATCACATGAAGGCAATGAGCGATAGGAGGGGATTCGTCTCTCTCGGTATAGGGAGTTGATGTTGCGCTGTGTTCGATTGGCTATAACCGGAAATCCCTGGCCAGGGTTATTGAGATTTACTGGTAAGTGTTACCAGTAGTTTCTCAAACTGTTATAGACCTCATATCGACACGACTTATCGAGCTATTGGGGTCTGACGTTTACCCCCCTAGGCGAGATATGCAACATATCAGACGAACAGATCGGACTGTACGGTAAGTGTTGCTGGTTGGATTCACAGGAGTGTGAGTGGGCTTGCTCGTTGATCTTCTGATCGCTCAATACCCGGGTGGCCGTTACGTTTAGCAGACCGCTTGCGGCTTGTGGCTGTTTGATATGATCATCACCTACTGCCGGCGTATTGACGAGTCTTTAGAGTCCTACACAGAGGTTTCCTGGCTCAAGCGAAATGAAATAGGAGCGTATATGAGATATGTGCGGGACCGGGAATAATACCAGTATGTGATACTGAATTCTATTCTCGCGATTTGTATCATCGGACGGTTATATAAGATATAGCCGGGTTACCGAATCTAGTGTTGATTCGATACATTGATACACTTGATATTGGTCGGTTATATGCAGTGTGACCGGATCATTAAATCAAGTGTTGATTTAATGATTTAATGTATAATTATATATTTGATATATTACTTTACATTAACTAGTATTTGTTCACTTATGATTGATTTTCTCATTTGATGTGCACAAGTTGTATATGTGATATATTTTTGTGCACTAGTTTGTATCATGATTGATGATACATGCAAACTTGGGTGTGTGTTTGCTTTAAACCATGTTTAGGTTAATGGTTAGGTTTTATTTGTTTTCTTTATTTTCTTTATTTATTTTTGGCAAGAAATAAAATGGTGGCTTGTTTTGTTTTACTCTTGAACCTTCATGAAGCTTTGAAAGTCTTAACCATTTTGTTTCTTTGCTTAACCTAACCATTTACCTAAACCCTAGTTTATTCTCTAAAAAGTAAACTAACCCATGGTTGCTATATGATAGACATCATTTGTTTTTCTTTTTGGAGATAATTCATTATTCATTTTTCTTTTCTTCTTCTTCTTCTTCTTCTTCATGAAGAGAAGAAAGCTCTCTTGAAAATTTCCAAGTGATGAATCCAAGTGAGAAACCCAATTCCAAAGTGAACCCACTTCCTATTTCTTCATCCTCTACCACTTGCCATGTAGTAGAGAGTGTTATCTTCACAAGTTTCATGACCAAGTGAAGATGGAGCTTGAGTTTGAGTTGTCTCGACGTAGATCATCTTCGGCATCGAAGTCAACGACCTAGCCCAATCATTTCTTCGACGAAACCATCGCTACAGTCCGGGATCCAATGATCGCAGCGGAGGGACATCATCACGGAGCTAAAGAGGTGGAGGACCGGATCTACAAAGGTTGTAGTCACTTTCACTTTATAGTAAAGTTGGTTACTTGTATGTCTTTCGCCTATTCTTTAGTTAACGATCTAGTTTAGGGTTTCTCGGTACATAAAAATTTAAATTGGACATGGTTGATCTATTGTAAAACCTCATGGGTGTGCCTAGGAACCCTACAGTGGTATCAGAGCCTAGCTAGAGCTTTAGGCAAAGTGTAGACGATATTAGAAGTCCGATCGAACCCGAAACCCTAATTCAAAACCCTTCTCTGTACATTTTTCAAAACTGTGATTTTTGTGAATTAAAAATATGCAAAAAAATCAGCAGGGTTTTCTAAGAAATACTGTGCAAAACGTGCGCCTAAATCGATCAAAGCGCCGCGGCACGAGCATGGCTCGTGCGGAGGTTCCGCGGCAGTACAGTCACAATACTCTTTGAATTTTGCACAGTAATTTCTTTCTTTTATTGCTGTGTTTTCTGGGAATTTTTAATGTTTACTCAAGAGTTGAGTTTTCTGGGTTGTATTGGGGACTCGGTGTTTCGATCGGGAAGTCTAATTTCGTCTATGAGTTTTTCCGGGTAATTTAGAACATGTTAAAAAGTTCGACCGGATATAAATACCCAATTTTTCCCCTGCCAGAAAATTTCCAAGTGTTGGATTTTTCCGCGGTTTAAGAACGTTCTAAGTAGTGCAAGTAACGCGATGGACTCTCTAGAAGACAACAAACCTTAACTCGATTATGTGACCGTCTTGAACCGCCCTTTGAACCTTAGGGTTTGGGGCAGTACGGCGTGCCACATGTGAGGCGTTGGCTTGACCCTTCAACGGCTGTACCGTTGGTACTGTGGCATGAAGTGAATGTTCTTAAACTTATTTCATGTGTTGAGCTGTTTCGGGAAAACTTGGGTGTTTGATTGTTTCGATCGGAAAGTTTAACATTTTCTATTTATCTGGAATGTGATACAATATTTGGAATCCACAAGTAGTTATGAGATAACTGAATGAATGTTATAAACATAGCACTTTAGTCTCACTTGATCGGTTGCCACGGAATTTTGATGTGATCAAAAGTCCGTCGCAGTCACGTTGGATACGCGGATACTCGCCGGGTAAACTTAATAGACGGCTACACCCCATAGCCCCGACCAAGTGACTGTAGGAGAACCCCGTCGCCGAAAGCATCCGTTCGGGTGCTCGCGGCAGCGGTGTTCCGCCTTGGTGCACTTCGTCGACTGCATCGGGGGTGCGGCCGCCTACTAATGTTTGCGACGAGCATTCGTTCTGGATATCGGGAATCTTGTTGAATTGCCCGACTTCATATTGAAAAGTGTTTTCGATATTGAGACAAAAATGCGGGGTTTATAATTGTTAGGCATGCGATGTCTAAGGAATTCATTTGTTTAGGCATGCGATGTCTAAAGCGTTTGCGGATTCCAACTGTTGTAGTTTTACACATTCTTTTCTGCGACCGTAAGTGTAATATGTGATATCGCCGGTTTCGTTGCTATATGTCAACGACAATTGGGATGCGCATATTTACTTACGTTGATGACATGTGATGTTATGTGTTGCTGGATATGTTATATTGGATCGTCGTGTTTGAATAGCCGAGGTTTTTTATGTGAGATGAGTGTTTTTCTTTTTCATTCATGTAAAAACTTGTATGTAATATTCTTTTATTGGGGCACTTCCAGGTTGCGGAAGATGTCACCGTTGATGTATATTATTTACTTTTCCGCATTAGGTTAGACCCAAGGAGGGGAGCACAAGTAACCGGGTTCTAGGGTCCAGTGGGAGACCATCTCGAGGAGTCGAGTCCGGGTCTCCTAACCCTAGAATTGGTAGGGTTGCTTGCCGCTCTCGTAGGGGTCTAGGGGTGTGGGATTGGCTATTCATCACAAACATGGAATCCGTGCTTTATATTGGCTCGTATTAAAAACACGGACGTCCTAGTATATCCAATATTTCATATGTATTTTCTGCTGCGTTATCTGTGATGTGATCATGTGATATGTTTAGATAGATATTGTATATAGTATATATGATATATTATATAGACGTTGCTTATGTTTTACACCCGCGCTAGCCCTCCCTCGCTCTGACGTTAGTTACCTAACCTAACGGTGCAGACGGGACATCGAGGCGAATGCGGATGGCATAAGCGTACGTTATATTTATCTGTGATGTTTAGGTGGACTTAAATGATGGGATATTCATTAATGTGATTAATGAAAGAAAATAAACCTAAAAGATGCTGTGGAATCGAATTTTAAAAATAAAAACAGGTAGCTACAGTTATTGCTTTACGTCGCGGTGTTCCTTGTAGAACATCCTGCACCTTATTCGATAAGGAAAGGACCGAGATCCCTTCACCGGGAGTGACTCCTTTAGCAATAACTGGCAGATGCTACAGCCCTCGGTTTGTCTTTTGATTGCTTCTATAGTTTTCGCTTTGCACAGCAGTATATACGATATATCCTGCACCTTATTCGATGAGGAAAGGGCCGACGATCCCTTCACCGGGAGTGACCCCTTTAGCAAAAACTAGAAAAGCCTCAAAAACATTCTATGTAAAAACCATTTGATTCCGTAATGAGATCAAATTCAAAGCGTTAAAGGTTTTATTAAAAACCATTCGCAACCCTCCGTCATTTTAGGAAGTAGAGTACTTCGTATTCGTGCTGTGTTTGTTCACCATAGTCAAGGCACAGTGTACGGTAGCTAAGTGATGTCTTCCTACACAACATATGATGCGATTAGTTAGGACAGTCATGTGGCTTTGTTGACCTTAGCCAAGGGTCATGTGGGTGGGTCTAATTAATCACGAAATAACGGGTAGAACTTGACTAGTGCTTATGATTTGTTGACCTTAGCCAAGGTCATAGGTGCTAGGGGTAAAAACCTTTATCGGGAGTTTCAAGTGTTGAAATTTGCAATGAGATTGCATACCTTCTATATGATAGTTGCATCCCGATACCCACTGCGAGTAATTGTTACTCCTGGGAGAGTTTTGCACTTTACAATTAGCCGATCAAGTAGGTTTCTAGAAAGGTGTCAATGGGGTTACGCCCCTGGGAAAACGAGGTTCACTTTAATTAGGTCCGTGCGAAAGCATGAGGAACCTCCCTCAAAGTACCGACACTGGCCTGGCCGAAAGATTGGCGAACTTGTAGAGTGTAATTAATCCCGGCTAGTCTTTTCTTTTAGGGTTTGAAGGAAGATTTGATAAAAACATTGGGAGCCATCCTGATTAGATAAAATAATAACCAATCTGATCTTGCAAGAGCGCACGCAGAGTGTTTTCTTCTCTCTCTCTCCAGGTCGCGACCATATCATGCCTTAATCAAGATAATAATACGGATGTATTGACCGAACCCACTTGTTATACTGAGCTGGGGAACGTTGGTCCCGCTCCAACTTATAACTGTTATAAGACAGAGCAGGAAATTGGGGAATACCAGATTTCCCGTGCCGCCCAAACGAAGAAAGTGCATGCTGATGCATCATCTTCGGGTGTGTTCATTACAGAGAACTGTTTCTCAGTATCCTTTACGTCCTGGGTATGTGATACCGGATCAGTATCCCGCATATGTAATCTGTTACATAGGGCTGCAGAAGGTAGAGAACTGAGAACGGGTGATAAGTTTCATGAGACAGAAAACGGTGCAAGCGTTGCAGCCAAGTCTGTTGGTCACTGTCACCCTGTATTTCCAAATACATTGATTCTGAACAAATGCTATTAGATACCGAACCTGATATACAAAATCATATCAATCTCTTTATTTAATAAAGAAAGGATATAATTTTGTATTGTTGGATTATGTTTTGAACATTTCCTATATCAAAAGTTGATCGGTTCAGGCACGTTATCTAAAAGCATTGATGTTCTAAATCAAACTACAGTTCTTAATATACAGAACACACACAAGAGGAATAGTTCAGAAATGAACGAATCCTTCTTGAGGTATTGTAGACTAGGTTATATCAATGTGATCCGACAAGCTGAAAATTCATTTAGATGCATCTTTAAATCAGTTTGAATTTACATCTTGTGAAACTTGCCAGTCATGTCACAAAGATTAGATGACCATAGCTCTGTTTATTAGAAACAGAGAAAGAGTTCGTGAACTCTTGGGATGATACATGGTGATGTATGTAGGTCCCCTGTCTACACATGCCAAGACCGGTTCGTTGTACTTCATTACATTCTCTGATGATCTCTCAAGATTCAGACATATGTTCCTGTTGAAACATAAGCCCGAAGCTTTTGAGATATTCACAGAATATTAGTTAGAAGTAGAGAACCAAAATACGGGTATAAGTATTATGTCCTTTGATGTGATCAGGGAGGAGAATACTTGAGCACGGAAATCCTGGACTATTCTAAAGGAGAATGAGATTCTCTCTCAGTATTACTCCTCTATATACATCATAGCACGATGGTATATCGGGGCGGAGCAATAGAACCCTATGTGATATAGTGTGCTCTATGATGAGTACTGCTGAGTTTCCTATTTTCCTTTTGGGGGTTATGCACTTGAGAAACTGCATACCTATTGAATTAGGTTCGAATCAGATCACAGCCAACCACTCCATATGAGATATGGTATGGGAAAAGCCCATGTCTTAAGCTAGTTAAGATTTGGGGTTGTCCGGCCTATGTCTAAAAGCAAAATCTGGACAAGCTCGAGGCAAGGTATGTTTTGTAGAACTGGAAAGGTTCCAGCTATACAAACTGCAGCTGATGATTTGGTAGAACCAAAGGATTCAATAGTAACCAACGAACCTCAGCCTCTCCGCCGATCTAGTAGGTTTCCTCACCCACCTGAGAGATACTTCGGTTTCTCTATGACAGTGGGAGCGAAGATTGCATCATGAGATGATGACCCAACTAGTTTCGAGCTGGCCATCAGGAGTGAGACTCTGTAAGAATGGCTGGATGCTTATCGATCTGAGATGGAACCCTTATACACCAACAAAGTATGGAGTTTGGTTTCTTTATCTGAAGGGTTAAATCCCCATCAGAAGCAAGTATATCTTGAGAAGATTACTTGGTGTAGATGGAAAAGTTAAGACTTTCAAAGCTAGACTTGTTAAAGGTTTTCGTCATCGACCAGGCGTGGAAAATGATGAAACTTTTTCCAGTGGCTATGCTTAAATCCATCCGAATCCTACTTGCCATGGCTACATACCATGACTACGATATCTGGTGGTTGGGTGTCATGACTGCTTTTCTAAATGATGATTTAGAAGAGAGCGTCTATAAGTACACAGCCAGAGGGCTTCGTAGACAGTGGGAGCAGCGGAAACGTATGCAAGATGTTTTATATGATAAAGCAGGTATCGCGGAGTTGGAACGTCTGTTTTGATGTGTTAGTCAAAGAGTTTGACATCATCAAAATGGTAGATGAACCTTGTATAAACAAAAAGGTAGTAGGGAGTATGGTGGTGATCCTCGTAAAGTACGTGGATGACATACTCTTGATAGGGAAGGAGTTTCCTATGCTACGAACGGTCACTCTCCTCTTATTACAAAGACTCTCCATATAGGATAAAGGTGATACCTCCTAAATTCTGGAATTTGGATCTATGAGATAAATCTAAATGGATATTAGGATTCTCACTAGGTGTAGTAAGATGGTATCAATTGATCCTGAGGAGAATCGCTGGAAAGGTTCCAGGGTGATAAGGATGACTGAATGTCAGTCACAGGCATTGTCTTTACCCTCAGTACAGGGACGGTATGTTGGAAGGGTTCCAAGCAAGATACCGTGGCAAACTAGACGATAAAGTCTAGTAACATCGCTATTAAAGATACTACCAAAGAGGCAGTTTGGGTGTATACTGGTTCATGAGATGAACTAGGTTCCTACCATTGTGTGACAATGGAAGTATGGCTTTGGCCCAGGAACCCTGGTCCCATCAGTGACCCAGACATATTCTGAGGCAGCATCACCTGATCATGGAGATGGTTGATCTCCAGGGGATCGAGGTTAGGAGAGTAGACTCAGAGGACAACACGGCGGATCCACTCACAAAGGCCAATTCCCAGAGAGAGACATATATGGGATGGTTGAGTATTAGATACTACAACCACTGCTATCAAATGGCCCTAGTGCAAGTGGGAGATTGTTAGTTATATGTATGCCCTAGAGGCCATTACTATACATAGAATGTATATTGTGTTAGTTATATGTATACCCTAGAGGCCATTACTGTACATTGGATGTATATTGTAGTGGATGCTGGGACATATATAGGTAGGACTTTCTTACTCGACATGATAGTACGCTATCTGGTTGCTCTTTATCTTAACGTGTATACTTTCTGTCTCTCTGTTACATGTTGATAAAGCCCTTAAGATGTGTACTCGACTTCCAGGACTGTGATGCAGATCATACTTGTGGGGCCTGGATAGTCCATGAGTACATCCTTCAATGTTCCTAGTCGAGGGAATATCGAGAAGGGGCATCGATATTCCAGAGTAGACTAGCGTATATCTTCTCGACCCATGCGATGGGCGATGGATGATCCCATATCCATTGGTGTTTGACATCAGAGATGGTATACGGGTGCTCAGTGGAGACTGGGTACACTGAACGGACTCGCCGAGAACTCCCAGATGGTATTATACCTCACGTCAGATGGCAGTTCTCTGGTGACACTGGTACAGCTTAGTCTGTTGACCCGAGATCGTCATAGAGTCTTGTGTGTCTCCCACTGTGCTTTGATTTCCACCCTACCACGGCTCTACTGAGTCGTGCAAACAGGTGGTTTTTGGGTACAGTCCCGATTCACATGGAGGCAATGAGCGATAGGAGGGGATTCGTCTCTCCCAGTATTGGGGGTTGATGTTGCACTATGCTCGACTGGCCATAACAGGAAATCCCTGGCCAGGGTTGCAGTGACCTACTGGTAAGTGTTATCAGTAGTTTCACACATGTCATGGACTTCATGTCGGCATGACTTATCAAGCTATTGGGGTCTGACGTTTACCACCCCTAGGCGAGATATGCGACATATCAGACGAACTGACCGGACTGTACGGTAAGTGTTACTGGTTGGATTCACAGGAGTGTGAGCGGGATTGCTCGTCGATCTTCTGATCGCTCAATACCCGGGTGGCCGTTACGTTTAGCAGATCGCTTGCGGCTTGTGGATGTTTGATTTGATCATCATCCGCTACCGGCGTATTGACGAGTCTTTAGAGTCCTACACAGAGGTTTCCTGGCTCAAGCGAAACGAAATAGGAGCGCATATGAGATATGTGCGGGACCGAGAATAATGCGTGTATGTGATACCGTATTCTATCCTCGCGATGAATGTATCGAATGGTTATATGCAATATAACCTAGTTATCAAATCAAGGATTGATTCGATAAGCCGATACATTGGATACTAGTCGGTTATATACGATATGACCGGATCGTTAATTCAAGTGTTGATTTAATGATTTAATGTATAATTATGTATTTGATATATTACTTTGCATTAACTAGTATTGGTTCACTTTAAAAGGATTTTCTCACTTGAATTGTGCAAGTTGTATATGTGATATACATTTGTGCACATGATTGTATCATGTTTGATGATACATGCTTACTTGGTTAAGTGTAAAGAATTAAACCATGGTTAAACTAATGATTAGGGTTTTGTTTTTTCATTTACTCTTTTATCTATTTATTTATTTATTTCTTTTAGAAAAGAAGAAAATGAGAATGGTGGATTTTCTTTGTTTGCTAGTTGAAGATTCTTGAAGCTTTGAATTAGTCCACCATTCTTGTCTTATACTTAACCCTAACCATTCAAGTTAACCATGGTCCATTCTTTACAATTAACCAAGGGTTAATATATGATAAGTATTGATTTATTTATCTAATTATTCAACACTTATCATTTTCATCTTCTTCTTCTTCATCTTCTTCTTCCATGAAGAAAGCTTGCTACATCAACGGCAAGTGTTGAAAACATGTGAGAAATCCAATTCTAAAGTGAACCCACTTCCTATTTCTTCATCCTCTACCTCTTGCCAAGTAGTATAGGGTGTTTCCTTCACAAGTTTTCATGACTTGATGAAGTGAGAGCTTGATCTTGTGATGCCTCGACGTAGATCATCTTCGGCATCGAACCGACGACCAAGCCCGCCCATTTCTTCGATGAAGCCGATGCTAGAGCCCAAGATAAGATTTGGACAGTGGAGAGGACTTCATCACGGAGCTTAGGAGGTGGAGGACCGGATCTACAAAGGTTGTAGCCCCTTCCCTTTAGATATATTTTCGTTTACATGCTTGCATCGCCTCATTATCTAGTTAACGATCCGTATTAGGGTTTGTAGGCACTTGTAAAATTTTAATTGGCCATGTTTGATGCCTTGTGAGACTCCATTATAGTGCCTAGGAACCCTACAGTAGTATCAGAGCCTAGCTAGAGCCTTAGGCGATGCGTTGACGGAGTTAGAAGTCCGATCGACCCGAAACCCCGATTTTAACATGCTCTCTGGACATTTTTGAAATTCGTGGATTTTTGTGAATTAAAAATATGCAGAAAAATCAGCAGGTGTTCCTAAGAGTTACTGTAAAATTCGAGAGAATGATTCCTCCAGAGTGCGGTGGAACAGCGGCACAAGCATGGCTTGTGCGGCGGTTCCGCGGCCAAGTTGTCCCATCATCTGTTTAAATTTTCACAGTAACTCCTAGTTTTTAGTGCTGGTTTTCCTGGGAATATTTTAATATTTATTCCAGAGTTTTATTTTCTGGGTTGTATTGGGAACTCAGTGTATCGATCGGATTGTCTAATTTTGTCAGTGTGTTTTTCCGGGTATTTTAGAATATGTTAAAAAGTTCGACCGGATATAAATACCCACTTTTTCCCCTGCCGGGAAATTTCCAATTGTTGGATTTTTCCGTAGTTTAACGACGTTCTAAGTAGTGCAAGTAACGAGATGGACCCTCTAGAAGACAACAAACCTTAACTCGATTATGTGACCGTCTTGAACTGCCCTTTGAACCTTCGGGTTTGGGGCAGTACGGCGTGCCACATATGAGGCGTTGGCTTGACCCTTCTACGGCTGGACCGTTGGTACTGAGGCACGAACTGAATGTTGTTAGACTTATTTCATGTGTTGAACTGTTTCGGGAAAACTTGGGTGTTCGAATGTTCAATCGGAAAGTTTAACATTTTCTGTTTATCCGGAATGTGATACAACAATTGGAATTCACAAAAGTTATGTGATAACTGAATGAATGTTATAAACATAGCACTTTAGTCTCAGTTGATCGCTTGCCACGGAGTTTTGATGTGATCAAAAGTCCGTCGCAATCACGTAGCGTACGCGGATACTCGCCGGGTAAACTTAATAGACAACCTCACTCCATAGCCCCGACCAAGTGACTGTAGGAGAACCCCGTCGCCGAAAGCATCCGTTCGGGTGCTCGCGGCAGCGGTGTTCCGCCTTGGTGCACTTTGTCGAAGGCGTCGGGGGTGCGGCCGCCTACTAAAGTTTGCGACGAGCATTCGATCAGAATGTCGGGAATCCTGTTGAATTGCCCGACTTGATATTGAAAAGTGTTTTTGATTTTGAGACTAAAATGCGGGGTTTATAATTGTTAGGCATGCGATGTCTAAAGAATTCATTTGGTTAGGCATGCGATGTCTAATGAGATTGCGGATTCCAACTGTTGTAGTTTTACACTTTCTTTTCTGTGACCGTAAGTGTAATATGTGATATCGCCGTTTTCGTTGCTATATGTCAACGACAATTGGGATGCGCATATTTACTTACGTTGATGACATGTGATGTTATGTGTTGCTGGATATGTTATATTGGATCGTCGTGTTTGAATAGCCGGGGTTTTTTTATGTAAGATGAGTGTCTTTCATTTTCATTCTTGTAAAAACTTGTATGTAATATTCTTTTATTGGAGCACTTCCAGGTTGCGGAAGATGTCACCGTTGATGTATATTATTTACTTTTCTGCACTAGGATAGACCCAAGGAGGGGAGCACAAGTAACCGGGTTCTGGGGTCCAGTGGGAGACCAACTCGAGGAGTCGAGTCCGGGTCTCCTAACCCTAGAATTGGTAGGGTTCCTTGCCGCTCTTGTAGGGGTCTAGGGGTGTGGGATAGGCTATTCATTACGACCGTGGAATCCGTGTTTTATACTGGCTCGTATTGAAAACACAGACGTCCTAGTATATCCAATATTTCATATGTTTCTTCTGCTGTGATTTATCTGTGATGTGATCATGTGATGTTCTGTGACAGATATTATATATAGTATATATGATATATTATATAGACGTTGCTTATGTTTTACACTCGCGCTAGCCCTGCCTCGCTCTGGCGTTAGTTACCTAACCTAACGGTGCAGACGGGACATCGAGGCGAATGTGGATGGCATAAGCGTACGTTATATTTATCTGTGATGTTTAGGTGGACTTAAATGATGGGATATTCATTAATGAGATTAATGAAAGAAAATAAACCTAATTGATGTTGTGGAATCGAATTTCAAAATAAAAACAGGTAGCTACAGTTCTTGCTTTGCATCGCGGTGTTCATTGTAGAACATCCTGCACCTTATTCGATGAGGAAAGGACCGAGATCCCTTCACCGGGAGTGACTCCTTTAGCAATAACTGGCAGATGCTACAACCCTCGGTTTGTCATTTGATCGCTTCTATAGTTTCCGCTTTGCACAGTGATATATATGATATATCCCGCACCTCATTCGACGAGGAAAGGGCTGACGATCCCTTCACTGGGAGTGACCCCTTTAGCAAAACTAGAAAAGCCTCGAAAACATTCCATTTAAAAACCATTTGATTACGCAACGAGATCAAGTTCAAAGCGTTAAAGGTTTTCACAAAAACTATTCGCAACCCTCCGTCATTTTAGGAAGTAGAGTACTTAGTATTCGTGCTGTGTTTGTTGACCATAGTCAAGGCACAGTGTACGGTAGCTAAGTGATGTCTTCCTACACCGCATATGATGCGATTAGTTAGGACTGTCGCGCGACTTTGTTGACCTTAGTTAAGGATCATGTGGGTGGGTCTAATTAATCACGAAATGACGGGTAGAACTTGACTAGTACTTATGATTTGTTGACCATAGTTAAGGTCATAGGTGCTAGGGGTAAAAACCTTTATCGGGAGTTTCAAGTGTTGAAATTTGCAATGAGATTGCATACCTTCTATTTGATAGTTGGATCCCGATACCCACTGCGAGTAATTGTTACTCCTGGGAGAGTTTTGCACTTTGCAATTAGCCGATCAAGTAGGTGTCTAGAAAGGTGTCAACGGGGTTACGCCTCTGGGAAAACGAGGTTTACTGTAATTAGGTCCGTGCGAAAGCACAGGGAACCTCCCTCAAAGTACCGACACTGGCCTGGCTGAAAGATTGGCGAACTTGTAGAGTGTAATTAATCCCGGCTAGTCTTTCCTTTTAAGGTTTGAAGGAAGATTTGATAAAAACAGTGGGAGCCATCCTGATTAGATAAAATATATAACCAATCTAATCTTGCAAGAGCGCACGCTGAGTGTTTTCTTCTCTCTCTCCTGGTAGCGACCATATCACGCCTTAATCAAGATAATAAAATGGATGTATTGACCGAACCCGCTTGTTATACTGAGCTGGGGAACGTTGATCCCGCTCCAACCTATAATTGTTATAAGACAGAGCAGGAAATAAGGGGAATACCAGAATTCCTATGCCGCCTAAACGAAGACAGTGCATATGATGCATCTCCTTCGGGTGTGTTCATTACAAAGAACTGTTTCTCAGTATCCTCTGCATCCTGGGTATTCGATACCGGATCAGGATCCCAGATATGTAATCTGTTGCATAGGGCTACAAAAAGGTAGAAAAACTGAGAACGGGTGATAAGTTTCATGAGGCAGAAAACGGGGCAAGTGTTGCAGCCAAGTCTGTTGATCACTGTCACCCTGTATTACTAATACATTGATTCTGAACAAATGCTATTAGATACCGAACCTGATATACAAATCATATCAGTCTCTTTATTAGTAAAGAAATGATAAAATTTTGTATTGATGGATAATGTTTTGAACATTTCCTATATCAAAAGTTGATCGGTTCAGGCACGTTATCTAAAAGCATTGACGTTCTAAATCAAACTACAGTTGCTAGTATGCAGAACACACACAAGAGGAAGAGTTCAGAAATGAACGAATCATTCTTGAGGCATTGTAGACTAGGTCATATCAATGCGACCCGATTGGCTGAAGTTACATTTTAGATGCATATTTAAATCAGTTTGAATTTACATCTTGTGAAACTTGCCAGTCATGTCACAAAGATAAAATGACCATAGCTCTGTTTGTTGGAAACAGAGAAAGAGTTAGTTAACTCTTGGGACTGATACATTATGATGTATGTAAGGTCTCCTGTCTACACATGCCAGGACTGGTTCTTTATACTTCATTACGTTCTCTGATGATCACTCAAAATTCTGACATATGTTCCTGTTGAAACACATGTCCGAACCTTTTGAGATATTCACAGAATATAAGTTAGAAGTAGAGAACCAACAATCGGGTATAAGTATTATGTCCTATGATAAGATCAGGGAGGAGAATACTTGTGCATGGCATTCCTGGACTATTCTAAAAGAAAATGAGATTCTCTCTCCGTATTACTCCTCTGAATACACCACAGCACAACGGTGTATCAGGGCGGAGAAATCGCACAATATTAGATATGGTGTGCTCTATGATGAGTATTACTGAGTTATCTATTTCCTTTTGGGGTTATGCGCTTGAGAAGCTGCGTACCTATTGAATTAGGTTCGAATCAGATCACTGCCTACCATTCCATATGAGACATGGTATGGGAAGACCCTATCTCTTAAGTAAGTTAAGATTTGGGATTGTCCGGCCTATGTCAAAAGCAAAATCCGGACAAGATCGAGGCAAGATCAGTTCTGTAGAACTGGAAAGGTTCCAGCTGTACAAAACTGCTAATGATTTGACAGAACCAAAGAATTCAATAGTTCGCGATGAACCTCAGCCTCTCCGCCGATCTAGCAGGGTTCCTCACCTGCTTGAGAGATACTTCGGTTTCTCAATGACAGTGGGAGCAAGGATTGCATCATGAGATGATGACCCAACTAGATTCGAGCAGGCCATCAAAAGTAGGGACTCTGTAAGAATGGCTGGATGCTTAGCGGTCTGAGATGGAATCCATATACACCAACAAAGTTTGGACTTTGGTTGCTATATCTGAAGGGTTAAATCCCCATCAGGAGCAAGTATATCTTGAGAAGATTACTTGGTGTAGATGGAAAAGTTGAGACTTTCAAAGCTAGACTTGTTAAAGGTTTTAGTCATCAACCAGGTGTGGATAATGATGAAACCTTTTCTAGAGACTATGCTTGAGTCAATCCAGATCCTACTTGCCACGGCTACATACCATGACTACGATATCTGGTGGTTGGGTGCCATGACTACTTTTCTAAATGATGTTTTAGAAGAGTGCGTCTATAAGTACACAGCCAGAGGGCCTCGTAGACAGTGGGAGCAGCGGAAACGTGTGCAAGATGCTTTATAGGATAAAGCAGGCATCGCGGAGTTGGAACATCTGTTTTGATGGATTAGTCAAAGAAGTTGACATCATCAAAATGGTAGATGAACCTTGTATAAACAAAAAGGTAGTAGGGAGTATGGTGACGATCCTCGTAGAGTACGTGGATGACATACTCTTGTTAGGGAAGGAGTTTCCTATGCTACGCTCGATCAATCTCCGCTTATCACATTGATTTTCCATATAGGATCAAAGTGATATATATTAAATCCTAAGCTTTGGATCTATAAGATAGATCTAATTGGATGTTAGGATACTCACTAGTTGTAGTGAGATGGTATCAATCGATCCTGGGGAGAATCACTGGAAGGGTTCCAGAGTGATAAAGACGACTGAATGTCAGTCACAGGCATTGTCCTTACCCTCAGTAAAGGGACGGTATGTTGGAAGAGTTCCAAGCTAGATACCGTGACATACTAGACGATAAAGGCAGGATACATCGCTACTTAAGATGCTACCAAAGAGGCTGTTTGGGTGTATAATGGTTCCTGAGATGAACTAGGTTCCTACCATTGTGTGACAATGGAAGTGTGGCTTTGGCCCGAGAACCCCGGTCCCATCAGTGACCCAGACATAATCTAAGGCAGTATCACCTGATCATGAAGATAGTTGATCTCCAGGGTGATCGAGGGAAGGAGAGCAGACTCAGAGGATAACACGGCGGATCAACTCACGAAGGCCTATTCCCAGAGAGAAACTTTTATGGGATGGTTGAGTATGTGATACTGCAACCACTGCTACAGATGGCCCTAGTGCAAGTGGGAGATTGTTAGTTATATGTATGCCCTAGAGGCCATTACTGTACATTGGATGTATATTGTAGTGGATGCTGGGACATATATAGGTAGGACTTTCTTGCTCGACATGATAGTACGCTATCTGGTTGCTCTTTATCTTAACGTGTATACTTTCTGTCTCTCTGTTACATGTTGATAAAGCCCTTAGGATGTGTACTCGACTTCCAGGACTGTGATGCAGATCATACTTGTGGGGCCTGGATAGTCCATGAGTACATCCTTCAATGTTCCTAGTCGAGGGAATATCGAGACAGGGCATCGATATTCCAGAGTAGACTAGCGTATATCTTCTCGACCCATGCGATGGGCGATGGATGATCCCATATCCATTGGTGTTTGACATCAGAGATGGTATACGGGTGCTCAGTGGAGACTGGGTACACTGAACGGACTCGCCGAGAACTCCCAGATGGTATTATACCTCACGTCAGATGGCAGTTCTCTGGTGACACTGGTACAGCTTAGTCTGTTGACCCGAGATCGTCATAGAGTCTTGTGTGTCTCCCACTGTGCTTTGATTTCCACCCTACCAGGCTCTACTGAGTCGTGCAAACAGGTGGTTTTTGGGTACAATCCCGATTCACATGGAGGCAATGAGCGATAGGAGGGGATTCGTCTCTCCCGGTATTGGGGGTTGATGTTGCACTATGCTCGACTGGCCATAACAGGAAATCCCTGGCCAGGGTTGCAGTGACCTACTGGTAAGTGTTATCAGTAGTTTCACACATGTCATGGACTTCACGTCGGCATGACTTATCAAGCTATTGGGGTCTGACGTTTACCACCCCTAGGCGAGATATGCGACATATCAGACGAACAAACCGGACTGTACGGTAAGTGTTACTGGTTGGATTCACAGGAGTGTGAGCGGGCTTGCTCATCGATCTTCTGATCGCTCAATACCCGGATGGCCGTTACGTTTAGCAGACCGCTTGCGGCTTGTGGATATTTGATATGATCATCATCCGCTACCGGCGTATTGACGAGTCTTTAGAGTCCTACACAGAGGTTTCCTGGCTCAAGCGAAACGAAATAGGAGCGCATATGAGATATGTGCGGGACCGAGAATAATGCGTGTATGTGATACCGTATTCTATCCTCGCGATGAATGTATCGAATGGTTATATGCGATATAACCTAGTTATCGAATCAAGGATTGATTCGATAAGCCGATACATTGGATACTAGTCGGTTATATACGATATGACCGGATCGTTAATTCAAGTGTTGATTTAATGATTTAATGTATAATTATGTATTTGATATATTACTTTGCATTAACTAGTATTGGTTCACTTTAAAAGGATTTTCTCACTTGAATTGTGCAAGTTGTATATGTGATATACATTTGTGCACATGATTGTATCATGTTTGATGATACATGCTTACTTGGTTAAGTGTAAAGAATTAAACCATGGTTAAACTAATGATTAGGGTTTTGTTTTTTCATTTACTCTTTTATCTATTTATTTATTTATTTCTTTTAGAAAAGAAGAAAATGAGAATGGTGGATTTTCTTTGTTTGCTAGTTGAAGATTCTTAAAGGTTTGAATTAGTCCACCATTCTTGTCTTATACTTAACCCTAACCATTCAAGTTAACCATGGTCCATTCTCTGCAATTAACCAAGGGTTAATATATGATAAGTATTAATTTATTTATCTAATTATTCAACACTTATCATTTTCATCTTCTTCTTCTTCATCTTCTTCTTCCATGAAGAAAGCTTGCTACATCAATGGCAAGTGTTGAAAACATGTGAGAAATCCAATTCTAAAGTGAACCCACTTCCTATTTCTTCATCCTCTACCTCTTGCCAAGTAGTATAGGGTGTTTCCTTCACAAGTTTTCATGACTTGATGTAGTGAGAGCTTAATCTTGTGATGCCTCGACGTAGATCATCTTCGGCATCGAACTGACGACCAAGCCCGCCCATTTCTTCGATGAAGCCGATGCTAGAGCCCAAGATAAGATTTGGACAGCGGAGAGGACTTCATCACGGAGCCTAGTAGGTGGAGGACCGGATCTACAAAGGTTGTAGCCCCTTCCCTTTAGATATATTTTCGTTTACATGCTTGCATCGCCTCATTATCTAGTTAACGATCCGTATTAGGGTTTGTAGGCACTTGTAAAATTTTAATTGGCCATGTTTGATGCCTTGTGAGACTCCATTAGAGTGCCTAGGAACCCTACATATTGTAGTGGATGCTTGGACATATATAGGGAGGACTTTCTTGCTCGACATGATAGTATGCTATCTGGTTGCTCTTTACCTTAACGTGTACACCGATTGTCTCTCTGTTACATGTTGGTAAAGTGCTTATGATGTGTACTTGACTACCTAGACTATGATGCGGATCATACTAGTGGGGACATGGTAGTCCGTAAGTACATCCTTCAAGGTCCCTAGTCGTGGGTGTATCGAGACGGGGCATCGATATACCAGAGTAGACTAGCGTATACCTTCTCGACCCATACAGATGGGCGATGGATGATCCCATATCCATTGGTGTTTGACATCAGAGATGATATACGGGTGCTCAGTGGAGACTGTGTACACTGGACGGACTCGCCGAGAACTCTCAGATGGTATTATACCTTACGTCAGATGGCAGTTCTCTGGTGACACTGGTACAGGTTAGTCTGTAGACCTGATATCGTCATAGAGTCTTGTATGATTCCCACTGTGCTTTGATTTCCACCTTACCACGTCCAAGAGGGCGTGCAAAACGGTGGTTTTTGGGTACAGTCCCGAATCACATGAAGGCAATGAACGATAGGAGGGGATTCGTCTCTCCCGGTATAGGGAGTTGATGTTGCGCTGTGTTCGATTGGCTATAACCGAAAATCCATGGCCAGGGTTGTTGAGATTTACTGGTAAGTGTTACCAGTAGTTTCTCGAACTGTTATAGACCTCATATCGACACGACTTATCGTGCTATTGGGGTCTGATGTTTACCACCTCTAGGCGAGATATGCGACATATCAGACGAACAGACCGGACTGTACGGTAAGTGTTGCTGGTTGGATTCACAGGAGTGTGAGCGGGCTTGCTCGTTGATCTTCTGATCACTCAATAGCCGGGTGGCCGTTACGTTTAGCAGTCCGCTTGCGGCTTGTGGGTGTTTGATATGATCATCACCTACTGCCGGCGTATTGACGAGTCTTTAGAGTCCTACGCAGAGGTTTCCTGGCTCAAGCGAAACGAAATAGGAGCGCATATGAGATATGTGCAGGACCGGGAATAATACCAGTATGTGATACTGAATTCTATTCTCGCGATTTGTATCATCGGACGGTTATATAAGATATAGCCGGGTTACCGAATCAAGTGTTGATTCGATACATTGATACACTTGATATTAGTCGGTTATATGCAGTGTGACCGGACCATTAAATCAAGTGTTGATTTAATGATTTAATGTAAAATTATATATTTGATATATTACTTTACATTAACTAGTATTTGTTCACTTAAGATTGATTTTCTCACTTGATGTGCACAAGTTGTATATGTGATATATTTTTGTGCACTAGTTTGTATCATGATTGATGATACATGCAAACTTGGGTGTATGTTTGCTTCAAACCATGTTTAGGTTAATGGTTAGGTTTTATTTGTTTTATTTGTTTTCTTTATTTATTTTTGGCAAGAAATAAAATGGTGGCTTGTTTTGTTTTACTCTTGAAGCTTCATGAAGCTTTGAAAGTCTTAACCATTTTGTTTCTTTCCTTAACCTAACCATTTACCTAAACCCTAGTTTATTCTCTACAAAAGTAAACTAACCCATGGTTGCTATATCATAGACATCACTTGATTTTCTTTTTGGAGATAATTCATTATTCATTTTTCTTTTCTTCTTCTCCTTCTTCATGATGAGAAGAAACCTCTCTTGAAAATTTCCAAGTGATGAATCCAAGTGAGAAACCCAATTCCAAAGTGAACCCACTTCCTATTTCTTCATCCTCTACCACTTGCTATATAGTAGAGAGTGTTATCTTCACAAGTTTCATGGCCAAGTGAAGATGGAGCTTGAGTTTGAGTTGCCTCGACGTAGATCATCTTCGGCATCGAAGTCAACGACCTAGCCCGATCATTTCTCCGACAAAACCATCGCTAGAGTCCGGGATCCGATGATCACAGCGGAGGGACATCATCACAGAGCTAAAGAGGTGGAGGACCGGATCTACAAAGATTGTAGTCACTTTCACTTTATAGTAAAGTTGTTTACTTGTATGTCTTTCGCCTATCCTCTAGTTAACGATCTAGTTTAGGATTTCTTGGCACATAAAAATTCAAATTGGACATGGTTGATCAGTTGTAGAACCCCATGGGTGTTCCTAGGAACCCTACAGGGCGCTACCGTAGACTTACAGCGCCCAACACCGAAAGCTGGTAACGATGAGAAAAACACCCAGGTCAGGCCTTCAAAGTCTTCAAAGAAATAGAAGAAGACCAAGAAGCCCGTACAACCAGATAACCAGCGTACGGACCTGCAAAAGTACATCGACGCATTGGAGGAATACAACCAGAAGGTGTGAACCCCAGTTACTCTCAAAGAGTTTCACGACCACATCCTTGATAACGGAGACAGTGACATTGATGAGGGGAACGACTTGTCAGAAGAACCCAAGAATTATGTAGCGAGTTGCTACATGGTCTCTCATTCGTCGTTAAAAAATGAAGAGACCCCCTCGAAGTCAGAAAATGACACAGGAAAGTTGGGGGCAAGATCGGAGCAAAAATCCCTGGAGCCATCAGACGACTTGATTGACAGGTTGCTAAGAAAAGCCCTTCAAAGGAGCAAAGCTAACCGAGGGCGTGAAACGGCCATATACGGAAAGGCCAAGCGTCAGCGTCAGAATGAAGAAGCTGCGGCAAGGAAGAGTCACAATGTACTACAACCAGATCGAAGCACACCCACGGCAGACAAAAGCAGGTTTAAGACGGCTAAACGATTCGCCAAAGCCCTGTCTATGGGGATGAAGCTGCCACCTTTTAATGGAAATACTCTCGGAAGTACGTGCCTGTAACACCTTAGGAATGCGATTAGTATTAATTAAGCGATAATGCAGGTTTTTGGTAAGAAGTTTACCAATTAGGGTTCCTCACATTTTATAACATTTAATTAATAATTTATTTTTATTTGTTATGGCTTGCACACACATGTGCATGTTAATGTGAGGGTGTGTTTGTGTTAATCTTGTTTAGTGACCATGACAATTTTAAGCTAATCCAATCATTGTTTAACCTTAACCCTAAAACCCTAGATATTTGTGTGAGATATTTCATTTGGGTTTTGTTTTGGGAGGAGGTGGCATGGTGAATATTGAGGAGAGCATGTGTCACGACCCGAAATTGGCACGTGACGGCCCTTAAACTACGCAACGTCTACAGGCGTAACGCAATTTAAGTAAGCCGGAAACCCAGCAATCTAAACCATCAAAAGTAGTAAGAAATAATAGAAATTTTAAAACCTTTGAAATCTCAACCCAAATTCTTTAAAATCCAACTTTACTTTCTTAAAATTTCGGCAGCACCTCCTTTGTAAAAACCAACCCCAGAAATGGGTACAACATAAATATAAGTAAAGCATCCCCAACGGGAGCAAATCCATGCCCAACGGCAGAAAACAACCACCACAACAGATATACGACGCCGTAATAAAGAAATATAAGACGATAGAAGTAAAACTGCATAAAAGACCTCGAAGTCATAAAATAATATACAATATCGTCATCACATCAAGTCTCTAAGTCATATAAGATAATGGTAGATAGAGAGTACATGGATACAACGAATATACAATAAATAATCTTGGATAACCGTAAACCCACCTAAGCAAAACTGCACGCTGTGAGCCGAAACGGTATCCGCTGCAAAAGATGATGTGATAGATGAATAGCCTGCCTCGACTACTCTGGGGAACAACCTGCAAACACTGTGGCACAACAGGGTTTAGTTGCCAACTCGTGAATAGTAAATAACATATGCAGGTAATCGCAAGTATGCACGTACAGTGCGAATCTAATATATGCAACTAATAGCAATAAAAGTCATATGAATGCAACAGTCATGAAGGTACACTAGCAGGTACAACTAATATATGAAGCAATAATAATATGACAATCTGTACGCAACAATCATGTAAGGTACTCTATCAGGTACTATTAATACATGAAGCGATGATATGACAATGTATATATGCAACAGCCATGAAAGATACTCTAGCAGATACAACTAATACAAGAAGCAATGCATATAAAATAAATGCGGAGTATGGGGTAAAACATGTCATTCCCACGGAATCCTGACATCATGGTAGGACCAAAGTCCATCAAGACAATCCAAATCCTAATTCCTCAAATTATCCCCCAAATTGGCTCTCATATCATGTAAGTCTCATAAATCCTGAATGTACAATATCAAGTAAATCTCATATATCCTGAATGTACAATATCAAGTCAATCTCATATGTCCTGTATCCAATATCAAGTCAATCTCATATATATTCTGTATCCAATTATCAAGTAAATCCCGTATATCCTAAGTATCCAATATCAAGTAACTTTCATATATCCTGTAAGTCTCAACGAATCCTAAGTGCCAAACACCGACACTCTCGATCCCGTATCGGTATTAAAACAAATCTCTGAGTGGATGCATACAAATATCAAGTAAAGAATAAGAATACTTGCATAATTTAATGAAACCACCACGGTCCTCAAATCTAGAAAGCATCCAGTAATGAATAAGTATAAATGCATGAATCAATACACATATATTAGCGTCTCATTCTACTAATATATGTATATAAGCATATATAACAGCGTCCCATTCCACTGTTATATATACTTAGGAGTAAAAATATCAGAGAACATCATATGAAGTCCATGAATGTAATATATGCAACATAAAATAGTAATATGAGCATGCAAAGGAAAAACCGCTATTTAACTGCAACAAGTTAAAGTTGGAGATAGTGCCCTCAGAGTCGATTATTGGATCACAGGCACGTGATTGCAATGATTGAGGGAGGACCTATCCCGGTAGGACAGTCTTACTCGAAATGATAGTATGCTATCTGGTTTACCTTTATCATCGTGTACTGCTTCAGGTGACCTTACAGGTCGCTATTACACGTTGATAGAGCCCCTAGGATTCTTGCTTGACCACCAGCAGTATGAGGGCGATCATATAAGTGGGAGCTGGTAGTCTATAAGCACATCCTTAAATGGTCCCTAGTCGTGGGAGTTTCGAGACAGGGCATCGATACTCCAGAGTAGACTAGTGTATACAGTCGAGACCCAGACGAGGGGCGGTGGCCGGTCTCACAAGCCACTGGTGTCAGTTGGTTCACCTAAGATGTATACAGGTGCTCATTGGGTTATGAGTGCACCGGACAGGACTCGCCGGGAACCTGCTAGTTGGTCTTATACCTGACGTCAGATAGCAGTTCCCTGGTGACATGTGTACAGGTTAGTTCATCGACCTGAGATCGTCATTTGTCTCGTGTGAGTTTCCACTGTGCTTTGATTACTACCCTACCACGGCTCAAAGGAGTCGTGCAAACAGGTTTTAGTTGGGTACAGTCCCGAGCCACATGGAGGCAGTGAGCGGATCTTCAGGGGTTCGTCTCTCCCGGTATTGGGGGTGAGGTCGCGCTGTGTCTAGGAGAGCCATTACACGAAGTCCTTGGCCAAGGCAGGAGATTTACTGGTAGGTATTCCAGTACTATCTCAGGGTGTTCTGGGCTACACTCCGACACGACTTGTACCGCTTTTGGGGGTCTGACTTTTACCAACCCCCTAGGCCCGACATGCGATGCTCATAGACGAACGGACCGGACTGTACGGATATTGTCACTGACAGGCTCAGTAGGGTGTCAGGATGAGTTCGCTCATCGACGTCCCTTTTGGTCAATAGCTGGTGGCCCGTTACGTATTGGCTTATACCTCTGACGTGCTAGTGGTTAAATCCACAGCCATAGTATTGACGAGTCTTTAGAGTCCACCACACATTCAGTTACTCAGCTTTCGGGCGAAACGCTGTAGAGGCCGTATGGAGATATGGCAGGGTCCGATCAGATACGTGCGGTATTGCACGCATCAGGATCGGACGGTTAGTACTAGAGGCCGTATGGATATATGGCAGGGTTCGATCAGATACGTGCGGTATTGCACGGATCAGGATCGGACGGTTTTTACTGGCCGGCTTTGGTTTAAGCCGGATCCTAGTATAGTAGAGTGTACATTTGTCTCATTGCATTTGTATCCGGTCGGAATACAAATGCGGGCATGTATATGCAGTAGCGGGGTTTTCCTGTAATTTATTACGGGACCAGTTTTCTGGAGTTGCCAGTTTGCATTCCGTTCCGGCCGGTTTTCCTTTGTTCTTTCCCGGCCGGAATTTTCCGATGGAGGGCGTTATTTGCAATTGTGCAAATAACATTTGTGGAGGGGGTTTCTTGCAAATGTATTCATTATGATAGGATAAGCATCATTGCTTTTTCATGATGGTTTTTGCTTTTATGAGATTTGATAGGATATGGGTTGATTAAGGGTTTGATTTGAGGTTTACCTTGAAGGAAGGGGTCACCCTCCACCTTTTCCTACACTCACCTCGCTTCTTGTTATGTTTGATATATCATTCCTCCACCATTCTCACTTTTTGAGAGAGGGGCTACACTTGTGAGAAAAATATGAGAGAGTTTCATTTTGAGAGTGTGGCATTCTTGATCTCATTTCATGCTAGAAAAATGCAAGCACCATTTTTCTTATCTTGATTCCTCCATCATCTTCAAAGGAAACAAAACCCCAAATGAGACACAACCCTACACATTCTACAGCAATTCTTGGGCATGTCGACTTGCCAGCTTAATGCCCGAGTTGCCTCGGTATAGAGGCGGGAGCCCGTAAAAGAAACAGGCGACGTGGTGCCCTTCCGGCGAGGAGATGGAGACCGGACTTTCCGCGTGAGATCGGGACGACGACGAGAAGACCGGAGGACTCGGATCACTCGGTACATCTCTTCCCTATCTTGTCAGTTAGCTAGGACAAGTTTAATGGCCCGATCCGGGGTATAGTGCGCGGTGGTGCCGGTTTGCTAAGTTCGCAAAATTAAAGTTTATCACCGCTTCCGCATTTGGCCGTCGGTTTGACGGCCGGGGCGCCGCCGTGCACTTACAGTGGTATCAGAGCCTCGCCATTAACTTCGTCTAGCTTTGTTTGATGTGTTTGCATTTCCGATCGACCAAAATTCCAAAAACCCGCGTTTTTCTTTACATCAGTTTTCTGTCAAAATTTTTTGAAGTCCAAAAATTTTTCAGGTTGTAGAAAATTGATGTACTAGAAGTCCTAAGAGATCTGGGAAAATTCGAGACATTGATCTCTCAGGTAGAGCGCGGAACCGCGGCAAAACCCCCCTTGTTGCCGCGGTTCCGCCGCAGGTTTGAGGGATCAATGGGTCGAAATTTTCCAGTGGGCTTGTGGGCTGATTTTAGGGGTTTTGGAATATTAAACTTGGGCCCAGAATTTCTGTGAGTGCTACAGTATTGCTTGGGGGCCCACTTGTTAAAATTTGATCGATCGGATATTTTAAACACATTATTTCACAGTATTTACATTATATCTACGACCGTGAATGTCACTCGATCGGTAAATCCTGTCTAACTGCTATAGCCCGGTTAGACGGATTTGCGAACGTGACTTTCATGTTGATGTTCTATATATTGCTGTGATGTTGCGGATTGGTCGTGGGGGATAGCCTGGATGCAATGCTAGTACATTTTTTGTTGTATTATGTACATTTGATATTGCGGGGCGAGCGTCCGACATGTGGACTGCCGTCACTGCCTGTTTGTATTATTATTTTGGGGCACGACCAGGTTGCGGTCGATGTACCCGTTGCATGTATATTTTACTTTCTGTACTAGGGTTACCCCGCGGAGGGGTGCACGGATAGCCGGGTTGTAGAAGGCAACAAGCCCGTATCTCATGGCATTGGGACGGAGGGGGCTTCACTCCAGGATTGGCGGACTATTCGCCGCACTCATAGGGGGTACAGGTTGACCCAGGAGGGGTGCCCGAGTTACCGGATTCCGTGAAGTGCTGGGTGGTCCATTCACGTTACTGAAGGGGGCTGCCTCGCTTCAGGTTTTGGCGGGTAACTTGCCGCGCCTGTAGGGGTCTAGGATTTCATTGCACAGGCTATCCACACGACCAGGGGAACGTCGGGTTTCAGTAGTGGCTCTGTGAAACCCGGGGATCCCAGATATCTGTATTGTTCTGTGATGCTGTACATTTCTGTGATGTTGCATTTTTTTTATCACGCCTTGAGCGAATATAATATATTGGTATATATATTAGTAGATGTTGTATATGTTTTTCATCAGCGCTAGTCCAGTCCCCGCTCTGCCGTTAGTTAGCTAACGTAACAGGTAATGACGGGACCCAGTGTCGAATGCGGATGGCATATACGTACATCAGTATATTTTCGTTCTTTGTGGTGTGATCAATTGATGGGACTGCGTTGATTCGGATCAATGCAAGTTAAAACAAACCTATTCTGATGTTGTTGGAACACTTTTCAAAAAGCTGTTATTGCAAGGACGTTCACTTTTGTTTTGCATCGTGGTATTCATTTGGAATATCCTGCTCCTCAGTCGACGAGGCAAGGGCCGAGATCCCTTCACCGGGAGTGACCCCTTGGACAGAAGTTTGCGTCAGGGCATTAACTTCACTATAGCCGATTACTTTTGCTTTGCATCATGGTATTCATTTGGAATATCCTGCACCCCATTCTACGGGGAAAGAGCCGAGATCCCTTCACCGGGAGTGACCTCTTTAGTAAAGGTTTTCGTCACTATATTTTCTAAAAAGCTATCCGTTCCTTCAACGATATCAAGTTCATTACGTTAAAGGTTTTTGCCAGAAACCATTCGTAGCCCTCCGTCGTTTCATATGGATAGTCAATAGTATTCAAGCTATGTATGTTAGCCAAAGTCAAGGAACAGTGTTTGGTAGCTGTTGGGTATTCATATACAGCATAGATAGATGCGTTGGTTTGGGACAGCCGTACTGCCATTTTGGCCAAAGTCAAGGGTAGGTACGGGTGGGTTCAAATTAACCTGGAGAATGACGGGTAGAACTTGACATGTGACTTATGATATGTTGGCCAAAGTCAAGGTCATAAGAGCATAGGGTAAAAATCACATCGGGAGTTTCAAAAGAACTGAAACTTGCCGGATATGCGCATACCTTCTGGAGTGTGATAGCGTGAGCGGATTCCGTCACGTTATCATGCGATGAGAGTTGGATCCCGATTCCCACTGATGAGTTGGTTTACTCCTCGGGTGACCCCGACTAATTCTTCTTTCAGGTTTGGAAGAGAATTTGAGGTACAGTGGGAGGTTTCCTGATTAGATAAATTGGTAACCATTCTGATCTAGGGTAGAGTGCACGCTGAGTGTTTCTTTTCTCTCTCTCTCTGGCAGCGACCATTGACCCGACCCTAAGACTATGACTCAGTGACCAAGTTGACCGAACCTTCTTAACACTGGCCTTTGGATTGTCAGAGTTGCAGACCTCATTGCCACTCCTACTTTTACCCTTTTTTCCAGGACACCCCGTATTTCTACAAACGTCCACTTCCATTGGACAAAACCATCGTATGGTTATATACGAACTCGAAGGAATTCGAGGATGGTTTCTGGTTCTGGAGAAAACGAATAGGACTATTCAGTTGTCTTTTCCTTTTACCTTCTCTCAGGTTGCGAGTACTCCTTGGTTTAGGAGATAGTACACCTATTACGCTTATTGGATAGTCTTCTTCCAAACCTTAGGCTGGTGCCGAACGGTGGGGAATGAAGAAAACCAATTAGCATAACGATGGTGTACAGAAGGTATTAAGATTAAGACAAAGCAAGGGATTAGTAAGAGGGCAAAGTAAATTGCGACTGCTGTTCACGACCAAACCAAGTATTCCTTCGCCAATCCTAAATCACCTTTGTATTTCTCCAGGACACTCCGTATCACTACGAAGATCCACAGTTTATTTGGATACTCCATCGTATGGTTATATACGAACTCGAAAGGAACATGTTCCAGTTCGGGAATGGATTCTGGTTCAGGAGAAATAGGAATAAGGTTTATTCAGGTGTCTTTTATCCTCACCTTCTCTCGCATTGCGAGTGCTCCTAGGATTAGGACAGTACACCCATTATGCTTACTGGATAGTCTTCTTCCAAACCATAGGCTGGTGCCGAACGGTAGGAAAGGAAGAAAACCATTTGGCCTAAGGGGTGTGCAGAAGGTAATGACTAAAGACATATAAAGGGATTTGGAGAGGTGGCAAAGAATTATACGGTTATAGTTGTGAATCTGGATAATGGTAAAGGCATTACTAGGAATACCAGGATACCCCATCGAAACATTTCAATGTTTCAGTTCAACTGTGTACTGTTAAAAGAAAACTGATTTCCCGATTGGAAACTTGCTCCAGGGTATGTATTTACCAAGTTTGATTCTCACATCTGTATGGTTTTACAAATGATGAGTGGGAGTAAGTCATTGGGAATAGGGTGATCGTCCTCATTATATCGGGATTCGTTGTAATCGGTGATATTTGAGGAAGTCACCTGGGTTGTTTGCCGGCCGGCAAATATTTGGTTTTGAATATCCGCTGTTATGCACCAATTTCAAATTGATATATCTGTACGTCTATTTTCATAGAGTGAGATATACCTTTTGAAATTATGTCGATGACATTTACCTATATCAGTGGATGGTTAGGTAGGGAGCATTAAACAGCGGTGTAATTCTTCTTAACCATAAGTACAGTTTTCAACCTACGACACACAGTGAAAGAGTTGTTAAACTCGGCGGACTTATACAGAGTATTGTATGTTGTCCAGTGTCCATTAGGACAGAGGGGTTGGTCCTCATACTATATTCTGTTTACTTTTAACTTCTCTAGTTCTTAGACATGTGTTTCGTAGAAAAATAGGGTCTAAGTTTTGAGGAGTTATAGGTATTTGAATAGAGTAGAGAACCAGGTGTAGCAAGTATCGGGATTCTTCAAAGTGATCGAAGATGTAGATACTTGTGTATGGTATTCAGTTGATATTAATGATAAAGAGAAATTGCTTCTCTTTCAGGTTACTTATAATTGGAAGCATTCCTAAGTTGAGTAACGCTGATCAGCCTTTTTCCATTTAGTTGACATGCACTGGAGACAGCTGCATGATTTGAATCTGGTTAAATTAAATCAGTGCCTCTGGTTCTATATTGGATATAGAACAGTTCATATCTTAACGATGTTAAGGAACGGGGAGTTGTCCGGCTTATGATTAAAACCAGACACTGGACAACTCAAGGCACGTTTCTGTAATGGCTGTTTGTGGGTTGACCCAGGCTATGACGAGGGTTGACTTTCTACCATCTGGGAGATCAATAGTAATATTGTTCTGGACTCGCCACGGTTTTAATAAAAATGGATTTTTTCAAAAGCAGTAGTGGGAGTATGGTAGAACTGGAAGTGATTCCAGAACCGCAAACGATTACTGAAGCTTTGATAAGGAACCTAAAGATTCAATCTGTTTTGACATTCCATTGGCCACTCCGCAGATACGGTGGGTAACTTCAGGCACCCGAGAGGTACTCCGGTAGCCTCAAGGACGGTGACAGGGAAGTTCTTGTTTACCCACACTTGCCATTGTTGTTGTTCCAGGCTGCGAGACCCGGCAGGAGGATGAGTATAGCGTCGTTCTAAACTAGCTTTAGAAGTGCACATCTATATGACTCTGCCAGAGGGTTGTCGTAGTCAGTGGGAGCAGCGGAAGCATTGGTGGACATCAAGCTTATGTCTATTTATAGACTAAAGCAGATGTAGCGGAGATAGATCATCTATTTCTGATGTGACAGTCATAGGTTTGTCTTCATCAGAATAGGGGATGGATCTGTTGAGTAGGTAGTAGGGTGTGATATCCGGGTTTTGGATGACATACACAAAGTAGGAAGTGATATTCCTATACTACGATCGGTTATACTTTGGTCGTCACACAGTGGTTTCTTCACAAAGGAAATGGATTTTGTATCAGACATACTGGTTACTAGATCTATGGTTTTAGATCTAGATTTGGGTGGTTTCCCAATCAGGGTACTTTGACAGCATTCTAAGAGTATTTAGAATGGACGACTCCTGGCACGGTAGTGTACCTGCAGGTGATGGAGTCACCCTCTCTAAAGGTGTCTTATAGACTAAAGTAGAGAGGGATGTGCATGATTGGCAGATCACTTGCTTAGGCAATTGAGTCAATCATGAGATGTCAAGTACCATACTAGATGTTGTTCTTGCACTAGATGCAATAAGTTGACATTGATCCAATCCTGGAGAAACAGACGGAAGCAGTTTTAGAACATAAGTGGATGTTCTAGGGATATGATAACGACAGCCTCATTCGGGAGACAGTTATCATTCCAGGCTTCCAAGGTGACATGGACGACAAGGAGGTTGTCAGAGTTATAGTTTTTCCTTCTGACGAGGGGCAGTATTCTGGACAGGTGATCCAGGCAGATACTGAGGGAGGCATGGCGCAGGATACTGATTAAGTTCAGTTGACGATACAGTCTAAGAAGTTTGGATTTGGAGTTCATTTATGAGCTAGGTCCCATCAGACATCCAGACATTCTAAGACAGGTATTGCTCATTTCGGGAGATGGTTTTTCTCCGCGAACTAGAGGTATAGAGAGACATAGAAAGGAATATCTAGGCGGATCCACTCACTGAGGCTATTCCTCGAACGCAATAGTTTCACAAATGGATTTTGTGAGACTGACTAGTAGGGGAGTTGGGTGTTCGGTATCACACAGGCTGTGAGTATGCGACATCGCAATAATTAGCCTTGAGTGCAAGTGGGAGATTGTTGGAGATAGTGCCCTCAGAGTCGATTATTGGATCACAGGCACGTGATTGCAATGATTGAGGGAGGACATATCCGGGTAGGACAGTCTTACTCGAAATGATAGTATGCTATCTGGTTTACCTTTATCATCGTGTACTGCTTCAGGTGACCTTACAGGTCGCTATTACACGTTGATAGAGCCCCTAGGATTCTTGCTTGACCACCAGCAGTATGAGGGCGATCATATAAGTGGGAGCTGGTAGTCTATAAGCACATCCTTAAATGGTCCCTAGTCATGGGAGTTTCGAGACGGGGCATCGATACTCCAGAGTAGACTAGTGTATACAGTCGAGACCCCGACGAGGGGCGGTGGCCGGTCTCACAAGCCACTGGTGTCAGTTGGTTCACCTAAGATGTATACAGGTGCTCATTGGGTTATGAGTACACCGGACAGGACTCGCCGGGAACCTGCTAGTTGGTCTTATACCTGACGTCAGATAGCAGTTCCCTGGTGACATGTGTACAGGTTAGTTCATCTACCTAAGATCGTCATTTGTCTCGTGTGAGTTCCCACTGTGCTTTGATTACTACCCTACCACGGCTCAAAGGAGTCGTGCAAACAGGTTTTAGTTGGGTACAGTCCCGAGCCACATGGAGGCAGTGAGCGGATCTTCAGGGGTTCGTCTCTCCCGGTATTGGGGGTGAGGTCGCGCTGTGTCTAGGAGAGCCATTACACGAAGTCCTTGGCCAAGGCAGGAGATTTACTGGTAGGTATTCCAGTAGTATCTCAGGGTGTTCTGGGCTACACTCCGACACGACTTGTACCGCTTTTGGGGGTCTGACTTTTACCAACCCCCTAGGCCCGACATGCGATGCTCATAGACGAACGGACCGGACTGTACGGATATTGTCACTGACAGGCTCAGTAGGGTGTCAGGATGAGTTCGCTCATCGACGCCCCTTTTGGTCAATAGCTGGTGGCCCGTTACGTATTGGCTTATACCTCTGACGTGCTAGTGGTTAAATCCACAGCCATAGTATTGACGAGTCTTTAGAGTCCACCACACATTCAGTTACTCAGCTTTCGGGCGAAACGCTGTAGAGGCCGTATGGAGATATGGCAGGGTCCGATCAGATACGTGCAGTATTGCACGGATCAGGATCGGACGGTTAGTACTAGAGGCCGCATGGATATATGGCAGGGTTCGATCAGATACGTGCGGTATTGCACGGATCAGGATCGGACGGTTTTTACTGGCCGGCTTTGGTTTAAGCCGGATCCTAGTATAGTACAGTGTAGATTTGTCTCATTGCATTTGTATCCGGTCGGAATACAAATGCGGGCATGTATATGCAGTAGCGGGGTTTTCCTGTAATTTATTACGGGACCAGTTTTCTGGAGTTGCCAGTTTGCATTCCGTTCCGGCCGGTTTTCCTTTGTTCTTTCCCGGCCGGATTTTTCCGATGGAGGGGGTTATTTGCAATTGTGCAAATAACATTTGTGGAGGGGGTTTCTTGCAAATGTATTCATTATGATAGGATAAGCATCTTTGCTTTTTCATGATGGTTTTTGCTTTTATGAGATTTGATAGGATATGGGTTGATTAAGGGTTTGATTTGAGGTTTACCTTGAAGGAAGGGGTCACCCTCCACCTTTTCCTACACTCACCTCCCTTCTTGTTATGTTTGATATATCATTCCTCCACCATTCTCACTTTTTGAGAGAGGGGCTACACTTGTGAGAAAAATATAAGAGAGTTTCATTTTGAGAGTGTGGCATTCTTGATCTCATTTCATGCTAGAAAAATGCAAGCACCATTTTTCTTATCTGATTCCTCCATCATCTTCAAAGGCAACAAAACCCCAAATGAGACACAACCCTACACATTCTACAGCAATTCTTGGGCATGTCGACTTGCCAGCTTCATGCCCGAGTTGCCTCGGTATAGAGGCGGGAGCCCGTAAAAGAAACAGGCGACGTGGTGCCCTTCCAGCGAGGAGATGGAGACCGGACTTTCCGCGTGAGATCGAGACGACGACGAGAAGACCGGAGGACTCGGATCACTCGGTACATCTCTTCCCTATCTTGTTAGTTAGCTAGGATATGTTTAATGGCCCGATCCGGGGTTTAGTGCGCGGTGGTGCCGGTTTGCTAAGTTCGCAAAATTAAAGTTTATCACTGCTTCCGCATTTGGCCGTCGGTTTGACGGCCGGGGCGCCGCCGTGCACTTACAGTTTATATATATATATATATATATATATATATATATATATATATATATATATCATGGGTTTCCTAATTTTCTCCAAGTTTATATAATATCAAATAAAGGTGAACATGTAGCTATAGCCAGGTATGCGTAACCATGTTGGCATAGCAAGATATGTATATCTACCTATCAATAATGATGTAATAGCCTCCAAGTATAAGTGAAGTATGTATGCAAGGTATATATGTAGCTATGTCATTACGTGTGAAATATACCTATCACTAATGGTAACTAGCATGTAAGCATATCAAGGAATATGTGTAAGCATATAGGTATACAGGTATGCTATATGTCATATGCATAAAGAAATATGAATCAATGTCTCAATGTCTCTAACCAAACAACATCATATAGGTATGTGTGTTGCGCGTAACATGATAATTATTGACGATGTGTGTGGCATACAATCAGTGCTCGTGCAACATGAGCCGTCAATAATAGTACAGTATCCTCAGGGTACTAGTCCAAGCACAACAAGTAACTAAGCAATAAGGTGTATGCGCAACTCTATATATGAAATAGAATATGCGACAATTCATAACATCTCTAGCCTAGATGCATAACGCCATGCGGGCGATTCCCCTGTATATGTTAAATCTACTCACCAACGCTCCTGGCTAAGTAAATCCTACCACCTGCTTTCCCCTGTTCGCAGCGCCCGAAGTCCCCGCCTGCGATCCTGAAAGCATATAACAATATAACAAATCTATATTAGCAATCGACCAATAACACATACAAACTACGTTTGACCGACGCACCAACTCCAAACATACTCTTAAGTGTTCGTCAAGTGGCTAGCGCGTTTTGCGACACTACGAAACCAACTTAAGAGCAAAAGCTATACAAGGACACGAAAGGCAACGGTATGACCCTAACTAGGAACGCAAAGTGATACAACTACCAAGCCTAGACCCTGATGGTACCGATCATGCATTCAAAATACAATAATAAATGTGGAATCAATATAATTAACGTCGCAACGTCAAAAGAAACCCACGCCTAAAATTTATCGAAACCTAGTAAGCAATATATCATTTTAGCACCAAACTATTGTTAGTTATATGCATGCTCTAGAGGCCATTACTATACATAGGATGTATATTGTAGTGGATGCTTGGATATATATAGGGAGGACTTTCTTGCTCGACATGACAGTATGCTATCTGGTTGCTCTTTACCTTAACGTGTACACTGATTGTCTCTCTGTTACATGTTGGTAAAGCCCTTAGGATGTGTACTTGACTACCTGGACTATGATGCGGATCATACTAGTGGGGACATGGTAGTCCATAAGTACATCCTTCAAGGTCCCTAGTCGTGGGTGTATTGAGACGGGGCATCGATATACCAGAGTAGACTAGCGTATACCTTCTCGACCCATACAGATGGGCGATGGATGATCCCATATCCATTGGTGTTTGACATCAGAGATGATATACGGGTGCTCAGTGGAGACTGGGTACACTGGACGGACTCGCCGAGAACTCCCAGATGGTATTATACCTCACGTCAGATGGCAGTTCTCTGGTGACACTGGTACAGAGTAGTCTGTTGACCCGAGATCGTCATAGAGTCTTGTGTGATTCCCACTGTGCTTTGATTTCCACCTTACCACGTCCAAGAGGGCGTGCAAAACGGTGGTTTGTGGGTACAGTCCCGAATCATATGGAGGCAATGAGCGATAAGAAGGGATTCGTCTCCCCCGGTATAGGGAGTTGATGTTGCGCTGTATTCGATTGGCTATAACCGGAAATCCCTGGCTAGGGTTGCTGAGATTTACTGGTAAGTGTTACCAGTAGTTTCTCGAACAGTTATAGACCTCATATCGACACGACTTATCGAGCTACTGGGGTCTGACGTTTACCACCCCTAAGCGAGATATGCGACATATCAGACGACGAGACCGGACTGTACGGTAAGTGTTACTGGTTGGATTCACAGGAGTGTGAGCGGGCTTGCTCGTTGATCTTCTGATCGCTCAATACCCGGGTGGCCGTTACGTTTAGCAGACCGCTTGCGGCTTGTGGGTGTTTGATATGATCATCACCTGCAGCCGGCGTATTGACGAGTCTTCAGAGTCCTACACCAAGGTTTCCTGGCTCAAGCGAAACGAAATAGGAGCGCATATGAGATATGTGCGGGATTGAGAATAATACCAGTATGTGATACTGTATTCTATTCTCGCGATTTGTATCATCGGTCGGTTATATGTGATATAGTCGGGTTACCGAATCAAGTGTTGATTCGATATATTGATACACTTGATATTAGTCGGTTATATACAGTATGACCGGATCATTAAATCAAGTGTTGATTTAATGATTTAATGTATAATTATATATTTGATATATTACTTTACATTAACTAGTATTTGTTCACTTAGGATTGATTTTCTCACTTGAAGTGCACAAGTTGTATATGTGATATATTTTTTGTGCACTAATTTGTATCATGATTAATGATGCATGCAAACATAGGTGTATGTTTAGATAACACTATCTTTAGGTTAATGGTTAGGGTTTTATTCATTTTATTTATTTATTTTGTAAAAACAAAATGGTGGCTTTTTATTTCTTTCTTTGCTTTAAGTTTCATGAAGCTTCTTAGCATTTTTCAAAGTCTTAACCATTTTGTCTTTACTCTTTAACCTAACCATTACCTAAACCATAGTTTATTCTCTACACAAATCTCACCCATGGTTGCATCATGATAAGTCTTCACTTGAATTTTTTTTAAAATAATTATGTTTCTTTCTTCTTCTTCTTCCTCTTCATGAAGAAAAGAAAAGCTTGCTAGAAAATTCTAAGTGATGAAATCATGTGAGAAATCCAAATCCAAAGTGAACCCACTTCCTATTTCTTCCTCCTCTACCACTTGCCATATTGTATAGGGTGTTTTCTTCACAAGATTCTGTTAGTTATATGTATGCCGTAGAGGCCATTACTGTACATAGGATGTATATTGTAGTGGATGCTGGGACATATATAGGGAGGACTTTCTTGCTCGACATAATAGTATGCTATCTGGTTACCCTTTACCTTAACGTGTATGCTGATTGTCTCTCTGTTACATGTTGGTAAAGCCCTTAGGATGTGTGCTTGACTACCTGGACTATGATGCGGATCATACTAGTGGGGACATGGTAGTCCATAAGTACATCCTTCAAAGTCCCTAGTCGTGGGTGTATCGAGACGGGGCATCGATATACCAGAGTAGACTAGCGTATACCTTCTCGACCCATATAGATGGGCGATGGATGATCCCATATCCATCGGTGTTTGACATCAGAGATGATATACGGGTGCTCAGTAGAGACTGGGTACACTGGACGGACTCGCCGAGAACTCCCAGATGGTATTATACCTCACGTCAGATGGCAGTTCTCTGGTGACACTGGTACAGAGTAGTCTGTTGACCCGAGATCGTCATAGAGTCTTGTGTGGTTCCCACTGTGCTTTGATTTCCATCTTACCACGTCCAAGAGGGCGTGCAAAACGGTGGTTTTTGGGTACAGTCCCGAGTCACATGGAGGCAATGAGCGATAGGAGGGGATTCGTCTCTCCCGGTATAGGGGGTTGATGTTGCGCTGTGTTCGATTGGCTATAACAGGAAATCCCTGGCCAGGGTTGCTGAGATTTACTGGTAAGTGTTACCAGTAGTTTCTCGAATTGTTATAGACCTCATATCGACACGACTTATCGAGCTATTGGGGTCTGACGTTTACCACCCCTAGGCGAGATATGCGACATATCAGACGATCAGACCGGACAGTACGGTAGTGTTACTGGTCGGATTCACTGGAGTGTGAGCGGGCTTGCTCATCGATCTTCAGATCGCTCAATACCCGGGTGGCCGTTACGTTTAGCAGACCGCTTGCGGCTTGTGGGTGTTTGATATGATCATCACCTGCTGCCGGCGTATTGACGAGTCTTTAGAGTCCTACACAGAGGTTTCCTGGCTCAAGCGAAACGAAATAGGAGCGCATATGAGATATGTGCGGGACCGAGAATAATACCAGTATGTGATACTGTATTCGATTCTCGCGATGTGACATTGATCGGTTATATGCGATATAGCCGAGTTATCGGATCAAGTGTTGATTCGATAAGTTGTTACTGATGATACCAGTCGGTTATGTGCGACATGACCGGATCATTGAATCAAGTGTTGATTTAATGATTTAATGCATAATTATATATTTGATATATTACTTTGCATTAACTAGTATCGGTTCACTTTAAATGGATTTTCTCGCTCGGGTGTGCACATTGTATATACCATATAGTTTTGTGCACTTACTTGTATCATGTTTGATGATACATGGTTTTTGGTTAAGTGTATAGAATTAAACTATGGTCAAGATGATGATTAGGGTTTTGCATATTCTTTTAATTATTTGCTTATTCATTTTGGAAAATAATTAAAGCATAAAAGAAGAAAAACAAAATGGTTTTCTTTCTTTATTCTTCATGAAGCTTATTGAAGCTTCATGAAACTTTGACCACTTAACCATTTTGTCTTCTTCTTTTGACCCTAACCATAGATCTAACCTAAGTTAATTCTCTACACCTAACCATGGTGAAAATTATGATAAGATTATTATTCTTTTCTATTCTAAATAAACTTATCATAACTTTCATCTTCTTCTTGCTCTTCTTCTTCTTCATGAAGAAGCTTGTCTTCATCAATGGCATATTGAGCATATGAGTGAGATATCCAATTCTAAAGTGAACCCACTTCCTATTTCTTCATCCTCTACCTCTTGCCAAGTAGTAGAGTGTGTTTCCTTCACAAGTTTTCATGGCAAGGTGAAGGTGGAGCTTGATCTAGCGATGCCTCGACGTAGATCATCTTCGGCATGGACATCGACGACCTAGCTCGCTTATTCTTCGACGAAGCCGACGCTAGAGTCCGGGAGTTCACTTGGACAGCGAAGGCACTTCGTTGCGGAGCTATGGAGGTGGACAAACGGATCTACAAAGGTTTTATTTCCGATAACCCATTAGTTGAGTTGTTAACTAAATTGTTTTTCGCCTAGATTTCTAGCAAACGACCCGTAGTTTAGGGTTTCTCGACACGTTAAGATTTGAAATTGGCATGTTCGATGCCTTGTGAGACCTCACTAGTGTGCCTAGGAACCCTACAGTGGTATCAGAGCCTAGCTAGAGCCTTAGGCGAAGTCTAGACGGATTTTGAACTCCGAACGAACCCGAAATCGTAACACACCCATGCTCTCTGTACATTTTTTAATTTCTGGGATTTTTCCAGATTAAAATTGCCAAAAAATTCAGCAGGGAATTTTATGATTTACTGTGAAGCACGTAATGCTAAATCCACTAAGGAAGCGCGGATCCACGGCCCCCACCATAGTACTAGCGGCGGTTCCGCGGCCACACTGTAGATTTACATCACGTGGCTTGCACAGTAATTCATGTTTTGTAGTGCTGAGTCTTCTGGAAATTTTTAATATTTTTTCCAGAGTTGAATTTTTCTGGGTTGTTTTGGGATTTCATGGACTCGATCGGATTATCAAATTTTGTCTGTGTGGCTTTCCGGATAAATTTTAGAATATGTTAAAAAGTTCGACCGGATATAAATACCCAATTTTTCCCCTGTCGGGAAATTTCCAAGTGTTGGATTTTTCCGTAGTTTAACGACGTTCTAAGTAGTGCAAGTAACTCGATGGACCCTCTAGAAGACAACAAACCTTAACTCGATTATGTGACCGTCTTGAACTGCCCTTTGAACCTTCGGGTTTGGGGCAGTACGGCGTGCCACATGTGAGGCGTTGGCTTGACCCTTCTACGGCTGGACCATTGGTACTGAGGTACGAACTGAATGTTGTTAGACTTATTTCATGTGTTGATCTGTATCGGGAAAACTTGGGTGTTCGATTGTTCGATCGGAAAGTTTGACATTTTCTATTTATCCGGAATATGATACAATAATTGGAATTCACAAGTAGTTATGTGATAACGGAATGAATATTATAAACATAGCAGTTTAGTCTCACTTGATCGGTTGCCACGGAATTTTGATGTGATCAAAAGTCCATCGCAATCACGTAGCATACGCGGATACTCGCCGGATAAACTTAATAGACATCCTCACTCCATAGCCCCGACCAAGTGACTGTAGGAGAACCCCGTCGCCGAAAGCATCCGTTCGGGTGCTCGCGGTAGCGGTGTTCCGCCTTGGTGCACTTCGTCGACGGTATCGGGGGTGCGGCCGTCTACTGAAGTTTGCGACGAGCATTCGATCAGGATGTCGGGAATCCTGTTGAATTGCCCGACTAGGTATTGAAAAGTATTTTCGATTTTGAGACTAAAATGCGGGGTTTATAATTGTTAGGCATGCGATGTCTAAGTAATTCATTTGGTCAGGCATGCGATGTCTGAGGTGGTTGTGGATTCCAACTGTTGTAGTTTTACACTTTCTTTTCTGTGACCGTAAGTGTAATATGTGATATCGCCGGTTTCGTTGCTATATGTCAACGACAATTGGGATGCGCATATTTACTTACGTTGATGACATGTGATGTTATGTGTTGCTGGATATGTTGTATTGGATCGTCGTGTTTGAATAGCCGGGGGTTTTATGTGAGATGAGTGTTTTTCATTTTCATTCATGTAAAAACTTGTATGTAATATTCTTTTATTAGGGCGCTTCCAGGTTGCGGAAGTTGTCACCTCTTGTATATTATTTACTTTTCCGCACTAGGATAGACCCAAGGAGGGGAGCACAAGTAACCGGGTTCTGGAGTCCAGTGGGAGACCAACTCGAGGAGTCGAGTCCGGGTCTCCTAACTCTAGAATTGGTAGGGTTGCTTGCCGCTTTCGTAGGGGTCTAGGGGTGTGGGTTTGGCTATTCATCACGACCGTGGAATCCGTGTTTTATACTGGCTCGTATTGAAAACACCGACGTCCTAGTATATCCAATGTTTCATATGTTTCTTCTGCTGCGATATCTGTGATGCGATCATGTGATGTTCTTTGATAGATACTGTATATAGTATATATGATATATTATATAGACGTTACTTATGTTTTACACCCGCGCTAGCCCTGCCCTACTCTGTCGTTAGTTACCTAACCTAACGATGCATGAGGGGACATCGAGGCGAATGCGGATGGCATAAGCGTACGTCGAATTTATCTGTGATGTTTAGGTATTTAAATGATGGGACTTCATTAATGAGATTAATGAAATAAAAGAAACCTAAAGATGTTGTAGAATCGAATTTCAAAATAAAACAGGTAGCTACAGTTCTTGCTTTGCACAGCGGTATATATGATATATCCTTCACCTTATTCGATGAGGAAAGGACCGAGATCCCTTCACCGGGAGTGACTCCTTTAGCAATAACTGGAAGATGCTACACATTCGGTTTGTCTTTTGATTGCTTTTAAGTGTTTTTGCTTTGCACAGTGATATATGTGATATATCCCGCACCTCATTCGACGAGGAAAGGACCGACGATCCCTTCATCGGGAGTGACTCCTTTAGCAAAACTAGAAAAGCCTCAAAAGCACTCGATTTTAAAATCATTTGATTCTACAACGATATCAAGTTCTTTACGCAATAGGTTTTCAGAAAAACCTGTCGTAGCCCTCCGTCATTTCAGATAAATCCTGTTTAGTATTCGTGCTGCGTTTGTTGACCTTGTCAAGGCGCAGTGTGCGGTAGCTAACCAGTATTTATCTGCTTATGCATATGATGCAGATTGGGTTAGGGTAGTCGTGCGGCCTTGTTGACCTTGTCAAGGGTCGTGCGGGTGGGTTTGATTCAATCAAGAAATGACGGGTTGAACTTGACTTGCGGTCTATGGTTTGTTGACCTTGTCAAGGTCAGAGATCGTTAGGGGCAAAACATTATCGGGAATTTCAAGTGTTGAAATTTGCAATGAGATTGCATACCTTCTATGAGATAGTTGGATCCCGATACCCGTTGCGAGTAAGAGTTACTCCTGGGAGAGTTTTATACATTACAATTAGCCGATCAAGTAGGTGTCTAGAAAGGTGTCAACGGGGTTACGCCTCTGGGAAAACGAGGTTTACAGTAATTAGGTTCGTGCGAAAGCACGGGGGACCTCCCTCAAAGTACCGACACTAGCCTGGCTGAAAGATTGGCGAACTTGTAGTGTGTAATTAATCCCGGCTAGTCTTTCCTTTTAGGGTTTGAAGGAAGATTTGATAAAAAGCAGTGGGAGCCATCCTGATTAGATAAAATAAAAACCAATCTATTCTTGACAGAGCGCACGCTGAGTGTTTTCTTCTCTCTCTCTCCAGGTAGCGACCATATCACGCCTTAATCAAGAGAATAATACGGATTATTGACCGAACCCGCTTGTTATACTGAGCTGGGGAACGTTGGTCCCGCTCCAACTTATAATTGTTATAAGACAGAGTAGGAAATTGGGGAATACCAGATTTCCCGTGCCGCCCAAACGAAGAGAGTGCATGCTGATGCATCATCTTCGGGTGTGTTCGTTACAAAGAACTGTTTCTCTGTATCCTCTACGTCCTGGGTATATGATACCGAATCAGGATCCCAGATATGTAATCTGTTACATAGGGCTACAGATAGGTAGAAAACTGAGAACGGGTGATAAGTTTCATGAGGCAGAAAACGGGGCAAGAGTTGCAGCCAAGTCTGTCGGTCACTGTCACCCTGTATTACCAATACATTGATTCTGAACGAATGTTATTAGATACCGAACCTGATATACCAAATCATATCACTCTCTTTGTTAGAAAAGAAAGGATATAATTTTGAATTTATGGATAATGTTTTGAACATTTCCTATATCAAAAGTTGATCGGTTCAGGCATGTTATCTAAAAGAATTGATGTTCTAAATCAAACTACAGTTCTTAGTATATGGAACACACACAAGAGGAAGAGTTCAGAAATGAACGGATTCTTCTTGAGGTATTGTAGACTAGGTCATATCAATGCGACCCGACTAGCTGAAGTTACATTTAGATGCATATTTAAATCAGTTTGAATTTACATCTTGTGAAACTCGCCAGTCATGTCACAAAGATAAGATGACCATAGCTCCGTTTAATGGAAACAGAGAAAGAGTTAGTGAACTCTTGGGATGATACATGTTGATGTATGTAGGTCCCCTGTCTACACATGCCAAGACTGATTCTTTATACTTCATTATATTCTCTGATAATCTCTCAAGATTCAGTCATACGTTTCTGTTGAAACATGAGTCCGAACCTCTTGAGATATTCACAGAATATAAGCGAGAAGTAGAGAACCAATACGGGTATAAGTATTATATCCTTTGATGTAATCAAGGAGGAGAATACTTGGGCACGGAAATCCTGGACTATTCTAAAGGAGAATGAGATTCTCTCTCAGCATTACTCCTCCGTATACACCATAGCACGATGGTATATCGGGGCGGAGCAATAACACCCTATATGATAAGGTGTGCTCTATGATGAGTAATACTGAGTTACCTTTTTCCTTTTGGGAGTTATGCACTTATGAAGTTGCAAACCTATTGAATAGGGTTCAAATCAAATCAGTTGCCTACCACTTCATATGTGATATGGAAAGGGAAGAGCCCATGTCTTAAGTTAGTTAAGATTTGGGGTTGTCCGGCTTATGTCTAAAAGCAAAATCCGGACAAGCTCGAGGCAAGGTCTGTTATGTAGAACTGGAAATGTTCCAGCTATACAAACTACAGCTGATGATTTGAAAGAACCAAAGGATTCAGTAGATTCCAACGAACCTCAGCCTCTCCGCCGATCTAGTAGGGTTCCTCACCCACCTGAGAGATACTTCTGTTTCTCTATGACAGTGGGAGCGAGGACTGCATCATGAGATGATGACCCAACTAGTTTCGAGCTGGCCATCAGGAGTGGGACTCTGTAAGAATGGCTGGATGCTTAGCGATCTGAGATGGAATCCTTATACACCAACAAAGTATGGACTTTGGTTGCAATATCTGAAGGGTTAAATCCCCATCAGGAGCAAGTATATCTTGAGAAGATTACTTGGTGTACATGGAAAAGTTGAGACTTTCAAAGCTAGACTTGTTAAAGGTTTGCATCATTAACCAGGTATGGATTATGTTGAAACCTTTTCTAAGGATCTATGCTTAAGTCCATCCAGATCCCACTTGCCACGGCTACATACCATGACTACGATATCTAGTGGTTGGATGTCATGACTACTTTTCTAAATGAAGTTTTGGAAGAGAGCGTCTATAAGTACACAGCCAGAGGGCTTCGTAGACAGTGGGAGCAGCGGAAACGTGTGCAAGATGCTTTATAAGATAAAGCAGGCATCGCGGAATTGGAACATCTGTTTTGATGAGTTAGTCAAACAGTTTGACATCATCAAAATGGTAGATGAACCTTGTATATACAAAAAGGTAGTAGGGAGTATGGTAATGATCCTCGTAGAGTACGTGGATGACATACTCTTGATAGGGAAGGAGTTTCCTGTGCTACGCTCGGTCAATCTCCGCTTATCACAAGGATTCTCTATACAGGATCAAAATGATACCTCCTAAATCCTAAGTATTTATCTATGAGATAGATATAATTGGATGTTAGGGTACTCACTAGATGTAGTGAGATGGTATCAATCGATCCTGACGAGAATCACTGGAAGGGTTCCAGGGTGATAAAGACGACTGAATGTCAGTCACAGGCATTGTCTTTACCCTCAGTATAGGGACGGTATGTTGGAAGAGTTCCAAGCTAGATACCGTGACATACTAGACGATAAAGGCTGAATACATCGCTACTTAAGATGCTACCATAGAGGCAGTCTGGGTGTATAATAGTTCATGAGATGAACTTCGTTCCTACCATTGTGAGACAATGGAGTTATGGCTTATGCCAAGGAACACCCGTCCCATCAGTGATCCAGACATATTCTAAGGCAGTATCACTTGATCATGGAGATGGTTGATCTCCAGGGAGATCGAGGTTAGGAGAGTAGACTCAGAGGACAGCACAGCGGATCCACTCACAAAGGCCTGTTCCCAGAGAGAGACTTTTATGGGATGGTTGAGTATGAGATACTACAACCACTGCTACAGATGGCCCTAGTGCAAGTGGGAGATTGTTAGTTATATGTATGCCCTAGAGGCCATTACTGTACATAGGATGTATATTGTAGTGGATGATGGGACATATATAGGGAGGACTTTCTTGCTCGACATGATAGTATGCTATCTGGTTACCCTTTACCTTAACGTGTATGCTGATTGTCTCTCTGTTACATGTTGGTAAAGCCCTTAGGATGTGTGCTTGACTACCTGGACTATGATGTGGATCATACTAGTGGGGACATGGTAGTCCATAAGTACATCCTTCAAAGTCCCTAGTCGTGGGTGTATCGAGACGGGGCATCGATATACCAGAGTAGACTAGCGTATACCTTCTCGACCCATATAGATGGGCGATGGATGATCCCATATCCATCGGTGTTTGACATCAGAGATGAAATACGGGTGCTCAGTAGAGACTGGGTACACTGTACGGACTCGCCGAGAACTCCCAGATGGTATGATACCTCACGTCAGATGGCAGTTCTCTGGTGACACTGGTACAGAGTAGTCTGTTGACCCGAGATCGTCATAGAGTCTTGTGTGGTTCCCACTGTGCTTTGATTTCCATCTTACCACGTCCAAGAGGGCGTGCAAAACGGTGGTTTTTGGGTACAGTCCCAAGTCACATGGAGGCAATGAGCGATAGGAGGGAATTCGTCTCTCCCGGTATAGGGGGTTGATGTTGCGCTGTGTTCGATTGGCTATAACAGGAAATCCCTGGCCAGGGTTGCTGAGATTTACTGGTAAGTGTTACCAGTAGTTTCTCGAATTGTTATAGACCTCATATCGACACGACTTATCGAGCTATTGGGGTCTGACGTTTACCACCCCTAGGCGAGATATGCGACATATCAGACGATCAGACCGGACTGTACGGTAGTGTTACTGGTCGGATTCACTGGAGTGTGAGCGGGCTTGCTCGTCGATCTTCAGATCGCTCAATACCCGGGTGGCCGTTACGTTTAGCAGACCGCTTGCGGCTTGTGGGTGTTTGATATGATCATCACCTGCTGCCGGCGTATTGACGAGTCTTTAGAGTCCTACACAGAGGTTTCCTGGCTCAAGCGAAACGAAATAGGAGCGCATATGAGATATGTGCGGGATCGAGAATAATACCAGTATGTGATACTGTATTCGATTCTCGCGATGTGACATTGATCGGTTATATGCGATATAGCCGAGTTATCGGATCAAGTGTTGATTCGATAAGTTGTTACTGATGATACCAGTCGGTTATGTGCGACATGACCGGATCATTAAATCAAGTGTTGATTTAATGATTTAATGCATAATTATATATTTGATATATTACTTTGCATTAACTAGTATCGGTTCACTTTAAATGGATTTTCTCGCTCGGGTGTGCACATTGTATATACCATATAGTTTTGTGCACTTACTTGTATCATGTTTGATGATACATGGTTTTTGGTTAAGTGTATAGAATTAAACTATGGTCAAGATGATGATTAGGGTTTTGCATATTCTTTTAATTATTTGCTTATTCATTTTGGAAAATAATTAAAGCATAAAAGAAGAAAAACAAAATGGTTTTCTTTCTTTATTCTTCATGAAGCTTATTGAAGCTTCATGAAACTTTGACCACTTAACCATTTTGTCTTCTTCTTTTGACCCTAACCATAGATCTAACCTAAGTTAATTCTCTACACCTAACCATGGTGAAAATTATGATAAGATTATTATTCTTTTCTATTCTAAATAAACTTATCATAACTTTCATCTTCTTCTTGCTCTTCTTCTTCTTCATGAAGAAGCTTGTCTTCATCAATGGCATATTGAGCATATGAGTGAGAAATCCAATTCTAAAGTGAACCCACTTCCTATTTCTTCATCCTCTACCTCTTGCCAAGTAGTAGAGTGTGTTTCCTTCACAAGTTTTCATGGCAAGGTGAAGGTGGAGCTTGATCTAGCGATGCCTCGACGTAGATCATCTTCGGCATGGACATCGACGACCTAGCTCGCTTATTCTTCGACGAAGCCGACGCTAGAGCCCGGGAGTTCACTTGGACAGCGAAGGCACTTCGTTGCGGAGCTATGGAGGTAGACAAACGGATCTACAAAGGTTGTATTTCCGATAACCCATTAGTTGAGTTGTTAACTAAATTGTTTTTCGCCTAGATTTCTAGCAAACGACCCGTAGTTTAGGGTTTCTCGGCACGTTAAGATTTGAAATCGGCATGTTCGATGCCTTGTGAGACCTCACTAGTGTGCCTAGGAACCCTACAGATTCATGACCAAGTGAAGATGGAGCTTGACTTTGAGTCGCCTCGACGTAGATCATCTTCGGCACCGAAGTCAACGACCTAGCCCGCTCATTTCTCCGATGAAACCGACGCTAGAGTCCGGGATTCCGATGATCGCAGCGGAGGGACGTCAACACGGAGCTAAAGAAGTGGAGGACCGGATCTACAAAGGTTGTAATCCTTTTCACTTAGTACTAAAGCAGTTTAGTAGCTTGTAGTTTCGCCTAATTTCTAGTTAACGATCTTGCTTCGGGTTGGTAGGCACCTAAATTTTTAATCTGGCATGGTCGATGCCTTGTAGAGCTTCATCAAAGTGCCTAGGAACCCTACAGTGGTATCAGAGCCTAGCTAGAGCTTTAGGCGAAGTGTATACGAAGTTAGAAACCCGATCGAACCCCGAAACCCTAATCGACACCCCTCTCTGTACAAATTTTAAACAGTGTATTTTTCCAAATTAAAAATTCTCAAAAATATCAGCAGGCAACTACAAGGGTTACTGTGAAGCACGTGACTGTAATACAACTAAAGCGCCGCGGAACCGCGGCCTTAACATCGTATTGGCGGCGGTTCCGCGGCCGTATGTAAGGATCAAGGAATCCTTTTTGCACAGTAACCTCAGTTGGTGTTTGCTGATTCTTCTAGGAATTTTATGTTTCACTCAAGAGTTGAGTTTTCTGGGGTGTATTGGGGACTAGATAATTCGATCGGATTATTTAACTTTGTTTATTAAGTTTTTCCGGATAATTTTAGAACATGTTAAAAAGTTCGACCGAATATAAATACCCAATTTTTCCCCTGTGGGGAAATTTTCAAGTGTTGGATTTTTCCGTAGTTTGAAAACGTTCTAAGTAGTGTAAGTAACGCGATAGACCCTCTAGAAGACAACAAACCTTAACTCGATTATGTGACCGTCTTGAACTGCCCTTTGAACCTTAGGGTTTAGGGCAGTACGGCGTGCCACATGTGAGGCGTTGGCTTGACCCTTCTACGGCTGGACCATTGGTACTGTGGCATGAAGTGAATGTTTTTAAACTTATTTCATGTGTTGAGCTGTTTCGGGGAAACTTGGGTGTTTGATTGTTCGATCGGAAAGTTTAACATTTTCTATTTATCTGGAATGTGATACAATATTTAGAATCCACAAGTAGTTATGAGATAACTGATTTGGATGTTATAAACATAGCACTTTAGTCTCACTTGATCGGTTTCCACGGAATTTTGATGTGATCAAAAGTCCGTCGCAATCACGTAGCGTACGCGGATACTCGCCGGTAAACTTAATAGACAGCTACACCCCATAACCCCGACCAAGTGACTGTAGGAGAACCCCGTCGCCAAAAAGCATCCATTTGGGTGCTCGCGGCAACGGTGTTCCGCTTTAGTGCACTTCGTCGACGGTATCGGGGATGCGGCCGTCTACTAAAGTTTGCGACGAGCATTCGTTCAAGATGTCGGGAATCTTGTTGAATTGCCCGACTTGATATTGAAAAGTGTTTTCGATAACGAGACTAAAATGCGGGGTTTATAATTATTAGGCATGCGATGTCTAAGGAATTCATTTGGTTAGGCATGCGATGTCTAAAGAGTTTGCGGATTCCAACTGTTGTAGTTTTACACTTTCTTTTCTGTGACCGTGAGTGTAATATGTGATATCGCCGGTTTCGTTGCTATATGTCAACGACAATTGGGATGGGCATATTTACTTACGTTGATGACATGTGATGTTATGTGTTGCTGGATATGTTATATTGGATCGTCGTGTTTGAATAGTCGGGGGTTTTTATGTGAGATAAGTGTTTTTCATTTTCATTCATGTAAAAAACTTGTATGTAATATTCTTTTTTTGGGGCACTTCCAGGTAGCGGAAGATGTCACCTTTTGTATATTATTTACTTTTCCGCACTAGGATAGACCCAAGGAGGAGAGCACAAGTAACCGGGTTCTGGAGTCCAGTGGGAGACCAACTCGAAGAGTCGAGTCCGGGTCTCCTAACTCTAGAATTGGTAGGGTTGCTTGCCGCTCTCGTAGGGGTCTAGGGATGTGAGTTTGGCTATTCATCGTGATTGTGGAATCCATGTTTGGCTTGTATTAAAAACACGGACGTCCTAGTATATCCAATGTTTCATATGATTTTTCTGATGCGTTATCTGTGATGTGATCATGTGATATGTTCAGATAGATATTGTATATAGTATATATGATATATTATATAGATGTTGCTTATATTTTACACCCGCGCTAGCCCTGCCCCGCTCTGCCGTTAGTTATCTAACCTAACGGTGCACGAGGGGACATCGAGGCGAATGCGGATGGCATAAGTGTACGTCGTATTTGTCTGTGATGTTTAGGTGATTTAAATGATGAACTTCATTAATGTGATTAATGAAAGAAAAGAAACCTAAAAGATGTTGTGGAGTCGAATTTTCAAAAACAGGTAGCTACAGTTCTTGCTTTGCATCGCGGTGTTCCTTGTAGAACATCCTGCACCTTATTCTATAAGGAAAGGGCCGAGATCCCTTCACCGGGAGTGACCCCTTTAACAATAACTGGCAGATGCTACAGCCCTCTGTTTGGTTTTTGATTGCTTTTGGAGTTTTTACATTGCATAGTGATATATATGATATATCCTACACCTTATTCAATGAGGAAAGGGCCGACGATCCCTTCACCGGGAATGACCCCTTTAGCAAAACTAGAAAAGCCTCAAAAGCACTCCATTTTAAAATCATTTGATTCTACAACGATATCAAGTTCATTACGCAATAGTTTTTCAGAAAAAACTGTCATAGCCCTCCGTCATTTCAGATAAGGACTGTTTAGTATTCGTGCTGCGTTTGTTGGCCTTTGTCAAGGCGTAGTGTGCGGTAGCTGAATAGTACTTATCTGCTTATGCATATGATGCTGATTGGATTAGGGTAGTCGAGCGACCTTGTTGGCCTTTGTTAAGGGCCGTTCGGGTGGGTTTAATTCAATCAAGAAATAACGGGTTGAACTTGACTAGCAGCCTATGGTTTGTTGGCCTTTATCAAGGTCATAGGAGGCTAGGGGCAAAATATTATCGGGAATTTCAAGTGTTGAAATTTGCAATGAGATTGCATACCTTCTATGAGATAGTTGGATCCCGATACCCGCTGCGAGTAAGAGTTACTCCTGGGAGAGTTTTACACATTACAATTAGCCGATCAAGTAGGTGTCTAGAAAGGTGTCAACGGGGTTACGCCTCTGGGAAAACGAGGTTTACTTTAATTAGGTCCGTGCGAAAGCACGGGGAACCTCCCTCAAAGTACCGACACTGGCCTGGCTGAAAGATTGGCGAACTTGTAGCGTGTAATTAATCCCGGCTAGTCTTTCCTTTTAGGGTTTGAAGGAAGATTTGATAAAAATAGTGGGAGCCATCCTGATTAGATAAAATAATAACCAATCTGATCTTGCAAGAGCGCACGCAGAGTGTTTTCTTCTCTCTCTCTCCTGGTAGCGACCATGTCACGCCTTAATCAAGATAATAATACGGATGTATTGACCGAACCCGCTTGTTATACTGAGCTGGGGAACGTTGGTCCCGCTCCAACTTATAATTGTTATAAGACAGAGCAGGAAAAAGAGGAATACCAGAATTCCTATGCCGCCCAAATGAAGAAAGTGCATATGATGCATCTCCTTCGGGTGTGTTCATTACAAAGAACTGTTTCTCTATATCCTCTACGTCCTGGGCAAATACCGGATCAGGATCCCAGATATGTAATCTGTTACATAGGGCTGCAGAAGGTAGAGAACTGAGAACGGGTGATAAGTTTCATGAGACAGAAAACGGTGCAAGTGTTGCAGCCAAGTCTGTTGGTCACTGTCACCCTGTATTCCAAATACATTGATTCTGAACGAAAGTTATTAGATACCGAACCTGATATACAAAATAATATCAGTCTCTTTATTAGTAAAGAAATGATAAAATTTTGTATTGTTGGATAATGTTTTGAACATTTCCTATATCAAAAGTTGATCGGTTCAGGCACGTTATCTAAAAGCATTGATGTTCTAAATCAAACTACAGTTCTTAGTATACAGAACGCACACAAGAGGAAGAGTTCAAAAATGAACGAATCCTTCTTGAGGCATTGTAGACTAGGTCATATCAATGCGACCCGACTGGCTGAAGTTACATTTAGATGCATATTTAAATTAATTTGAATTTACATCTTGTGAAACATGCCAGTCATGTCACAGAGATAAGATGACCATAGCTCTGTTTACTGGAAACAGAGAAAGAGTTAGTGAACTCTTAGAATGATACATGTTGATGTATGTAGGTCCCCTGTCTACACATGCCAAGACTGGTTCTTTGTATTTCATTACATTCTCTGATAATCTCTCAAGATTCAGACATATGTTCCTGTTGAAACACAAGTCCGAACCTTTTGAGATATTCACAGAATATAAGTTAGAAGTAGAGAACCGAAACGGGTATAAGTATTATGTCCTTTGATGTGATCAAGGAGGAGAATACTTGAGCACGAAATTCCTGGATTATTCTAAAAGAGAATGAGATTCTCTCTCAGCATTACTCCTCCGTATACACCACATCACGTCGGTGTATCGGGGCGGAGCAATAGCACCCTATGTGATATGGTGTGCTCTATGATGAGTACTACTGAGTTTCCTATTTCCTTTTGGGAGTTATGCGCTTGAGAAGTTGCATATCTATTGAATAGGGTTCAAATCAAATCAGATGCCTACCACTTCATATGTGATATGGAAAGGGAAGAGTCCATATCTTAAGTTTGTTAAGATTTAGGGTTGTCCGGCCTATGTCTAAAAGAAAAATCCGTACAAGCTCGAGGCAAAGTTAGTTATATAGAACTGGAAAGGTTCCAGCTATACAAACTGCAGCTGATAATTTGGTAGAATCAAAGGATTCAATAGATTCTAACGAACCTCAGCCTCTCCGCCGATCTAGTAGGGTTCCTCACCCACCTGAGAGATACTTCGGTTTCTCTATGACAGTGGGAGCGAGGAATGCATCATAAGATGATGACCCAACTAGTTTCGAGCTGGCCATCAGGAGTGGGAGTCTGTAAGAATGGATGGATACTTAGCAATCTGAGATGGAATCCTTATACACCAACAAAGTATGGACTTTGGTTGCTTTATCTGAAGGGTTAAATCCCCATCAGGAGCAAGTATATCTTGAGAAGATTACTTGGTGTACATGGAAGAGTTGAGACTTTCAAAGCTAGACTTGTTAAAGGTCTGCATCATTGACCAGGTATGGATTATGATGAAACCTTTTCTAAGTAGCTATGCTTAAGTCCATCCAGATCCTACTTGCCACGGCTACATACCATGACTACGATATCTGGTGGTTGGGTGTCATGACTGCTTTTCTAAATGATGTTTTAGAAGAGAGCGTCTATAAGTACACAGCCAGAGGGCTTCGTAGACAGTGGGAGCAGCGGAAACGTGAGCAAGATGTTTTATGTGATAAAGCAGGCATCGCAGAGTTAGAACATCTGTTTTGATGTGGTAGTCAAAGAGTTTGACTTCATCAAAATGGTAGATGAACCTTGTATATACAAACAGGTAGTAGGGAGTATGGTGGTGATCCTCGTAAAGTACGTGGATGACATACTCTTGATAGGGAAGGAGTTTCCTATGCTACGCTCGGTTAATCTCTGCTTATCACAAGGATTCTCCATATAGGATCAAAGTGATACCTCCTAAATTCTGGGTTTTGGATCTATGAGATAGATCTAATTGTATCTAAGGATACTCACTAGTTGTAGTGAGATGGTATCAATCGATCCTGGGGAGAATCACTGGAAAGGTTCCAGGGTGATAAGGTCGACTGAATGTCAGTCACAGGCATTGTCTTTACCCTCAGTAGAGGGACGGTATGTTAGAAGAGTTCCAAGCTAGATACCGTGACATACTAGACGATTAAAGGCAAGATACATCGTTACCAAAGATGCTACCAAAGAGGAAGTCTGGGTGTATATTAGTTCATGAGATGAACTTCGTTCCTAGCATTGTGAGACAATGGAGTTATGGCTTATGCTAAGGAACTACCGTCCAATCATAGATCCAGATATAATTCTTAGGCAGTATCACCTGATCATGGAGATGGTTGATCTCCAGGGAGATCGAGGTTAGGAGAGTAGACTCAGAAGACAACACGGCGGATACACTCACAAAGTCCTTTTCCCAGAGAGAGACTTTTATGGGATGGTTGAGTATGAGATACTGCAACCACTGCTACAGATGGCCCTAGTGCAAGTGGGAGATTGTTAGTTATATGCATGCCCTAGAGGCCATTACTATACATAGGATGTATATTGTAGTGGATGCTTGGACATATATAGGGAGGACTTTCTTGCTCGACATGATAGTATACTATCTGGTTGCTCTTTACCTTAACGTGTACACTGATTGTCTCTCTGTTACATGTTGGTAAAGCCCTTAGGATGTGTACTTGACTACCTAGACTATGATGCGGATCATACTAGTGGGGACATGGTAGTCCATAAGTACATCCTTCAAGGTCCCTAGTCGTGGGTGTATCTAGATGGGGCATCGATATACCAGAGTACACTAGCGTATACCTTCTCGACCCATACAGATGGGCGATGGATGATCCTATATCCATTGGTGTTTGACATCAGAGATGATATACGGGTGCTCAGTGGAGACTAGGTACACTGGACGGACTCGCCGAGAACTCCCAGATGGTATTATACCTCACGTCAGATGGCAGTTCTCTGGTGACACTGGTACAGAGTAGTCTGTTGACCCGAGATCGTCATAGAGTCTTGTGTGATTCCCACTGTACTTTGATTTCCACCTTACGACGTCCAAGAGGGCGTGCAAAACGGTGGTTTTTGGGTACATTCCCGAATCACATGGAGGCAATGAGCGATAGGAGGGGATTCGTCTCTCCCAGTATAGGGAGTTGATATTGCGCTGTGTTCGATTGGCTATAACCGAAAATCCCTAGCCAGGGTTGCTGAGATTTACTGGTAAGTGTTACCAGTAGTTTCTCGAACAGTTATAGACCTCATATCGACACGACTTATCGAGCTACTGGGGTCTGACGTTTACCACCCTTAGGCGAGATATGCGACATATCAGACGACGAGACCGGACTGTACGGTATGTGTTACTAGTTGAATTCATTGGAGTGTGAGCGGGCTTGCTCGTTGATCTTCTGATCGCTCAATATCCGGGTGGCCGTTACGTTTAGCAGACCGCTTGCGGCTTATGGGTGTTTGATATGATCACCATCTGCTGCCGGCATATTGACGAGTCTTTAGAGTCCTACACAGAGGTTTCCTGGCTCAAGCGAAACGAAATAGGAGTGCATATAAGATATGTGCGGGACCGAGAATAATACCAGTATGTGATACTGTATTCTATTCTCGCGATTTGTATCATCGGTCGGTTATATGTGATATAGCCGGGTTACTGAATCAAGTGTTGATTCGATATATTGATACACTTGATATTAGTCGGTTATATACAGTATGACCGGATCATTAAATCAAGTGTTGATTTAATGATTTAATGTATAATTATATATTTGATATATTACTTTGCATTAACTAGTATTTGTTCACTTAAGATTGATTTTCTCACTTGAAGTGCACAAGTTGTATATGTGATATATTTTTTGTGCACTAGTTTGTATCATGATTGATGATGCATGCAAACTTGGGTGTGTGTTTAGATAACACTATGTTTAGGTTAATGGTTAGGGTTTTATTCATTTTATTTATTTATTTTGTAAAAACAAAATGGTGGCTTTTTCTTTCTTTCTTTGCTTTAAGCTTCATGAAGCTTCTTAGCATTTTTCAAAGTCTTAACCATTTTGTCTTCACTCTTTAACCTAACCATTACCTAAACCATAGTTTATTCTCTACACAAATCTCACCCATGGTTGCATCATGATAAGTCTTCACTTGAATTTTTTTTTTTAAAATAATTCTTTTTCTTTCTTCTTCTTCTTCCTCTTCATGAAGAAAAGAAAAGCTTGCTAGAAAATTCTAAGTGATGAAATCAAGTGAGAAATCCAAATCCAAAGTGAACCCACTTCCTATTTCTTCATCCTCTACCACTTGCCATGTTGTATAGGGTGTTTTCTTCACAAGGTTCATGACCAAGTGAAGATGGAGTTTGAGTTTGAGTCGCCTCGACCTAGATCATCTTCGGCACCGAAGTCAACGACCTAGCCCGCTCATTTCTCCGATGAAACCGACGCTAGAGTCCGGGATTCCAATGATTGCAGCGGAGGGACGTCAGCATGGAGCTAAAGAAGTGGAGGACCGGATCTACAAAAGTTGTAATCCCTTTCACTTAGTACTAAAGCAGTTTAGTCGCTTGTAGTTTCGCCTAATTTCTAGTTAACGATCTTGTTTCGGGTTGTTAGGCACCTAAATTTTTTAATCCGGTATGGTCGATGCCTTGTAGAGCTTGATCAGAATGCTTAGGAACCCTACAACTACAACTTTTTACCCAAAACTAGAATTTTCAAATATCACTAATTAGCAATATTAAACCATTTAAACCTTTACTATAATTTTAGATCTCACTAATTAGGATTAGTAAAAGTTTAGTTTGCTAATTAGCTTAATTATCCAATTAAGAAAATATCATTTAACAAATTAGCAACTTGGTTTAATTTTCTTCAAGCTTAACATATTAATTAACCATTTCACTAATCAAACCCTAATTTGATTAACAAAACCCTTACTAGAATTTCCAAATATGAATTTAAAAGCTTAATTTAAACATCTAATTAATCTAATTAAAGTAATAATACCACAAAGGAGATTAGGGTTAGGGTTTATACCATCAAAGAGACAAGATTTGAAACAAGAACAATCCAAACTTTAGCCTCCAAAATCCACACTAGAATAAAGATCCAAGCAAGTTTTGTGAAGAAGAATGATGGGAAATGATTATATTTGAGTTTATATGAATTTATTTGGATTTTTCATGATTTATTTGAAGCAAAATGAGATGAAAATGGAGAAAAGAAAAAGAGGTCAGAAATGGGGAAGGGAGGCTCGGCCAAGTGCGATTGGGAGGGGGTGTTTTGTTGTAAAAAGAAGAAATATCTAGCAAAAGAAACAACATTAAATGCTAATTAATGCATTTTGCCACCTTTTCTTTTCTTTTCTTTTTAATTTTTCATCTTAATTCACAAAATATCTAGATATTTGGAATGAATGGTTTAACAAAATATCTAGTGATTAGATTACCATAAAACCATATTAGTAGTAATTAACCCACAAAAAAAGTAATTGCCACTAATAAAGTGCACAAATAAAGCATTAAAATAATATTTTATTAGGGAAAAATTCTATGTGAACCAAAACTTCCCATTGACCCCCAAAGTTCACGCACTAGCTTTATTCTAGCTAAACTAGGTGCCGGAAAGTCTATATTGAAGTTTGATCACAATCGGGTTAAAACGGAAAATACCGACAATTTTGCCATAAAAACGGAAAATTCACAAAACGATTTCTAAAACGTTACAGCATGCTTGCATTTATTGAAGTGGTGCACTCAACATTAAACTCACCTCTCCCTCTCTTTTATCTCACTCTCTCTCTTTCTCTCTCACACTATCTCCTCATTTTCTTTCTCATTTCTCATTCCTCAACTGAACACTTATCGTTTCACCACTAAAGTTTCACTAAACTTCACAAAACCTCACCCAAATCACTTCTTAAGCCTTGATTTGCCTCTTGGATGCCTTGGAGCTTGGAAAGGTAGGATCTTTGAGCTTGTGGGAGTAGGTATGATCTCAATCTGTTAAATAGGTGTTTATAGTGTTGTTTAGCTTATTCGTTTCAGTTTAGAACGCGTAAAGTTAAGTTTCGTGCAAATGTCGTATTTTTAGTGTCAATTTATGATATCTGTGATCTGCTGTGACCCAGTGTGTGTACTAGAAAATCTAGCAGTGTAGTTGTGTTGTACCAGAGACCCTAAGCCTTCACCTGAAGCACGAACCCCTGGAGCTCGGATTTGGCCGGTGACAAGAAGGGTTTTTTCGGCGACCTCAGCCGTTGGGTTGGGTTTGGGTTTGGGTTTTTCAGGGTAGCTGTCTGCATCTATTTTAGTGTATTTGGTTCTGTTTGATTTTTGGGTTTTTACTGTATACAAAATCTGGGATCACTTGGCTAGTTTCCTATGTTACGACTACATGTGTTACATTATACGACACGGTTTGTGTACTTTGTGTAGCTTTTGCTCTTGAGTTGGTTTCATAGTGTCGCTACGCACGTTAGCCACTAGACCAACACTTGAGAGTATGTTTGGAGTTGGTGCGTCGATCAAACGTAGTTAGTACGTGTTATTGGTCGATTGCTAATATACACTTGTTATATTGTTTTATGATCTTAGGGTCGCAGACGAGGACTTCTGACACTGTGAAGAGAGGAAAGCGAGCGGTTGGCTTTACTTGGCCCAGGATCATCAGTGAGTAGATTTAACATCTACAGGGGAATCACCCGCATGGCGTTATACGTCAGGGCTAGATATGATATGATATTAGCCGCATGTTTATATTGCACATATAGGAATAAAACTTCATTTGCATATTATTACTTGTTGTGCTTAGACTTGCACCCTTTGGACACAGCACTATTATTGGCGGTTCATGTTGCAGGAGCACTGATTGTATGCCACTCACACCGTCAATAATTGCCATGACACGCACAACATCTATATATACGTGATATTGTATTGGCTAGGGACTTGAGACATGACCCTTATTTTTATTATGCATATGACATATAGCATACCTGTATACCTACATGCTTACATATACGCCTTGCCATGATTACATGCTAGCTACCCATATAGCTATATGGTATTGTAACATTAGAGATAGGTATATACACATATGAGACATAGCTATATGTACATCTTGCATACATACTTACATGTACACCCGTATACCTTGATATAGCTACATATATACCTGGAGGGTATTACATCATTATTGATAGGTAGATACACATATCTTGCTATACCGACATGGTTACGCATACCTGGCTATAGCTATATGTTCACCTTTATATAATGTTGCGTTTGGTTTCGGAGAAATAGGAACCGCATGATATACTTAATAACTTGTTGTAGTTAAATAGCGGTTTTTCCTTATATGCTCATATTACTGTTTCATGTTGCATATATTATATTTCACGGATTTCGCATTGAGATATGGTTTTCACATGATGTTTTCTGGATGTTTTACTCCTAAGGGTATATATCAGTGGTATGAGACGCTGATATATACGTATATATATATATCAGTGGTATGGGACGCTGTTATATATGCATATATAATATAATATATATCATCATAATGATCTTGCAAGTATTCTTATTTTTTACTTGATATTTGGATGCATCCACTCTGAGACTTGTTTAGGAAAGACCGATACGTGGATCACAAGTGTCGATACCGGACACTTATGATTCGAGAAACATATGAATATTAGAAAGACCGATACGTGGATCACAAGTGTCGATACCGGACACTTAGGATTCGAGAAATGTATGGATATGAGTATTTATGTGTCGATGCTGGACACTAGTTTTCATGATGTTTTCGTGTGTCGATGTTTGATATCTGGTTCCGTAAGACTTACACGATATGAGGGCCGATATTATGGTCGATATGAGGGCCGATATGATGGTCGATATGAGGGCCGATATTATGGTCTCTATGAGGACCGATTTTATGGTTGATCTGAGGGCCGATATAAGGGCCGTTCTGAAGGCCGATTTGAGGAATTTGGGATTTAGATTGTCATGATGGACACTGGTCCTGCCACGATGAGGATTCCATGAGGATGACATGTTTTATTCCGTACTCCGTATTTATTTGATATGCATTGCTTCATGTATTAGTAGTATCTGATAGAGTACCATTCATGACTGTTGCATATATATATATATATATATATATATATATATATATTGCTGTTTATTGCTATCAGCATGCATGTGATAGATTAGCGCAGTACGTGCATACTTGCGATTACCTGCATATGTTATTTACTATTCATGAGTTGGCAACTCACCCCCGTTGTGCCATAGGGTTGTACAGGCTGTCCCTCAGAGCAGTCAGAGACAGGGCTTCTTCTTCCTATCATATCATCTTTCGCAGCGGATACCTCTACGGCTGACTGTGTGCAGTTTTGCTAGATGGGTTTTGCGTTATCCGATGATGCTCATTGTATATTCGTTGTATCTAGTACTCTCCATCTACCATTTCGTGTATTGACTTAGAGACGAGTTGTGAGGACGATATTGTATATTATTTGTGACTTGGAGATTTTCATGTTGTTCACCTTATATCGTCTTTTTCTTCGCTACGGTGTCGTATATCTGTTGTGCTGGTTGTTTTCCGCCTTTGGGCGTAGATTTGCTCCCGTTTGGGGATGCTTTACTTATATCTTTATGTTGTACCCTTTTTGGGGGCTTGTTTTACAAAGGAGGTACTGCCAAATTTTTAAAGAAAATAAATTTGGATTTTAAAGAATTTGATTGAGATTTCAAAAGTTTTAACAATGTTATTATCCCTTACTACTTTTGATGGTTTAAATTGCTTGGTTTTTGGGTAACTTGAATTACGTTACGCCTGAAGACGTTACGTAGTTTAAGGGCCGTCACGTGACAAATTTCGGGTCGTGACAGTGCCTCGATAAAGCGGATGTACATCCAAACTACTGCTTATACCATCGGAGGGTTACACACCCTACCGAAGCGTGTAGTGCCTTCAAGAAGTGGTGGCACGGATACGTTGCCCACCGACAACACTTCAAGTGGATGAAGCGTGAAGCTCATCGACAGCGAAAAAATGCGACAGATAAGCGAGGAAAAACGACTGGCAACTGTTATATGGTTGATACCAGTTCGACGAAAGGGAGAACTCAAGTTCTCACGTCCGGGAGTGATTCTGAGGAAGAAATAACCCTTGGCCCTCTCTTCAAAGAATCCACCTCTAGAAAAAAAGAAGAGGGGAAGAACAACGAGAACATTCAGCTGCATAACCGTACGTTGCCTGAAAAGAACCTCGGGCTTATAAACAAGGGTTCGAACAAAAGAGACAAGGGGAAGAAAAAAGTCCCTCAGGGAATTGCCCTAGATGATAGAGTCGTCAAAGAGCTCGCGGCCAAGGACCCGCCTAAGAAAAACAAGATGGATTATAATGTCCTAGCACATCTGAGGAAGATACCCTCGCAACTGAGCATACTGGATTCTCTCCTCCTGTCCAAAGAGGCACGTGATTCTCTAATCAAGGCACTGCAAGAGCCTGACCATTTTCAAGCTTTCTTTGTGGAAGAAAAGATGAAGGACGAGCTGGCAGAGGTTCATACAGCTGATATCACATTCATCGATGATGATCTCCTCCTTGGAACATGCGAGCACAACCGTCCACTATATGTCACCGGTACTGCCATGACATTAAGATAGGGAAGATCCTGGTCGACAACGGGTCCTCTTTCAACCTTCTCAATATGAAGATGCTGAAGAAAATCTGCATGAATGTTCAACACCTGGCTTGGGACAAAATTACCATCTCCGAGTTCGACTCGCAGTCACCACGGAAGCTTGGGTCTATCATATTGACATTACTCTTTAGGATGCTCATCACCGACATCAAATTTCATGTCATTTACACCAAGACTTGCTATAACGCTCTGCTCGGCCGGCCTTGGTTACACAAGTACAACATCATCCCTTCTACACAACATCAGTGTATGAAGTACTTCAAAGACGGCCTCGAGTACACAGTTACAGAGGAGCTAAACCCATTCTCTGTAAATGAAGTCCGCAAATATGAAGACACCAAGTACTTCTTACCAGACTTCGAAGACACGGAAAGATGTCGCAAACCGGAGAATAAAAAAAAGTCATCGCCACTATCCCGATCTTTGGGAGCGATACCGAGGAGGATGAAGAGATAGTCTTCTCAGGGCAACCCCAAGGCAGAAGGCCAGGACCATCTACTCTTATTTTGGTCTTTGGCAGTGACTCTGAGGACAATGCCAACATAGTTTTCTCCGTCTGCCCGTCAATGCAGACCTTCGCTGAAGCTGATCAGAGTTTATAAATTACCATGGTTCCGCAGCGGCATTATAAAGAACTCGACGCGCTTGATACATACAGCATACAAGAGTTGTAGACTTTCTACGTCCTTCCTAGGCGAAAAGGTGAAAAGGCGATCCTCTTCTATCGATCTGTGGAGACTAAAGTAGAGAAAGAAGTCTGGCATGGTGCCGAACTTGCACTTGACAGGCTTCAACCAATCCGTCTGCCCAGATATTATGCAGGAGGATTGAAAAGGCTACTAAGATGCCAAGGCGTACCCTTCAAACAAACCGCTCGACAAGCCCAGTTCTACAACCAAATCAACATCGGTCTTGGAAACGAACTCGTACCTGCCATGTGATAACATTCTCAAAGGAGAGGGAGCACGAGAATATGAACGACCTTTTCCGGTACTTCGCAAATGAGGATGAGGACGAGGTGGTTTTATAATTTCCACCGGCGCCGAAAGAGCTGGAAGATGGGATACACACCACAGCGGACAACCTGAGAAAAATCGACTTGGGGACGGAAAATGAGCCAAGGCCAACGTTCGTCAGTGAGCTGCTATCTGAAAAGCAGGTGGCCATGCTAAAGGACGTGCTTATGCAGTATAAAGACTGCTTCGTGTGGAACTATTCCGAGATGCCGGGACTAGATCCAGAAATAGCTGTGCATAAACTGGCGATATCACCCAACGTCAAACCAGTCAAACAGGCGCCAAGAAGAATGCGGCTTAAACTTGAGATGAGCATCATTGCCGAAGTCAAGAAACTAATCGACTCCGTCTTCATCCAAGAAGTTCAATATCCTGACTGGATCGCCAACATTGTCCCAGTGATGATGAAAAATGGGACGGTGCGCATCTGCGTGGACTTTCGGGACCTCAACAAGGCTTGTCCGAAGGATGACTTCCCAGTACCTGTTACCGAGCTGATTATCGATAACACGTCCACTCAAGTGGTCTTCTCCTTCATGGATGGATCTTCAAGCTACAATCAAATAAAAATGCATCCTAAAGACCAAAATCACTTCTCCTTCTGAACTCCGCTGGGCATATTCTTCTATAAAGTAATGCCCTTCGGTCTTAAGAACGTAGGCGCTACCTATCAGAGGGCTATGACGAAGATCTTCGATGACCTCATACATGAGATTGTCGAATGCTATATTGACGACCTTGTGGTGAAAAGAAAATCATACGAAGACCACTGGGAGCATTTGAAAATAGTGTTCCAGCGTCTTCGGAAATATAACCTGAAGATGAACCCTCTGAAATGCGCGTTTGGAGTCTCCTCAGGAAAACTCCTAGGATTCATCGTACGACATTGAGGCATCGAAATAGACCCATCAAAGATCAAGGCGATTATGGAAATGCCAGCGCCAAGAACTCTTAAGCAACTGCGGTCTCTCCAAAGAAAGCTCGCGTATATCCAATGGTTCATAGCTAACCTCTCGAGCAAATGCCGCCCCTATAGCTATCTAATGAAGAAGGGGACCCCGTTCATTTGGGATCGTAAATGCCAAAGTGCACTGGACGAAATCAAGCAATACTTATAGAACCCGCCGGTACTGACCGCTCCGGTCAAGGGAAAGCCCCTCATCCTATACACAACAGCCCTTGAAGGTTCTTTAGGCGCGCTATGGGCACAGGAGAATGACCAGGGGAAGGAGAGAGCTCTCTACTATTTGAGTCGAGTTCTCTTGGGGTCAAAAAACAACTACTCCCCCATTGAAAAGCATTGCCTGGCACTGATCTTCGTGATAACGAAGCTTCGGCATTCTGCCTTAGCACATGAGGTCCATCTCATATTAAAGGCAGATTCTCTCAAATATTTGATGTCAAGAGCCATACTAACAGGAAGGCTTGCCATTGGGCCCTCCTCTTGATGGAGTTCTCGATAATCTATCGACCCCTCAGGGCAGTGAAGGGCCAGTCCACCGCCGACTTCCTCGCTGAACATCCAATACCAGCCGACTCTCCCTTAAATTGCAAATTACCAGACGAACACGCGTTCGACACAAAAGAAGAAGAAAATGACTCTCGATGGGAACTTTACTTTAATGGGGCATCTTCCATGAAGAAGCGAAAGCATAACACCCCCATAATCAAAGCTGGGGTGGGCTTTATCTTCGTGACTCCGCAAGGAGGGATAATATGTTTCGCCCTTTCATTAAAAGAGCCGAGAACAAACAATGAGGCTGAGTACGAAGCTTTGATAGCAGGTCTTGAGATTGTTGTCGATATAGGAATCGAAAACCACATCATATATGGAGATTCCAAGCTAGTCATTAGCCAAGTAAATAGCGACTATCAGATATGCAAACCAGAGTTGGTAAAATATGGTGAGAGAGTGCGTCAATTGTTGATACAAATCCCCTCTTACATTCTGGAAAGCATTCCGCGTGCAGAGAATAGCAAGGCAGATGCATTAGCCAAACTCGCTAAAGAACTGGCCGACGAAAACATCGATGACATAAGAATCATTGTGCAAAGCCGTCGGATTCTCGCGCCAGCAGAAATATCGCCAGAGTCATCCAAAGAAAAGGAAGTGACCAAACAAGCAGCCTGCCAAATAGAAGATAAAGAAAAGGGTAAGGATTGGAGAGAAGTCTTCAAAGACTATTTCAAATCCCATCGAACACTCGAAGACGCGTCATCAAGACATCAGCTCATGAAACGAGCTCTATCCTTCGCCTTCGTCAATGATACTCTATATAAGAGATCGTTCGACAGTTTGTGGCTAAGATGCTTGGGACCTGAGGAAGCAAGGAGGGTCGTCCAAGAAACTCACGACGGACTCTGCGGTTCCCAACAGGCCGGGCCAAAGATGAAACTGAAGATCAAAAGAATGGGTTACTATTGGCCCACAATAATTCAGGACTGTCTCAAATATGTGAAGCAGTGTCACTCGTGCCAAATTCACGGGGACTTCATCCACCAACATCCAAATCTGCTACACCCAACATTGAATAGCTGGTCGTTCGAAATGTGGGGAACCGATATAATCGGGCCTATCGAACCGGCATCATCTAAAGGACATCGGTTCATATTGGTAACAACCGATTAATTCTCTAAGTGGGTAGAGGAAGTACCGCTAAGGGAGGTGAAGACGGAGAACATCCTCCATTTCTTCAGGGCGCATGTCATCTACCGGTTCGGCACTCTGCGTCGAATCATCTCAGATAATGGGCCGGCCTACAGAAGTCATAAGATTAGCCGCTTCACGCAGCAGCATAATATAGATTGGAGATACTCTTCATTCTATAATCACCGTGCCAACGGTCAAGCTGAGGCTTTCAACAAGACCTTGACAAAGATCATAAAGAAAACGGTGTCCAAAAACAGAAAGGACTGGCATGAGAGACTGCATGAGGCTCTCTGGGCGTATCGAACCACGTTCAAAATGGCCATGAATACAACGCCATATGCGTTGGTATTCGGCACGGTAGCGGTACTTCTCTTAGAAATAGAGTTGCCCTCTCTACGAGTGGCAGTTCGATATGAGCTGACGGATGAAGATAACGCCCATATTCGGCTTGAGGAGCTCGATGCCCTCGATGAAACTCGCCTCATAGCTCAGCAAAACCTGGAAGCTTACAAAGAAAGGATGATGCGCTCATATGAAAGATTAACCAGGCCGAGAACATTCCGCCAAGGCGAACTCGTGCTAGTCGTAAAAAGACCTATGATCCCCAACCGTGCAAAGCGGGGGAAATTCGAGCCAAACTATGAAGGCCTGTACATCATAGACAAGTTCTACCAAGGTAGGCCTACTTGCTTATGAATATGCATGGCGAAAGACCCTTCCAGCCAATAAACGGCTTGTTCCTTAAGAAATACTACGCTTGACAAGTCATGGCTCAGATTAATGATAGATGACGACGCTGTTGTCTGCTCACTGTCTTCCTGAGTCCAAACTCTATAAGTAGTATCCGGTAAAACTTCGCCCCTAAACTAACAATGGACCGAGATGTCCCTAAACTAACAATGGACCGAGATGTCCTTAAACTAAATACATCGCCTCAAACATGGCGATAGTGGAATTCAAGTCTACAAGTCCCAGCAGGAAGGAATGCAACTCGGGTCCCGCTGGCTGTACAGTTGCTCCGGTGGCGAAGTCCCCCCTAAGTTCCATTGGCAAAAATAAAGCGGTACATCCACAATCGAATTGGGCACGGATGAAAACCTGAAAGGGAGCCATGAGTAAAAACAGCATGACTACCGGCAAGCTTGTGAAAACCTGAAAGGGCGCCATCTCGTTGTTAAAAAAACGGTACATCCACAAGCGAAATGGGCATGGATGAATACCCGAAAGGGCTCCGTGAGTGAAAACAGCAGTGCTGCCGGCGAGTTTGTGAAAACCCGAAAGGGCACAATCTCATTAAAATAAAAAACAGCTGCAACGTCCTCTCGACCTTGTGAGGAGAAAACACATGCGTGAGATCCTTACGATTCACAAGGGAGAAACACACTTAGGGATCCCCATGATTCCTAAGGAGATATTTCACTTACAAGATCCTCACGACTCATAAGGAGAATTCCCCCGACCCTCAAGGCTTATAGGATTGAAAAGCCTTAAGATACAGGGACCTGAACCTGTTCTTAAGCCATCACACTTCCCAAGTTGCCCTACAGGCGGTCAATATAGGCTCTTGTATATAATCCATGGGCACAAATAAATGATTTCCCCCACCAAGTTCCACCAATGACGAGGAATGTCCTCATGTGGTGAACGACACTTATAAGTCCTTGTTCACCGCCGAAAACCGGGAAGACAGACGTCTTGCCTGAATTTGGGGGTAGATGCTATTTGGTTTTATCCGTCCACCTCTTCGAAAATGCCAAGTTGATTTATGACACCGTGTATCGGGGGTTTAGACAGATGCGGCCATTGTAGCAGACTTCGTCAGAATCCCCTTCATTATGAGGGGGTTTTTTATTGTAGGGACGCTCTCTCCTGCAGGCGCAAGCCCCTGCAGTTAATTACGTTACCGCATTGCGGTAACCACTTTCTCCTGCTCCAGAAGGTCACTTCATATCGTGTGTGATTTTTTTATTTTTGTTTGCCCGTGGATTGTATACGGAGACTAATTTATGTTGTCGCCCGTAGGGCGTGGATTAGTCCAAATCCGTATTTTCTTAGATTTGGGTTTGGGTTGGTTTAAGGACCGTTAGTCTTTTTTATTTAGACTAAGGTCAACTCAAACGTTTATTGAGGATACATTAGTCTAATTTTAGACTAAGATCTACTCAACAGGATTTTGGGATCATTTAGATCCGATGAAAGAGTATTTGGACTCTATCGTTTTAGTTTAGGGACGTTGCGGTCCATAAGTTTAAGGACATCATAGTCCGTGGAGTTTAAGGACATCATAGTCCATAGAGTTTAAGGACATCATAGTCTATAGTTTAAAGACATCATAGTCTATAGAGTTTAGTTTAGGGACGTTGCGGTCCATAAGTTTAAGGAAATCATAGTCTATGGAATATCTGGTTGTCGGGACCCGCCACCTCTCTAAAGACGTTGAAGAATTACAACGGCATATATCAGAGGAATGAAGAGATGTACCCTTGAACCAATATTGGTTGGGAGATCTGTAGTCAGGTTTGGGACTAAGACCAATTAGGGAAATTGTGAGCACATAGGCTCGGTTGGTCTGAGTTAGGGATTTGTGGCCAACTTGGACTCAGCCCAATCAGTTTTGAATAAAATGTTGAACATTTATTTGGGCTCGGTCCTTTTTTATTCTACAATGCTGAGCATTGATTTGGGTTCTGACGCACTTTTTTCTTTTTATCTTTTGCTGAGTGTTGAACACTCTTTATGGTGTTGGGGCTCTATTTACAGAGCGTTTTGTATTTCCTCAGCGCCCACGTGAGGAGCACGTGGAGCGCTTGGCGCTGAGCGCCAGACTTGGAGCGCTAAAGCGCTTCTTATAAAATAGCGCCCATGTAAGGAGCACGTGGCGCGCTTGGCGCTGAGCGCCAGACTTGGAGCGCTAAGGCGCTTCTTATAAAATAGCGCCCACGTGAGGAGCACGTGGCGCACTTGGCAATGAGCGCCAGACTTGGAGCGCTAGGGCGCTTCTTATGAAATAGCGCCCACATGGGGAGCACGTGGCGCGCAGCGCCAGACTTGGAGCGCTAAAGCGCTTCTTTGACAGCTCTGATCAGTTCTGTGCTCAGAGAATTAAGTTCTTGTTTATAAGAGACTTTGTCTCACAGATCTAAGTTCTTCTTTATGAAAAGATACTATGATCTCCTTTGTTTTTCTTTATGGGAGACTTTGTCTCATGGATCTAAGAACTAAGTTCTTCTTTTTTATGAAGAGAGACTTTGTCCCATGGATCTAAGAACTAGATGTTTTGATCTCTTCTGTTTTTTCTGAAAGACTTGGTCTTATAGATCTGTGATCTAGAAAAAGAACTAAGTTCTTCTGATATGAGGGTTAAACTCTCAAGAATTGAGGAGATGTTATGATCTCACTTATTATCATTTACCTTGAAGAAAATTTCTTCTTCTTAGAGCTTGCTCTTCTCTTCTTCTTTTCTGAGAACTTGAAGTTTATGGGGGGTTCTTCTATACAAGACTTGAAGTCTTGGGTCCTTTATATAGAGGAGGCTGATTTTTTGAATCAGTTAAGGAAATCTTTCTCTGATTGATTTGGGGATGTTTCCCTACTATTGGATCTTTGATCCTAGATCTTCTGTTTTACAGAAGATAATCTTCTTGTTTTTAACAAGACTGGGAAAATATTTTCCCATACAGAACTTATTCTGTATCTTGGTGATTTTTAATCACCATTGGATCTTTGATACAACGGTGCTCTGATTTACAGAGCACAATCTTTCCTGCTTGGAAAGATTTGAGGAGTATTTCCTCAATAGAATTTTATTCTGGTAATTTGATGATTTTTAATCATCTTCGTTGGAACTTTTATCCAAGGGTGTAGAACGTTTAGTTCTAGCGCTAGCGCTCTCGTGCTTTGCACGTGAGGCGCTGTCTCAGAGTCTTTGACTCTTGGCGCTAGCGCACTTAGCGCTAGCGCTCTCGTGCTTTGCAGGCGCTGCCTCAGAGTCTTTGACTCTTAGCGCTGGCGCTCTTGGCGCAGGCGCTCTTGACACTGGCGCTCTCGTGCTTTACACGTGAGGCGCTGCCTCTTTACTGAAGGTGCTTTTTCGCCTTCTTTCTCTGCTTTTCCTGAGTCAAACTTCTCTTTCCCAAGGCATTCTCTTAACAGAGCTTGGAAACAGTTCAATCATGCACAAAATTTTCTGTGCCTAGACTTAAATGTCTATCTTTATAATTTGAAGCAATGCTTCTCTTCTCTCTCACTTTCAGAGAATTGTTTTAACAGAGAAGAGTTATCGCTTGTAATCATCCACATGCTCGCCAGCAACCATGGGAGGTGCCTATTGAGGAAATCATTCCTCGTTTTACTGTACGCTTGGTGAACCCTGCTCTTATGGATAACCAATGTGATACGGTTTTGTACGAGCTCCTGACTCATAGAGGATCTTCTCTCCCCATCGGCTCCATTTGGCTTCTGATAGTCTTCCTGTCCGTGCTCGATGACATCCTCCTCATCCAGTAGAAATGACTCCGGCAATGATCGACGCCGCAGAGGACAAGATCGAGTGCTTTCACAAGGCAATTTTGAATACCACAGCTCTGAGGGATCGCTCTGTCCAGCTGCTAAGTCAGATACGGGCTCAGCGGGTCATCATGTCTGCCTTTGCTGATGGGCACGATGCTGACTGATGGGATGTGACTGTTCGTGACAATCGCCGCTTTGACATGGTGGAGAAGGCAGAGAGAGTTAGATAATTTTATTCATAGTTTTTTGAATCCCTGTACTTTCGATCCTATGTTTGGTGATCTATTTCCTGTAGAATAAAATGTTCAATTAAATGCTTTCTTTTTTGTCATTGACCACCAAGTGCTCCCTTTTTAACTCATGTTCTTCCTTTGATGTGTGCATATGCGTATATGAATGAGCCTAGTTTCACACATTTCTGTAAACGAAACTTCAACCGGTATAAACAGGCACAAATAGCTCTTGGCCGAAGATTTTGGCGAGAAAAAATGCCCCCACTACTTTGCCCACGTAAGTATGTACGTGGGTGAAGTAGTGCAGAGTTATGCATGGCCATAGAATTAAGAGGTTAGGAAACAAGTTTTGGGTCCCTGTAGCCTAAGACTTTTTTCATCTTCATGAGCCGTAAGGGTCTCAAGAAGGTTGTTTCTTCCTGTGCGTCGAGAGGATCCCATGGGTATAAATTCTCCCTAGAAATCGTGAGGATTTCTAAGTGTTCATTTCCTCCGTGAGTCGTAAGGATCTCACCCGGGTATTTTTCCTTACGAATCGTGAGGGCCCTTAAGTAACTTCTTTATTTCATTGGCGAATGTGGCTTTGGCCAATGTGGCCCATTGATAGTCCACATTGACCTCCTTGTAGGGCAGCGATGGCTTAAGAGACAGGGTTAGGATCTGCCACCTAAGACTTTTCAATTTTATGACCCGTGAGGGTCTCATAAAGATTTTTCTCCCTACGAGTCAAGAGGATCTCATAGGTGTATTTTCTCCTTAGAAATCGTGAGGATTCCTAAGTGTGTTTTCTCTTGAGAGTCGTAAGGATCTCACAAGAAAAATTTTTGCTTACAAGTCGAGAGGACTCGTAAGTGGTTGTTTCCCTCCTTGTTGAGGTTTGACTTCGGAGAGTGTGGCCCGTAGATAGTCCATCTTGACCTCCTTGTAGGGCAGTGATGGCTTAGGAGACAAGGTTAGGATCTGCCACCTAAGACTTTTCAACTTTATGAGCCATGAGGGTCTCATAAAGACATTTCTCCCTATGGGTCGAGACAATCCCGTGGGTGTATTTTCTCCTTAGAGGCCATGAGGACTCCTAAGTGCGTTTTCTCTTGAGAATCGTAAGGATCTCACAAGATAATTATCTTTTCATGTGCGGGGACACCAATTTCCCTGCAGCTTGAGATGAATCGATAGATTCTCACAAAGACACTGAGTTCTTTGCGGGTCGAAACGAATTGAGAGATTCTCGCCAAGGACACCGATTTCCCTGAATCGAGAGGTTTTTGCTAAGGACACTGATTTCCTTGGGATCAAGACGAATCGAGAGATTCCCGCAAAGACACTGATTTCCTTGGGGGTCGAGACGAATCGAGAGATTCCTGCAAAGACACTGATTTCCTTGCAGGTCGACGCGAATCGAGGTTCTCATCAAGGACGCTGATTTCCCTGAATCGAGACATTTTGCCCAGGATACTGATTTCCCTAGGGTTGAGACGAATCGAGAGATTCCTGTAAAGACACTGATTTCCTTGCGGTTCGACGCCAATCGAGAGGTTCTCATCAAGGACGCTGATTTCCCTGAATCGGGATAGTTTGCCAAGGACACTGATTTCCCTGGGGTTGAGACGAATCGAGAGATTCCTGCAAAGACATTGATTTCCTTGTGGGTCAACGCGAATCGAGGGGTTCTTGTCAAGGACGTTGATTTCCCTGAATCGAGATATTTTTCCAAGGACACCGATTTCCCTGGGGTTAAGACGAATCGAGAGATTCCTGCAAAGACACTGATTTCCTTACGGGTCGACGCGAATCGAGAGGTTCTCGTCAAGGACGCTGATTTCCCTAAATTGAGATATATGTCAAGGACACTGATTTCCCTGTCAGTTGAGACGAATCGAGGTATTCCTGCAAAGACACTGATTTCCTTGCGGGTCGACGCGAATCGAGATATTCGTCAAGGAAACTAATTTCCCTGCCGGTTGAGACGAATCGAGGTATTCCTGCAAAGATATTGATTTCCTTGCGGGTCAACGTGAATTGAGAGGTTCTCGTCAAGGACGCTGATTTCCCTGAATCGAGATATTTGTCAAGGACACTGATTTCCCTGTCGGTTGAGACGAATCGAGGTATTCCTGCAAAGACACTGATTTCCTTGCGGGTCGACGCGAATCGAGAGGTTCTCGTCAAGGACGTTGATTTCCCTAAATCGAGATATTCGTCAAGGACACTGATTTCCCTGCCGGTTGAGACGAATTGAGATATTCCTGCAAAGACACTGATTTCCTTACGGGTCGATGCGAATCGATAGGTTCTCGTCAAGGATGTTGATTTCCCTGAATCAAGATATTTGTCAAGGACACTGATTTCCCTGGGGTCGGCTGACATACTTCCGAAACGGGGTCATTGTATGACGTATTTCTATGATGGGGTCATTTGCTGACGTATTCCGCCTTCTGTGGTGTCGGGGCGGACTCTAGGTTGTCTGTGAACCGTAGAGTCTTGGAACTGGGGGCTTTATCATGGCTCTAATTAGTATTGTCGCATCCGTACCCTGCTGGCATGAGGAGGAACGCCGTTATTGATCTTCTGGGATGCAGATGTTGCTGTCGAGATCTGACTTTCTCTTTGACAGAGTATGTCGGGGAATGTGGTTCCCTCTTCGTTTATGCCTAGGGATTGTATACAGGGGTCAGTATGGACTCATCTGTAGGGCAAAAGTTTCATTTTATATGTATTTTTTTGTTTTCTTTTCATGATGCTCTATCATTTCAGTTTTTTGTATCGCGAAAGTCGCGATTGCCCAATCATTTCGGCTATTTTTTCGCGGTGCCCAATCATTTCAGCTATTTTTCTTTTTACTCGCTGCTTTTTATTGCGAGTTGCCCAATCATTTAGGCTATTTTTTGTATGCATATCTTTTACTTGCTGATTTTGTTGCAAGTTGCCCTATCATTTCGGCTATTTCATATGCATTTATAGCTCGCTGACTTTTACTGCGAGTGTGGAACTTGGAATCTGATGCCAATCTTAGCATCAGCATCGCTGCGACTGGAATATTGCCAGGAGCGAATCATCATTTGCCACTGTCAATTTGAACAAAGGTGGCTTAGCAAACAGGGTTAGGATCCTGTCGAGTAAGGTTTTTGACTTCATGAGTCATAAGGGTCTCATAAAGATGTTTCTCCTTAAGAGTCGTGAGGATCTCATAGGTGTATGTTCTCCTTAGAAGTCGTGAGGACTCCTAAGTGGTGTTCTCTCTTATAAGTCGTAAGGATCTTGCAAGAGTGTTTTCTCCTTGTAAATCGAGAGGACTTAAAAGTGTTGTTCACCAAATAAGGGGATTTCATGCCATTGGTGGAACTTGGTGGGGGAGACATTTATTTGTGCCCATGAATTATATACAAGGGTCAATATTGAACCGTTTGTAGGGCAGTCTGGGAAATGTGATGGCTTAAGAACAAGTTCAGATCCCTGTAGCTTAAGGCTTTTGAATCTTACGAGCCGTGAGGGTCTCATAAGAGGGTTCTCCTTACAAGTCGTGAGGATCTCGTAAGTGTAATTTCTACTTAGGAATCATGGGGATCCCTAAGTGTGTCGCTCTTTTGTGAGTCGTAAGGATCTCACATAGGTAGTTTTCTCCTTACAAGGTCGAGAGGACCTTGCAAGTGTCTTTTAACGAGATTGCGCCCTTTCGGGTTTTCACAAACTCGCCGGTAGCCCTGCTGTTTTTAATCACGGAGCCCTTTCGGGTTTTCATCCGTGTCCGTCTTGCTTATGGACGTACCTTTATTATTATTTTTTTTGTCAGCCTAAGGATGCTGCGATTTGTAGTAGTTTGAGGACGTTTCGGTCCATAGCTAGTTTAAAGACATTACGGTCCATTGTTAGTTTAGGGACGTTTCGGTCCATTGTTAGTTTAGGGATGTTTCGGTCCGTTGTTAGTTTAAGGATATTGCGGTCCATACCTAGTTTAAGGACATTACGGTCCACTGTTAGTTTAAGAACGTTTCGGTCCATTGTTCATCCTGTATGCACGTGTATTTATCACGTGTCGAGATACATAATGATAAAGTGGAATACACCCATTTAGGGTGTGATTTGGTTTAGTTGGGGTGTTTTTTGATCCATCCCTACCGCGACTTCTTCCACTTGACACTGATGCCTGGCTTTTTCGAATATGGCCGTTTTGCGTTCTCGATCAGCTTTGCTCTTCTTACGAGCTTCGTTCAGTAGCATGTAGATCATCTCGTCTGATGGTCCCGAGGATTTTGGCATTGATCCTGCCCCCAGCTCCTATACATTATCTTCTGATGCTGAGTGAGCTTCTTTGTTATTTAGAAACTAATGAGAGATCATGTGGCAACTTGCCACATAATCTTCCGGTTCCTGTGACAAGTTGTCTCCCTCATCATTGTCGTTATCTCCGCCCTACAGGATATGGTTAAGAAATCCTTGGAGTGTGACCGGGGTTCGCACCTTCTGGTCGTATTCCTCCAACATGTCAATATGCTTTTGCAGATCTGTGCGCTTGTCATCAGGCCACGCGGGCTTCTTGGTCTTGTCTTTCTTCTTCGAAGACTTTGATGGTTGGACCTGGGTATTTTTCCTATTGCTACCAACTCTAGGTGTCGTGCGTGGTTTCAGCATTCCCTCAATAATCTCGGGCTCTAGCGGGCTTTTCTACCTGATTGCGGGGCACTCTTGAAAATCCTTCAGCATTCTTTTTGTTTTTGCTGAAAGAACTACTTCCCATAGAGCTTCCTCTATGAATGAGCATGATGCCCCCGGTATGTCTACCCTTTTAGGAGTGTGCTGTTGTGGCGGATTTACCCTCCAGTTTTCGGATAGCGCGAATTTACCTTGCTGGTATTGGTCTTCAACCCAGTTTTTGAAGACATAGCAGTCTTCGATCGGATGGCCCAATACTCGGTGGTAGGGGCAGTAATTGGGATTGTTGACATCGTTCAGTTACAGTGGGTGTCTTGGCTCCGGTAGAGTGATAAGCCCATTGCGCACTGCCAATTCGAACAGTTTCCTTATTTTATCCCGGGGAAACGAGTAGGGACGTCTCAACTTCTCATCGAGGGATTGCCGCTTGTTACCTTGGCGATCAGCTAGTTTTGGACCAACCGTCTATTGCTGAGCATTGGCGACGAAAGTCGCTTTCCTTTTCCCCTTTTCATTCCGCGGCTCCGACTTTGAAGAGGAAGGCTTATGGCCCATCTGGTCCATTTATGCCAGCTTGTCAATGAAGGCCTGGAAGGTGGTCGGCTTGAAAAACATCATGAATTGAGATATGGTCACCTGCGGATCGAGGGTTCCCACAAACATGCCCACTGCAGGAGCCTCTTCTATGCGCTGTTCGCACTTCGACCATAGGATCCGCCACCGTATCGCATGCTGAACCCATATTTCGCCTGGCTTCACCCTGGCATTGATCAATGCTGTGATTGGGGTGTGTTCGCTAGCGCTTGCGAAACGCTGGGTGAATAGCAATTCCATCTCCGTAAAAATTTTGATGGAGTCGTTGGGAAGCTCTAAATACCATTCGAACACCGTCTCCGCCAAGCTGCCGACAAATTGGTGAAGCAGTAGCTTATCGTCACCTCCAGTGTTGCCACACAGAGCCCTAAACTGAGTAACATGTTAATAGGGATTGCCTGTCCCCTTGTATACGTGGAACTTAGGAATCGTGTATCCTGGAGGGTACTTAATCTGATCGTACCAGCTTGGATATGGTCGCCCAGTTCTGACAACTTGGCTAGCGGCTCTGTTCGCTTGATGAGCTCGTATCTGTTGAGCTATATAATCATCGAGCGCAGCTTTCGAGATTATTTCCTCCTTTGCAGCTGAAGAGGCCGGAAAATGGTTTGATGTCTTCCCTCTATCGTCTTCAATTATTACTGGAGGATCTTCGGCTGGGTGGTCTGGCTGGATCATCATGCCCGCCATATCTTGGAACAATAGCGCCATTTGTTTTGTGTTGGCCGCTTGTTCCGCGACCTCTTTGTCTTTCCTCTCGAGCATTCTTCGGAGGAATTCGGTATCAGTTTCCTGTTCTTGGCGCTGCTCCGACGATGTCTCCGGTCTTACTTTTGGCCCAGTGAGTGCGGCCATGGTTGTCAGCATCTCCTGGAGCTTTTGCTTTTGTTGCTCCTGAGCCTTTGTTATTGATCGGGTGAGTGGTCGATGGCCCGTGGAGATACGGCTATCCTCTTTTCTGGAAGCCATGTAAATGGTGTGCACCACCATGCCTCTAGATTTGGGGCGTTTGGATTCAGTGACTTTGAGCTTTGTTGTAGACACGGGGATTTTCTCCGACCTTCTTCTTTTGTGGGCGGTCGAAGTTGAGGGGGCCGTTGCAGCGGGCACCTAAGTAGATGAAACCTTCTGTGGTACGACAGGGTGGTCCTTCTCTTACCGAACCTTCATTTTCTTTGGTCGGCGGGAGTAGTCTTGGTTAATCACAGAGTCTTGGACCCTTCGCCAGACCCTGTGAATTTTGGAGGAGAGCCGCTGAGGGGGCTGCTCTAGCTTTGCCTTTGTAGCGTTCTCCACAGGTGGAGGAGATCTTTTCAACACAGCAGTTGGAGAGTTTTTGCGCACCCTCCTAAGTGGTTCAAAGATGTTCCCATTTGGAATACCAGCATCAATTTCCACCATTGGAGCTGGTGGAGTTAGTCCAGAAGTGGAACTGCCCCTAGCTATCCTCACTCGGCGCCAGTGGCGACGTCGAGCGCGTCTTGTAGATAGGATCACCTCCATTGTTAGGGTAGCTGCATCGTGCTTCATGCTTTGATGAGAAACTGTTGTTGGTGTCAGCCTGTCAAAGACTGACGTCCATTGATAGGGGATGGCCAACCAGTCGAAGGCAGACTTTCGAGAAGGGGAAGCAGCATTGGTGACTTCGCCTGGAGCGAAAGTTGGAACGGCCAGTCTTGTGAAGACCGACCCCTTAGTAGGAGAAGTCTCTCTGATAACTTCATTTAGTGGAGCAGGGATGGCTATCCGTTTCGGGATAACCCCTTTAGGTATTGCGGGCCTCTTCATGGGCCCATTGGAGTTTTGGCCCAGTCTGTTAAAGATCGAGGCGTTGGATTTAGGCGACCCGTTGAGTGGGGCCGCGGTAGTTGCAAGCCAATCAAAGACCGACTTCTTTAGAGCTTCTTGCGATGGCACTGGGGCATTGAAGCTCATTGGTGGGAGCATAGTCCCGAAGAACAACCCAGTGGTGGCCTGAGTCACCTGTTCCACTGGTATGGCGAAGATGGAGGCCGCTTGGGGCCCATAGGTCACTCTTCCGGCAAGGACGGAGTGGGAGTTGTTGTTGCAGTTGGTGCAGTTGGAAGCCATTTTCTCTGTACGGGAGCAAGACGCTAAATCTTAATACCTCGAATCCAGGGGAAACCACATTAAACCGTGATTCATTCGCGAGCACGACACACGAAGTGTGGAGTGGAAAAAGAAAAAGGACCCACCGGGCGTGCCAGAATCTGTTCGCCTTCGTTAATGAACCGTTTGTAGGGCAGTCTGGTAAATGTGATGGCTTAAGAACAGGTTCAAATCCCTGTAGCTTAAGGCTTTTGAATCTTACGAGCCGTGAGGGTCTCATAAGTGGGTTCTCCTTACGAGTCGTAAGGATCTCGTAAGTGCATTTTCTCCATAGGAATCGTGGGGATCCCTAAGTGTGTTACTCCATTGTGAGTCGTAAGGATCTCACGCGGGTAGTTTTCTCCTTACAAGGTCGAGAAGACCTTGCAAGTGTCTTTTAACAAGATTGCGTCCTTTCGGGTTTTCACAAACTCGCTGGTAGCCCTGCTGTTTTTACTCACGGAGCCTTTTCGGGTAATCATCCATGCACATCTTGCTTATGAACGTACCTTTATTATTATTTTTTTTTTGGTTTATAACACCCCTTTTTCTTTTTGTCCTTTGCTGAGTGTTCAACACTCTTTAAGGTGCTAGGGCTCTGTTCAGACTATAATATTGCATTTATCATTCCCCTATTCTTATCCTTTTTATAAATAAACAGGTACTCTTGACGCACGTTTGTTGCATATTGCAGGATACAGGTTTCTGGAGCAAATACAGTGAAAAAGACACAAAACAGCAGAAAAAGGGACTTTTGACCAACAAGCAGACCGATACTAGTCACGCCTAGTCAGAGAACAGTGCAAGGTCCAAAATGTCATGAGAACGGTTGAAAGATCGCTACAAATATTCACTGAAATATCTGGAGAATACCTAGAAGCCTAACAGAGAAAAGGACCATAGAAACAGAAAGCCAAGAAGCCCAGAAGAAAGCCCACAAAAGCTCACAGCCCAAGTCCACAGTTTGGCCGCGGATCCGCGGCCAAATCCATGCTGGCGCCGCGGATCCGCGGCCGTTAGGAACACGTGTCGGTGGAGATTTCTTCTGTTGCTGCGACGGTTCTGGTGTTGGGATTCTCAGGGGTCAAATCTGTAAATTCACGTGTGCGAGAGTCTGTAACCCTAGCTTTCCTATTTTCCTATAAATTGTAATTTGAGATCTGAAAAATGTATGCCTCTTTTCAATAAATAAAATTCAGAAATTCTGGAAGTGACATTCAGATCTGTTCTTTATCGCTTGGAGGGAGCCATCACCATTAGTAAGTATTTTATTCTTTTATTCTTTTAATGTTATTTCATCCCCTAATGAGCGAGTAGTCTCCTCGCTTGTTAGGGTTAGCCTTAGGGAAAGGATTGAGAGATGAGATCTCTCACCCCTTTCAATGCCTAACCCATTAAGAACTCCATGCATGCGCGCACAACCGCTCCCTGCGGCACCCTACCCCTCGAGGTAACGGTGAACCGCAGTATAAAGGGCCGGTTGCGCGCGTCTTCCATGGGGGTTAGGGTAATTAACGATAAAGGAAGGATACGAATATAGAGGAAGAAAACATCTTCCCAAAAGAGTCGTATCCACTTTATCGATAATTACTATAACACCTAATGGATCTAAAATACGGCATTGAAAGCGGTGAGGAAACATCAATCTCCAAAACTTCCTCTAAGCCTAACCCTAGCAAGAATTTAAATTAGATTAATTAAGTTTTAGATCTAGATTTTTATAAAACCAAAACTACAAATAGAATCAACTCGTTAAGACACACTAAAGGAATTTACCCGTCTCTGTGGATCGACCCGCACTCACCGGCTAGCTGCGAAGCGACGCCGTTTCTGATTGCGGTAAACTAAAAATTTTTGGAACAATCAAATGGCGCCGTTGCCGGGGACGGCGTAATATTTCATTTTGTGAATTTTCGGGTTGATATAAATTTTAAAAATCATAAAAATCTGAAAAAATACAAAAAAATTATCAAATTTGATCTGTTTGAAGGGTATATCTTTTGGGTCTTGCAGGAACAGCGAAGAATCAAGGATCAGGAATTTTACAGAGGGCAAATAAAAATTTGGTACATAAGAACAGAGAGCAATTGAAAGTGCAGAACCACATAAATTTTTCCAGAGCACGATCCCACCAAAGGACCGCGCTTCCGCCGCGTAAACAGGGTTCCCGCCGCGGATCCGCGCCTGTTCGGCCACGTCAGCACCTGAAATTTTTTTGGGTTTGTTCCTCATTCTCCCCTCTGCAACCTCCATATCTCTATCTGTAAAAATTTTCTGCAGGGTTCTTTGCGCAAAAAAAATCTTCTACCCCCTTCTAAATAACAGATTTTCTGCAGGTTTCTTTGCGCCGCGCTAAAAATTTTGATTGCAAGTGAAATTTTATTTGTTTTGCATAATTTAACCGGACTCTAAGGGGCTAATTGACCAAACTCAGATTGGGTGGGGATTTCATCACCCTTCCCAGGACCCCAGAAAACACCTAAAGCATTTTGCATCGACCACCTTTAATTAAAAAAAAGATTAGACTCAGACCTAAGGACAGCGAGCTCAATAGGAAAAGGACTAGGATAGGCATCGACCGTTTATCCTAACCGACATTGCGGTGTCTAGGCTAGTGGTTTTTAATTAGGCCCACTGTAGTGATGGTTCCTTCCCACTTACCTGGCCGTACTTGTCCGTGAAGAGGCGGTTTGAGGTCTATTTTTAGCCCTAGTTAGGAGCTGTCTAGTAGACCTAGGCAACCCTAGATTTAGGTCTGATTGTGCATGTGTGGTTGACACATTGGTGTCAAGAGTCCCATTTTCTAAAATCTCCTTGCAAAACTCTCCAATAAAAAATTAAAGAAAAATCTTTTAAAAAAAAAAAACTTGCAAAAATTTTGTCGCTAAGAAATCCTTGCATTCTTCTATCATGGGTACCCCACATCATAAATCTCTTGCCGAATCTTGGTATCCCGAACCTAACTTTGCGTCGTTCGTCAATTGTTTCGGTCAATTTAAAAACGATCCTTCCTTGCCAAAAATTTCGTTGAAAGATCAAATAGAGGCGTCTAGGAGAAATAGTTTGACTTTCAACCCAGTTTGTGTCAACCGAGTCAACCGTTACAACCTATATATGTTGATACCACTTCTTCAAGTCCTTCTGTCACTCCTAGGCCGATGTCCATTGCTGAGCATATTGCTCAATCTCGCAATCGATCTTTCACCCCTCTCCACTCATCTAGTTTTAGGGATCCACACGATTATTCACCTTCTTATCCATATGTTGACCCTACTCCTGTCTTACCACCCACTTCCTACCAGTCATACCCGACCTTCCCACCTTCACTAGACGCTGTTTCGACACAGCCATTAGGGAGTTTCACATACCCAACTAATTTTGAATCTTTTACTGAAACCCCCTCACCTCCTAAGTCTAGTTTGGAAGAGTCGTTGGAAGCATATATTGCTGTAACAAATAAAATAATGAGGAATGTGGAAGCATCCATGGCCGCCCTTATGCAACCTAGTGAACCGGTAGCTAGTGTCCCGCTAGCTCCGAATTTTTCAATGTATAAGGCGGCAGTTGGACAGAGTGAGAATGAGAGAGGATTTTCAAATCAAACCTACCCTTACCCAGTTGAAACCCACAACTCCGGTTTTCCATCGATTGTTCCAAATGATTCACCAGTTGAAAATAAAAATGAGTTGTGCGATTTTGTAGTGTTTGATTTGCCAAATTGTGAGGAACCCCTTTCAAGTGAAACCGCACCTAATCCTTTCGATCTTTACACCTCCACTCTAGAACCTACATTGATAAATATCCATGCGGTGGATGAAGTGTCTAAAGAAATTGATTTTCACTTGATTGAGGATATAGACGCCGGGAATATTTCGGATGATGAACCTGTCGATTTAATAGAAATTTTATGTTCAAATCATCATCCTGAGTTATTAAATGTTTCTCCCGAATCTCATATGCGTCTAGATTTTGATGATAATGGCAGGGATGAATTAAATATTGAGGATAGTACTGAGGAGAGTCTTGAGGATAATATCGAGGTTGAACCATTTTTATTTGATGTGTCGGATTTTCCAATTCAGCCTCCTGAACTTTTGCCTGTTATATCACCATCCCTCCTTCCTACTGTTCCGACCGAACAAATGACCGTTACGCTTTCATCTCCCATACCAAGTTCGGCGTACCCATGTTTTCTTGCGAATCTTGAGGGATTTGACCCCATTGCACGACGAGTTCATAGGTTAGCGCAATCGCTTTTAACACATCGGTCATCACATATTGCGCTAATTTATTCACTCAATTTACACCCTCAAGATCGCACTTCACTTCTTTCTTCTTTCCATTTTTCTTCTCCCCCACCGAGACCATATTCTACCATTCTTCTTCCCACACGGTCTCGCGTGTTTCTCATTTCTTTCCTCCACACCCTATTCTTGCACCAACTATACCACTACTACGATAAGATCTTTGAATGGTTGGTGCTGACCTTTGGCTTGTGTAAGGCCAAGCTTAAGTTTGGGGGGACCTTTGTATATTTGTATATATCCTTTTGTTTTCTTTAAAAAAAAAATAAAATAAAAAAAATTCAAAACATTAAAAAAATTGTAAATAAATAAACAGGGGAGTATCGGTATTTTGACCCTCTTGGTTTAGCATGACAGTGAGGACACTGTCAAGTTCAAGTTTGGGGGTATGCTCGGTACGTCTTCTTCCTTTGCATTTATTTGCATTTGCATATTTATTTGAAAACCCATAAAAATTGAAAATTTTCAAAAATTATAAAAATATTTGTATTCAATTTTGGCTAATTGACTTGAGTTTGACGAATAGATCAACTAGCTAGGAACAACTAGATTTTAGACTTAGTAAGTTGAAAACCCTAAAAATAACCTTCCTTAAAGTTTAACGGTAGAAAGTATATGCCTCGTAGTTTATTTAGAAATAGGCAAATTTTGGGTTCACTTCTTGGGCTAAGTCGAAACAAAGGAAGAGTATTGATGTTCTTATTAGAGTATAAGTTTGAAAAATAGTTCCTAGCTTAAGTCTAGATTCTGAAAATGTATACCCTACAATTTGCACTATCACGCACCTTGAAACTTGGAATAGTAGAAGAGACCTTGAAATACTCTTGTCTAAAGTCCTTAGTACAATGAAAATAAAAGAAAACGTGTGAATAAAGAATAAAGAAAAATGGACACTGGTTTTTGTGATTACTTCAGGCTGTAAAAAATAGAAAAATATTTAGCGAGGGTGCTTCATCACCTAGTGCCTTAGACCAACTGGTTTGGGAGTCACTGCTAAAGCCTTGGGTGTTGCAAAGACTAGGAAGTACGCTTTAAAGTGCAAACGCATTTTGTAATCGGTCGTTCGTACCTCAAGAAGTATTAACGGTCGCATGAAGGATGTGTAAGCAAATTTCATTTAAATTCACTAATTAAAAAGTGCTTTGGACAAAGGACGAGAGTACGATTGCTTGATTTGAATTTCCAAGTGTAGGGGTGATCTATACACACACGTAGGGGTATGTGATTGGAATTTAGATAAGAGAGAGGAACGAAAGATAAAATTTGTATCTTTAATAGAGTTGATAGAAAATTCCTAAGTGGAGATGGAAACCCTAGAAGGAAAACTTAAGAGATGCCGAAAGCTAAGTAGCACTACATAACATATATAATCTTAAGTTAAATAATGAGGAAGTGTGAAGAATATGGGTGGATGATTTACAAGTATAAGATAATAGAATTCCTTATTAGAAGACCTTATTGGAAAAAAAAAGTTAGTGGGCTGAGTTGATAGGATTTTATGGGTAGTATCCGCTGAAAACCCTCAGGAGACAACACTCCTCCTACTAGGGACACCTAGAGGTTTAACGGCTTGTTGCACGAGCTCAGTGCAATCGCGTTTCCCTGCGAAAGTGCGGTTAGGATTCTAGTGAATAAAATAATAAGTTTGCTCGAGGACGAGCAAAAGGTAAGTTTGGGGGTATTTGTTCAGACTATAATATTGCATTTATCATTCCCCTATTCTTATCCTTTTTATAAATAAACAGGTACTCTTGACGCACGTTTGTTGCATATTGCAGGATACAGGTTTCTGGAGCAAATACAGTGAAAAAGACACAAAACAGCAGAAAAAGGGACTTTTGACCAACAAGCAGACCGATACTAGTCACGCCTAGTCAGAGAACAGTGCAAGGTCCAAAATGTCATGAGAACGGTTGAAAGATCGCTACAAATATTCACTGAAATATCTGGAGAATACCTAGAAGCCTAACAGAGAAAAGGACCATAGAAACAGAAAGCTAAGAAGCCCAGAAGAAAGCCCACAAAAGCTCACAGCCCAAGTCCACAGTTTGGCCGCGGATCCGCGGCCAAATCAATGCTGGCGCCGCGGATCCGCGGCCGTTAGGAACACGTGTCGGTGGAGATTTCTTCTGTTGCTGCGACGGTTCTGGTGTTAGGATTCTCAGGGGTCAAATCTGTAAATTCACGTGTGCGAGAGTCTGTAACCCTAGCTTTCCTATTTTCCTATAAATTGTAATTTGAGATCTGAAAAATGTATGCCTCTTTTCAATAAATAAAATTCAGAAATTCTGGAAGTGACATTCAGATCTGTTCTTTATCGCTTGGAGGGAGCCATCACCATTAGTAAGTATTTTATTCTTTTATTCTTTTAATGTTATTTCATCCCCTAATGAGCGAGTAGTCTCCTCGCTTGTTAGGGTTAGCCTTAGGGAAAGGGTTGAGAGATGAGATCTCTCACCCCTTTCAATGCCTAACCCATTAAGAACTCCATGCATGCGCGCACAACCGCTCCCTGCGGCACCCTACCCCTCGAGGTAACGGTGAACCGCAGTATAAAGGGCCGGTTGCGCGCGTCTTCCATGGGGGTTAGGGTAATTAACGATAAAGGAAGGATACGAATCTAGAGGAAGAAAACATCTTCCCAAAAGAGTCGTATCCACTTTATCGATAATTACTATAACACCTAATGGATCTAAAATACGGCATTGAAAGCGGTAAGGAAACATCAATCTCCAAAACTTCCTCTAAGCCTAACCCTAGCAAGAATTTAAATTAGATTAATTAAGTTTTAGATCTAGATTTTTATAAAACCAAAACTACAAATAGAATCAACTCGTTAAGACACACTAAAGGAATTTACCCGTCTCTGTGGATCGACCCGCACTCACCGGCTAGCTGCGAAGCGACGCCGTTTCTGATTGCGGTAAACTAAAAATTTTTGGAACAATCAGGCTCTATTTACAGAGCGTTTTGTATTTCCTCGGCGCCCACGTGAGGAGCACGTGGAGCGCTTGGCGCTGAGCGCCAGACTTGGAGCGCTAAAGCGCTTCTTATAAAATAGCACCCACATGAGGAGCACATGGCGTGCTTGGTGCTGAGCGCCAGACTTTGAGCGCTAAGGCGCTTCTTATAAAATAGCGTCCACGTGAGGAGCACGTGGCGCGCTTGGCGCTGAGCGCCAGACTTGGAGCACTAGGTTGCTTCTTATGAAATAGTGCCCATATGGGGAGCACGTGGCGTGCTTGGCGCTGAGCGCCAGACTTGGAGCGCTAAATCACTTTTTTGGCAGCTCTGATTAGTTCTGTGCTCTGAGAATTAAGTTCTCGTTTATAAGAAACTTTGTCTCACAGATCTAAGTTCCTCTTTATGAAGAGATACTATGATCTCTTTTGATTTTCTTTATGGGATACTTTGTCTCATGAATTTAAGAACTAAGTTCTTTTTTTATGAAGATAGACATTGTCTCATGGATCTAAGAACTAAGTTCTTCTTTTTTATGAAGAGAGACTTTGTCTCATGGATCTAAGAAGTAGATGCTTTGATCTCTTCCGTTTTTGTGAAAGACTTGGTCTTATAGATCTGTGATCTAGAAAAAGAACTAAGTTCTTCTAATGTGAGGGTTAAACTCTCAAGAATTGAGGAGATGTTATGATCTCACTTATTATCATTTACCTTGAAGAAAATTTCTTCTTCTTAGAGTTTTCTTTTCTCTTTTTCTTTTCTGAGAACTTGAAGTTTATGGGGGATTCTTCTGTACAAGACATGAAGTCTTGGGACCTTTATATAGGGGAGGCTGATTTGTTAAATCAATTAAGAAAATCTTTTTCTGATTGATTTGGGGATGTTTCCCTACCATTGGATCTTTGATCCTAGGGCTTCTGTTTTATAGAAGACAATCTTCTTGTTTTTAACAAGATTAGGAAAATATTTTCCCATACAGAACTTATTCTGTATCTTGGTGATTTTTAATCACCATTGGATCTTTGATCTAACGGTGCTCTGATTTACAGAGCACAATCTTTCCTGCTTGGAAAGATTTGAGGAGTATTTCCTCAACAGAATTTTATTCTGGTAATTTGATAATTTTTAATCATCTTCGTTGGATCTTTGATCCAAGGGTGGAGAACGTTTAGTTCTAGTGCTAGCGCTCTCGTGCTATGCACGTGAGGCACTGTCTCAGAGTCTTTGACTCTTGGCTCTAGCATACTTAGCGCTAGCGCTCTCGTGCTTTGCACGTGAGGTGCTGCCTCAGAGTCTTTGACTCATAGCGCTGGCGCTCTTGCTGCAAGAGCTCTCGTGCTTTGTACGTGAGGCGCTGTCTCAGAGTCTTTGATTCTTAGCGCTGGCGCTCTTGGCGCGAGCGCTCTCGTGCTTTGCATGTGAGGCGCTGCCTCTTTACTGAAGGTGCCTTTTCGCCTTCTTTCTCTGCTTTTCCTGAGTCAAACTTCTCTTTCCCAATTCATTCTCTTAACAGAGCTTGGAAACAGTTTCATCATGCACAAAATTTTCTGTGCCTAGACTTAAATGTCTATCTTTATAATTTAAAGCAATGCTTCTCTTCTCTGTCACTTTCAGAGAATTGTTTTAACAGAGAAGAGATATGGCTTGTAATCGTCCACATGCTCGCCGGCAACCATGGGAGGTGCCTATTAAGGAAATCGTTCCTCGTTTTACTGCACGCTTGGTGAACCTTGCTCTTATGGATGACCAATGCGATACGGTGTTATACGAGCTCCTGACTCGTAGAGGATCTCCTCTCCCCATCGGCTCCATTTGGCTTCGGATGGTCTTCTTGTCCGTGCTCGATGACATCCCTCCTCATCCAACAGAGATGACTCCGGCAATGCTCGACGCCGCAGAGGACAAGATCGAGTACTTTCACGAGGCACTTTTGATTACCACAGCTCTGAGGGATCGCTCTGTCCAGCTGCTAAGCCAGATACTGGTTCAGCGGGTCGTCATGTCTGCCTTTGCTGATGGACACGGTGCTGACCGATGGGAAGCAACTGTTCGTGAAGATCGCCGCTTTGACATGGTGGAGAAGTCAGAGAGGGAGTTAGATAATTTTATTCATAGTTTTGTGAATCCCTGTACTTTCGATCCCATGTTTGGTGATCTATTTCCTGTAAATAAAATGTTCAATTAAATACTTTCTTTTTTTCGTTGACCACCAAGTGCTCCCTTTTTAACTCCTGTTCTTTCTTTGATGTGGGCATATGCATATATGAATGAGCCTAGTTTCACACATTTCTGTAAACGAAACTTAAACGGTATAAACAGGCACAAATAGCTCTTAGCCGAAGATTTTGGCGAGAACAGTCCTCTCAACTTGTAAGGAGATAACACTCATGTAAGATCCTTACGAATTGCAAGAGAAAATATCACTTAGGAGTCCTCACGACTTCTAGGGAAAACCTACACCTATGAGATCCTCGCGACTCGTAGGGAGAAATAACTTTATGAGAGCCTTACGGCTCATAAAGCCAAAAAGCCTTAGTCGGCAGGATCCTAACCCTGTTTGCTAAGCCACCTTTGTTCAAATCAGCAAAAGCAAATGATAATTCGCTCCTGGCAACATTCCAGTGGTAGCGATGTTGATGACTAAATTGGTAGCAAATTCCAAGTCGTCTCAAGGCAAATGATGATTCGCTCCTGGCAATATTCCAGTCGCAGCGGTGCTGATGCCAAGATTGGTATCAGATCTCAAGTTCCATACTCGCAAAAAAAATCAGCGATCAAAATAAATGCATATGAAATAGCCGAAATGATAGGGCAACTCGTAATAAAAATCAGCGAGCAAAATATATGCATATGAAACAGCCGAAATGTTTGGGCAACTCGTAATAAAAATCAGCGAGTAAAAAGAAAAAAATAGCCGAAATGATTGGCACCGCGATAAAGAGCCGAAATGATTGGGCAATCGCAACTTTCACGATATAAAAAAACTGAAATGATCGAGCATCGCGGAAAGAAATTAAAAAAATTGAAACTTTTGCCCTGCAAGTGAGTCCACATCAGCACCTGTATACAATCCATGGGCATAAACGAAAAGGGAACCACATTTCCCCGCCGGGCACTGTCAAAGGGAGAGTCAAATCTCGAAGGTTCATAGATAGCCTAGAGATAAACAACGACTTTTCTTCTCACTCCAACAGGATGCAGACGCCACGTCAACAAAACAGGAGCCATGGCAAAATCCCTAGTTCCAAATCTCGACAGTTCACAAACAACCTAGAAACTACTTCGGAGCCATGGAAAAATCCCTAGTTCCAAATCTCGAGAGTTCATAGACAACCTAGAGATCAACAGTGACGTTCCTTCTCAACTCTAGCAGGATGCAGATGCAACGTCAACAACTGACCCCAGGGTCAAAACAACGGAGCCATGGCAAAGTCCCTAGTTCCAAGGCTCGACAGTTCACAGACAACCTAGAGACAACCTCGACATTCATCTCGTTACAACAGACGCAATGTCAACAAACGAAGCAAAGGAAAATCCCAGGCTTTAGGGTCCTGAAGGCAACTCAAATAAAACCTGAAAGACTATCGGAGATCATCCTACACCAGCGCGGAGTGGTTATGACTCATCGGGGCTCCCCAATTGAGCCTAACCTCAAGTAAAATACGGCATGGAAAATCCCTTACACTTGCTCTTCCGACGGTAATATGACCTGGGAGATTACTTAAAGACGTCTTGTCCAACCCCCGAAGGGATCAGAGACACGACAGTCGCAAGGCTACTCGAATAGCAAGACTGTATATCGAGGAACGCATTAGCCAACGTGACGGTACAACGGATAAAACCCTAGTACCACAGACCCTAACGGACCTCTGTCGTAAAGAGCAGGGGTTAACTGTGACGTTAACACCAGTTTGCCTACAAGCCCAAGTAAGGTAAACTAAACAAGTTCCAACATGAGTTCATAAACTAGAGACTCCAGGATGAGTGAATAAACTACAAACTCCGAAATGAGTTCATAAACTAGAGACTCCGAGATTAGTGAATAAACTACAAACTCTGAAATGAGTTCATAAACTAGTAACTCCGGATGAGTGAATAAACTACAAACTCCGAAATGAGTTCATAAACTAGAGACTCCGGGATGATTGAATAAACTACAAACTCTGAAATGAGTATATAAACTACTTTATGCTAAGCCAAAACAACAAAAGAAAGAAAAGCGCTAGTATGAAGAAAAAGATGTCTTTTATTCATGAATCAAAATGAATACAAGATTCTCTTTTTCATGAATGAATACAAAAGAAAAGAAGAAGAAGGAAAATATACAGCGACAAAAATATGTTTAAGCCGGCGGATGGAGCAATGAGCGAGTAAGTTCGTCATTCTTCTGCTGGACCTCGGCTTCGAGCTCCGTTAGTGCGGCAAGACGGGTACCTGCCTGAGTTTGCTGAGTCTGATATGAAGCAAACCGACTCTTAGGCTCCCTTTCGGCAACTTTATGGGCTTCAACCATCTCGCGGGTAAAGATAATGGATTTATCAAGAGCCACCACCTCTGTAATGGCTTCTTAAAGCACCCACCAAATTTTGTATGCGCGGGTAGTCTTGACGATAAGCTGAGCCTGAAGTTCCCCCAAAGAATTTGAAGCTAGCTCCCTCTCCGAAAACTTCCGGTTGAGCCTCTTCTCACATGACTGTAGATTGGCTGCGCACCGTTCGATCCATCCCTGCAGACTCGATTTTACGGTTAAGATGTCGGAAGGAAGGCGGATGTACTCCAGCCCGTGTAGGAAGACCTCTACTCGGCAAAAGTAATCAACCCAGATGCGCACCAATGCTTCGTCATGATAGGTAGCGAGAATGGACAAGGAAGCATTGGCTTTGACAGCAAATTCTTCATCCGTGATAGAGGTAATAGCGCGAAAATCTTTAATAAGAGCCGTCAGGGAGTAAATGCTTTGTTTCGCCATTCTTTCATACGCACGCCGAGCATAGGGGCCTGGTGTCATAGGAATCCGAGATTCTAACGGGGTTAGGGTTGGCAGAGCTATCAAGATTCATAAACAGTCAGTGAGATTTACGAATATGGAATAGCCAAAACAATGCCAAAGATAGAGCCTTACTTACCCACAGTCATGCAAGGGGGGTTTGAGAGATCCCCAGGACCATCAAGGATCTCGACTTCGTCATCAGCTTCCAGAACTGTGGATCGCATATTAGCATCATTATAAAAAAAATAATAAAACAAAAGGGGTCAATAAACACCGACCTTGCCCAGAAGAAAGTACTATGCTTTGCGGGGGTATCGCCAACCAAACGCTGGAAGGTTTTCCTAGGAGATAGATCCATGATAGAGGCCGCCAATTCCTATAATTCTGAAAGAAAGAAGGGTTTAGAAAACAGAGGGATCGTTAAAACGAAATGTAGAAGTTTACCTTCGATACTTCGCCCTCCTTGAACTGGAGGGATGGCAGCTTCGACAGGTTCCTCCACACCCTCAGGTACATCACTGGGGATATGTGCCGGGATGGCAGCTTCCAATTGAGAAACAACAGCCGCCACTTCAGGCTCCAAGGATAGGACAACGGTCTCGGCAATCCTTTCCACACCCTCCATGGCGCCACTAAAAAGATCCATTAGATCTATGGCCGGCGAGGTCACCTCTGCTGAAATTGTAGATACTAAAGGGATGGAAGTCGCCACCGGGAGCTACAAGATAGGATTAATGGCCTCAGCAATCTCTTCTACACCCTTCGGTGCATCACTTGAGATGTCCATGGGATTTGTGGCCGGTGAAGTCACCTGTGCTGGAGAGATAGACACTGAAGGAACAGAATGTTGGGTTATGCAAGCGTCCCGGCCATCAATCCGTGGACAAATGCGGAACAAAAATTTTCAGAAATCGGCGCTAACACAACCCTATAACCCGGATCGACCCATAAACCCTAGATAACAAAAACATGCATAAGAGTTAGAAAGCTTATACCGAACGATCCGTGTCCTTTGGTCTTTAACCTCTGTCGCAAGCTCCTCGCGGCTTCCTTGATTAAGTTTGACCTCCGGTCTCCCCATCGAAGACGATCCACCTTGAGAGTATATAATACGGGCTCCCGCCTCAAAACCGAGGCAACTCGAGTATCTAGTTTGCTAGTCTAGATAGCCAAGATGAAGTAGAGAGTATGTAGGATTACTTTGTCTCAATACACCCTAGGTTTCTCAACACATGAGACATGTAGGATGGAGGTAGAAGAAAATGCTATTGGAGTTAAGTGTGAGGCAAAAGGAAAAAAAGCAAGTGAAGAAAAATTACTGCCTCTTTCTTGAGTTGTTTTGGCTAAGTCTTTTGTGTGTGTTATTTTGTGAGCAGTTAAAGAAAATACCCACTAGAAAATGAACTTCCATCTCACTACAAAATATCTCCCACAAATATCTTGGCCAAAACAAAACCTATCCATGTCACAATGAATCACCTCATGGCTCATTATCATGAGTCACCAAGTGCATGCACCATGAATCAATGCTCACCCATGACTCACACTTCCACTCACTAAACATGTAAACTAAATGTTTAATCCAATAAAAAGAAATGGAATTATCTAAAGTAATCTTGTAACGAATTACAAGAATACCCCTCATCTGTATATACATACCCGCATCCGTATTCCGACTGAATACGAATACAACGAAACAAAAATAATCCAACAATATAATACTAGGATCCAGCTTAAACCAAAGCCCACTAGTATTATCCGTCCGAATCATGACACGTGCACAAGTGCACGTATATGTTCGAACCCTTCCATAAAACCATACGGCCTCTACAACGTTTCGCCCGAAGCAGGGAAACCCTCTGTGTGGGACTCTAAAGACTCGTCAATACGCTGGCAGTGGGTTTAACCACAAGTACGTCAGCGGCACTAGCTGTACGTAACTGCTACACAGGTATTGAGCGAAAGGGAAGCCGACGAGCAAACTCATCCTGAAACTCTTACTGAGCCTGACAGTGACAATATCCGTACAGTCCGGTCCGTTCGTCTATGAGTATCACATATCGAGTCTAGGGGGTGGATAAAGTCAGACCCCTAATAACTTGACATTCAGTATCGGTATGAAGCCCATCACCACCTGAGAAACTACTGATCCGAATCAGTAATTCTCGACTACCTTGGCCAAAGATTTCTGGTGATGGCCACCCATGAACAACATGACATCAACCCCCAATACCGGGAGAGACGAATCCCTGACGATCCGCTCACTGCCTCCATGTGGTTCGGGACAGTACCCAACTAAAACCTGTTTGCACGACTCCTTTGAGCCGTGGTAGGGTAGTAATCAAAGCACAGTGGAAACTCACATGAGGCAAATGACGATCTCAGGCCGATTGACTAACCTGTACACATATCACCAGGGAACTGCTATCTAACAATAGGTATAATACCAACTAGCATGTTTCCGGCGAGTCCGTCCGGTGTACTCATAACCCAATGAGCACATGTATACATCTTAGGTGAACAAACAGACACCAATGGCTTGTGAGACTAGCCACCGTCCCTCGTCGGTGTCTCGATCAGTATACACTTGTCTACTCTGGAGTATCGATGCCCAGTCTCGAAACTCCCTCGACTATGGACATTTAAGGATGTGCTTATAGACCCCTAGCTCCCACGTATATGATCGCCATCATACTGCTGGTAGTCAAGCAAGGATCCTATGGGCTCTACCAACATTTAATAGTGATCTGTAATGTCACCTAAAGCAGTACATGATGATAAAGACAAACCAGATAGCATACTATCATCTCGAGTAAGACTGTTCTACCGGTATAGGTCATCCCTCAATCATCATAATCACCTGCCTGCGACTATGATAATTGTCTTGAGGGCATTATAGCCAACAATCTCCTACTTGCACTTAAGGCTAAATATTGCGGTGTCGCATACTCACAGCCCGTGTGATACCGAACACCCAACTCCTCTACTAATCAGTCTCGCAAAACTCATTTGCGAAACTATTGTGTTCGAGAAATAGTCTCAGTGAGTGGATCCGCTCCAATGTTTCTTTCTATATCTCTCTTTATCTCAAGTTTGCGGAGAAAGCCATCTCCCGAAATGAGCAATACCTGTCTTAGAATATGTCTGGATATCTGATGGGCCCATTTCCCAAATGAACTCCAAATACAGTAAACTTCTTAGACTGTATTATCCACTAAATTTAATCAATATCCTGTGCCATGCCTTTCTCAGTATCCGCTTGGACCACCTATCCAAACTACTGCCCCTCAAAAGAGGGAAAACTATATCTCTGACAGTCACTCTGTCATCCAGGTCACCTTGGAAGCCTGGAATGATAACCACCTTCCGAAGGAGGCTGCTGTTACCATATCTCTAGAACATCCACTTATGTTCATAAACTGCTTCCGAACGCTTCTCCAGGATTGGATTAATATAAACTTATTGCAACTAGTGCAAAAAACAACATCTGATATGGTACTTGATCTCTCATGATTGACTCAATTGCCTAAGCAAGTGATATGCCAATCATGCACATCCCTCTCCCCTTTAGTCTGTAAGACACCTTTAGAAAGGGTGACTCCATCACTTGCAAGTACACCACCATGCCAGGAGTCATCCATTCTAAAACACCTTTAGAATAGTGTCAAAGTACCCAGATTGGGAAACTATCCAAATCTAGATCTAAAACCATATATCTAGTTACCAGAATGCCTGATATATTATCTATATCCAATGTGGAGAAACCACTGTGTGACAACCATAGTATAACCGATCGTAGTATAAGAATTTCACTTCCTATAAAGTGCATGTCGTCCAAATACCAGGACATCACACCCTACTTCCTTCTTAACAGATCTATAGCCTATTCTGATAAAGTCAAAGCCTATGACTGTTACATCAAAAATATATGATCTATCTCCGCTATACCTGCTTTAGTCAATAAATAGATACAAGCTACTTGTCCACTATGCTTCCGCTGCTCCCACTGACTATAACAACCCTCGGGCAGAGTCATATACACATGCACTTCTAAAGCTAGTTTAGAACGACACTATACCCATCCTCCTGCCGGGTCTTATAGTCTAGAACAGTAGTAATGGCAAGTCTGGGTAAACAAGAACCTCCCTGTCACCGTTTCTTAGAAGAAGTACATCTCGGGTGCCTGAGGTTACCCACCATATCTACGGAGTGGCTAATGGAATGTCAAACCCGATTGAATCTTTATATTCTATTAAATTTTCAGTAATCGTTTGTGGTTCTGGAATCACTTCCAGTTCTACCATACTCCCACTACTGTTTTCTGAAAAAGTCCATTTTGCTAAAACTGTGGCGAGTCAAGAACAATATCACTATTGATCTTCCAGATGGTAGAAAGTTACCTCTCGTCATAGCCCGGGATAACCCACAAACTGCCATTACTGAAATGTGCCTTGAGTATATCCAGAGTCTGGTTTTAAGCATAAGCCGGACAAATCCATACACCTTAACATCGTTAAGATATGAACCATTCTGTAACAACCTAGTTCATTTATACCAATTCCAGTTCCCGTATTTACTTATCTATGGTATTTTCTTGATTTATCATGTTTTGGGTGCGAATGGTATTTTACACTTTAATTTGCATTCGACCCGACCCGCTTGCTTAAACCTGTTTGATTCATATTTATGAATTACCTTGACTTGTTACATAGACACGTACATCTCATGTATATTGCATACTGGCATTTTATCTGGCATTGCATCTTTTACCATATAACATTTCAGGTCATGTAAAATAATTTAAATTTGCATTTCATAGCCTGCATGATACCCCTAACCCCATAGTAGCATCCACGCATCTTGTTCTCGTCCCGTTCAGTGAAACGGACGTGTTTGGATGGCTACGCTCAGGTACGTGTATCCGTTCTTGGGGGTATGCATTTTCGTTACCTGAGCATTCGTTTTGAATTTTGAAGGTCGCATATATTTTTCATATTTTAAATCTGAATTTTTAGACCCGACCCGGGCGCGTTTTGGAATATTTTTGTATCCCGCCAAAATTCAAATTAATTAATTTAATTAAATCGACAGATTTAAAATTTAACTAACAAACTACAAATCTTTTTAAATTTTAAAATCCTAATTCCTAACAACCCAGCTCTCCCTCCAGCTCTCTCTCTCTCGCTGTCAGTGGCTCCCACTCTCTCTCTCTTTCTTATTTCTCTCTTTCTTCTCTCTTTCTCTCACCCCCACTACAAAACAATTTCATATCTCTTAACTGTTCATTTCCCTCTCTCTCTCCTCTCGATCTCTCTCCTCTCGATTTCTTTCTCTCTCCCTCTCTTTCATCTCGATCTTTCTCTCTCTCTTATATATATATTATTCCTTACCTTTAATATTAAATTAAAACCCTAATCCCCAGGCCCTCTCCTATCAGCTTCTTCTTTGTTTTCTTTAATTTTTTTCGCCGCCTCTCTTCTTCCTCGTGAGAACCCACTTTCCCTGCCCTCGCGCCGCACTAGCCGTCGCCAACCTCACCTTCGGCCGACTCCCTCCGACCTCGCTCATCTCGTCCCTCTCCCTGTTCACCTCTCTTCCCCCGAGCCCCACAACCCATTGCAACCCGACCTAGCCTCGCCTCGCCATCGTCCACTCAACCCCGACGACCTCTCACCATTGACCCCCTTCACCCTCTTAGCCACCACATCCTCCTTCAACCTGCGAACTCAACTCCAGCCGCAACCTTGACTCGTCCCACCGTCGTAGCCTCCGCCATCACTAGCCACCTCCTTCACCGTCGCTGCCCTTCATCACCCCAGAGCAGACCATCATCGCCATCGCTTGTGGCCTCCATGATCTTCATCTCCTCATCAGCCTTCACCGAACCCACCTCTATCTACTTCCTTCGACTCCTAACCCATCACCAACCTCATCACAAAGCATCCATTGCCCTCGTCATCATCCTTCATCTATGATACTTCGTCCTTGCCATAAACCCAAACTCGAGCAGCACCTTCACCAGTCGCACCACCGTCATCGCTTCATAACACCCGAGCATTATCACCGTCTCCATCTCATCTCCTTCCCTCACCTGAATCCACCGTCGGCAAAACTCCAGAACACCACGCTGAGATCCTTTGTCACCTCCTCCTTACCATCGCCAAAACCCAAGCAATCATCGTTGACCTCGCCTCTTCCACTGCCGATCACCTGTAAGCTTTGAACCCATCTCTTTCCTCTCCTCTTCATCGCCGAGCACCCCATCACCGACTTCCTTCAAAACCAATCATCATCATCGACCTTTAACTCTCACCAGTAGCCTCTACAAGCTCCATCAACTCAAATCCATGGACCCACAACCCCGCAACCTTCTTTTTCTAAACTTCGGTCATCTCCTCGTCTCAAGGCTCGACCACCGACCCAAAACCGACTTCATCGCCTGCAAGCCATCGCCTTCACCCTCGTCGCCATATCCTTCATCTCCTTCCTCTAACTCGTGCGCCCAAGCACCACAGTCGTTGTATTCTCTATTGTTAGCGATCCAGATCAGAGGCCGATGATCTGAGCAACCCTGTGGACATCCCCTGCCTGCACGGTCACATCCTTGCTTTGCTTGGTTCAGTTCTAGATGTCCGTGTGTGCATCGAGACTTTTACCGACATTGGACGCTGCGTACGCATCCCGTATTGTGATCCGATCAAGGCAAGTTAATCTTGCTACATGCTATATAACTTATTTTATACTTATTTAAATAAATATCATACCTGTAGTTTAAATCTAGTACCCCATGTTTAGTTTTATAACGTTTCGATATTCCGTTTGCATCCGTTTATATCATTTTAAATCTAGATCATGAAAACTAATCTTGTTACATACTAGATTTCATTATACTGCATCCATATCAATATTTATATCGCATATTGCTTAGCTGTACATCCCACATTACTATTTTATAGTTTTATAACTTTTCGGATACCCGTTTGCATCCATCTCATTTAGAATATATATAACTACATCCGTAGATCATAGTAATACATAATAATGTGATATTAACACTTCATGTTTAATAAAATGCATCCTAATTAGTATTGAAACTATAAATGTAACCCTAATCGATAATTGTACATCCATATCTTCGAACATATATCTATTGGCATACCATATCACATTATTCCATTTTGTTGTTATATTGGTACCCCATACTTGTTTTTGTGTACCCATACTTATTACAGTTTGATTATGAGCACCCACGTGATACTTGTGCACCCCCTGACATGACTTGATACACTATTGATTGACACGACTTGATACCTGTACACTACTTGATCTGACTTGATACATGTACACCTCCTGACATGACCTGATGTACCACAGCTTTACATGTTACCTTATCTTGTTACTAATGCCGACAACCTTGACCTGTTGTCCCTACGGACATTTCCTGTTGTCTATTCAGACAAACTGTACCTGCTTGATCCTGTGTTGGCATTAGCTCCAGATTTATCAATACCTGACTTGAACACATAACTTGAGGGTATGGGAAAATCAATGATGAAACCTGACATGTAACTCGATAGTTCGATGCCTTTACTGATCAGTCTTATGGGCTAGGCCAGCCCCGGGATGATGCTGCTGACATCATTCATCGTTACATACTACTTTTTACTGCCTAGCGGCACGTCTCGGATTCAGCCCGAGAATCTTGACCGTGGTCCCGGACATGCACGGGATACTATTGAGTTGCATCGATAATTCATCAAATTGATTTCAAAAACTTGAGAGTAATTAACCCAGTAGACCAGTTTTTAGATTACTCACTGCACATCACCTATGCCTTACCCTTCACTGTCCTTATTTATTTTACTGTTATACCTTTATTACTGTTCATACTCCTGCCTGCATGTCTTGCTACCCCCTGATTATATTATTATTGATGTTATGACGCACTGATGTCTGGGTTTTTCATGGCCCAGATCCTCTACCTTTGTCGCAGGCTGATCAGGAGTACTTCCGCCGTTAGGCCGAGCAGTGAGGATCCAGTCGGTATCCAGTTTTACTTTCCAGTTTATTATTGTATTGGATCTTTTGCTTTCGCATTATTTTATTCTTGACTCGTTATTCTGGCTCATGGACATGTATTAGATAGTTATTATTTTACTGTTCTTGATATCTCTACAGCCGTAATGTGACTGTGGAGGGATATTTCCTATCCACAGGTAGCATGGTTGGCTCTGTCACATGCCTATCTTAGCGCACTCTGGGAAGCGGGGCGTGACACATTCTATATAGAATATAGAAATAGAGGCACTGATTTAATTGGAACCAGATTCAAATTATGCAGCTGTCTCCAATGCATGTCAACTAAATGGAAGAAGGCCGATCAACATTACTCAACTAGGAGTTCATCCAAATATGAGTAACATGAAAGAGAAGCAAGTTCTCAAAACCATTACTATCAACTGAATACCAAACACAAGTATCTACATCTTCGATCAACTTGAAGAATCCTGATACTTGCAACACATGGTTCTCTACTTTATTCTTGTACCTATAACTTGTTAAAAGTTGGACCTTGTATTTTTTCGAAATACTTGTCTAAAACTGGAGAAGTCATAAGTAAACAGAATATAGTACAAGGACCAACCTCTTTGTCTTAATAGATACTGGAAAACATACAATAATTTGTATAAGTCCCCTGAGTTGAATAACTCAAATCATGTACGTCGTAGGTTGAAAAATGTACTATGGTTAAGAAGAATTACACCGTTGTTGAATTCTCCTTACCTAACCATCAACTGATATAGGTAAATGTCATGGACATAATTTCAAAAATTTATATCTCACTTTATAAAATTAACGTACAGATATATCAGTTTGAAATTGGTGCATACCAACGGATATTCAAAACCAAATATTTATCGTCAGGCAAAACCCCAGGCGATTTCCTCAAATATCACCAATTACAACGAATTCCGATATAAAGAGGATATAATCACATAATTCCAAATAACTTACTCCTACTATCATCTGTAAAACCATACAGATGTGAGAATCAAACCTTGTACCATGGAGCAAGGATATAATTGCGAAATCAGTTTTCAATTAACAACGCATGGTGAAACTGAAACATGAAAATGTTTCGAAAGGGTAGCCGGGTATTACTAGTAATGCCCATCCATTAACCAGATTCATGACTGTAACCTTATATTTCCTTGTCATCTCTCCAAATCCCTTTATTTGTCTTTACTCATTACCTTTTGTACACCACCCTTAGACTAAATGGTTTTCTTCCTTCCCTACCGTTCGACACCAGACTATGATTTGGAAGAAGACTATCAAATAAGCATAATAGATGTACCCTCCTAATCCTAAGAGCCCTCGCAACCTGAGAGAAGGTAAAAATAAAAGACAACCCGAATATTCTTATTCGATTTCTCCTGAACCGGAATCTATCCTCGAACTGGAACAAGTTCATTCGAGTTCATATGTAACTATACGATGGCTTATCCAATAAATGTGGATCTTCATAGTGATACGGAATATTCAGGAGAAATGCAAAGGTGAAGTAGGAGTGGCGGTGATAAACGCGGTTTCTTCGTGAATGATAGCAGTCGCATTTTACTTTGCCTTCTTCTAATCCCTTTATTTGTCTTTACTTATTACCTTCTGTACACCACACTTAGGCTAATTGTTTTTCTTCCTTCCCTACCGTTCGGCACATGCCTATGGTTTGGAAGAAGACTATCCAATAAGCATAATAGGTGTACTCTCCTAATACCAGGAGCCCCCCAACCTGAGAGAAGGTAAAAGGAAAATACAACCGAGTAATCCTATTCAATTTCTCCAGAACCGGAAACCATCCTCGAATCTGAAACAAGTTTCTTCAAGTTCGTATGCAACTATACGATGGTCAAATCCAATAAAAGGGGATCTTCGTAGTGATACGGAATGTTCCGTAGAAATGCAAAGGGTAAAAGTAGAAGTGGCAATGATATATGCAACTTTGACAATCCAAAATCCAATGTGGTTTAAGAAGATTCGGTTAACTTGGTCCATGAGTTTTAGTCTAGGGTCGGGCCATAGTCGCTGCCAAAGAGAGAGAGAAAAGAAATACTCAGCGTGCACTCTAATCTAGATCAGAATGGTTAATCACTTTATCTAATCAGCATGTCTCCCATTGTTTCCTCTAATTCTCCTCCAAACCCAAAAGAAGAATTAGTCGGGATCATCTAAAATCACCCGAAGAGTAAACCAACTCATCAGTGGGAATCGGGATCCAATTATCTTTGCATGATAACTTGATGGAATCCACTCAAGTCATCACACTCCAGAAGGTATGCGCATGTCTGGCAAGTTTCCTGTATGTTTGAAACTCCCGATATGATTTTTACCCCATGCTCTTATGACCTTGACGAAGGCCAACAAATCATAAGTCACATGTCAAGTTCTACCCGTCATTGTCCAGGTTAATTTGAACCCACCCGTACATACCCTTGACGAAGGCCAACGAAGTAGTACGGTTGTCCCAAACTAACGCATCTATCTATGCAACAGAAAAGTAACAAATAGCTACCATACACTATGCCTTGATGAAGGCCAACAAACATAGCATGAGTACTAAGTGCTACTCATTTGAAATGACGGAGGGCTACGAATGGTTTTTGGCGAAACACCTTTAACATAATGAACTTGATATCGTTGAAGGAACCAGATAGCTTTACAAATATATAGTAGCGAAAACCATTGCTAAAGGAGTCATTCTCGGTGAAGGGATCTCGGCACTTTCCTCGTGGAATAAGGTGCAGAATATTCCTAACTGAATACCACGATGCAAAGCAAAAAAGTAATTGACTATAATGAAGTTATTACCCTTACGCAAACTACTACCCAAAAGGTCACTCCCGGTGAAGGGATCTCGACTTGTCTCGTCGAATGAGGTGCTGGATATTCATAACCGAATACCGCTGTGCAAAACAAAAGAAAACGTCCTTGTAATGACAGCTTTTGAAAATTTGTTCCAACAACATCAAATAGGTTTGTTTTCCTTGCATTGATCAGAATCAACGCAGTCCCATCAATTAATCACACCAGAAAAGAACGAAAATATGATGTACGTATATGCCATCTGCATTCGCCACTGGGCCCCGTCATCACCCGTTAGGTTACTTAACTAACGACAGAGCGGGGGCTAGACTAGCATGGGTGCAAAACATATACAATATCTACTAGTAAATATATAACAATATATAATAATCGTTTCAGGCATGATATATGCAACATCACAGAATAAGCGATAAGCATCACAGAATAATACTGATAATCTGGGAGCCTCGGGTTTCCTTTGAGCCGCAAGTGAAACCCGACGTTTCCCCGGTCGTGTGGATAGCCTGTGCAATGAAAACCTAGAGTCCTACGAGCTTGGAAAGTTACCCGCCAAAACCAGAAGTGACGCAACCCCTTCATTAAAGTGAATGGACCACCCGGCACTTCACGGAATCCGGTAACTTGAGCACCCCTCATTGGGTCAACCTGTACCCCCTACGAGTGCGGTGAACAGCCCGCCAATTCTAGAGTGAGGCCCCTCCGTCTTAAAGCCATGAGATGCGGACCCGTTGCCCTCCAGAACCCGGCTATTTGTGTTCTCCACCGTGGGGTAATCCTAGTACAGAAAAGAAAATATGTACAACGGTGACATCGACCTCAACCCGGTTATACCCCAAATAAATAATATACAAACAGGCAGTGACAGCAGTCCACATGTCGGACGCTCGCCCTGCAATATCAAATGTACAAATGAAACTAAACTATACTAACATTTCACTCAAACTATCCACCACGACTATTCCGCCACAACCACAGCACAACACAGAACATCAACGTGAATGTCACATTCGTAAACCCGTCTAAAAGAACTATAGCAATCAGACAAGTTATACCGCTCTAATGACACTCATGGTCACAGATAGTAATGCATGTTCTGAAATCTACGACATTAGAATTCGGCACGCAATTAGCAAACTAAACCAATTTCCAAAACCATGAAAAAACAGTGAGCTAAAGTTCCAAAAATCGACCGTTTAAAGCCAATTCGGAAGTCCGAATCAAAACGAAACACTCCCGAACCTTCACGGGGAGTTAGAGCATGAAATTAACTTCGAGTTGGGGGCCTAGATAGGGTACCCCGCCCCCGAGGCCACCACGAGATGGCCAGGGGGTGAGGCAGACCCGAAACTGCCCAAGGTGGGGGCAGTTTCGGGTCCCCACCGCCAAGACCACCTTGTGGTGGTCTTGGGGAGTGGTCCCAGATGTTCGGTCCCCACCGGGGGTTCCTCAGGGTGCCCATGCACCATCCCACGGCTTCTCAGTTCAAACTGTGAGCCCGTGGGGTGTGCAAACATCTCAAACTTTCTGTTTTAGGAACTGTTTTTGTCGGCAGTTTTTGCACGACAAAACGGCGGATTTCTAATATTGCAATGAGTTAACTAAGGCTTATGGAGTGGCTCTGATACCATGTTGGGTTATGCAAGCACCCCGGCCATCAATCCGTGGCCAAATGCGGAACAAAAATTTTCAAGAACCGGCGCTAATACAACCCTACAACCCGGATCGACCCATAAGCCCTACATACCAAAAACATGCATAGGAGTTAGAAAGGTTATACCGAATGATCCGTGTCCTTCGGTCTTCAACCTCTATCCTAAACTCCTCGCGGCTTCCTTGATCAAGTTTGATCTCCAATCTCCCCATCGAATAAAATAGCTTAGCCTAATCGAGTACAGGTGCATAATCTCTTTAGGCTTTAGAGATGGCGATCCACCCTTTGACAGATCAAATAGCTGCTGAATGGGCCCCGCGGGAGCAGATAGGACTCGGTCATTAAAAACCATCCCGCCCTCGTTTGAGTATGGGTTAAGCAACACGCGGAGGGCCCCTAGCTGAGTCGGATCGGGAGCGGAAGCATACACCAACCTCATAACCCGTGGGAAGGTATAGGAGTTATAAAAATCTGGTCACCGGTGGGCCGCCGGTGAGCAGCAAATGCTCCCAATACATGCATCTCGATCCACGACATGAAGTAATGGAGGGAGAAATTCACAACGTCCGTTCCTGGGGTCGAAGTATTAGCCGCAACGCTTAATCCATGATATAGGTACGACAATCCTGCAACACCAACGGCCAAACTCGCCCCTCCAGCTATGCGATGAGCGGGGTAGAAGACGTAGGCTCTCATAAAGCGTCGATGCGTCGGTATGGCGAACCAACTGAGCCAGAGACTGATGAAGCCAATGAAGAAGGTATCTTCGTCCATGTCGGGAGCCGCAATCGCATCGAAGGAAACGGCCGACGAGGTCGGAATATATAACTATGGAAAATCTTCCTCTTTGGCTGGCAGTTTATTCAACCCGAACCAAAAAGGGTCATCGATATTCACGAACTTTAGAGCCTTTTTGGATAAAACGTGTCCACATAGAAAGCAGGCAATAAAAGTCTTAAAGATGATGACTTGCCCTTCTGACGTCACGAATAGTTTCTCAAAAATACCCAGAGCTTTGATTAGACTTGGGTACTTATAACGGACGGCATTTTCAGTCATCAAGCTGTCAAGCATAGCAGGCACGGTCGCGAACACATACTCATCGGGAGGCAGCAACTCTTCATAATGCTCTCCCCTGATCGGCAATCCGGAGATCTCGCGGAACTCTTCCAGCGAAATCGAGACCTCGTGATCCCCTAGCAAGAAGGTGTCAGTAGGAAGATGCCATTGGTTCAGAAAAGCTTTAACCTACCAGACGTTAGGGGCCTGGTAATGAAATAGAGACGGGTACACCGCTTGATATAGCCCAACCTTCTATAACCGTGCACGGTGAGCAGAAAGAACATATCGAGCCCAGGGAAGGTAGGCTACTGGGTGGCGGGGGGTAAGGCCTACCTTATAAACTTTCCCCTAGGGTCGGGCTTCACCCTAACATATGTGGCACCCCAGAATATCTATAGCTAGCAGGGGCTGCTTGGGTATCTCAGTTGTTGATGGCTCAAGCCGGCCTGTAGGAGTCCAGTTAATCTCCTCCACCGTGTAAGCGGTCTGTAGGCGTTCTGTCAGCGATATTGGGCGGAGGGGCTCTGTTGGCACCTCACAAGTAAGATACGGCGGCCCGGGATGATATGACCGTACCAAACCCCCCATAAGAGTAGACTCGTACAGTCCATGTCATGTGCCCTGATCATTGCCATAGCTTCCTCGTCCAACGGCGATTGTGGAAAAGCGGCGTCTGAGTGAGTATAAGGAAAGTAGGGAAGTGAAGCCATTATTCCTGAAAAAAAGGAAAGAAAAACCATTAATAAAACCATATATGTATATAATAACAGAAGAAAATGACAGAATGTTTGTTCCATGCGACCACTGACTGCAAAACCAATGGACCCCACAAAATCAATATGGCGGCTCACCAATGATGAGGCATGATAATCATTGCAAGAATCAAAAAGGATTCTCATTAAATGGACAATAGAATTTAAACAACTCTTAACATTCTCAAAGAAAAATGAGGTCTGTCAAAATACCCAACGAATTAAAATCTGCGAAAAATGAAAATATGCCCAAGAACGCCAGGGAATAAATTTCCCAAAGGGCCTCTAGATCTTTCAGAGCTAAGCTCTGTAGTGAGAAATCAAATTCCTTTTAAACAATGGAATTAAATTCCAAGGATCTTAAAAGATTGGTGACGGAGTAAAACCCTGAGGGGAGGATTAACAATCCCCATTGATTCAAGATTTCAAAATCTACAAAAAAAAATGTGTGCTTTGGATCTTTAAGAAATCAGTTCAAGAAGAGAGCAATGCTCTGTCCCTGGATTTAAAATCCACAACAAGAAGAAAAAAGCAAAAGGGGAGGGAGTCCCGTTCATGATCCTTACCAAAGAAAAGTTTTAACAGAGTTTAACTCTGAGATCTCAGCGGGCAGAGAACTAAGCTCTAAAGAAGAGAATTAAATTCTCAAGGAAAACAAGTAAGGAAGAAGATGAAAGAATAGTGGCTTCCCAAAGGCAAAAGGCTTGCATTTATAAGACTTAATGGGGAGCGGTTCATTTTCATATTCCCCAAGGCAATCCAACGGCTGTGAGAGCAGACAATGTTGCACTCAAGTGCAAGCCATATGCGATCAACGCTTGGGGGCATTTGTTTCCTTATAAAATGGGGATGAGGGAAAGTTCTTCACTAAAACAGCCCCACGTGTTTAACACGTGAGTGCCTATATGCAAGGCATATAGGCACAGAAATTAAAAAAATTGCTAGGCTAAAACAGCCCCACGTGTTTAACATGTGAGTGCTTATGTGCAACGCATATAGGTACTGCAATTAAAACAATTGCTAACCCAGAAGTGCCCCACGTGTTAAACACGTGAAGGCACTTCTCTACGTAGAATTAAATTCTACTCAACAAGCAACCGTTGGATTAAAGATCCAATGGTGATTAAGCATAGAATTAAATTCTATTGAACTTTTAAATGAGAGATGATATTTTCTGTTAAACAGAAAGTTAGCGGATCAAAGATCCCATAAGTTGGAAAATATTTTTCATATTTTCTTAAACAAAAAAGGATTGTGCTCCGTTAAACCAAGCACCCTTGGATTAAAAATCCAACGGTGATTAAAAATCACCAATTTACAGAATAAATTCTGTATGGGAAAATGTTTCTCTAATCTTGTTTAAGAAACAAGAAAATATGTTCCGTAAGACAGAAACCCTTGGATTAAAGATCCAACAGTGGGTAAAACTCCCAAAATCAACTAGGATCTCTTAGTGAGAGATCTCCTAAAGCTAATCAACAAGCTTCTCTCTACTATATAAAGGACCCAAGATTTCAAGTCTAAAAAAAAATGAGAGACCACCCAATAAGCTTTGAGAAAAATTTAAAAAAAAGAAGAGGAGAAAGGAGAGAACAGGGAAAGAAACATACAAAAGAAAAAAAAAGAATTCAATTCTCTAAAAGAAGAAGATCTCCTTCTTAAACAAAAAACCCTGGGTAAGAAAAAGGTACAGAGATTATCTTATCTCTTCTTTAAGGGTTTAACCCTTCATAAAAGAACTTAGTTCTTTCTCTGGTTGAGATCTGCAGAAGCAGATCTCTCCACAGGTTAAGAATTTAATTCTCATCGGGGAGATTCTGTTATGCAGATTCAAAACTTAGGGGAAAGAACTAAGTTCAAAGAATTTAATTCTTACAAAAGTATATAGGAATTTAATTCCTTTGATAAAACTAGGGTTTAACCCTGTAAAAGAATCTAGTTCTTATAAAACAAGAAACTTGAAATTCTGTAAACTAAAATCCCAGCATCATTGATATAAGATCAAGATCTTCATGCACATAGAAGGAAAAGCTTATGATTCACACGCAAGCGTCTAAAAAGAAGAACAAGAAGTGCCTTCTAGGGTAGTCACGTGTTCCCACGTGACCCCCAAGCATTTATATAGAAAAAGGGAATAAACCCAAAGGCAGCGCTCACATTTTGAAAGCACTTCACGTGTTTTCACATGAGCATTAATGAATTAAGTGCTTAGCACTTATAAAAGAAAGAGAAATAAAATTCAGAGAACAATTCCCATTTCGGGCGCCTCACATGCTCGTACGTGAGCCGGGTGCTCATAAAAGAAGAGGGAAATAAAACCCAAAAAGGCAGTACCCAACTTTAGGGCGCCTCACGTGCTCTCACGTGAGTGCCATAAGAATTAGGTGCTTAACACTTATATATAAACGGGGACTTAAACCCAATATGCAGAGCCAACTTTGAGGTGCCTCACGTACCGCATGTGAGCGCCCCCCCCCCCCGGAATCTTGTGTTTAACACTTGTTCAAAACCTCACATGGGAAAACGTGAGTGTTGAACGTATACTAGTGCTTAACACTATGGGAAGTCAACTCCAGCCTCAAGTTGGCTAAGTCTTCTTGAGATTAAAACATCTTTGATCTTCAATCAATTGAGCTCCCCGTGCTCATGTCTTCCTAAACTGATCTTAGTCCCAAACATAACCAATGATCTTTCGACGGATATTCATTCTATATCTTCCCTCAATCTGGAAATTGGTTCAAGGGTACATCTCTCCACGCCTCTGATACATGTCGTTGTGATTCTTCAACGTCTTCGCAGAGGTGGAAGGTCCCGACAACCAACAAGTCTTTGGTGCACTCCCAAACCGATGAGCACATTCCAATACGGACCGCGACGTCCTTAAACTACAACGTACCGCAACGTTCTTAAACTAGCTACGGACCGAAAAGTTCTTAAACTAAAGCAATAGAGCCCAAATGCTCTTTTGTTGGATCTGAACGATCCCAAAATCCTGTTGAGTAGATCTTAGTCTCAAATTAGACAAACGTATCCTCAACAAACATTAAAATTGATCTTAATCTCAAACGAGATTAACGATCCTTAAATCAACCCAAACCCAAATCTAAGAATATACAGATTTGGACTAATCCACGTCCTACGTGCGACAACATAAATTAGTCTCCGTATATAATCCACGGGCAGCCAAAAATAAAAAGAACACACATGACACGAAGTGACCTTCTGGAGCAGGAGAAAGTGGTTATCGCTACGCGGTAACGTAATTAACTACAGGGGCTTGCGCCTGCAGGGAAGAGCGTGCCCACAATCAAAAAACCCTCATAAACGAGGAGGAATCTGATGAAGTCTGCTACAACGGCCGCATCCGTATAAACCTCCGATACACGGTGCCATAAATCAACTTGGCATCTTTGGAAAGGTGGACGGATAAACCCAAATAGCATCTGCCCCCAAATTCAGGCAAGACGATCTATCCCGGTTCGTTTCCGTTTTCAGCGGTGAACAATGTTATCACATGCTTGCATAAATATCGCCCAACGATCCTTTATTATATCATATCATATACGGTGTCTACACTCAATCACATATCATAGCCTCACGGCATCATGCCCGATCATATCGACTCATATCAATATAACATATACCATGCTCATCTCACGTGTATATGTGTGTATGTGTGTGTGTATCTATATATATATATATACATACATACATACATACATACATACATACATATATATATATATATATGTATATATAATCAAACACACACACACACACACACACACATACACATATATATATACACACATATACACGCATCAATCAAGTGTGTGTGTGCGCGCGCGCGCGCGCGTGTGTGACTACACATATCCTAATGTTCAAGACTAAGGTAAAATTCTTCTACAGGCATGCTTAATCTAATCATACGGTTCCCTAAAACCTTATTCGCTAAGTATCCAAATCTTGTACCAACAGATATATATAATATATATATCCTATCCTACAGTTGCGGGGGTGCTATACGCCATCCACCCGACTTCCCCCGTAGATATACATCTACTCACCTTGATCCTTGCTTGCAGAAGTCGATGACACCTTGCTCTTCCTCGTCATCTCGAAGTCCACACGGGGGTACCTACTGTTCCCAAGCACATCGTATCGTAAAATAAGACTCAAATTCAAGAAAAGCCGATATGGCACACAAACACATATAGGTTAGAACCTACGGCCTACGCATGCAAGAATAGCCAAAAAACGCTCGATGTTGACGTACAAACGTCAAACCACCAAGTGTAACATTTTAAATATAATTAAATAAATAATTAAATGAATAAAAGTGTTTAAGTGAATTTTAGGATTTTCGGTAAAGTAAAATGTATTTTTCGTAAAACCAAACCGTGATTGTTTTTCACTATAAATTGAAAAATATCTATTTTAATTATGAAATTACTAGTAAATAGTGTTTATTTAGCCACTTATAAATTTTTGGTTTAATAAAATATTTTTCCTAAATTAATTATTTTAAATATTAACATAAGCTTTATTTTACACTAAATTAGTGTAAATTACAAATTTAAATGGTTTTAATTTGTAAAAATGAACCATGGCATATTAGAATTTAGTGTGTATCATGTAAAATTTATTTGCAAATTTTTCCTTGTTTCTAGATCTTTCTTGAGTTATTTTAGAAAAGAATTAAAAGAAAATGAATAAAGCATGAAAAGACATTAAGATGATGACATTTTGGAGAAGTTTCTACACCATTTCTCATGTGTTTATCCCTCTTCCCCTTATTTTGGCCGGCCTCCCCATCACCATGGCTGCCCCCCCCCCCCCATTTTCCACCTCATTTATATTCAAAAATCATCAAAAATACTACAAAAATCCAATTTAAATTCCACAAAAACCTAATTATTTCATACCCTTTATTCTCTACTCTTCTCTACATGGATTTTGGAGTGGGAAAGCATGTATTTTTTAGGCTCATTTTCAAGTTTGGACATGAGGTTGTGGAGGTATAAATCCTTCTCTTTTGTTTTATTTCTATTAGATATTTCTTTTAAAGCATAATTAGATTAATTAGATTAATTCTTGTTGCAAATTCTAAAATTCAAGTTAGGGTTTGAAAATTCAAGAGGTGGTTTTTGTTAATTAATTAGGGTTATAATAGCTAGTTTAACATCTTTTAGAGTGGAAAATTCTTGCATGGTGGTGGTATAATAAATTGTTGATCGAAATTGTTTAATTTAAACTATTTAGCTAACTAGATTTTTTCTAAAATGTGTTGTGGGTAAAATAAAATTCTTATTAAGGGTGTTATCATTAGATGGTAATTTTAGTGAGAATATTAGCATATTAATTGAATGAAAAACTTAGTTTGATCACTAGATTATTTTGATAATTGGAAAAATAGTAATAAAATGCTATTATTTTGTAAACTAGATTTTAGGAATTTCTAAATAAATGTGATTAAAAATATAATTATAGTTTCATTACATCATTATCATCATAAATTGTGGTTTAAGTGATTAATTTATGCAAAATCATGTTTTGAGGTGGAATTTTGGTATTTTGCTTGGAAAATGTTAAAATTTTTAAAAGTTGCAAACTAGAAATTTCAAATAAATGCAAAATTGTGTAATAAAAATATTGTAATGGTTTGTATAGTCTAGTAATGCTATTTAATGAGTTTTATGACCATTGGTTTCATTTAAATGTCAAGTTTCGATGAAAAACGGTAAATTGGCATTTTCGGGTTTTTCGAAAACGGAAGATTTGATCGATTTTAGTGTTTCGATGAATTTGATCATGTTTTACAATATAAGTAATGTGTTTTAAAACTACAAGTTGTTTGATGATGTTATCTCGATCCATTGGAGTTTGTACGCCGATATCGAGGGGTATTTGGTTCTTTTGCGTGGACGGGACATAGGTTTTAACCTGTGCTTGCTCTTCGTATCGTTTGACTTTTGTATGTGATTCGGTTTACGATGCTATTTATATGTTTGCGTCTAGGTACCCTCACGTGGACTGCGGGCGATGAAGAGGAGGATGGCGACACTGTCTTCGGCAGACATGGACCAGGTGAGTAGATGCATATCTACGGGGGGAAGTCGGGTGGATGGCGTTTAGCACCCCCGCAACGTAGAATAGGAATAGTACTTATTGACATTAGGAAACCAGACGTGACCCTAGTAGGACCCTAGTATTGACCCTAGGCTGGACTAGACCGATTTAGGAAAACTATATCAGAGGATGAGTACCTTGGAAGAGGTTCGTAGGTTTCAGATAGAAACACACCCGCGCACACACTGAAAATCGACATGGGGTACGTGTATGTGTATATATATAGAACTAGGTATAGGTGTATACATATATATACAACACATATAGGTGATTCAGTGATGTGATATGATATTCGAGGTATGATGAAATAGTATAACTGGGCTTGATGCCGTGATTTTTGACTATACAGTCGTAATAAAGTGTTAGCGGATCATTAGGGAATGAGATAATGAACTTGAATATATAAATTACAAAGAGTGGTGATATTGATGTACATGGGACGCTAGAATAGTACTCGGACTGTAACTTGTGACTGATTACGATATGATATATGTATAACTTGATTTCGACATTATATTGGTGTGACCTGATGCCGATATCATATAAGTATGACTTAATCACAATATGATACATATGACATTATACGAATGAGGAGACACCTAGGAGATACTTGACCGTACCCCGACATTGGGATGTCGTACGATGGATTTTACCGTACGAGGCTTAGATTTGATGATTGATCCGCACTCTTGATTCGAGGAAGCCGTATTACGTACGTGACGCTGTTGAGGCGGGATCGCCGACTATTAGAGATATTGATTCAGACCTTAGGTAGACTCTTATTTCTATTGACTAGTTCTTAGGTTTAGTTTTCCTTAGGAGGTTAGATGGACACTAGGTTAGGTTCGAGTCATATAGTGGTAGTAGTATTAGTATATTAAATGAGTCGGTAATATACATTCGTCTTTACTTTCACACTGTAATCTTAATGTTGCATGTTCATACATATGTTGCTAAAAATAGTATAAACCTTACCTGTTAGGACACCAGCACCATTACCGATGATGCGCATATTCCACGCACACTTATTTGCCGGCTCACACACATCATCATCGGTAATTGCTATGTCACGTACACTTTAGATCATATTATCTTTTATTGATAGAATCAGTTAACAACTAAACCGATGTAGTATTGTGATCACTCTCTGATGTTAAGTATAAGACATGACATTCATTACTTAGACATTCATGCATTCATATTTTCGTGTTATCATGCAGTATTATGGGCATATGCCGACACTTATCATATAGTACTCATGATTTTGAGATTTGGATTTCTATGAGATTTCTGGATTTTTGGGGAAAACCGTAAAAATATATAAAAACTTCTCTCTCTCTCCACTTCTCTTTTTTTAAATAAGATGCGGTTTTCTCGTGATGTATGTGTCGTCCACCATGAGTATTTCATGTTTTCTGATGGATTTCGAGACCCGATTCGAGGAGTGGATGAACCGTCTCGGGTACATGGTGGGCCCGGTATGGTATCCCGGGGCAAGAAGATCGAGTTGTAGACGATGATCCTGGCAGGGGAAGGCTACCTACCGGTGATGTCTGGCGCGGAGGATATCCGGAGGATACCGACCGTTGTCGTGGGATTTGATGATATGGGCCGATCCGGACTGACGGAGCCCGACATATTGATACTTGAGGTTACATGTGTTGTGTCGATGCTTGACACGGATTTCCATGGATTTCATTGTTGAGATTTCAGATGCTTATACACACTTTACTATGATAACGGCTAAAGGTTCTCCTACATATATATCTGGATTTCAGGATTTGTGACTTTACATTCATGGTGCATGCATTTCATTTCATATGACTTAGTACTATATGAGGCACTGACACGACACGGAGTATTTGCACTTACACGTAGTATTACCCTGCTATTACTAGATGTTTGGGATATAGTAGTGTATTATTATGACCTAGGATAGCGTCGTGCATTCGATTTCTTTTCGTAGATGTCTTCTACTCACGAGTTGGCAACTCACCCCCGTTGTGCCAAATTCTTTACAGGTTCGATGTACAGGTTTCCCGTGGCAGCTTGTTGGCACATCTTTTCTTCAGGGCGATTGGCACGGTAGGTTGGTTCACTTGTATCCGAACCACCATTGTACTTTTATTCATTCATTTGTATCTAGTAAGCTCCATCAACCATATTTGTATTACTTGATAAGTTATTGGACCAGTCTTTTACTTCGACCTTAGAGTCGCGCCTGTATTATTCTGATCTGGTGGTTTTGCTTTCTTTTGAGTTTTGAGCCTCGCCCTCTGGCGTTGTATATTATTGTGCTTGTTGTGGTTGTTTCCGCCTGTTGGCGTTGATGCTAGCACCCGTTTGGGGATGCTTTTTATTGTTTATTCATATTATACTTGTTGTACCCGTTTGGGGGCCAGTTTTTACAGAGGAGACTCTGCCGAAATTTTTGGTAAAATTTGCTGATGTTTTTTTTTTTTTTACTTGCTTTCTTTTCTTTTCTTCTTTTTCTTCTTTTATGGTTTAGATCTCTGGGCTTCGGCTTACTTAGGTCACGTGGCGCCTCTAGACGCTTCGTAATCTAAGTGCCGGTCACGTTCCGTACTTTCGGGTCGTGACAAAGTTGGTATCAGAGCGGTAGGTTTAACCTTGTATAAGTCTAGGTGACCCTTGGTTGATGGAGTAGGCGAGTTAGGTAGAGTAACGTACCGTGGGTATGGTCCGCGGCATACTTACGATACGCTACTCTGCTTAAGGAGCCCTAGGATTTACATTGTTTGCACCGTATTTCATTCGTTCCTTTGATCTATCTTCGTCAATGTCGGATGGTGGTTTCTGTTACCACGGGCAGAGGGAGATGCGGCTCGAATGCAGTAACCATTAGAGTATTGGTTATTCTTGAGGACTGAAGCATTGCTTAGCGTGCGGACGAAGGGTATTCACATGCCGTCCGGATGAAGTTAAAGGGTTCGAACGATTATCAGAAAACCATTTCCTAAGTTTAAAGTATTCGGAAGAACATGCAGGTATTTCGATGGACCCTCTAGAAGAATGAAACTCTAACTCGACATAATGACCACGAGAACGCCCTTGAACCTTAGGGTTTACGGCAGTTCCGCTGTGCCATTAGTGAGGCTTGGGTTTGCCCTTCTACAGCTGGATCATCGATGCTGGGGTATGTACCGGATATTTTTAAACTGTACTTGAGTGTTGAGCTCTCGGGGAATTATGAGATTTTGATGGATCGATCGAGAAGTTTAATGTAGTCCGGATATCAAGTGAAGGGATCGACTATGTGGGAGACTCTAGACATGAGTATTGCCGTTGGTAGCGCAGTCAGCACACCTATGAAAGAACGAGTTCGAAGCGGTCGACATCAGAGGAAAGAGGCGCACATTGACGATAGTATTTACGATTGTGATTTAGTGATTTGAATTTCCTATTTTCGTTGATTGGATTTTTGTATTTTGAGGACTTGTTCTACGATTGGTATTTCCTGTGTGTACCTTCATTCTATCTGTGTTTCTTATATCAGTTGTATTGATGTGGTTTAGTACGCACCCAGTACACTTGATTTGGTTTTATATATTTTTTTGAGATTTTTGATTTGATTTCGTGCATAGGGGTTACACGTGATTTTGACATATGTTTCGACCTAATTTTCATGCATTTTTGTGCTGTGATTTCGATTTTGATATTCAATGTATGTTTTCGTGCTCCATGTGCACCTGATTAGGATTCTTGCGCATACTTGGCGCTCTTGATGCGATTTTGTGCACACCAGATGCACTAAATCGGGGTTTTGTGCAGATTAGATGCACCTGATAGTGAGTCGTGCACGCCCGTTGCACTTGACAGATGTTTTTGGTGCACACCTGTTGCACTTAGTTTTGTTTTATGGGTATTCATGGTTTCTGTATTTGGTTTCGATTTCAGTGCGCACCGGACGCACATGACATTTTATTGATGTGATTGGGATTGATTTTAGTTTGAGCAGTATGTTTTCATGATCATTATTATTTGAGTTAGTAACCAGGCAGGACGTGTATGTTAAATAAAAGATATATATGTAGCTATATTTTTTTTTTAAAAATTAAACGTCCGCTACTTAGACCGTGACACGTGCATTGCACGGCGATTTTCAAGAAGGGGTTTTTGTATGCTGCTTTATTATGATGATTCGGCGATTTTACTAGGATGCGAACTATATATAAGTTATAGATTGATGTATATTATGATGGTTTTCACATTGGGTTATGATATTTCATTATCGCCATAACTCCGATGATTGCGTCATGCTTGACGGAGTTGATTTTCGTTATGTATTAATGATTTCGGAGCCCCGACGATTTGAGTATTTTGCTAAATGTTTTAGTATTTGGAAGGGGAGTGTTAATTTAAATTCGGGGACCGAATTTATTAAAGGGGGGAAGATTGTAACATTTTAAAAATAATTAAATAAATAATTAAATGAATAAAAGTGTTTAAGTGAATTTTAGGATTTTCGGTAAAGTAAAATGTATTTTTCGTAAAACCAAACCGTGATTGTTTTTCACTATAAATTTAAAAATATCTATTTTAATTATGAAATTACTAGTAAATAGTGTTTATTTAGCCACTTATAAATTTTTGGTTTAATAAAATATTTTTCCTAAATTAATTATTTTAAATATTAACATAAGCTTTATTTTACACTAAATTAGTGTAAATTACAAATTTAAATGGTTTTAATTTGTAAAAATGAACCATGGAATATAAGAATTTAGTGTGTATCATGCAAAATTTATTTGCAAATTTTTCCTTGTTTCTAGATCTTTCTTGAGTTATTTTAGAAAAGAATTAAAAGAAAATGAATAAAGCATGAAAAGACATTAAGATGATGACATTTTGGAGAAGTTTCTACACCATTTCTCATGTGTTTCTCCCTCTTCCCCTTATTTTGGCGGGCCTCCCCATCACCATGGCTGCCCCCCCCCCCATTTTCCACCTCATTTATATTCAAAAATCATCAAAAATACTACAAAAATCCAATTTAAATTCCACAAAAACCTAATTATTTCATACCCTTTATTCTCTACTCTTCTCTACATGGATTTTGGAGTGGGAAAGCATGTATTTTTGAGGCTCATTTTCAAGTTTGGACATGAGGTTGTGGAGGTATAAATCCTTCTCTTTTGTTTTATTTCTATTAGATATTTCTTTTAAAGCATAATTAGATTAATTAGATTAATTCTTGTTGCAAATTCTAAAATTCAAGTTAGGGTTTGAAAATTCAAGAGGTGGTTTTTGTTAATTAATTAGGGTTATAATAGCTAGTTTAACATCTTTTAGAGTGGAAAATTCTTGCATGGTGGTGGTATAATAAATTGTTGATCGAAATTGTTTAATTTAAACTATTTAGCTAACTAGATTTTTTCTAAAATGTGTTGTGGGTAAAATAAAATTCTTATTAAGAGTGTTATCATTATATGGTAATTTTAGTGAGAATATTAGCATATTAATTGAATGAAAAACTTAGTTTGATCACTAGATTATTTTGATAATTGGAAAAATAGTAATAAAATGCTATTATTTTGTAAACTAGATTTTAGGAATTTCTAAATAAATGTGATTAAAAATATAATTATAGTTTCATTACATCATTATCATCATAAATTGTGGTTTAAGTGATTAATTTATGCAAAATCATGTTTTGAGGTGGAATTTTGGTATTTTGCTTGGAAAATGTTAAAATTTTTAAAAGTTGCAAACTAGAAATTTCAAATAAATGCAAAATTGTGTAATAAAAATATTGTAATGGTTTGTATAGTCTAGTAATGCTATTTAATGAGTTTTATGACCATTGGCTTCATTTAAATGTCATGTTTCGATGAAAAACGGTAAATTGGCATTTTCGGGTTTTTCGAAAACGGAAGATTTGATCGATTTTAGTGTTTCGATGAATTTGATCATGTTTTACAATATAAGTAATGTGTTTTAAAACTACAAGTTGTTTGATGATGTTATCTCGATCCATCGGAGTTTGTACGCCGATATCGAGCGGTATTTGGTTCTTTTGCGTGGACGGGACATAGGTTTTAACCTGTGCTTGCTCTTCGTATCGTTTGACTTTTGTATGTGATTCGGTTTACGATGCTATTTATATGTTTGCGTCTAGGTACCCTCACGTGGACTGCGGGCGATGAAGAGGAGGATGGCGACACTGTCTTCGGCAGACATGGACCAGGTGAGTAGATGCATATCTACGGGGGGAAGTCGGGTGGATGGCGTTTAGCACCCCCGCAACGTAGAATAGGAATAGTACTTATTGACATTAGGAAACCAGACGTGACCCTAGTAGGACCCTAGTATTGACCCTAGGCTGGACTAGACCGATTTAGGAAAACTATATCAGAGGATGAGTACCTTGGAAGAGGTTCGTAGGTTTCAGATAGAAACACACCCGCGCACACACTGAAAATCGACATGGGGTACGTGTATGTGTATATATATAGAACTAGGTATAGGTATATACATATATATACAACACATATAGGTGATTCAGTGATGTGATATGATATCCGAGGTATGATGAAATAGTATAACTGGGCTTGATGCCGTGATTTTTGACTATACAGTCGTAATAAAGTGTTAGCGGATCATTAGGGAATGAGATAATGAACTTGAATATATAAATTACAAAGAGTGGTGATATTGATGTACATGGGACGCTAGAATAGTACTCGGACTGTAACTTGTGACTGATTACGATATGATATATGTATAACTTGATTTCGACATTATATTGGTGTGACCTGATGCCGATATCATATAAGTATGACTTAATCACAATATGATACATATGACATTATACGAATGAGGAGACACCTAGGAGATACTTGACCGTACCCCGACATTGGGATGTCGTACGATGGATTTTACCGTACGAGGCTTAGATTTGATGATTGATCCGCACTCTTGATTCGAGGAAGCCGTACTACGTACGTGACGCTGTTGAGGCGGGATCGCCGACTATTAGAGATATTGATTCAGACCTTAGGTAGACTCTTATTTCTATTGACTAGTTCTTAGGTTTAGTTTTCCTTAAGAGGTTAGATGGACACTAGGTTAGGTTCGAGTCATATAGTGGTAGTAGTATTAGTATATTAAATGAGTCGGTAATATACATTCGTCTTTACTTTCACACTGTAATATTAATGTTGCATGTTCATACATATGTTGCTAAAAATAGTATAAACCTTACCTGTTAGGACACCAGCACCATTACCGATGATGCGCATATTCCACGCACACTTATTTGCCGGCTCACACACATCATCATCGGTAATTGCTATGTCACGTACACTTTAGATCATATTATCTTTTATTGATAGAATCAGTTAACAACTAAACCGATGTAGTATTGTGATCACTCTCTGATGTTAAGTATAAGACATGACATTCATTACTTAGACATTCATGCATTCATATTTTCGTGTTATCATGCAGTATTATGGGCATATGCCGATACTTATCATATAGTACTCATGATTTTGAGATTTGGATTTCTATGAGATTTCTGGATTTTTGGGGAAAACCACAAAAATATATAAAAACTTCTCTCTCTCTCCACTTCTCTTTTTTTAAATAAGATGCGGTTTTCTCGTGATGTATGTGTCGTCCACCATGAGTATTTCATGTTTTCTGATGGATTTCGAGACCCGATTCGAGGAGTGGATGAACCGTCTCGGGTACATGGTGGGCCCGGTATGGTACCCCGGGGCAAGAAGATCGAGTTGTAGACGATGAGCCTGGCAGGGGAAGGCTACCTACCGGTGATGTCTGGCGCGGCGGATATCCGGAGGATACCGACCGTTGTCGTGGGATTTGATGATATGGGCCGATCCGGACTGACGGAGCCCGACATATTGATACTTGAGGTTACATGTGTTGTGTCGATGCTTGACACGGATTTCCATGGATTTCATTGTTGAGATTTCAGATGCTTATACACACTTTACTATGATAACGGCTAAAGGTTCTCCTACATATATATCTGGATTTCAGGATTTATGACTTTACATTCATGGTGCATGCATTTCATTTCATATGACTTAGTACTATATGAGGCACTGACACGACACGGAGTATTTGCACTTACATGTAATATTACCCTGCTATTACTAGATGTTTGGGATATAGTAGTGTATTATTATGACCTAGGATAGCGTCGTGCATTCGATTTCTTTTCGTAGATGTCTTCTACTCACGAGTTGGCAACTCACCCCCGTTGTGCCAAATTCTTTACAGGTTCGATGTACAGGTTTCCCGTGGCAGCTTGTTGGCACATCTTTTCTTCAGGGCGATTGGCACGGTAGGTTGGTTCACTTGTATCCGAACCACCATTGTACTTTTATTCATTCATTTGTATCTAGTAAGCTCCATCAACCATATTTGTATTACTTGATAAGTTATTGGACCAGTCTTTTACTTCGACCTTAGAGTCGCGCATGTATTATTCTGATCTGGTGGTTTTGCTTTCTTTTGAGTTTTGAGCCTCGCCCTCTGGCGTTGTATATTATTGTGCTTGTTGTGGTTGTTTCCGCCTGTTGGCGTTGATGCTAGCACCCGTTTGGGGATGCTTTTTATTGTTTATTCATATTATACTTGTTGTACCCATTTGGGGGCCAGTTTTTACAGAGGAGACTCTGCCGAAATTTTTGGTAAAATTTGCTGATGTTTTTTTTTTTACTTGTTTTCTTTTCTTTTCTTCTTTTTCTTCTTTTATGGTTTAGATCTCTGGGCTTCGGCTTACTTAGGTCACGTGGCGCCTCTAGACGCTTCGTAATCTAAGTGCCGGTCACGTTCCGTACTTTCGGGTCGTGACACCAAGTCAAAACCCAAATACTAAAATCCAAGTCATAAAAATTCGTAAAAAGAAATTAGCAACTCAAGAAAACACCTCCAGATTTTTCCTCATGTCAAATTGGGACATTTAGCATATAGGATAGGTCTAAATATAGGATATAGAAGCCATGGACCAAGCACGAACCTAAATGCCCATCCTCAGGCCGGAATTTGCGTCCAAAAGAAGAAAATTGGCGGCTAAGATTTAGGGTTAGGGTCTCGGGTCTTGGGGGTAGCTTCGTAGTCACCTGCACACCTCACTGTCTTTGCTAAATAATTTTTAGAGTCCCCGGGTTATAGCAGATCTCCATAACACCATAAAAACCACAAAGTCCAATATCAGCCAAATTCCAAGTACATGTTTCGGAGTTTAATCTCAGGTTTAGTCCGTAATTCTAACACTACAGAGGTTGTAGTCACTAATTACACTCAAATACACCTTTACACTTCATAATCTCCCCTTAAACCTCATCTTGAAAAATTCCAAGCTCACTAAACCACAATAGTTTTATTCTAAACTACAATAAGATATGAGGAAAAAAAGGTTCTAAACATATGGTCTAGGATTATACCTCATTTGGCAACTTAAGAATTTTCTTGAGCTACCCAAAGTGCTCAAAGTCTTGACTTGATTGATCCAAATGGTTTGTGGTGAGATTGTGATCAATTTTTGTGAAGGGGTGAGTGATTTTTTTGGTGGTTTTGAGGGGTGTTGTAAGGAGGTAGAGGAGGTGGTAGGAGGTGGAGAAATGAGATGAAGGAGATGAAGATGTGAGGTGAAGAAAGAAATGAGCCATGGTCAAAGCCAAGAAAAATGTAGAAGGTTCTCTCACCTCTCTCTCTCCTACCCTCTCTCTCACCATGCTCCCGTATCCCCACTCTCTCATCCAAATATCATCTCCTTATTTTCTTTTTCTTCTCATTTAAAAAAACCAAAATCATTTATAAATCAAAGAAGAAGCCATGGTTCAACAATTAAAATATAGCAAGTTGTTTGCAACATGTCATGTTACAAGTCACACACATAAACAAGATTAATGCATAATTGATAAATATTAATCAAGTTTAACATTAACTTATATACAATTAATTGTATAATAATTTGTAAAATGCCCAAATCACATTGTTTGTTTCAAAATCAATAATTTATATCAATTTTCCAATTATTCTTCAAACTATAAGTATATAATCATACTACTTCATTAAAACCGATTTCTATATATTTATAATATTCATGAAATTTATTATTTTATTTACTTAAATTCCAAAATAATATTTTATTTTTCTGAAATGTTACAGTATTAAAGCACAAATACCCGTATTTATATAAATAGACGCATTCGCATTAATACCGTATTCATATTAAAATACAAATACCCGAAAGAGAGTAATATAATACTAGTATCAAAACTGGCTGTCTTTCAAACCTTCTAGTACTACTAAACCATCTGATTAAAGCATGTGTATAAATCCACGTGTTCAATTGAACACCCGAGCGTATTGAAATACGCAAACTACACCGTTTCGCCTGAATCGGGAAGCCCTTTATGTGGGACTTTAAAGACTCGACAATACGCTGACAGTGGATTTATCCACAAGCACGTCAGTGGCACTAGCTGTACGTAACGGCTACCCAGGTATCTGTCGAAAGGAAAATCGACAAGAGAACTCATCCGAACCCCTACTAAGCTTATATGTGATATTCTCCGTACAATCCGGTCTGTTCGTCTAAGAGTATCGCATATCAGGCCATGGGGGTGGTAAATGTCAGACCCCTAATAGAGCGACAAGTCGTGTCGGTGTGGAACCCAATACAACCTGAGAAACTACTGGTGTACCTACCAGTAAATCTCACTTGCCCTGACTAGGGACCTTTAGTATTGGCCAACCGTACACAGTGCGACATCAACTCCCAATATCGGGGAAGACGAATCCTTTCTATCACCTACTGCCTCCAAGTGCTTCGGGACTGCACCCAGCTACTACCTGTTTGCAAGACTCTTTAGAGCCATGGTAGGAAGTAATCTACGTACAGTGGGAACACATTCGAGATGAATAGTGATGTTAAGTCAACGGATTAACCTGTACTCAAGTCACCGGAGAACTGCTATCCAACGATAGGTATAATACCAACCAGCAGTTCCCAGCGAGTCCGTCCAGTGTAACTCATAACCTAATGAGCACCTGTATACTATCTTTGGTACCGTATATCAATGGCTGCGGGACAAGCTATCTCCTATGACGGGGATAATAAATGTATACACTAGTCTACTTTGGAGTATCGATGCCCAGTCTCGATAATCCTATGACTAGGGACAAGTTTAAAGATGTGCTTACAGACTACCCAGTCCCTATTAGTGTAATTGCCATCATAACGCTAGTCAAGCAAATATCATACGGGCCCTATCAACATGTATTAGCGATACGTTAAAAGAAACATGTACACAAGTTAAGATAGATACAAACCAGATAGCATAATATCATATTGAGCAAGACTGTTATATATATGTATATATTCCAAGCTTCCAAAATATAATATACAATACTATACTATACAATAATGGCCTCTAGGGTATATATCACTAACAATCACCCCTTGCACTAAAGCCAAGTATTGGCGTATCGCAGACCTATCATCTCGAATAGCCTTTCGAACTGCGTCTGACGGATGGCCTTTGTGAGTGGATCTGCAGTATTGTTCTCCTTGTCTACTATCCTCACCTCGATCTCCAAGCGATCCATGATTTCCCTAATCAGGTGATACCGCCTCAAGATATGTCTGGATCTCTGATGGGACCGTGGTTCCTTCACTAAAGCAATAGCCCCGTTATTGTTATAATACAAAGGTATTGGGTCAACAATGGATGGATCCATATGAATTTCTATAATGAACTTTCTCATCCAGACCGCCTCTTTTTTGGCGTCACATATAGCGATATACTCTGCCTCCATCGTCGAGTCAGCAATGGTGTCCTGTTTAGAGCTCTTCCAATAGACCGCCCCTCCATTGATGGTGAAGACATAACCTGACAAGGATTTGGAGTCATCCTTGTCACTCTGGAACTTAGAATTAGGAAAGGCCTCGATCTGGAGGTCTTTACTGCCGTATACCATGAACATCTCTTTAGTCCTTCTTAAGTACTTGAGAATATTCTTAACTGCTATCCAGTGCTTCTCCCCTAGGTTCAACTGATACTTGCTTACCACAATCAGTGCGTAAGTGTCACGACCCGAATGTACGGAACGTGACCGGCACTTAGATTACGAAGCGTCTAGAGGCGCCACGTAACCTAAGTAAGCCGAAGCCCAGAAATCTAAACCATAAAAGAAGAAGAAGAAAAAGAAAACAAGTCAAAAAAAACATCAGCAAATTTTACCAAAAATTTCGGCAGAGTCTCCTCTGTAAAAACTGGCCCCCAAACGGGTACAACAAGTATAATATACATAAACAATAAAAAGCATCCCCAAACGGGAGCTAGCATCAACGCCAACAGGCGGAAACAACCACAACAAGCACAATAATATACAACGCCAAAAGGCGAGGCTCAAAAATCAAAAGAAAACAAAACCACCAGATCAGAATAATACATGCGCGACTCTAAGGTCGAAATAAAAGACTGGTCCAAAAAACTTATCAATTAATACAAGTATGGTTGATGGAGCTTACTAGATATAAATGAATAAATAAAATGCAATGGTGGTTCAGATACAAGTGAACCAATCTACCGTGCAAATCACCCTGAAAGAATAGATGTGCCAGTAAGCTGCCAGGGAAACCTGTACATCGAACCTGTAATAAAATTTGGCACAACGGGGGTGAGTTGCCAACTCGTGAGTAGAAGACGTCTACAAAAAGAAATCGAATGCACGACGCTATCCTAGGTCATAATAATGCACTACTAATCTCAATCCTTAGTAATAGCAGGGTAATACTACGTGTAAGTGCAGATACTCCGTGCTCGTGTCAGTGCCTCATATAGTACTATGTTATATGAATGGATATGCATGCACCATGAATGTAAAATAAGCAATCCTGAAATCCAGGTATATCTGTATAAGAAATCTTTGGCTGTTATCATAGTAAAATGTGTATAAGAATCTGAAATCTCAACAATGAAATCCATGGAAATCCGTGTCAAGCATCGACACAAACATGTAAATCTCAAGTCTCATAGTCTCAATACCTCGGGCTCCGTCAGTCCGGATCGGCCCATATCATCAAATCTCACGACAATGGTCGGTATCCTCCGGATATCCGCCGCGCCAGACATCACCGGTAGGTAGCCTTCCCCTGCCAGGCTCATCATCTACAACTCGATCTTCTTGCCCCGGGGTACCATACCGGGCCCACCATGTACCCGAGACGGTTCATCCACTCCTCGAATTGGGTCTCGAAATCCAACAGAAAACATGAAATACTCATGGTGGACGACACATACATCACGAGAAAACCGCATCTTATTTTAAAAAGAGAAGAGGAGAGAGAGAGAAGTTTTTATATATTTTTGCGGTTTTCCCCAAAAATCCAGAAATCTCATAGAAATCCAAATCTCAAAATTATGAGTAAGTATATGATAAGTGTCGGCATATGCCCATACTACTGTGCGATAACATGAAAATATGAATGCATGGATGTCTAAGTAATAAATATCATGTCTTATACTAACATCAGAGAGTAATCACAATATTATATCGGTTTAGTTGTTAACTGATTCTATCAATAAAAGATAATATGATCTAAAGTGTACGTGACATAGCAATTACCGATGATGATGTGTGTGAGCTGGCAAATAAGTATGCGTGGAATATGCGCATCATCGGTAATGGTGCTGGTGTCCTAACAGGTAAGGTTTATACTGATTATAGCAACATACGTAAGAACATGCACCATGATGATTATAGTATGAATGTAAATACAGATGTGCATTATCCACTCCTCTGTGAAATACGAGTACAACTACCACTATGTGAGTCGAACCTAAACTAGTATCCATCTAACATCCTAAGGAACTAAACCTAATAGACTAGTCAGTAAGAAACTAGAGTCTACCTAAGGTCTGAATCAATATCTCTAATAGTCGGCGATCCCGCCTCAATAGCGTCACGTACGTAGTACGGCTTCCTCGAATCAAGAGTGCGGATCAATCATCAAATCTAAGCCTCGTACGGTAAAATCCATCGTACGGCATCCCAATATCGGGGTACGGTCAAGTATCTCCTAGGTGTCTCCTCATTCGTATAATGTCATCATCAACACATCTCATGATCAAGGTGCTAAACTGTGATCGCATACATCAATCATATATCATTGCCATCATGATAAGCATCATTAGTTTATCCTCAGAAATATCATGTCATATGTATCATATTGTGATTAAGTCATACCGATATCTTATCGTTATCAAGTCACAAGCTACAGCCCAGGTACTATTTTAGCGTCCCATGTACCTCAATATCACCACCACCCTTCATAATTTATATATTCATGTTCATTATCTCTTTCTCTAATGATCCGTTAACACTTTAATACGACTGTATAGTCAAGAATCACGGCATCAAGCCCAGTTATACTGTTTCATCATACCTCAGATATCATATCACATCAACGAATCCCATATACGTGTTGTGTATATATATAACCTATACCTAGTTTTATATATATACACACATATACGTATACGCCATGTCAAGTTTTAGTGTATGCGTGTGTGTTTCTATCAGAAACCTACGAACCTCTCCCAAAATATTCATCCTCAGGTATGGTTTTCCTAAATCAGTCTAGTCCCGCCTAGGGTCATTACTAGGGTCCTGCTCAGTAAGAATCTAGGGTCACAAATGGTTTCCTAATGTCAATAAGTACTATTCCTATTCTACGTTGCGGGGTGCTAAACGCCATCCACCCGATTTCCCCCCGTAGATATGCATCTACTCACCTGGTCCATGTCTGCCGACGACGGCGTCGCCATCCTCCTCTTCATCGCCCGCAGTCCACTTGAAGGGTACCTAAACACAAACATATAAATAGCATCGTAAACCGAATCACATACAAAAGTTAAACGATACAAGGAACAAGCATAGGTTAAAACCTATGTCCCGTCCACGCAAAAGAACCAAATATCGCTCGATATCGGCGTACAAACTCCGATGGATCGAGATAAATATCAACAGATAACTCGTAGTTTTAAAACACATTACTTATATTGTAAAACATGATCAAATTCATCGAAACACTAAAATCGATCAAATCGTCCGTTTTCGAAAAACCCGAAAATGTCAATTTACCGTTTTTCATCAAAACTTGACATTTAAATGAAACCAAAGGTCATAAAACTCATTAAATAGCATAACTAGACTATACAAACTATTACTATATTTTTATTACACATATTTGTATAAATTTGAAATTTCTAGTTTGCACCCTTTAACAATTTTCAACATTTTTCAAGCAAAATACCACAATTCCACCACAAAACATGATTTTGCATAAATTAATGACTTAAACCACAATTCATGATGATAATTATATAATGAAACCATAATTATATTTTTAATCTCATTTATATAGGAATTTCTAAAATCTAGTTTACAAAATTAGCAATTTTTATCACAATTTATCAATTAACCATAGAAACTAGCAATCAAACTAAGTTTTTCTTTCCATTAACATGCTAATATTTCCACTAAAACTATAATCCAATGATAACAACCCAAATTAGAATTTTATATTAACCACAACCACATTTTGCAAAAACCTAGTTAACTAAATTCGTAATTTAAAACAATTTTTGAATAACAATTTGTTAAACAATAACCATGCAAGATTTCCTAATACTAAAAGTGTTAAACTAACTACTATAACCCTAATTAATTATTAAAAATCATAACTTGAATTTAGAACCCTAGCTTGCATTTAAAAAAAAGAACATAGAATTAATTCATTAAATCTAATTAAGCTTAATATGAACATCGAATAACAATAAATCAAAAGAAAGAAAATTATACCTTCAAAATGTGAAATCCAAACAAGAATTGAGCCTCCAAAATGTATGCTTTCCATCTCCAAATTTCATATAAAAATGAGCAAGGAATAAAGAGTATGGAATAAATAGGATTTTGTGGAATTTTATTGAATTTTTGATGTGTTTTTTGATGAATTTTGAATAAAAATGAGGTGGAAAATGGGGGGGGCAGTCATGGGGGGTTTGTGGCCGGCCCTAGAGAGGTGAGGGAGAGAAAGAAGAGAGTGGAAAAAGTGTGTAGAAGTTTCAAGAGAAGAAACAGCAATAAAAGTCTTTTCATGCTTTATTTATTTATTTATTTATTTCTTTACTATAGCAACTCAAGAAAGCTCTAGAAAATAGGAAAAATTTGTAAATAATTTTGCATGATACATACTAAATTCTAACATGCCATGGTTCATTTTTACAAATTAAAACCATTTAAATTTGTAATTTACACTAATTTAGTGTAAAAATAAAGCTTATGTTAATATTTAAAATAATTAATTTAGGAAAAATATTTTATTGAACTAAAAATTTATAAGTGGCTAAATAAACACCATTTACTAGTAATTTCATAATTAAAATAGATATTTTTAAAATTATAATGAAAAACAATCACGGTTTGGTTTTACGAAAAATACATTTTACTTTACCGAAAATCCTAAAATTCACTTAAACACTTTTATTCATTTAATTATTTATTTAATCATTTTTAAAACGTTACAGTAAGCAACATATGGTCTAGTACATAACATCGTATACATTATAAATCCTACCGCAGAAGCGTAGGGTATAATACTCATGCAATCCCTTTCTAAATCAGTCTTGGGAGACATCCCTTTGGAGAGGGTGATTCCGTGACAAACAGGTAAATTATCTCTTTTGGAATCTTTCATACTAAATTTTTTCAGTATGGTGTCAATGTAACTGGACCGTGAAAGTCCCAACATTCTCTTAGATCTATCACGATAGATCTTGATTCTCAGAATGTAGGAGACATCACTCAGATCTTTCATGGAGAACTTTTGTGACAAAAAGCTTTTGATTGATTGTAGCATAGGAATGTCATTTTCAATTAAAAGAATATTATTCACGTATAAGACGAGGAATATCACAGTTCTCGCAGTAATCTTACTATAAATGCATGGTTCATTTGCATTTTTGATAAAATCAAATTCTTTGACTGTCTCATCAAAGCAGATTTTCCAACTCTGCGACCCATAAATGGATTTAAGTATCTTGCACACTCTTCCGCTGCTCCCACTCTCTATGAAACCCTCTGGCTAATCCATATAAACATACTCTTCCAAATTTCCATTTAGAAAAGCGGTCTTTACGTCCATCTGCCAAATTTCATAATCATGGAAGGCAGCAATGGAAAATAAGATCTGAATGGATTTAAGCATAGCCATTGGAGAAAAGATTTCATCATAATCCAAGCCAGGTCTTTGAAGAAAACCTTTTGCTATAATTCTAGATTTTTAGGTTTCAACCTGTCCATCTACACCAATCTTTTTTTTTGAAGATCCATTGCAATCTACGGATTTTACCTCTTAAGGTGCAATATCCAAATTCCAAACTTTGTTGCTGTACATAGATTCTATCTCGGACCGCATTGCATCCAACCACTTTACTGAGTCTCTGCTCGTAATGACCTGCTGGAAACTAATTGTCTCATCATCATCGATGACGCAATCCTCTCTTCCCCTATCTACGAGAAAACCGTAGTATCTCTCGGGCGGATGAGACTACCTACTAGATCTGCGGAGTGGTGCAGGGACGTCTGGTTCTTTTGAAACTTCGGGTTCCACTATCTTTTCAGTAATAGATTATGGTTCTGGAATTTCTTCCAGTTATATTGCGCTCCCACTTATTTCTTTTTCAAGAAATGGAGTCTCTAGAAAGTGGGCATGCCGAGAAACAAAACTTTTTGTTCCTCTGCGTAATAGAAAAGATACCCCTTGGAATTTCTTGGGTATCCCACAAACTTACACAATACTGATCGTGCCTCGAGTTTTTCCGCATACTGCTTTTTGACAAAAGCTGGACATCCCCATTGTTAGTTATATGTTTGCCCTAGAGGCTATTACTATACATACGTTGTATATTATAGTGGATGCTTGGACATATATAGGGAGGACTTTCTTGCTTGACATGATAGTATGCTATCTGGTTACTCTTTATCTTAACATGTACTCTGATTGTCTCTATGTCACATGTTGATAAAGCCCTTAGGATAAGTACTTGACTACCAGGACTATGATGCAGATCATACTAGTGGGGACAGTGTAGTCGCCAAGTACATCCTTCAAATGTTCCTAGTCGTAGGAGTACCGAGACAGGGCATCGATACTCCAGAGTAGACTAGCGTATGCGCTTCTTGACCCATATGATGGGCGATAGATAATCCCATATCCATTAGTGTTTGACATCAGAGAAGGTATAAGTTTCAAGAGTTGGAAATGATGCAAGTGTTGCAGCCAAGTCTGTTGGCAGTTATCACCCTGTATTACCAGAATACATTGATTCTGAACGAATGTTATTAGATACCGAACCTGATATACAACATCATATCAGTCTCTTTATCAGTAAAGAAAGATATAATTTTGTATTGTTGGATAATGTTTTGAACATTTCCTATATCAAGAGTTGATCGGTTCAGGCACGTTATCTAAAAGCATAGACGTCTCTTTATCAGTAAAGAAAGATATAATTTTGTATTGTTGGATAATGTTTTGAACATTTCCTATATCAAGAGTTGATCGGTTCAGGCACGTTATCTAAAAGCATAGACGTTCTAAATTAAAGCACGATTCTTAACGTACAGAACACACACAAGAGGAAGAGTTCAGAAATGAACGAATCCTTCTTGAGGCATTGTAGACTAGATCATATCAATGCGACCCGACTAGCTGAAGTTACATAAAGATGCATATTTAAATTAGTTTGGATTTACATCTTGTAAAACTTGCCAGTCATGTCACAAAGATAAGATGACCACAGCTCCGTTTATTGGAAACAGAGAAAGTGTTAGCGAACTCTTGGGATTGATACATGCTGATGTATGGAAGTCCCCTGTCTATATATGCCAGGACCAGTTCTTTGTACTTCATTACATTCACTGATGATCACTCAAGATTCAGACATATGTTCCTGTTGAAACACAAGTCCGAAACTTTTGAGATAAACACAGAATATAAGTTAGAAGTAGAGAACCAAAAACGGGTATAAGTATTATGTCCTTTGATGAGATCAAGGAGGAGAATACTTGAGCACGGAATTCCTGGACTATTCTAAAGGAGAATGAGATTCTCTCTCAGCATTAGTCCTCCGTATACACCACAGCACGTTGATGTATCGGGGCGGAGCAATCGCACCCTGTGTGAAATGGTGTGCTCTATGATGAGTACTGCTAAGTTGCCTATTTTCTTTTCGATTGTGCACTTGAGAAGTTGCATACCTATTGAATAGGGTTCCAACCAAATCAGATGCCTACCACTCCATATATGATATGGTATGGGAAGAGTCCATCTCTTAAAGAAGTTAAGATTTGGGGTTGTCTGGCCTATGTCAAAAGAAAAATCCGGACAAGCTCGAGGCAAGGTTAGTTCTGTGGAAGTTTGTTGGATATCCCAAGCATTCGCAAGAGAATATCTTCTACCACACCGAGGAACAAAAGATGTTTTATTTCTCGGCATATCACTTTTTGAGAAAAAGGGAATTTCTTGTGAAGAAATTAGTGGTCATGAGGTAGAACTGGAAGGAGTTTCAGCTATACAAACTGCAGCTGATGATTTGGTAAACCCGGAGGATTCAATAGTTTCCAACGAACCCTAGCCTCTCCGCCGATCTGGTAGGGTTCCTCATCCACTTGAGAGATACTTCGGTTTCTCTATGACAGTGGGAGAGAGGATTGCATCATGAGATGATGACCCAACTAGTTTCGAGCAGGTCATCAGGAGTGGGGACTCTGTGAGAATGGCTAGATGCTTAGCAATCTGAGATGGAATCCTTATACACCAACGAAGTATGGACTTTGGTTGCTTTATCTGAAGGGTTAAATCCCCAGCAGGAGCAAGTATATCTTGAGAAGATTACTTGGTGTACATGGAAAGGTTGGGACTTTCAAAGCTATGCTTAAGTCCATCCAGATCCTACTTGCCACTGCTACATACCATGACTACGATATCTGGCGGTTGGGTGTCATAACAGCTTTTCTAAATGATGATTTAGAAGAGAGCGTCTATAAGTACACAGCCAGAGGGCTTCGTAGACAGTGGGAGCAGTGGAAACGTATGCAATATGTTTTATGGGATAAATCAGGCATCGCGGAGTTGGAACGTCTGTTTTGATGTAGTAGTCAAAGAGTTTGACTTCATCAAATGGTAGATGAACCTTGTATATACAAAAAGGTAGTAGAGAGTATGGTGGTGATCCTCGTAGAGTACGTGGATGACATACTCTTGATAGGGAAGGAGTTTCCTATGCTACACTCAGTCAATCTCCTCTTATCATAAAGATTCTTCATATAGGATCAAGGTGATACCTCCTAAATCCTACGTTATGGATCTATGAGATAGATCTAATTGGATGTTAGGATTCTCACTAGTTGTAGTGAGATGGTATCAATCGATCCCGGGAAGAATCACTGGAAAGGTTCCAGGGTGATAAGGATGACTGAATGTCAATCGCAGGCATTGTCTTTACCCTCAGTGGAGGGACGGTATGTTGGAAGAGTTCCAAGCTAGATTCCGTGACTTACTAGACGATTAAAGGCAAGATATATCGTTACCAAGGATGCTACCAAAGAAGCAGTCTGGATATATTTTAGTTCATGAGATGAACTTTGTTCCTGCCATTGTATGACAATGGAGTTGTGGCTTATGCCTAGGAACCCCCGTCCCATCAGAGATCCAGACATATTCTTAGGTAGTATCTCCTGATCATAGAGATGGTTGATCTCCAGGGAGATCGAGGTTAGGAGAGTAGACACGGAGGACAACAACGCGGATCCACTCACAAAGGCCTATTTCCTAGTAGAGACTTTTATGGGATGGTTGAGTATGAGATACTTCAACCACAGCTTATTGTTGGGTATGAGATACTACAACAGATGGCCCTAGTGCAAGTAGGAGATTGATACTTCAACCACAGTATATTATAGTGGATGCTTGGACATATATAGGGAGGACTTTCTTGCTCGACATGATAGTATGCTATCTGGTTACTCTTTATCTTAACATGTACTATGATTGTCTCTATGTCACATGTTGATAAAGCCCTTAGGATGAGTACTTGACTACCAGGACTATGATGCAGATCATACTAGTGAGGACAGTGTAGTCGCCAAGTACATCCTTCAAATGTTCCTAGTCATGGGAGTACCGAGACAGGGCATCGATACTCCAGAGTAGACTAGCGTATGCGCTTCTTGACCTATATGATGGGCGATGGATGATCCCATATCCATTGATGTTTGACATCAGAGAAGGTATACGAGTGCTCAATGGAGACTGGGTACACTGGACGGACTCGCCGAGAACTCCCAAATGGTATTATACCACACGTCAGATGGCAGTTCTCTAGTGACACTGGTACAGGTTAGTCTGTAGACCCGAGATCGTTATAGAGTCTTGCATGATTCCCATTGTGCTTTGATTTCCATCATACCAAATCCAAGAGAGCGTGCAAAACGGTGGATTTTGGGTACAGTCCCGAATCGCATGGAGGTAATGAGCGATAGGAGGAGTTTCGTCTCTCCCGGTATAGGGAGTTGATGTTGCGCAGTGTTCGATTGGCTATAACTGGAAATCCCTGGACAGGGTTGCTGAGATTTACTGGTAAGTGTTATCAGTAGTTTCTCGAACTGTTATGGACCTCATATCGACACGACTTATCGAGCTACTGGGGTCTAACGTTTACCACCCATAGGCGAGATATGCGACATATCAGACGAAGAGACCGGACTGTACGAGAGTGTTACTGGTTGGATTCACAGGAGAATGTACAGGCTTGCTTGTTGATCTTCCGATTGCTCAATACCTGGGTGGCTGTTACGTTTAGCTGACCGCTTGCAGCTTGTGGGTGTTTGATATGATCATCACCTACTGCCGGCATATTGACGATTCTTTAGAGTCCTACACAGAGGTTTCCTGGCTTAGGCAAAATGGAGTAGGAGCACATATGTGATATGTGCGGGACCGGGAATAATACGTGTATGCGATACCGTATTAGATTCTCGCGATATGAGATATCAGCCGGGTATATGTGATATAGCCGAGTCATCGGATCAAGTGTTGATTCGATGAACTGATACAGATTATATTAGTCGGTTATATGCGATATAGTCGGATTATCGGATCAAGTGTTGATTCGATAATTTAATGTATAATTATATGTGTGATATATTTAGTTACATTAACTAATATAAGCTCACTTAAAGATTCTTTTTCTCATTTGGATAATACATTGATAGATATGTGATATATGTTAATTGTATTATTTTATTTTGTTACAAAAATATATTATATATGTGATATATAATATTGTAACAAGTTAGGGTTACAAATGCAACATGATTTGTAGAGTTTAAACAAGTTAGGGTTTGATTTGGGTTAACATTTGGGTTAGCTTTTGTATGAAGCTTCATGAAGCTTCCTTTTGTTTTTTGCTTAGATATTTTGTGAAGATATTTATTAACCCAACCCAAACCCTTTACCCTAGTTTACTCTCTACATGGGTTAAATCTTCATTCTTAACCCATGGTTGATTTGTAACCATAACAATGATTTCATTATTCATCACAAATAGATTTCTTCTTCTTCCTCCTCTTGAAAAGCTTTCTAACTTTTCGGTTTGTGATGATTTTGAGTGAGATAAAGAAAACAATAGAGAGCTAAATTCCTACTTCATCATCCTCATCTATTCTAGCCACTTAGATTAGGGTGTTTTCTTTGCTAATACTTGATTAGTGAAGCAATAGCTTGGGTTTGAGATTCTTCAAGGTAGATCATCTTAGTTGTTGAAGATTGGAAGCAAGCTTGCATCTTTCTCTTCATGGAGCCTCTCTAGAGTCCGAGTACTTGATGATCGCAGTGAAGGGACCTCAACACGGAGCTTATAAAGCGAAGGAATGGACTACAATGGTTGTAATCCCAAACTCTTAAAAGTAAAGTTGTTTACTTACCATGTTAACCATAAGTCTCTAGTTAAGATCTTGGTTAGGGTTTATTTAGCACCCCAAAAATTTTAAAGTAGCATGATTGATACTTGCCAAAACCTTGCTAAGGTGCTAAGCTAACCCTACACCCATATCTTAAGATACTTGAGGTAGGTTTCTTCCACTCCACATTTCATATGGAGTGGTAGGCACTGACTTAGTTGGAACTTTGTTCAAAAGATATGCAGCAAATTCTAGTACATAATACCAGAAGGATCGCGGTAACTCAGCATTACTCATCATGAAACACATCATATCTAGTAAGGCGCAGTTCTGCCTTTCTGATACACCGTTGTGTTGAGGTGTGTATGGAGGAGTAAGCTTAGAGAGAATTCCATTCTCTTTTAAATATCCTAGGAACTCTGCACTTAAGTATTCACCACCCCAATCAGATTGAAGTGTCTTGATACTTTTGCCTATTTGTTTTTTCACTTTATTCTTGTATTCCTGGAATTTCTTAAAGTCCTCGAATTTATATTTCATCAAGAATACATGTCCATACCTTGAGAAATCATCCATAAAAGCAATGAAGTAGGAATAACCACTTCTTGCATGTATAGACATTGGACCACACACGTCACTGTGTATTAGTCCCAAGAGCTCGGTGGCTCATACTCTGTGTCTAGTGAACGGAGTTTTTATCATCTTGCCTTTGATACATGATTGGCAAGTTACATAAGATAGATATTCAAATGGATCCAAATATTTTTCTTTATGTAACTTGATTTGATTTGGATCTCCTACTCATATTTGTAGCCTTGAACTGATTTGTTATTTTAATACCTGCACAATATCTCAAATCAAATCATTAGTAGTATTTATTTTATTTGAGATAATACTCCAAAAATTCATTCACAAATAAGTTACTTAATGGTTAAGAACTCATGGATATTTATTATGATAAGATATGCACCTTTAATTTCCAATTATATTAATTATAATTTAAGAAACATATGACATAATCTTTTTTCACAAAAACCCACATATATTCTTAAATTACAAATAACACCATTTTGTAATTAATAATAAGAAGAAAAATGACCGTAAAAATGTGTAATAAATATTATTGATCAGTTGACCAATAATACAGGTCCTTGGTCAGAACAAGTGAGAATTACTGGTAGGTACACCAGTAATTTCTCAGGTTGTATTGGGTTCCATACCGACACAACTTGTCGCACTATTAGGGGACTGACGTTTACCACCCCTTAGGCCCGATATGCGATACTCTTAGACGAACAGACCGGACTGTACGGAGAATGTTACCTATAGGCTCAGTAGGGTTTTTGGACGAGTTATCTTGTCAATCTTCCTTTCGACAGATACCTGGATAACCGTTACGTACAGCTAGTGCCACTGACATGCTTGTGGTTAAACCTACTGCCAGTGTATTGTCGAGTCTTTAGAGTCTCACACAGAGGGTTTCCCGGTTTAGGAGAAACGGTGTAGTTTGCGTATTTCGATACGCTCAGGTGTTCGATTGAACACATGTATTTATACACGTGCTTTAATCGGACTATTTAGTAGTACTATCAGGTTTGAAAGACAGCTAGTTTTGATACTAATATTATATTTCTCTCTTTTAGGTATTTGTATTTTAATACGAATACGGTATTTATACGAATATGAGTATTTGTATGAATACGGGTATTTGTGTCTTTATTCAAATACATGTATTTCTTTCTAAATATGAATACGCGTATTTTGTATTTTCGGTACAAATATGGTATTCGTATTTTGGTAGAAATACGGTATATGTATTTATTATAAATACGGGTTTTGGTATACTTTTTTATATATACACATTTATATGTGTGTGTGTACCAAATGAGGCGGCTACTCTCTTTCTCTCTTATTTCCTCATGAAGGTTGGAGAAGTTTATGGGCTTGTGACTTACACTAGTGAGTCACTGGCCCACCTACTTATGACTTACACTAGTGAGTCACTGGCCCACCTACTTGTTTGTTTCTAGCATGAAGGGATAAGGAGAAAGAAAGTGTAGGATTTTTATGTTGTTGGATATTTTCTTAAGTTGCCATCTTACCATCTTCATCTTGTTCTTCCTCACTTGCTCACTTAAGATTTGAGAGATTAAAAAGAGAGCACCTTGATTATAAACTACACCCTCTAAGCATCTTGTCATAGAAAGACTCGATCTATAGTTGCTTCATAGAAGCTATCGCTTGAATCGGCATTCTAGGGTGAATCGTCTTCGACGTGGGAGACCGACTTCGAGAGCTCGTTCCATCAACCCTAGGAGCTTAAGGAGTGAACCATTCAAGACCCAAAAGACCGTCTAAAAATCTTGTTACACTAACCTAGTAGCTAAAACTCTAGTTAGTGTTGTTTAGTTCAGTATATGGGCTTGTATTCTAGATTTTCAAGTATGTAGTGCTCAAGATTTTAAAATTTTTGATTCCGAAAAGCCGTTGTAGTCACGGCAAGGAGCACCATATGTTGGGGTCAAAAATTACACCCCGGTTGACCAAGTCAAAATTAAAGTCAACCCCAAACCAGATAGGCCCAAGCCCAGGCTAAGTGGGCCCATACCCAAGTCGACCCCGAATATGAAGCGGCCGGCCTCCCCCATGCCAAGAAGAAAATTATGTAATAAATAAGTTTGATATAATTTTCATGCATGAAAAAATAAATAGGTAAGAAGCCAAATTTTTGTAAAGTCAATGGCTTATGTGCAAAAAGAAACAAGCACATGAGATATGTGTAATGACCCTAATATTACTATACCTTCGTATTTTCTTTCTTTAGTAAAACATTGTATTTATTTATTCTTAGTATTTTTCCGTATATTTTATTTTCTATTAAATATATTATTTTATTATTGCATTTATTTTTCCTAAACTCATTTCTTTAAACTAAATCTTAACCTATTTCAAATTAAACGTAAGACCTGACCCAGCCTATAACCCAAATCCAATCTCATTTTCATTTTCTTTTATAAGACTATGAGCCCAAATGCCCACTTTCTTTTAAAGCAACAATATATATTTAATTCTTATTAAATATGTGCATGAACAACTTTATAGTTCATTGGTTATGTCCTTGTATTGTTATTACATAGGTCATATGTTCAAATCCTCATGAGAATGAAAAAAAAATTATCATTTTTTATCATTCTCATAACCTACAAATGAGACCTTTCATTTTATCTTCTTTTTAACTCTTAAAATAAATAGAATGGTTATGAGATATAATTTATTAGAATTATGGTGGCCATAAATTTTTTAAATATGTCACTCTTCTTTCTTTTCTTCATCTCACATTTCTATTATTTCCTATCTCTCTCTTCATCCCATCTTAGACATTTCCTTTTGATCAATTCTAAAAATAAAATAAAATTTCTTTTCCCTTGAACTTGAGAAGCACCGGTTTTATCATGTTTCAAAGACCCGGTTGAGAATTTTATCTAAACGGTGAACCGGTTGTTATACCGACCCACACAACCTGTAAGTCCCCTCTCCTCCTCATTTTCTCTACTTGAAATTCATCCTCTTGCCATGCCTCCATCATGACGAATCTTGAGATAACTAGTTAGTCTCATGATAAAGTTCTTAAATTATAAAAATGGTTGAAATAAAGTATATATGTTTAGTTATAAAATCTTGCATGCAATGGTTGATAACATGTTAAGTATTATTGTTTTAGACTGTTATTCATGACCAGATCATATGTTTGCTTCAGATATGTTAATTCATGTTATTTATCGCTGAAATTTTAATTATTTATATTTATTTTTTGCATACAAGAAAACAAGTTATAAATAAATACCATAGATTTATCATTTTCAAATACGATTTTACAAAACCTTTATCTTTAAAATAATTTTTATAAATTAATTTCCACTTCTCAAAATTCTTAGAACATTAGGATAAAATAATAGATAGAATTCCAAATCTATAGTAAAAATTTTATATCAATCCGAATAACGGTTTAGGAGTAACATAGTTTTTATTCATTATTTTTAAAATCAGAAAACTGTCATTAAGGCTCTTCTTCAAGAGACCATAACTCTGCAACCTTTGATCCAAATTAAGTGTTTTCAGATATTTTAAATATCTACATCAAATTATCTAGATTTTCTTAGTTTTAATTTTTTTACTGAAAATCGACATAAAATATAGAAAACTACGTTACAATATTAACCGACGGAGTCTGGACAGAATATGTCCTGATTTGCACACTGTTTTTAAATAGAGCATAACTCGAACTCTCGATGTCCGTTTATGACTAACTTTATATATATAGATGCACAATTGATAGAGCTATAATTTTCTGTATATTAGATAACTTGGAAACGCATGAAACAATGCGATATAGGATTTGCAATACAATATATAGTTGTTGTCCAGAAATCTGAATTTCTGTTTTAAATGTTGATATTAAAATGATCATAACTAGAGTTTCAGGAATCCAAATCACATGAATCTTGGTGTTTTGGATAATTAAATCAAAGACCTAAAATTTTATAATAATTTTTGTAACCTAAAACCCGATAGAAATTAACTCAAACTGCGTTTTAAAAATATGTAACGGTGCTGAACAGATTCTGATCTGTTTTGCGCAACGATACAAAAACATGTATATCTCCCGAACCGGTAGTCGTATTTAGGCGAAACTGGAATTCACATGTGCATAAAACTTAAGTATATGTTTTCTTTTATATTCTTATTTCAAATGACTTGATTAACTAGTCGTACATATTACATATTTACAGTATTGTTTTGGATGTTACTTGTATACTTATCTTATATCATGTTCTTCTGTGATTGCTTATTTATTTTTATTTATATGACTTGAGATTAAATCATTACATGTTAGAATTGACTTGATCTTGACCCGACTCAATCATGAATACTTGAACCCAGTATGTACACTTGAACCAACTTGACTCGAATCATGAATACAATTGGCATGACTTACACTTGACATGAGTACATAAACTCAATCTTCAAAACTTGATATTATACATCACCTTTTGTATTCGTGGATTCGATCAAGACTCATAACATTAATCATAAACTAATAAATACGGGGTGTTGTGGTAGTTTGAGTATGAATCCAACGGAATCTCATGAGTCCCATTAATACAAATCATGTTGTTGTGGTACCAGACTGAAACGGTACAAATCATGTTGCTGTGGTACCAGGCTGAAATGGTACAAATCACGAATTCACGAATGAGGGCTCGTGTTTCCAAGCCCCTGGATGATAGCCTGTTTGGTTTGGAATATTTCAATAACAATTGAAATCCCGCTATTTTGGGCCTGTGATTCCTTACCCCTGGACGATAGCATTGGGTTCGAGAATACTTTTGAGATTGGTTGACATTAACACTTGAACTCATGTTAGCTAATTTTACCCTTTAAGAGACCTTTTAGGACACTTACATTCACTTCATGTTCACTATACCTACACTCCACGGTCATGCTATACTTGTTTACTATGCTCAAATTACATTGTTATGCATACATAGTTGTCATTAACATTACCATGTTATACATGTTCATGTTTTATTTCCATTCATACTATATCACATGTCACCTTACATATTCATTTATATCCATTCACATCCCACATTTCTTTGGTACTTACCGAGCGCAAGTTCGTTGACGGGCATTCCACCCATTTTTTTGTTTCCTTGGAATGTTCGTTAGATGATCTAAAGATTGAAGAGATCGAGCCGAGTCAGGAGAATTACTTTCATCTTGCGGAGTAGACCGACTACCAATTCTTTCTTTTCAGCTTTTACTTCCAGAATGCCACTTGTTTAGGCACTTTCTTTTATGTATCTTTGTTTTCAGACATCATGTATTCAGTTTGAAACTTGTGAATGTTAGGAATGTAAATATATAAAGTTGGATTTTCATTATCATGTCTTTTCTTGTCATTTTATAATGCTTATATACGCTTAGCGTATTTGTTTCGAGAAATGACCTTCTCAGAATAAATACGTCGCGGGCTTGTCACATGTCGTTACCGCTCTTTTGGAAAGCGCGGCATGACAATATGGGATGGGCAAAATGCCATTTTGTAAAGCCCAAGAGGCTATGTGTAAATTTGTAAGCCTATATAAGGCAACATGATGATGAAATGAAAAAAAACAATTCATTCCTCTCAAAAAATTAGGGTTCTGTACCTCCTTCTCCTTCCTCAATGTTCTAAATCTTCTTCTTCTTTTTTGAATTAAATCAAGAATTTAACTCTTCTTTTTCCAAAAAGAAACAATTTTTAATCATAAAATTCTTGAGGGGGAGCTCGGATCTTCCATCAAATCTCCAGAATGGGAGATTTTTAAGTCTCACATCTTTTTCTCCAAGATCTAACCAATAGAGAGGAGGAAGAAGGAGACCCATCTCCAAAAATCTCACTTTGGGAAAATCCAAGGCTCAAAAGAAGATCCAGGACGAAAGGGGAGAAGAAAGGGGTCCCCTTTGATCATCTTCAAAGATTTCTGGGAGTTCAACTCCATTTGTCAAAATCTTTTGGAGTTTAACTCCATAAATAAAAATTCTTTAAGGATTTTAACTCCATTCAAAATCTTTTAGAGTTTAACTCCATAAATAAAATTCTTTTGGGAGTTTAACTCCACTCAAAATCCTTTTGCGAGTTTAACACTATAAAGATAAAGATCTTTCCTTATTCTGGGAGTTTCCAAAGTCTCTCGGGAGTTTAACTCCTAATTCCGGGGCTCAGCCCCCTTTTTTCTACAGGCGCCCAGCGTCCACGTGCGGGGCACGTGAGGTGCTGGCGTCCAGCACCCACGCGCCTCGCACATGTCCCGTAGGCATCCAGTACCCACGCACCTCGCATGTGGCCCACGGCGCCTAGCACCCATGCGTCCTTAGGACGCTCCTCACCCCTCCTTTCCCACGCACTCCACAATAAAAATATCTCCCCCGTTAGAAAAAATTTCTAACGGGGTGCTGCCCCGCATCCCGCAAGAGGGCTGCTAGCCCTTTTGACCCCTAGCCCACTATAGGGGCAGCGGGACCCCTGTAAACTTTGCGTGGACCCCGATACATCTAAGTCCCCATTAAAACACAACACACGCATACGGCACATTGAGTTCGCATGGCCAGTTTGACCCGTCAATCGGAGGTTCTCTCGCTCCAAAAGCGAGGGGTAATTAACGACAGCTTAGTCCATGGTTGTCGGAGATTCGGATCCCTACAATCAATAAACCCCAGCCTAGCCTAGACATGGGAAATCTGTATACACCTGACAAGCGCGTGCATTCCCATCTCAATGGGGTGACGAAAAACACCCTACACCATACATTTACAAGATCGTCATTTATCTCGTGTGAGTTCCCACTGTACTTAGATTACTACCCTACCACGGCTCTATTGAGTCATGCAAACAGTTTTAGTTGGGTACAATCCCGAGCCACATGGAGGCAGTGAGCGATCGGAAAGGATTCGTCTCTCTCAGTATAGGGAGTCGATGTCGTTCTGTGGTCGGTTGGATATCACCAAAAATCCTCACCAGGGTGGATGAGATTTACTGATAGGAGATCTCGCTATGTGATGAGCTTGACACCGGGACGACTTATCGGATTATTAGGGGTCTGACGTTATCTACCCTCTAGACCCGATATACGACTCTTAGATGAAGAGACTTGTATGGTGAGTGTCACTTACAGGATCAGTAGGGGTACGGATGAGCCTGCTTATTGACTTTCTTTTAGCCGTTACGTACAGGTAGTGCCACTAACGTGCTTTTGGTTATAGATTATATCCAGGAACTACTGCCAGCGTATTTTCGATTCTTCGGAGTCCCACACAGAGAGTTTTCCGGCTCAGAAAAAATGATATAGTGTGCGTATTTTGATACGTACAGGGGTTCGATTAAATAAGTGCACTTGATGCATATACTTTAATTGGACGTTTTAATAATACTAGCAGGTTTGAAAGATAGCCGGATCATTGTGAGCTAGTATTATCTATCTCTCTTTCATTTCTCTCTTTTGGTATTTGTATTTCTGTACAAATACGGTATTTGTATTTTTATACGAATACGGGTATTTATACGAATACGAATATTTGTATTAATACGAGTATTTGTATCTTGATTCAAATACGGCTATTTGTACGAATACGGTATTTGTATTTTGATACGAATATGAGTATTTGTATGAATACAGATACATGTATTTTGATACATATTTGGGTGTATGTATATATGTATATGTGTGTGTGAGTGTATTTATACACATATTTTTCTTTTCTAGGTGGAAGCATGGAGAAGTGAGTGGGCTTGTGAGTCACAAAGGCGGCTCACCTATTCCCACCCGCTCGACCGAGTGAATAAGAGCAAAGAAGAGAAGAGGATAGGCTAAGGGTTTCTCACTCATATCCTTTTCTTATTCTCTCTCCTCTTCTCCTCATATGTTAGCTTCCCTCTTTGTAAAGGAAAAAAAATAACTTTAGATAAACTTCACTGCATCCCCAGCACATCATTCTTAGCAAGTTTAGTGTATTAGTTGCTTCACTTAGTGTAAGCTAGAGTGGAGCTAAAGGTTGATTCGGATTTTCTCAGATGGATCATCTTCGGCGGGGTGGATCGGTTTGCAAGCTTGTTCTCGATGACTTCGGATCCTAATTAGAGTCTATGGAGCAGTGTAGGGGTCCTCCGTAATTTGGACAGACACGCTACAAAGATAGATAGCCCCCTAATCTTGTATGTTTGCTTTGCTAGTTTAGTGTTTGGAACCGATTCAGGGTTTTGGTTACTTGTGGTTGCATAAAAGTTGTTATTTTCGTTTCCGTCTTGGCCGCAAGTCTTGTAGCATGAGCACAGAGTACCTAACACTACTAAATGATAAAATCTTGGACACGGTGATGTAAGAACTTCTTAAGCTCATGTTTTGATGTACTTAATTATAACTTGTTCATATCTAACCTCATAATGACGACGCCCCACTAAAGTTTTTTTTATATAAATAAAAAATCCTAAACCTTCCTATTAAAGGGCAATTTGAATCGTATACGGTGGTGGAGCCAGCAAATATCCCAAGGATAATATAATCTTTTAAGTAAAAAGTGCTATTGATATCGCTGAAAAACAATATGGCCAAAAAAAAAATATTATCAGATTATTTAAAAAAATATATGTTTGAAACTTTCGATTAAGTTATATATTTTTAATTTTAATTGAATGAGATATGCTATTAAATAGTGCATATATAATTAATTTGGAAAAGCTACCCAGAGCTTATATTTCCTCTATTAAAATTTCCTTCGCAATGGAAATCTGAAATCAAATAAGAGAGAAACTCTACAATATTTAGTAGGGAAGTTGTAGAAACCTTATCATTACTCTCTAGTTAAAGGGCAATTGGCATCGTATGTTTATAATTTATTATTTAACGCATGAAACTTTGGCACAACCCGTACTAATTGGACTGAACCTTCTCGTTATAATAGTGTCTATGATATCCGAGTTTAAATAATTAGTATCAGCAGTACACATTTTAATTCGATTATCTAATATTAGTAGAAGGCATTTGGGAATGTCTAAATATTCAGTTATTGAGCCTTAACGATGGAGGGTGGGATCTCCTTCAGATGTTGTTTTCCATTGATCTGCGGATGGCTGTGATGTGTGGCTGAGATTGGATCTGGAGGCCGTCGCTCCTGAAACGTGTGGATCTCAATGGGTTGAGATTGTGGTTGCCGAGTTACCTGCAAGGAAGTCCCGGGATGGTTGTACCACCGAGGACCCTCCGACGATCAAGTTAGTCTAGAGATCCGAGCAGAGTAACGGCTTAGTGGAGTAAAAATGGCTTACCTTGACCGTCTGAAAGAGGGGTTTAAGTAGCGGTGGCAGCAGGTGCAGCAGGCGTGAGAATCACGCCGGCCGTTACGCTCCCGACGTCACGCCTGCGTGATGAGCGGGGCCGCCCATTAATGGCGAGACAGGCTCGTTAATAGGAGATCGTGGGGGCGTGGAACGTGGGATGTGGCCGTCGAAGATCTCCCGCATGGCGAGATTCGCGGGATGGCGGTTACGCCTGCAAGCGGTGTTATTGGTCGGTCAATGAGATCGAGGAAGATGACCTCGGCGGAAGACCTCGCGGACGAGCGGGAAAGCCGAGGTATCTAGTTTCTGCGGTAGCTCGGGAACAAGATGTGAGGCCGAGGAGGCACATTGAGCTGGGGCTCGGAGGCGAGTCGGCGTCTGCTCGGTAGGACGAGCATAGGGGTGGTTTGGTCGGCTGCTGTAGGCCCTTTCTTGCATGCTCTGGGACACGTCATCTGCCACGTGTCATGATCTGGGAGATCGCCGATATCGAGCTTCATCATTAGCCCCCCACTCTCGTCCCGACCAGCTTACGGGTCGGGTCGAGAGCGGTCTGCGGGGTCACCCGAGGTGAGCTCTCTTCCGAAGATATCGTCGGGCGTGTCCCCGGACAATCCGTTGTCTTTTTCTGGGTGACGCAGGCGAATCAGGGCGAGACCTTCTGCATTAAAGAGGGGCGCCGGATTGTGCGCACTTTTGACGAAGCGGCGGCCCACCTGTCGAGCGTTGGTTGGCGGACGGGACGGGCCGCAGGCCTCTGGCGTCTGATGGGATGATGTCCAATGCGCGCGTGCCAGGTGGAGCGATCTGGGTCGTTGTATGTGAGGGATTGTTTTTGGCGGGAGTCGACGGTCGCCGTTGCATGGGGGCGCCGGAGGCTATAGGTAGAGGCGGGGCCCTCTTCGGGACCCATCTCTCTTCATATTTTCCTCATCTTCTATCTCGTAAGCTTGGCGCTCTCATCTTAGGTCGGACCTTTCGCTTTCCCAAGGGCTTCTCAATCAGGTTAGATGTCTTCTTCTAGGGAGTCTGTAGATATCACAAGGGTAAATTCTAGGGATTCTTCTGCTGAGTCGGGGTCTTCCCGGGAGATGGGGTTAGATCCTCTCCCCGTGGTCGTATGTCAGGAGCGGATCCACGAGTGGAGGTGGCGGAAGCCCCCAGCGTGCCTTCCTTGGTGAGGTACGAGGGAGATCTTGCCACCGCTCAGGCCCGCTTCCATATCCCTTCTGGCTATACTCTGCATTTGGCCGAGGAAGGAGAGAGGCAGATCAGGTGCGGGGTAAAGAGATTGCCCTGTACCTGGAATCCTTTTGGGCCGGAATTCGCTTACCCTTCTCTCCCGAGATCGCTGCAGCGCTGTCTTACTTCGGGTTAGCCCCGGGCCAGTTAGTGCCGAACTCCTAGAGGATTCTTCTTGGGTTTCTGGTCCGCTTGAAATTGCAGATGGTCCCTTTCGGTCTGTCCATCCTTGCCTCCTCTCTCATCTACAAAAGTCACCCCGGCTCTCACGCTGGCGACCCGAGGTAGGTCTATCTCTCCTTTAGGAAACGTCGGTGGAGTGCGCCCAGGTCAGGAGTCGTCGTCCTGCCTTCTTCCATCCACGACTGGAAGAAAAAGTTTTTCTTCGTCGGGCCGCCAGAAGGTGAGGACTGGCTCGTACCCGTCCAGTGGTCTAGGGATAAGTGCTGGTAGGGAAACCCATCCAATGGCCCTGACACGGTGAGAGTGGCGACGTAGGAGCCCATTCCTCGGGCCGATGTGTTGCTTTCTGAGCGGGCCCTTAGTTGGGCCGAGCTCAGCCCTGCCCAGTTCGTCGGTAAGTTAGGCTTATATTTATTTTGATTTTTGCTCGAGTCACTGACCCCATTTTATCTCGTCTTGTGCAGAACCCATGGCTTTGAGCTATCTTCAAGCGGCTATGCGCAAGCCGAAGAAGGGGTCGAGGGCTGGAGGGGCCAGCTCTTCCCGTTAGGCCCCGACCCCGGCTCCTCCGGCAGCCGCCCAGCACTATCACTCGAGCATGGATCGGGCCCCGGAGTCCAGCAGGGCGTTGACCCGAAAGAGGGCTCGAGAGCAGGAAGCCCCGGCCTCGGAGGCAGAGACCAGTCCGCTGCCGCCGGCTCTCAAGAGGTCCTCCCGCGCAGCCCCGCAGGCCCCGGCCTCCCCGATCTTGGTGGACGATAGGGAGCAACGCTTTAAGGTGCTCTCGGGGCTCTCTGTCGCCGACAGCCTTCTGCACGACATGGAGAGGTCGGCCGGGGGCAGGGTCCCCGGGAGAAGTCTAAAGGGGCAACTGGCGTCCATCGCCCAAGAGGCCGTGCAGGTTAGTACTCGTACTTTGCTTATTTCATCTTTCGTGAGACTTGGTGATCCTTCTTCTTTCTGGCCCTTTTCTTGTTTCTCCAAGTCCTCCACCACGTCGCTCTCGCTAATCGGATGGAGGAGGAGGAGATAGGCCAGGCGGTCCGAGCCTCGGGCAAGTCCTCCTCGCTGAGGCGGGCGCTGGAAGCTGCGACGGCGAGGTTCACCGCTCTTGAGGCCGAGGTGGTGGCCGGGAAGCAGGAGCTAGTGGCCGCGAAGCAGGAGGCAGCGGCCGTGAAGCAGGAAGTGGCGGCGGCGAAGCAAGAGGCTGCCCGGCTCCGCGAAGCTGCCCGGCTCCGCGAAGCTGCCCAGGCTGACGAGGCCAAGCTTCAGGACTCCATGGCGCTCGTCGGCTCCATGAAGAATTCGGTGAGCACCCTCCGGAAGGAGCTGGGGACGGCGGTAGAGGCGGCGAAACGGGCCGACCTCTTGGCGGCGAAGGCGGTGGAGAACTTCTAGAAATCAGAAGAATTTTACACCGTTCTAGCCTCGGCCACTACCGCCATCTGGTATAAGGCCCTTGATGCCGTCAAGGCTCAGATGCCGGAGTTCGCCGACCAGGATCTCCGAGCCGAATATCTTTACAGGGACGAGGAGCAGGGGGAGGACCTCGGTGGCATGGCCGAGGAGGAGATACCCGGTGAGGGCAACGCGGAGGCCCCTGCGGCGGGCGCTGGGCTTCCCGGGGATGCGCCCGGCCCTGAGTCCTGAGGCCCGTCGTCTTTTGCTTTTCTTTTTTCTTTTTATTTGTTTCCTCGGGAGTTTGGTAGGCCTCCGGGCTTTTTGTAAGGCTGGGGAGCCCACAATACCTTGTAGAAGGTTTAACTTTTGCGAATAAAGGTAGTTTTCTTGCACTCTTATTTGCACGCGTATTTTTCTTGTTGTATGAACACTTTTATCTGCGTGGGACTGCCTTTATGTTGTGTTGTCTCTTTGTCTGGCGATTACGCATCGACTTGAGTCTGCTCTCTTGCCCAGTGTCCCAAGGCAAGCGATAAGACGGTATCTCCATGGCCCCGAAGTTGAAATGTAGATCGCTAAGACGTTGAGAGATTGGGTGCCTTTTGTTGAGTTCACGTTCCTTAGTAGTTGGAGGGGCCATAATTGGCGAACTGAGGATATTGCCGAGCAGGGTAGCTGCTCGGTGCTTCTTGGCGAGGGCTTTGATCCTTAACGCTGGAGGGGCCGTGAGAGGCCTGCGAAAGATGGCCGAGTAGGATAGCTGCTTGGCGCCTCTTGACGAGAGCTTTCATCCTTAGCGCGAGAGGGGCCGTGAGAGGCCTGCTGGGGATGGCCGAGCAGGGTAGCTGCTCGGTGCCTCTTGGCAAGGGCTTTTATCCTCAGTGTGAGAGGGGCCGTGAGAGGCCTGTGAAGGATGGCCGAGTAGGGTAGCTGCTCGGTGCCTCTTGGCGAGGGCTTTAATCCTCAGCGTGAGAGGGGCCGTGAGAGGCCTGCTGAGGATGGCCGAGCAGGGTAGCTGCTCGGTGCCTCTTGGCGAGGGTTTTGATCCTCAGCGTGAGAGGGGCCGTGAGAGGCCTTCTGAGGATGGTCGAGCAGGGTAGCTGCTCGGTGCCTCTTAGCGAGGGCTTTGATCCTTAAGGATGCCCGAGCGGGGTTGCCGCCCGGTGCCTCTTGGCGAGGGCTTTGATCCCTATTTTTGCCAGGAATAACCGAGCATAGATCGTGCTAAGCGGTTGCCTCTTTCGAGGGCTTTTCATCCTTAGCGCGGGAGGGGCGTGGGTGGCCTACTAAGGATGTTCGAGCGGGGTTGTCGCCCGGTGCCTCATGGCGAGGGCTTTGATCCCTTGTGGTGTGCCAGGGATAACCGAGCATGGTTGTTCTAAGCGGTTGCCTCTTTCGAGGGCTTTTGGGTCCTTAAGGATGGCCGAGCAGGGTTTCTGCCCGGTGCCTCTTGGCAAGGACTTTGATCCCTGGCGTCGTGTGATAGGGAAGCTACCGGCCAGGGATAACCGAGCAGGGTAGATACTCAGCTGCCTCTTGTTGAGGGCTTTGATCCTTAGCTGTTGGAGGGGCCGTAAGAGGCCTGCTAAGGATGGCCGAGCAGGGTAGCTGCTCGGTACCTCTTGGCGAGGGCTTTGATCCCTGGCGTCGTGGGGTAGGAAAGCTACCAGCTAGGGATAGCCGAGTAGGGTAGTTGCAGGGATGCCTCTTGGCGAGAGCTTTAATCCCTGGCGTCGTGGGTAGGGAAGCTACCAGCCGGGGATAGCCGAGCAGGGCAGCCGCTCGGCTGCCTCTTGTTGAGGGCTTTGCTCCATGAAGAAGGACCGAGCAGTGAAGCTGCTCGGTTGCCTCTTGGCGAGGCTCTATCCGACCTTCCCATGTGAGCACCGAGGAGTGGGACGACATCGAAGACACATGTCGTGAGAGCGCTGTGAAAGCGAAGCGCCGGAGTCTTGTCGTTTCAGTTTCGCACGGGGAGGCGTGACGCTTGCTGTAAATCCCCGTTCCCATTTTAATAAAAGTTTTCTATTTTCCTAAATCCCCGAGTTTCTTTTCTTTTCCCGCGTACTTTTGTATGGAATAGATTGCGTAAGATTAGTGTTTAAAATATTTTTTAAAAAACCCTTATGAAACAATCAAAGATCAAGCCCAAATTAAAATTCAAAACAAAAATAATTTTACTACTTTTAACTCAGCCCGTTAGCATTCCTCAGCCCACATTTTTTTCATATAAATAAAATTCCTTCACAAAAAACCCCTGGGCCCACTCGCTATCACTCAGCCACACACACTTTTTTTTTCCCTTTTTATAAACCCTTTAATTTTTCCCTCAGCCTATACCCTTAACTTTCCCTGCAGCCCACGAAATTTGTAATGGGATTGGTTTTTTTTTAAAATTGAGCCGGCCCACTTCTTCAACCCACAACTTAAATTTTTAATTCTTCAATTATTTTTCCCAGCCCAGCTCAGAAGCCGCCTCCTCTTCAAGACCCGAACCGCGATCCTGTTCATCTTCCCCTTTAAATTCCAACGGTAACAATCCCTGTTCTCGCGCGATCCCAGCTCCTCGCCGCGCCTCACGTCCACGCCCATGCCCCCGCTCCGGCCGTTACACCCACGACTTCGACCCGTTCTCTTCCCTTACACCCCATCTATCTTCGCTGTTTATTTCAAAACTAATCCCTCATCTCTCTCCCTCACACAAAAAAATTCATAGAGCACCAAAACCTTTGCCACCTCCACCGCCGGCGATCATCCCACCGCTCCGTTCGACCTACAACGACGACAGCCACACGTTCACTCTCCTCCCCCTCCACGACTCCACTTCCACCAACTCGAGACCCCCTGCACCCACACCTCTGCACATGGAACCCATTACCCGACCAAGCTCGTGTCACCTCTGCACGCCTTCTCGACGCCGGCAACCCACCACGTCGTCGACCCCCACCTCCTCAGCTTCATCACCCTCACCACAATTCCCCAGCCCCACTTCTTGACCTATCCCCTCTCCAAAACTCCAAAACTCCAAAACCCATTTGCAAACTTTTCCCTCACTGTGAACTCCACTGTGCTCGTTGCCGGAGCGACGCCGTCGACCGTCGGCAACCCCAATACACTCGCAGTGGATCATCAAACATCCCTCAACGTCCAGTGACTGTGCAACGACTCCGGACAACCCCGACGCGAGATCCGCATCTAGATCCAAGCTCGCGCGAATCGGTTCCACGGCGTATATCACGCGTTCGTGACGACGTTGCTACCTTACGACCCCGAGACGTTTCCAGGCAAGTGTTTACTTGCTTCATGCTATAATAATTGTAGTACAAAGTTAAATAATCTCGTTTATGGATTTGCCAATCACCGATACATAACGTTACCTAAGTGTTCGATGCTAGATCCCAATGAAAATATTTGTCTAATTTGACGGTAACCGATACGTTCTGTTGGCCCTTTTAATGATGTATACCGTGTGTGAAACTCGCTGGATATTACGATTGTTAGTGACAAAAATCGATACCCCCAAACATGCCGTTAAAACTGGAATTTTCACGTACCTGAAAACGAATAAAATCACCATAAATTATATTCAAACTGGAATGCTGCGTTCGAGGGCTTAAATCGAAGCCAACTCGACGAACTTTAACCCTATGTAGAATTTTAATGTTTTCTGTTCTGAAACCGTGATGATATGTGGATCGGAATGCGACTCTGGACTACAGTCCAGAGCGTTTCAGATTACGGTGTTCTGTCCAAAGACCTGCGTCACTGTGTTTCCTGAAGTCGTATGTTACGGAATTCTACTGTAGCTTAAAGATATTTCTGTTAGCTAAATAAAACAGGTGGTTCCATTCCGTTTCATCGCCATTTACTATTTTAAACTGTATTTAAAATGGCAGAACGTATAACTGTCCAGAACAATTTCTGAAATGACATATTGAGATTAAACTGTGTATAACTTTCAACGTACAGATGCGATCGAGGATCCGTCTGTTGCGTTGAATACTTTATCGAAAACCCTAGATGTAATTTAACTGTGACATCGCTAAATTCTGAGCCCAACTGGGTGAAATTCGTGGCGCAAAACGGACGTTCAGTTCTGAAACTGAATTTCCAGCCGCAAGCACTTAAAATGAAATAGCTATATCTTGAAAACCGAAATTCCGATTGAACTGAAACAAATTTTGATGAATTATTGACTGATTGTTCTATATATCTTACTTACATCATTTTTGCTGAATTCTTAACATATTAATTTGTGCAATTTAATTTAGTTCATGACATGCATGTTAATTCATAACATACAGAGCTTATTGGTAGTATACAATACATATATCATACCCGTGTTATATACTCAGTGTTAGTGCGTGTGGACACTGCATTATCGTGCGTGATAGATGTTGGTTTAGGAGTGACGAGTACACCAATGGAAAGTGAATATTCGTGACAGTGATTGATACAGTGGACAGTGATGAAACCGTGCCATTGGTATACTTGTACACAACTAGATCAATATCATAAATAGTGTAACCCGGGGAAAAGGGGGAAATCAAAGTGGAAAGAGTATCGTATTTAGCGGGACCGTGTTTAGAGGATGATCATTCGAACTGTGATACTGATACGTGTAGGATAGGATCTAGCGATCCGGCTGACAGGGTTATGTCCCGGGCATGTGGGCCGTAGTCTCGGGTATGTACGAGACTCCTGTTAAACACGATCCTCCTTCCACTATGTGATTTCAAACATGACCTAGAGACCGATAGGGACACATAACATATTCTGCATCATATAGTGATATAGTGATTACTTGCATTGTTCTTATACCAGTATTACCTCATATACCTGTTTCATCTTATTATTATAATATTGTTATTGTGTCGCTCTGACGACCTGAGTATGCATGCTCAGATCCCGTGGGAGGACCAGCACAGGAGACGGATCTACCCTTTGAGTTCACGGAGATATAGTTTGGTGTACCTTCTTCTTTTACTGCTTTCCACAAAAGCGATCGTGAAATTGAACTTGGTTAGTTATTGTTCTTTATTATCTGTAATTTGTGAACAATGGAATTTTAATGTAATAATTTAGTGATGCGATTCCTTTAATGCTGTGCTTTATTACTGATTACCATGTAGTGCTAGAAGCCGAAGTGTGACTACGGCGGGACGATCCCTTGACCGTAGGAGCATGGCTGGCCTAGTCATACCTCGTATTCCGTATTTTGGGAAGCGGGGTGTGACATGGTTTAGTTGGTATCAGAGACTGTGTTTAGTATCAAGGAATAACATTAACTATACTGTATTACGTTATTCTTGTTTCACTACTCTTGATTTTCATCCTTGAATCTGATCCTATCCTTTTGAATCTTCCAGTGATATGACGTCCCCGAACGACCCCTCCTCGGACTCCAGCTCTCAGGACCGCACGGAAAGAATACTCAGTGCACTGACCACTCTCGCAAAAGCTCAGGAGAGGAAGACAGATTTGCTTACTGAGGGACTCAGGGCGATTACCGCCGCAGGAGGACCCTCCGCACTCATTACTTCCCCCGAGGGCGCTACTCCACCAGCTTATCAGGCTAGGGCTGGTACTGTGTCAGACTTCCGACGGTTACACCCAGCTGCGTTCACAGGACTAGCTGAACCCCTTGAGGCTGAACAATGGCTGGTGAATATGGAGAATTTATTGACAGCCGCCAGGGTTCCAGAGGAAGATAGAGTGGACGTGATAAAGATACAATTAGAAGACGAGGCTCGTACATGGTAGTCGGTGGAAGAAAGCAGACTTGAAGGGCCGATTGAATAGGGCAAGTTTAAGGAGTGCTTCCTAGATCATTATTTTCCTCCCACAGCCAAGGCAGAAATGGAGGAAATGTTTATTCTTTTGATGCAAAATGGACGCCCAGTGGACGTTTATGTGGCAGAGTTCAACCGTCTGAGCCGCTTTGCTCCATACATGGTCAAATCAGAGGCCACCAGGGCCAGACGCTTCCTTCAGGGGTTAGATTTCGAGTTGCAACAGTTGATTGCATCGTTGGATTTGCAGACTTTCGCACAGGTACTCAACGCGGCGAGAGTTCAAGAGCAATTGATTAACAAGTTCAGAAGACCCCCAGTCATTCCAGCACGTACCCACATGCCTTCTCGAGGAGCCATATCGGTTCACAGAGCAGGAACGACACAAATGAAGCACCCGTTTGTACCACAGCATCGCCCCCAGAGACAGGGCGTAACTTGCGGCTATTGCGGTAGAGGAGGACATACCCAGAAGGACTGTCGCCGTGCCAAGGGACAGTGCCTAATTTGCGGTTCCAGTCAGCACAGGATTAACAGTTGCCCTGAGCGAGCAGAAATACAGGGAGGTTCTGGACCGCCACAGCAGAGGCCACAGGAGCAGAGACAACCATTTACAGGTCGCGGTCAGGGACGGGCTTTCACCTTGACCGCCGAGCAGGCAGAAGCGTCAGGAGATGTGGTTACAGGTACTCTACTCGTACATTCCTTGCCAGCTAGAGTACTATTTGATTCTGGAGCATCGCATTGTTTCTTGTCTGAGCATTTCACTAATACACACTCAATACCACATGAACCACTAACCAAGGGGTGGGAAATTCATACGGGTAATGGCATTATTATCTCTAGTCGAGAATGTAAATTATGGCCAGTTGTAGTGTGTGGCAGGGAATTCTATGCGAATTTCCTTCTGATCGGGACAGGCAGTTACGACGCAATTCTCGGGATGGATTGGATGAGCACTTTCCATGCAGTTATCGATTGTCGTGCAAGGAAGGTGATCTTCCGCATCCCCAATCACCCGGAATTTATTTTTGAGGGCGGAAGCAAATCTTTGGAGCCAGCTAAGTATAGAGCAAAGCCTAAGGAGCTGACAGCTATGGGGATTGATAAGAGCCCAGCCCTAGAAATTGTTCGGGACTTTCTAGACATATTTCCTGAAGATCTACCAGGTCTACCACCTCCTCGAATTTTGGAGTACTCGATCGATTTGATTCCAGGTACAGCCCAGTATCCAGGGCCCCATACAGAATGGCACCAGTTGAGTTGGCGGAATTGAAGAAGCAGGTTGAAGAACTATTGGAGAAGGGATTTATTCGGCCAAGCGCTTCACCGTGGGGTGCACTAGTCCTATTAGTAAAGAAGAAGGATGGATCGTTGCGAATGTGTATAGATTATCGAGAGCTGAACAAAGTCACAATAAAGAACAAGTACCCAATACCGCGCATCGACGACCTATTCGATCAGCTAACTGGAGCCAAGGTTTTCTCGAAGTTGGACCTCTGCTCTGGATATCATCAAATCAGAGTAGCAGCCGAGAACGTATGCAAGACGGCTTTCAGGACCCGATACGGACATTACGAATTTCTTGTGATACCGTTCGGTGTTACCAATGCCCCAGCAATATTCATGGATTTAATGAACAGGGTGTTCGCAAAATACTTAGACACGTTCGTCGTTGTGTTTATCGACGACATACTTGTCTACTCGAAGACCTGGGAAGAGCATGCTGAGCATTTGCGCACGGTCCTACAAATTCTTCGGGAAGAGAAACTGTATGCGAAGCTGAGCAAGTGTGAATTCTGGCTCGACAAGGTTCAGTTTTTGGGACATATTGTTTTGGGCGAAGGCATCTCGGTGGACCCGGCAAAGATAGAATCTGTCAGAGATTGGCCGACGCCGAAATCAGTAGCAGAGATCAGGAGTTTTCTGGGATTGGCAGGTTATTATCGGAGATTCGTCCAAGATTTCTCAAGGATCGCGGAACCGTTGACGAAGCTGACAAGGAAAGACGTGCCGTTTACATGGACAGAAGAGTGCCCTCAGGCATTCGACACACTGAAGCAGAAGTTAACCACGGCACCTATACTTACAGTACCAGATAATTCCGGTGGTTTGGTGATACACAGTGATGCCTCAGGGAAGGGATTAGGCTGTGTCCTAATGCAGCACGGCCGAGTGGTTGCTTACGCCTCTCGACAACTGAGGAACCACGAGAAGAACTACCCTACACATGACTTGGAGTTAGCTGCGGTAGTATTTGCGTTGAAGATTTGGAGGCACTACCTTTTGGGTGAAAAAGTGGAGGTATACACGGATCATAAAAGTTTGAAATATGTATTCACTTAGAAGGAACTGAACATGAGGCAGCGCCGATGGCTAGAGCTAATGGCAGATTATGATTTGGACCTTCAGTATCACCCGGGGAAAGTCAATGTTGTACCAGATGCGCTCAGTCGCAAACCAGCGGTCATGATGTTGACCGATCAGAGAAGCATTATTGAGGACTTTCAGAGACTTGAACTTGAGGTCGTTACGCGAACGCACTCAGTCAATTTTGGCAACTACAGGTGCAATCTTCCCTAGTGGATCGTATTAAGATTGCACAAGCGGATGATCCCCGATTACAAAAGTTCAGAGAGCAAGTGGAAGCTGGACTGAGAACGGATTTGATTATACATGAAGATGGCTCTCTGAGATTTGGTAGCAGACTCTGCGTACCTAAAGGAGATGTTCGAGAAGAAGTTTTGGCTGAAGCACACAGTTCAGCTTATTCTGTGCATCCAGGAGGTACAAAAATGTATCAGGACCTAAAGCAGCACTTTTGGTGGAACGGAATGAAGCGGGAAATTGCGAGGTTCGTATCCAGGTGCTTGGTATGCCAACAGGTGAAGGCGGAACATTAGAGGACAACAGGATTGTTACAACCATTGCCGATACCTGAATGGAAGTGGGAGCACATCACTATGGATTTTGTGACAGCCTTGCCACGGAGCCCTAGAGGCAATAACGCTATTTGGGTTATCGTCGATCGCCTCATAAAAGCTGCACACTTCCTACCTTTCCGAGTGGGACAGTCGACAGAATCACTGGCAGAAAGATATATGCAGGAGATTGTGCGACTTCACGGTGTTCCAGTCAGCATTGTGTCCGACCGGGACACGAGATTCTTGTCGCACTTTTGGAAGAGCTTACAGGAGAGTTTGGGAACCCGCCTTAAATTCAGCACAGCTTATCACCCACAGACGGATGGACAATCTGAGCGTACAATTCAGACGCTCGAGGATATGTTGAGAGCCTGTATGTTGGACTTTCAGGGTTCCTGGGAGGACCATCTGCATCTAGTCGAGTTCTCTTATAACAATAGTTATCAGGCTAGTATTCAGATGGCTCCTTTTGAAGCACTATACGGGCGGAAGTGTCGATCCCCAGTATGTTGGGATAATGTGGGAGAACGAAGATTACTGGGCCCCGAACTCATTGTTCAGACAGTTGACAAGGTCCAGATGATCAGGCAACGTATTAAGACGGCTCAGGATCGACAAAAAAGTTGGGCAGATACCAGCAGAAGGGCACTTGAGTTCGAAGTCGGAGATCATGTGTTCTTGAAGATTTCCCCTACTCGTGGAGTTATCAGATTCAGAAGTCGGGGAAAACTTAGTCCCCGTTTTATCGGACCTTTTGAGGTGCTAGAGCGAGTAGGAGAGGTGGCCTATCGACTGGCCTTGCCTCCATCGCTAGCTGGTGTGCACAATACCTTCCACGTGTCACAGTTGCGGCGTTATGTTCGGGATGAGAGCCATGTCCTGGACCATTCAGAGCTAGTTTTGGGTACTGACTTATCGTACGAGGAGCAACCTACTACCATTCTCGACCGCAGAGAGAAAGTGCTGAAAAATAAGATCATTCCTTTAGTCCGAGTGTCATGGGGCGGTCGTTCCCCAGGGGAATCCACCTGGGAGCGGGAGGAAGATATCCGTGATCGTTATCCACATCTCTTTGTTTAGTACATTTTTCATGTATCTTTGTTAAATTTCGAGGACGAAATTTTTGTTAAGGGGGGTATGATGTAAATCCCCGTTCCCATTTTAATAAAAGTTTTCTATTTTCCTAAATCCCCGAGTTTCTTTTCTTTTCCCGCGTACTTTTGTATGGAATAGATTGCGTAAGATTAGTGTTTAAAATATTTTTTAAAAAACCCTTATGAAACAATCAAAGATCAAGCCCAAATTAAAATTCAAAACAAAAATAATTTTACTACTTTTAACTCAGCCCGTTAGCATTCCTCAGCCCACATTTTTTTCATATAAATAAAATTCCTTCACAAAAAACCCCCGGGCCCACTCGCTATCACTCAGCCACACACACTTTTTTTCCCTTTTTATAAACCCTTTAATTTTTCCCTCAGCCTATACCCTTAACTTTCCCTGCAGCCCACGAAATTTGTAATGGGATTGGTTTTTTTTTTAAATTGAGCCGGCCCACTTCTTCAGCCCACAACTTAAATTTTTAATTCTTCAATTATTTTTCCCGGCCCAGCTCAGAAGCCGCCTCCTCTTCAAGACCCGAACCGCGATCCTGTTCATCTTCCCCTTTAAATTCCAACGGTAACAATCCCTGTTCTCGCGCGATCCCAGCTCCTCGCCGCGCCTCACGCCTACGCCCATGCCCCCGCTCCGGCCGTTACACCCACGACTTCGACCCGTTCTCTTCCCTCACACCCCATCTCTCTTCTCTGTTTATTTCAAAACTAATCCCTCATCTCTCTCCCTCACACAAAAAAATTCACAGAGCACCAAAACCTTTGCCACCTCCACCGCCGGCGATCATCCCACCGCTCCGTTCGACCCACAACGACGACAGCCACACATTCACTCTCCTCCCCCTCCACGACTCCACTTCCACCAACTCGAGACCCCCTGCACCCACACCTCTGCACACGGAACCCATTACCCGACCAAGCTCGTGTTACCTCTGCACGCCTTCTCGACGCCGGCAACCCACCACGTCGTCGACCCCCACCTCCTCAGCTTCATCACCCTCACCACAATTCCCTAGCCCCACTTCTTGACCTATCCCCTCTCCAAAACTCCAAAACTCCAAAACCCATTTGCAAACTTTTCCCTCACTGTGAACTCCACTGTGCTTGTTGCCGGAGCGACGCCGTCGACCGTCGGTAACCCCAATACACTCGCAATGGATCATCAAACATCCCTCAACTTCCAGTGACTGTGCAACGACTCCGGACAACCCCGACGCGAGATCCGCATCTAGATCCAAGCTCGCGCGAATCGGTTCCACGGCGTATATCACGCGTTCGTGACGACGCTGCTACCTTACGACCCCGAGACATTTCCAGGCAAGTGTTTACTTGCTTAATGCTATAATAATTGTAGTACAAAGTTAAATAATCTCGTTTATGGATTTGCCAATTACCGATACATAACGTGACCTAAGTGTTCGATGCTAGATCCCAATGGAAATAATTGTCTAATTTGATGGTAACCGATACGTTCTGTTGGCCCTTTTAATGATGTATACCGTGTGTGAAACTCGCTGGATATTACGATTGTTAGTGACAAAAATCGATACCCCCAAACATGCCGTTAAAACTGGAATTTTCACGTACCTGAAAACGAATAAAATCACCATAAATTATATTCAAACTGGAATGCTGTGTTCGAGGGCTTAAATCGAAGCCAACTCGACGAACTTTAACCCTATGTAGAATTTTAATGTTTTCTGTTCTGAAACCGTGATGATATGTGGATTGGAATGCGACTCTGGACTACAGTCCAGAGCGTTTCAGATTACGGTGTTCTGTCCAAAGACCTGCGTCACTGTGTTTCCTGAAGTCGTATGTTATGGAATTCTACTGTAGGTTAAAGATATTTCTGTTAGCTAAATAAAACAGGTGGTTCCATTCCGTTTCATCGCCATTTACTATTTTAAACTGTATTTAAAATGGCAGAACGTATAACTGTCCAGAACAATTTCTGAAATGACATATTGAGATTAAACTGTGTATAACTTTCAACGTACTGATGCGATCGAGGATCCGTCTGTTGCGTTGAATACTTTATCAAAAACCCTAGATTTAATTTAACTGTGACATCGCTAAATTCTGAGCCCAACTGGGTGAAATTCCTTGCGCGAAACGGACGTTCAGTTCTGAAACTGAATTTCCAGCCGCAAGCACTTAAAATGAAATAGCTATATCTTGAAAACCGAAATTCCGATTGAACTGAAACAAATTTTGATGAATTATTGACTGATTGTTCTATATATCTTACTTACATCATTTTTGCTGAATTCTTAACATATTAATTTGTGCAATTTAATTTAGTTCATGACATGCATGTTAATTCATAACATACAGAGCTTATTGGTAGTATACAATACATATATCATACACGTGTTATATACTCAGTGTTAGTGTGTATGGACACTGCATTATCGTGCGTGATAGATGTTGGTTTAGGAGTGACGAGTACACCAATGGAAAGTGAATATTCGTGACAGTGATTGATACAGTGGACAGTGATGAAACCGTGCCATTGGTATACTTGTACACAACTAGATCAATATCATAAATAGTGTAACCTGGGGAAAAGGGGGAAATCAAAGTGGAAAGAGTATCGTATTTAGCGGGACCGTGTTTAGAGGATGATCATTCGAACTGTGATACTGATACGTGTAGGATAGGATCTAGCGATCCGGCTGACAGGGTTATGTCCCGGGCATGTGGGCCGTGGTCTCGGGTATGTACGAGACTCCTGTTAAACACGACCCTCCTTCCACTATGTGATTTCAAGCATGACCTAGAGACCGATAGGGACACATAACATATTCTGCATCATATAGTGATATAGTGATTACTTGCATTGTTCTTATACCAGTATTACCTCATATACCTGTTTCATCTTATTATTATAATATTGTTATTGTGTCGCTCTGACGACCTGAGTATGCATGCTCAGATCCCGTGGGAGGACCAGCACAGGAGACGGATCTACCCTTTGAGTTCACGGAGATATAGTTTGGTGTACCTTCTTCTTTTACTGCTTTCCATAAAAGCGACCGTGAAATTGAACTTGGTTAGTTATTGTTCTTTATTATCTGTAATTTGTGAACAATGGAATTTTAATGTAATAATTTAGTGATGCGATTCCTTTAATGCTGTGCTTTATTACTGATTACCATGTAGTGCTAGAAGCCGAAGTGTGACTACGGCGGGACGATCCCTTGACCGTAGGAGCATGGCTGGCCTAGTCATACCTCGTATTCCGTATTTTAGGAAGCGGGGCGTGACACTTGCCGTGTGGCACCTATGTTGCGTGTGAAACGGGCGACTGTTGGATTCCCAAGCGTCGTTGGATATAAGATGGAATCATTTGGGATTGTTGATTACTCATTTCCCAACAACCGAAACGCAAAAATGCAGGACTTCCCCTTCACCATCGAAGACATCGTAAGCTTCGAGGATGTTTACCTCTATGACCCGTACTGCACTAAGGACACGGTGCAGTTGGTAATAGGCAGGATCGAGGACCACATCGGCCGATTGCTTCCCCGGCGGTCCTCCCTCCTGTAGCTGCTGATGTATTCCATCTGGAGGGCGTCGCCGGGGCTTTACAACCCCTTATCTGAAATGCTGTTCGATGAGGCCATAGGCAAGCTAAGGTCTCTGAGGCGCTTCGGCTTGATCTCCGCGGGCCGGTTAAACCGCTCGGAAGCGCTCGTCCATGAGTGCTACAGTTGAGGCTTGACACCGAAGCTCGCTGGGAGGATTGGAGGCAGAAGTTAGACGCTGCGAGGGCTCGGCTGGAGGAGATATGCTCAGAGTACCACGAATAGTGCTCTCTGCACCCCATTCCTCCGCTGTTGTAATAATAAAATTTTTCTTTTTTGTGTACGACTGAGGAGCCAATTGTACCTTTTGAATGAATAAGATTTTTTTTTCTTTTATGCAATGCTCTATTGATCCTTTTATTGTATAAATAAAAGATCTTAGGAAGATGGTACATTGCTTTGAAAAGAAAATACATGCTAGTACATGGTTTTATTCATGTAGCTTGAGCCCCTCATACGTCTGCTGGTATCTGTGCTCGGCATGGGGTATCGGCTTTCAGGGGTACCAGTCGCATGCTCTGCTGACACTACCATGATCTGGCCGATGGTCTGCTCAGCTGGAGGGGGACGCTGCTCCTGCTCGCGGTCAGCTTGCCGTTTGTCCCTCAGGTACGCCGCGAGGTTCCCCGAACGGATCAGCTCCTCGATGTAATCTCGGAGTTGTTTGCAGCTCTCCGTTGAGTGGCCCAGCGACCTATGAAAGCCGCAATAGGGGCCCCGGTTTAGCTTTGAAGCCGAGCGTGGGATTGGGGGGAACTTGAAGAACCTTTCGCCCTTGGCCTCCTCAAGTAGCACAGTCTGGGAGACATTAAGCAGCGTGTACTCCTGGAACTTTAGGGGATAGGGCTTTTGCCGTTCCGGTCCTCTTCTTTCGTCCCTGGCCCTCTTTTTCTGGTCGGCTTGATCTGCTCGGGGGAGGCTCGCATTCACCTCGGACTCGAGCTGGACCTCGTGCTCGGTCCAGGCCTTTACCTCGGCCACGGTCTTAGGTTGCACCAGTGCAAAAGAGCGTAACCACTCATTGCGCCAAAGACCAGACTTTAGAGCTGTGATGACCGTTTATTCCCGGTGCTCTGGGACTTCGAGAAGGACGTTGTAGAAACGGGTGACGTAGGCCTTGAATGTCTCCCTGTCCCTGCTCTTGATCGTGAAGAGGTGGTCGACTGTGCGCTTCTGTCGTCTGTTCCCGACGAAGTGGCCGAGGAATTGTGTAGCCAGCTCGTCAAAGGTTGAGATCAAGTGTGGCTCGAGTCTTCGGAACCAGTCTCGCCCGGCACGGATGAGAGTGGCCGAGAAAGCTCGGCACTGGGCGGCATCGGAGTGGTCTTGGAAGCTCATTCCCGCGGTGAACGCATCCAAGTGGTCCTTCAGGTCAGATTTGCCGTCGAAGAGGGAGACCTTTGGGGGCTTGTTGCGGGAGGAGACGTAGACGGCGAGCAGCTCCTCGGTGAACGGTTTTGTGAGCGAGTCGGCAGCATACTTAGCCCCGTCACTCGAACGGTAACCTTCCCGTTGCAGGCTCTCGATCTTCTTCTCGAGGGCATCGAGTCGGCCATGGTACCCCGACGACTCGGCGCATTCTGATCCCAGGCCCCTGCTGTTGCGGTGAGCCCCATGCCCAGAAAGCAGTCGTGGAAGAGGATGTCTGCCGAGCTTCCCGAATCAACCAGGATCCTGTGCACCTCGTATTGATGGACCCGAGCCGTGATCACCAGAGGGTCATTGTGGGGAAGGGATATGCCGTGAAAGTCCCCGTTCTCAAAAGTGATCGGCTCGGTCTCCCTGGCCTTCTTCCTTGGTCGGCCGTCGACCCCCGCGGCTGGCGTGGGATGCCGAGTCTCGTAGGCACTCGATGTATCCCCAGCCGTCGCGACCATGATTTTGGACGAGCCTCATCTCTTTTCGGTGGGGTCCCTTACGTTACCTGGTGGGGATGTTTTTGAGCTGCCGTGGGAAGTCTCGCGTGCGCGACCCCGTCGATGGAGGGGGTGACGGTCGTGCCTGCGAACAAGAGAGCTGACCGCCACTGCCTCGGAGGGGAAAGGGGTGCGACGAGACTCGGGGCGAAACTCTCTGGTGTAAGACCTCGGAGCCAAACTTAGTGGTGCCCACCGGGTTTTCGAGTACGTCGGCTCAAGAAATCCGCGGTTGTCGGAAATGATGAGGCGGCAGTCGGCAGGGCCGACGTGGACGGAGCCCTCTCTTCCCCCGTAAGGGTCCTGGCCCCGAGGCGGGGGAGCGGCGACATGGGGATTTTGCCCCGCCGTTTGGACGTGGACGAGTGCCTCCACGAAGGATGCGAGTCGGTCTATCCGGCCTGCGAGGGCGTTGATGGCATTCGGCGGAGGAGCTCGTCTGTGCCACCGTTAAGAGGGAGGCGGCGCTTGGCGCTTGGATCGTCTTGATGATCGCTCGCCATTAGAGTGAGATCGGGAGGTGAACTTTTATTTTTTTGCAATCTAAGTTCCCACAGACGGCGCTAGCTGATGGAGGGTGGAATCTCCTTCAGATGTTGCTTCCCGTTGATCTGCGGATGGCTGCGATGTGTGGCTGAGATTGGATCTGGAAGCTGTTGCTCCTGAAGCATGTGGATCTCAATGGGTTGAGGTTGTGGTTGCCGAGTTACCTGCAAGGAAGTCCCGGGGTAGTTGTACCACTGAGGACCCTCCGACGATCAAGTTAGTCTAGAGATCCGAGCAGAGTAACGGCTTAGTGGAGTAAAATGTAAGTGCACGGCGGCGCCCCGGCCGTCAATCCGACGGCCAAATGCGGAAGCGGTGATAAACTTTAAATTTTACATGAACTGGCAAACCGCCGCGCACTAATACCCGGATCGAACCACTAACTAGTCCTAGCTATCTACAAGAAAGGGAATAGAGATATACCGACGATCCATGTCCTCCGGTCTTCTCGTCATCGTCCCGATCTCCTGCGGAATGTCCCGTCTCCTCCTCGTCGCCGGAAGTGCACCACATCGCCTACTTCTTTTACGGGCTCCCACCTCAATGCCGAGGCAACTCGGGCACGAAGCCGGCTACTCCACGTGCCCAAGGATCGCTGTAGAATATCTAGTGAGCAAGTCTCATTTTGGGGTTTGTGGAATTGCCTTTGTGGTGGAGGAAAAAGAACTTGGAATTTTGGAGAGTTTTCTTGTGTGATTTTTGGAGCATCAAGAGAACCAAAAATTTCCACACATGAAAATGAAATCCCCTCTCTTGCCAAGGAATGGCCGGCCCCCCCTTTGAGTGTGATTGGAGAGAGAAAGAACAAAGACAAGGGGGTGGGTGGAAAGCAATGATGCAAGCAAGTGATGATGAAGAAAAGCCAAATGATCACTACAAAAACCAAACACTCAATCAACAACCATGATACTTGCAAAGTCAAGCCATCATGAAGCTAGAAGTCAAGGTCAATGAGAGACTATCATGATACAACAATAAGCAAAGACCCCCTCCACAAATACTTATTTGCAACAATGCAAATAAGCCCTCCTCCACCAATCTTCGGCCAATGAACGATACAAAGGAAATTGGCCGAAACGGAAAACAAACCGGCAACTCCAGAAAACTGGTCCCGTAATAAATTACAGGAAAACCCCGATACTGTGCATACACACCCGCATTTGTATTCCGACCGAAATACAAATGCAATGAGACAAAATCTACACTGTACTATACTAGGATCCGGCTTAAACCAAAGCCGGCTAGTAATATCTGTTCGATCCTGATGCGTGCAATGCCGCACGTATCTGATCGAACCCTGCCATATAACCATACGGCCTATAGTACAAACTGTCCGATCCTGATCCGTGCAATACCGCACGTATCTGATCGGACCTTGCCATATCTCCATACGGCCTCTACAACCTTTCGCCCGAAAGCTGAGTAACAGAATGTGGGGGACTCTAAAGACTCATCAACACCTTGGTTATGGATCTAACCACTAGCACGTTAGAGGTATAAGCCAATACATAACGGGCTACCAGGTATTGACCAAAAGGGACGTCTGTGAGCGAACTCAGCCTCACTCCCTACTGAGCCTGTCAGTGACAATATCCGTACAGTCCGGTCCGTTCGTCTATGAGCATCGCATGGCGGGCCTAGGGGGTTGGTAAAAGTCAGACCCCCAAAAGCGGTACAAGTCGTGTCGGAGTGTAGCCCAGAACACCCTGAGATAGTACTGGAATACCTACCAGTAAATCTCCTTGCCTCGGCCGAGGGCTTCGTGTAATGGCTCTCCTAGACACAGCACGACCTCACCCCCAATACCGGGAGAGACGAACCCCTGAAGATACGCTCACTGCCTCCATGTGGCTCGGGACTGTACCCAACTAAAACCTGTTTGCACGACTCCTTTGAGCCGTGGTAGGGTAGTAATCAAAGTACAGTGGGAACTCACACGAGACAAATGACGATCCCCAGGTCGATGAACTAACCTGCACACATGTCACCAGGGAACTGCCATCTGACGTCTGGTATATGACCAACTAGCATGTTCCTGGCGAGTCCTGTCCGGTGTACTCATAACCCAATGAGCACCTGTATACATCTTAGGTGATCCAACTGACACCAATGGCTTGTGAGACCGGCCACCGCCCCTCATCGGGGTCTCGACTGTATACACTAGTCTACTATGGAGAATCGATGCCCTGTCTCGAAACTCTCACGACTAGGGACCTTTTAAGGATATGCTTATAGACCCTCAGCTCCCACTTATATGATCGCCCTCATACTGCTGGTGGTCAAGCAAGAATCCTAGGGGCTCTATCAACGTGTAATAGCGACGTGTCAGGTCACTTAAAGCAGTACACGATGATAAAGGTAAACCAGATAGCATACTATCATCTCGAGTAAGACTGTCCTACCGGGATAGGTCCTCCATCAATCATTGCAATCACGTACCTGTGACCTAATAATTGACTCTGAAGGCACTATCTCCAACAATCTCCCACTTGCACTCAAGGCTAATTATTGCGATGTCGCATACTCACAGCCCGTGTGATACCGAACACCCAACTCCTCTACTAGTCAGTCTCACAAAGCTCGTTTGCGAAACTATTGCGTTCGAGGAATAGCCTTAGTGCGTGGATCCGCTTTGTTGTCTCTTTCCATGTCTCTCTATATCTCAAGTTCGCGGAGAAACCCATCTCCCGAAATGAGCAATACCTGTCTTAGAATATGTCTGGATGTCTGATGGGACTTAGCTCATAAATGAACACCAAATCCAAACTTCTTAGACTGTATCGTCAACTGAACTTAATCAGTATCCTGCGCCATGCCACCCATCAGTATTGCCTTGGACCACCTGTCCAAAATACTGCCCCTCATCAGAAGGAAAACTATAGCTCTGACAACCTCCTTGTCGTCCATGTCACCTTGGAAGCCTGGAATGATAACTGTTTCCCGAATGAGGCTGTCGTTATCATATCCCTAGAACATCCACTTATGTTCTAAAACTGCTTCCGACCGCTTCTCCAGGGTTGGATCAATGTCAGCTTATTGCATCTAGTGCAAGAACAATATCTGGTGTGGTACTTGACATCTCATGATTGACTCAATTGCCTGAGCAAGTGGTCTGCCAATCATGCACGTCCCTCTCCCCTTTAGTCTGTAAGACACCTTTAGAGAGGGTGACTCCATTACCTGCAGGTACACTACCGTGCCAGGAGTCGTCCATTCTAAATACCCTTAGAATGCTGTCAAAGTACCCTGATTGGGAAACCACCCAAACCTAGATCTAAAACCATAGATCTAGTAACCAGTATGTCAGATATAAAATCCAAGTCCTTCGTGGAGAAACCACTGTGTGACGACCAAAGTATAACCGATTGTAGTATAGGAGTTTCTTTTCCTACTCTGTGTAGTATATGTCATCCAAATACCAGGATATGACACCCTACTACCTTCTCAACAGATCCATCCCCTATTCTGATGAAGTCAAACCCATGACTGTCATGTCAGAAATAGATGATCTATCTCCGCTACATGTGCTTTTGTCTATAAATAGACATAAGCCACCTGTCCACCAATGCTTCCGCTGCTCCCACTGACTACGACAACCCTCTGGCAGAGTCATATACACGTACACTTCTAAAACTAGTTTAGAACGACGCTATACTCATCCTCCCGCCGGGTCTCGCAGCCTGGAACAACAGCAATGGTAATTGTGGGTAAACAAGAACTTCCCTGTCACCGTCCTTGAGGCTACCATAGTACCTCTCGGGTGCCTGAAGTTACCCACCGTATCTGCGGAGTGGCCAATGGAATGTCAATCCAGATTGAATCTTTAGGTTCCTATGAAATCTTCAGTAATCGTTTGTGGTTCTGGAATCACTTCCAGTTCTACCATACTCCCACTACTGTTTTCTGAAAAAATCCATTTTTATTAAAACTGTGGCGAGTCTAGAACAATATTGCTATTGTTCATCCAGATGGTAGAAAGTCAACCCGCGTCATAGCCTGAGTCAACCCACAAACAGCCATTACAGAAACGTGCCTTGAGTTGTCCAGTGTCTGGTTTTAAGCATAAGCCGGACAACTCCCCGTACCTTAACATCGTTAAGATATGAACTGTTCTATATCCCATATAGGACCAGAGGCACTGATTTAATTGAACCAGATTCAAATCATGCAACTGTCTCCAGTGTATGTCAACTAAATGGAAGGAGGCCGATCAGCGTTACTCAACTTAGGAATGCTTCCAATTATGAGTAACCTGAAAAAGAAGCAAGTTCTCTTAGTCATTACTATCAACTTAATACCATACACAAGTATCTACATCTTCGATCTCTTTGAAGAATCCCGATACTTGCTATACCTGGTTCTCTATTCTATTCAAATACCTATAACTTCTCCAAATTCGGACCCTGTGTTTTCATGAAACACCTGTCTAAAAACTAGAGAAGTCATAAGTAAACCGAATATAGTAGGAGGACCAACCCCTCTGTCTTGATGGACCCTGGACAACATACAATACTCTGTATAAGTCCCTTGAGTCTGAAAACTCATTCACCGTGTGTCGTAGGTTGAAAACTGTACTTATGGTTAAGAAGAATTACACCGCTGTTTAATGCTCCTTACCTAACCATCCACTGATATAGGTAAATGTCGTAGACATAATTTCAGAAAGGTATATCTCACTCTATGAAAATAGACGTACAGATATATCAATTTGAAATTGGTGCATAACTGCGGATATTCAAAACCAAATATTTGCCAACCGGCAAACAGCCCAGGTGATCTCCTCAAATATCACCGATTACAACGAATCCCAATATAATGAGGATGATCACCTAATTCCCAATAACTTACTCCCACTCAACATCTGTAAAACCATACAGATGTGAGAATCAAACCTGGTAAATACATACCCTGGAGTAAGTATCTAATCGGGAAATCAGTTTTCCTTTAACAGTACACAGTGAGACTGAAACATCGAAATGTTTCGATGGGGTATCCTGGTATTCTTAGTAATGCCTCTTACAGATTCACGACTGTAACCGTATAATCCTTTGCTACCTCTCCAAATTCCTTCTTATGTCTTTAGTCTTTACCTTCTGCACACCCCTTAGGCCAAATGGTTTTCTTCCTTCCATACCGTTCGGCACCAGCCTATGGTTTGGAAGAAGACTATCCAATAAGCATAATGGGTGTACTGTCCCAATCCTAGGAACACTCGCAATGCGAGAGGAGGTGAGGATAAAAGACAACTGAATAAACATTATTCCTATTTCTCCTGGACCAGAATCCATCCCCGAACTGGAACAAGTTCCATTCGAGTTCGTATATAACCATACGATGGAGTATCCAAATAAACTATGGATCTTCATAGTGATACGGAGTGTCCTGGAGAAATACAAAGGTGATTTTAGGATTGGCGAAGGAATACTTGGTTTGGTCGTGAATAACTGTTGCAATTTACTTTGCCCTCTTACTAATCCCTTGCTTTGTCTGAACTTAATACCTTCTGTACACCATCGTTAGGCTAATTGGTTTTCTTCATTCCCTACCGGTCGGCACCAGCCTAAGGTTTGGAAGAAGACTATCCAATTTGCGTAATAGGTGTACTATCTCCTAAACCAAGGAGTACTCGCAACCTGAGAGAAGGTGAAAAGGAAAAGACAACTGAATAATCCTATCCGTTTTCTCCAGAACCTGAAACCATCCTCGAATAAATTCCTTCGAGTTCGTATCTAACCATACGATGGTTTTGTCCAATGGAAGTGGACGTTCGTAGCAACACGGGGTGTCCTGGAGAAAAGGGTAAAAGTAGGAGTGGCAATGAGGTTTGCAACTCTGACAATCCAAAAGCCAGTGTTAAGAAGGTTCGGTCAACTTGGTCACTGAGTCAAAGTCTTAGGGTCGGGTCAATGGTCGCTGCCAAAGAGAGAGAGAAAAGAAACACTCAGCGTGCACTCTAACCTAGATCAGAATGGTTACCAATTTATCTAATCTGGAAACCTCCCACTGTACCTCAAATTCTCCTCCAAACCTGAAAGAAGAATTAGTCGGGATCAGCCGAGGAGTATACCAACTCATCAATGGGAATCGGGATTCAACTCTCATCGCATGACAACGTGACGGAATCCGCTCACGGTATCACACTCCAGAAGGTATGCGCATATCTGGCAAGTTTCAGTTCTTTTGAAACTCCCGATGTGATTTTTGCCCCATGCTCTTATGACCTTGGCGTGAGGTCAAAATATCATAAGTCACATGTCAAGTTCTGCCCATCATTATCCAGGTTAATTTGAACCCACCCGTACATACCCTTGACGTAGGCCAAAATAGTAGTATGACTGTCCCAAACCAACGTATCTATCTATGCAACAGATAAATACCCGGCAGCTACCAAACACTATGCCTTGGCGTGAGGTCAAAATACATAGCTTGAATACTACCGAATATTTAACCGAAATGATGGAGGGCTACGAATGGTTTCTGGCGAAAACCTTTAACGTAATGAACTTGATATCGTTGAAGGAACGGATAGCTTTTTGAAAATATAGTGACGAAAGCTTTCGCTAAAGAGGTCACTCCCGGTGAAGGGATCTCGGCTCTTTTCCCGTAGAATGGGGTGCAGGATATTCCAAATGAATACCACGGTGCAAAGCAAAAGTAATCGGCTATAGTGAAGTTATTGCCCTGATGCAAACTTCTGTCCAAGGGGTCACTCCCGGTGAAGGGATCTCGGCCCTTGCCTCGTCGACTGAGGAGCAGGATATTCCAACTGAATACCACGATGCAAAACAAAAGTAAACGTCCTTGCAATAACAGCTTTTTGAAAAGTGTTCCAACAACATCAGATTAGGTTAGTTTTTAAACTTGCATTGATCCGAATCAACGCAGTCCCATCAATTGATCACACCAAAAAGAACGAAAATATACTGATGTACGTATATGCCATCCGCATTCGCCACTGGGTCCCGTCATTACCCGTTAGGTTAGCTAACTAACGACAGAGCGGGGACTGGACTAGCGCGGATGCAAAACATATACAACATCTACTAATATATATACCAATATATTATATTCGCTCAAGGCGTGATAAAATGCAACATCACAGAAATGAACAGCATCACAGAAACAATACAGATATCTGGGATCCCCGGGTTTCACAGAGCCACTACTGAAACCCGACGTTCCCCTGGTCGTGTGGATAGCCTGTGCAATGAAATCCTAGACCCCGACGGGCGCGGCAAGTTACCCGCCAAAACCTGAAGCGAGGCAGCCCCCTTCAGCAAATTGAATAGACCACCCAGCACTTCATGGAATCCGGTAACTTGGGCACCCCTCCTGGGTCAACCTGTACCCCCTACGAGTGCGGCGAATAGCCCGCCAATTCTAGAGTGAAGCCCCCTCCGTCTCAATGCCATGAGATGCGGGCTTGTTGCCCTCCATAACCCGGCTATCCGTGCACCCCACCGCGGGGTAATCCTAGTACAGAAAGTAAAATATACATACACCGGGTACATCGACCGCAACCTGGCCGTGCCCCAAAATAATAATACAATCAGGCAGTGACGGCAGTCCACATGTCGGACGCTCGCCCCGCAATATCAAATGTACATAATACAACCACAACTGTACTAGCATTGCATCCAGGCTATCCCCCACGACCGATCCGCAACATCACAGCAAAAACAGAACATCAACGTGAAAGTCACGTTCGCAAATCCGTCTAACCGGGCTATAGCAGTTAGACTGGATTTACCGATCAAGTGACATTCACGGTCGCAGATATAATGTAAATACTGTGAAATAATGTGTTTAAAATTTTCCGATTGATCAAAAATTAACAAGTGGGCCCCAAAGCAATACTGTAGCACTCACAGAGATTCTGGGCCCAAATTTAATATTCCAAAACCCACAAAATCAGCCCACAAGCCCACTGGAAAAATTGGACACAGTGAGGACACTAGAGTGCGGCGGAACCGCGGCCCAAGGGGGGATTTGGCCGCGGTTCCACGCTCAAGTCGTCGACTGAAAGTGTCGAAATTTTACAGAGGTCTTATAATATCTTGTACATCAGTTTTATGCAACCTGAAAAAATTTTTGGACACCAAAAAATCTTAACAGAAAACTAATGTGAGCTAAAATTGGAATTTTGGAATTTTGGTCGATCGGAACTCAAAAACACATCAAACAAAGCTAGACTAAGTTAATGGTGAGGCTTTGATACCACTGTAAGTGCACGGCGGCGCCCCGGCCGTCAATCCGACGGCCAAATGCAGAAGCGGTGATAAACTTTAAATTTTACATGAACTGGCAAACCGCCGCGCACTAATACCCGGATCGAACCACTAACTAGTCCTAGCTATCTACAAGAAAGGGAATAGAGATATACCGACGATCCATGTCCTCCGGTCTTCTCGTCATCGTCCCGATCTCCTGCGGAATGTCCCGTCTCCTCCTCGTCGCCGGAAGTGCACCACATCGCCTACTTCTTTTACGGGCTCCCACCTCAATGCCGAGGCAACTCGGGCATGAAGCCGGCTACTCCACGTGCCCAAGGATCGCTGTAGAATATCTAGTGAGCAAGTCTCATTTTGGGGTTTGTGGAATTGCCTTTGTGGTGGAGGAAAAAGAACTTGGAATTTTGGAGAGTTTTCTTGTGTGATTTTTGGAGCATCAAGAGAACCAAAAATTTCCACACATGAAAATGAAATCCCCTCTCTTGCCAAGGAATGGCCGGCCCCCCCTTTGAGTGTGATTGGAGAGAGAAAGAACAAAGACAAGGGGGTGGGTGGAAAGCAATGATGCAAGCAAGTGATGATGAAGAAAAGCCAAATGATCACCACAAAAACCAAACACTCAATCAACAACCATGATACTTGCAAAGTCAAGCCATCATGAAGCTAGAAGTCAAGGTCAATGAGAGACTATCATGATACATCAATAAGCAAAGACCCCCTCCACAAATACTTATTTGCAACAATGCAAATAAGCCCTCCTCCACCAATCTTCGGCCAATGAACGATACAAAGGAAATTGGCCGAAACGGAAAACAAACTGGCAACTCCAGAAAACTGGTCCCGTAATAAATTACAGGAAAACCCCGATACTGTGCATACACACCCGCATTTGTATTCCGACCGAAATACAAATGCAATGAGACAAAATCTACACTGTACTATACTAGGATCCGGCTTAAACCAAAGCCGGCTAGTAATATCTGTTCGATCCTGATGCGTGCAATGCCGTACGTATCTGATCGAACCCTGCCATATAACCATACGGCCTATAGTACAAACTGTCCGATCCTGATCCGTGCAATACCGCACGTATCTGATCGGACCTTGCCATATCTCCATACGGCCTCTACAACCTTTCGCCCGAAAGCTGAGTAACAGAATGTGGGGGACTCTAAAGACTCATCAACACCTTGGTTGTGGATCTAACCACTAGCACGTTAGAGGTATAAGCCAATACATAACGGGCTACCAGGTATTGACCAAAAGGGACGTCTGTGAGCGAACTCAGCCTCACTCCCTACTGAGCCTGTCAGTGACAATATCCGTACAGTCCGGTCCGTTCGTCTATGAGCATCGCATGGCGGGCCTAGGGGGTTGGTAAAAGTCAGACCCCCAAAAGCGGTACAAGTCGTGTCGGAGTGTAGCCCAGAACACCCTGAGATACTACTGGAATACCTACCAGTAAATCTCCTTGCCTCGGCCGAGGGCTTCGTGTAATGGCTCTCCTAGACACAGCACGACCTCACCCCCAATACCGGGAGAGACGAACCCCTGAAGATACGCTCACTGCCTCCATGTGGCTCGGGACTGTACCCAACTAAAACCTGTTTGCACGACTCCTTTGAGCCGTGGTAGGGTAGTAATCAAAGTACAGTGGAAACTCACATGAGACAAATGACGATCCCCAGGTCGATGAACTAACCTGCACACATGTCACCAGGGAACTGCCATCTGACGTCTGGTATATGACCAACTAGCATGTTCCTGGCGAGTCCTGTCCGGTGTACTCATAACCCAATGAGCACCTGTATACATCTTAGGTGATCCAACTGACACCAATGGCTTGTGAGACCGGCCACCGCCCCTCGTCGGGGTCTCGACTGTATACACTAGTCTACTATGGAGAATCGATGCCCTGTCTCGAAACTCTCATGACTAGGGACCTTTTAAGGATATGCTTATAGACCCTCAGCTCCCACTTATATGATCGCCCTCATACTGCTGGTGGTCAAGCAAGAATCCTAGGGGCTCTATCAACGTGTAATAGCGACGTGTCAGGTCACTTAAAGCAGTACACGATGATAAAGGTAAACCAGATAGCATACTATCATCTCGAGTAAGACTGTCCTACCGGGATAGGTCCTCCATCAATCATTGCAATCACGTACCTGTGACCTAATAATTGACTCTGAGGGCACTATCTCCAACATAAAAATGGCTTACCTTGACCGTCTGAAAGAGGAGTTTAAGTAGCGGTGGCAGCAGGTGCAGCAGGCGCGAGAATCACGCCGGCCGTTACGCTCCCGACGCCACGCCCGCGTGATGAACGGGACCTCCCATTAATGGCGAGACAGGCTCGTTAATGGGGGATCGTGGTGACGTGGAATGGGATGCGGCCGGCGGAGATCTCTCGCATGGCGAGATTCGCGGCATGGCGGTTACGCCTGCAAGCGGTGTTATTGGTCGGTCAATGAGACCGAGGAAGATGACCTCGGCGGGAGACCTCGCGAATGAGCGGGAGAGCCGAGATATCTAGTTTCTGCGGTAGCTCGGGAACTAGCTGTGAGGCCAAGGAGGCCAATTGAGCTGGGGCTCGGAGGCGAGCCAGCGTCTACTCGGTAGGACGAGCATAGGGGTGGTTTGGTCGGCTGCTGTAGGCCCTTTCTTGCATGCTCTGGGACACGTCATCTACCACATGTCATGATCTGGGAGATCGCCGAAATCAAGCATCATCACTTAAAAGAATACGATTTTCCGAACAGGTTGAAGAAACCTTATCCTTACTCTCTACAATGCCTAATGGGTGAGGAAAAAGATTCAAAGTTTCAGAAAAAGGCATTGAATAATGAAACAATGGGAAATCCTTGCACTGTATACGACTTTATTTAATGAACCAATCACAAAAAATTAATAGCTTTCAATTATGTACTTGAGCTCAAAATAGTAATGGTGCGGAGAGAACATGCAATCACAGCTGAAAACAAAAATAGATATAGTTAAAAAATACTATGCCAACATATATTATATATCATCATCATCAACAATGTAAAAGTATGAATTTTTTTAAAATAAAAATTTAAAATATCCTAAATACTCTTGCCCACTTTGACCTGAGTGGAAGTAATGTGAGCTTGATTTTCAATTCTCTGGCTTTGAGTATATTTATCCTACTTCATGACAATGGTAGAGGTACTATTAACAATAAAATTTGCTGTTGAGTGTGATCCAGGATTTGATTTTATTGAGAGGAGCTGGATATGGTATGATGACAATCTTTATCAGCTCTAAATTTTATTTCACGCATCTCAAATTCTTATTATTTAGTGGAGAGCTTGGATTTGTTAATATGTGATTAATTATTTAATGGGAAGCTTGGATTTGTTAATGTTAAGATATGTGAATTAAAATAGTCCCACATCGAAAAAAGTATAAAAAGTATATGAGTATAAAATATATAATAGGCCAAATATTAATAAGGCTTGAGTTTTATTGTTAGAACCCACTTATATCAAAATCCTTGTACTTTTTTATAAATAAAATATATGGTCGCCCCCTTCAAAATTTAACATGGTATCAGAACTAAAATATATAGTCGGCCCCACTCCAAATTTAACATGGTATCAGAACTAGGTCAAAACAGCATCGTGTCCTCGCGCCCTCATCAGGCTGCATGTTAAGGGGAGTGTTAAGATATGTTGAATTAAAATAGTCCCACATCGAAATTTAACATGATTACTGGATTGGTTGTATGTGAGGGGAGCTGGGATTTATTGTTAAGATGCGATTACGGGTTGGTTGTATGTGAGGGGATTTATTGTTAAAAGATGTGATTGCCGGGTTTATTGTACGAGGGTGGAGCTAGATTTGGTATGACGAAAACCAAAAAAACACCAATTTTCTTTAAGGAGTATGTAGATAAGTTTGTGGTCATCAAAAACTAAAATCCCCTTAGACTTGAACTTAAGGAACACAACAAAAAAAGAAGTTCAATCAATTATTTCCCCTTTTTAACTAAGTAAATAGATCTGAGAGCATTGATCCACAGTAGGATTTTCTTTTTGTTAAGATGCGATTACGGGTTGGTTGTATGTGAGGGGATTTATTGTTAAAAGATGTGATTGCCGGGTTTATTGTACGAGGGTGGAGCTAGATTTGGCATGACGAAAAGCAAAAAAACACCAATTTTCTTTAAGGAGTATGTAGATAAGTTTGTGGTCATCGAAAACTAAAATCCCCTTAGATTTGAACTTAAGGAACACAACAAAAAAAGAAGTTCAATCAATTATTTCCCCTTTTTAACTAAGTAAATAGATCTGAGAGCATTGATCCACAGTAGGATTTTCTTTTTGTTCTTCATCGTATTCATACCACTGTATTACAATTTTTAATTGAAATTTTGTATAAGAGAAAGTTTTTAGAATAGTAATATCATATTTATTTCATATATTATACTTTGGTTAGTAACGCTAATAAATTAGCAGAAGCAGAAAGAGAGCGATTCATAAAAACTCTACTCAATGCTATGCCTTGAACCTTTAAGACATCTCTCCTACATAATCTTTTTATCAAGCATTTATAGAAAATAAAACATCATATCCTCCATAGCTATAAGAAAATATTAATAAAGCAAATTTCAATTTCATTACTTATAGTAATTATCCTAATTACTGCCCGTGGGATTATTTATGCTTATAAAAGATTCATTTTGAAAACAACAAGAGCATTAAAATTATCATGTGTTAATCTTATATTTTATATGATGGGAGTTGCTGGAGTAATAGGTGTTGCTCTGTTACGCACAATTCATGATGCCATTGCAGAAAATACTTCACTCACCATCTATAAGGAATCATTTATTGTCCTTCTCTCTATATATGATCAAAAAGCAAATTGAGTACTCAGAATCCACGATTGCCATGTTTAATAAGTGAAAAGTATTAGCTGATTAGAACCAACAACTACATCAAAATATACAGGTATAGAGGGTTTCACAGTTCTAGATCTAAGGTTTCTAGCTGCCGTCCGGGATATCGCCATCATCGCCCGCTCCTGAGGTGAGGTGGGGGATGGAGTCATCCGTCACCCCTGGCCACAATTTTCAAACAACAACATTTTTTGCATCTCTTTAGGGTTTGTTGTTCATCATGATTTATTGCATTCTAATACCGCTCATTCTTACTTTTGTGTATATAAATAAGTGCTATTTGATTCGTGATACAGGTATTTCAGCAACTAACGGGGTTTCAAGCTCAAAATTATGCAAAACGGACCTAGTCAATGGCTGCAGAATTCAAAGTCCTCAAAATCAAGTTTTCAAGTGTTAGAAGACCCCCAAAAATACCCAGAAAACACACAAAAGAGCCCAATGCCTAACTCAACATTTTGCCCGCCAATTGGAAGCCAACCTAGTTCATTTGGCGGCCAAATAGGTGGCGCACAGTTAGGGCTTTTGGTGGGTGTTTTGCCACTTCATGGGGCTCCATAATCTTCCTAGGGTTTTCCCCTGAAGACACTATATAGAGCTCAGATCAGCTGCCAAATAAGAATAGTTTTAGACAGTATAGAATTAGTCATAGGTAGTTGGTAGGATATTTTATTCTCCTTCTTTCTTGAGTGTTAGCCACATGGCTCTCATTCTTGATGAAGCTTGAAGCTTTTACTTTCTTGTATTTTCATTTGTTTAGTCTAGTTTACATTCTTATATTGTAATTTTGCTTAATAGAATAAAATCTTTTCCATTATGCTTTCTTGTTCTTAGTTAGCCTCTTTTTCCATTTATATTTTTTAATTCTTATTTAAGTTTAGTTGAATCTTATTGTAGGGTTACCATTAACAAAGAGGGTCCCTTCTTCATAGAAGGAAGACCCCAAGTGCTAAGTAACCATTAGTTTTCTTGTCATAATTTAGTTGCATTTTCATTTTTTGTGGGTTTGATGAACTCCTTCTCCTTCTTTTCTTTTCTTTTCATTTCCGTGATGTATGAGTAGATTTTCTAGCTGTTGGGGTTTATGAGAGGGTAGTCTAAATAATGGTAACATTCCTCTCCTTTATTCAAACTTATTGAGTTGAACTCCGACCAAAGCAACACAACCATCTTTATTTAGGTGCACTGTCAGTCATGATTTTGCGACCTATTATCGAGACAAGTTGTGCTTCGTTTTGACTGGAGGCTAGTGATAAGAGTATGGAACGGAAGGATAATGATCAATGGAGGGGACTTAGCACATGAAAGGCCTAGCCTTTACTCGTGAGTACCCCACTGAAGAACCCTAATCCACGTTACTTACTATTACTCTAGCATCGACCCAAATGGGAGCTCAAAGCCAAGAATATGGAATTGTTACCTTAAAAACTACCTAATCTGAAGACCCTAGCAAGAACCTTTCATTCTTGACATATCACATAATTAAAAATGAACAAAAACTCAAACATGCTGTGCTAACTCATCTAAAACTAGAATGATAATCGACCGTTTATCCGTGGACGACCCGCAACTCACCTCCGGCTAGCTTATACGACATGTTCTTGATTGGGGTATTTACACTTCACTTATCCCCTAAAATCAAAATGGCGTCGTTGCCGGGGAACGGTATAATTAGAATTTTAGTTATTCGGGTTATCTTTTCCTTTTCTCTTGTGAATATTTTAAACCCTAAAAATTATAACAAAATCCATCTTGTTATTTTTGACGTTTTTTTGTAAGTGTGCAGGAAATATGGAGGTGATAGGGTGGTCATATAGAGAGTTTGGGAGCTGGAACTAAAAGCATAGGAGGGAAGAAGAACAGTGCAAAAGTTCTTGGCATATTGGCCAACATTCCACTACCAAATTGCGACGATCCTAATACATTTGGCCGCCAATTGGCGGCCATTTGGGGAGTTCCCTCTCCTAAATTTTTCGTGAGTTTTTCTCTCTTTTCTAAATCCTCTTTGAAACTCCAATAAACTGTTATATGGTGCAGGTTTCTTTATAGTTGTGCCGTCAATAAAAACAAGATTTTGGTGTTTTAGATTTTGTGTGTTATTACTTTGCATTTTATAATATGGACTTAAGGGTATGACCAAATGCACATTAGGTGGGGATTTCATCACCCTTCCTATGCCCACAAACTCGCAAAGCATACACATTAACCCGCTCTAACTAAAATCAATTAGAACCAATGACCCTAAGGATTTGAACCAAATAAAGACGAGTTCGGGTTGAGGGTGACTCTTGTTCTATTTAATGCTATTCCGTGGTGCCTAAGGAAAGAGTTTCGAGACGAACGTCTTAAAAGCGTTAGGGGTTCTTAAATTAAGGCACTTAGCGAAAGTTTTGGAAAACCTCCCTCCACTCACTTGTGTCGACCTAGCCACGTATAGGGTCACGTAAACCTTATGATCTTAGATACTCTATCTTGAAAGTCTAGGTCTTCTAGTTGCTTGGGTGACCATTAGTTGCTCGGTGTGATTGTTTTTGCTTTACTTTTGTATGGCTGTGTCTCTTTATTTCCGCTTGTTTGTACATATAAAAAAAATAAGAGAAAAACCAAAAAAGTTTATAAAATCTTTTGCATCCCCTCTTCTTTTCACATCTCTCTTTCATTTCACTTCTCTTATCATAGATGACCTAAAATGACCATCTCTCACTGAGCTTTGTCATCCAAATCCAAACTTTTCATTATACTATTCTTGCTTCGCAACACAAAACCAAAGAAGCGGTCAAAATTCTAACGATGTACTCATACCCACCAATTCTTTAAGAAATATGATAGAAACGTTTGAAAATGACAATTAACACCACCGACTAATCAACATACCTTTTGTGCCAATTGTCAAAATCCGGGTCATACATATCTAAATTGTCAGATGAACCAACCAAATTTTTGGAATCAAGGCACATATTTGGAAGGTTCTCATTCCGGTATAGGCCAGCAATTCCCCTCATACCCTTACATTGTTGGTCCTCCATCCAATCCAATTCAACCCGACCCAACTTTCACTACTTCAAATTCCGTAGGACAACAATTCCAATCATTTCCATATCAAAATTTTGATCCTTAATCCAATCATATATATGATGTTGGTCCTCTATCCACTCGTTTTAAACTTTCATATCCACTGTATGATGTTGGTCCTCTATCCACTCCTTTTAAACCTTCATATCCACTCTATGATGTTGGTCCTGTAAGTCTACGCCAGCGCACCGGCCGTCAATCCGAGGCCAAATACGGAACAAAAACTTTTTAAAATGGCGCTAACGTAACCCTAAAACCCGGATCGTGCCATTAACCCTATACTAGTAATACAGAAAAGAGTTTAGAGAGATTATACCGATCGATCTGTGTCCTTCGATCTTCAATCTCTGCGCCAAGCTCCTCGCGGCTGCCCCGACGAAGTTCGCTCTCCGGTCTCGCTTGTCGAAGAGGCTCCACGTTGAGGATTCTTTATAAGGGCTCCCGCTTCAAAAACCGAAGCAATCAACTAGTTTGCTAACCTAGGTGCCTAAGATGAAGTAGAGATAGTGTGTGATTACTTTGTCTCAATACACTCTAGGATTCTCAACTCATGAGAGGGATAGAGTGGAGGTTAAAAAAGAAGCCATTGATAGAAGTTGTGAGCTCAAAAAGAAAGCTAGTCAAGAAAATAAGCTTGGCTTATTGTGTGAGATAAAATGTGAGAGGTCTAATAAATTCTCAAGACTAAACCCAAGCCCTTAGTGGATGCCCTCTCTCTCTTCATATATTAATCCCATATAATAATCAATCAAGAGAAAAGACATGGCACAAGAAAACACACCACGCGTCACCAAAATTGCACATGCCATATTTAATGCTCTTGAACAAAACTTGCACTCACAATTTCCACATAATAAACATTAATCAAATGTTTAAAACAATAAATAGAATGGTATCTTCTAAAGTAAACTCGTGATGGATCACAAGAATACCCCTCACCTGTATATACATAACTGCATCCGTATTCCGATTGAATACAAATACAACGAGACGAAAATAATCCAACAATCTAATACTAGGATCCAGTTTAAACCAAAGCCCACTAGTATGATCCGTCCGATCATGATCCGTGCACAAGTGCACATATATGATCGAACCCTGCCATAAAACCATACGGCCTCTACAACGTTTCGCCCGAACTAGGGAAACTTTCTGTGGGGGAATCTAAAGACTCGTCAATACGCTGGCAGTGGGTTTAACCACAAGCACGTCAGTGGCACTAGCTGTACATAACGGCTGCCCAGATATTGAGCAAAAAGGAGGCCGATGAGAGAACTCATCCTGAAACCCTACTGAGCCTGTCAGTGACAATATCCGTACAGTCCGGTCCGTTCGTCTATAAGTATCGCATATCGGGCCTAAGGGGCTGGTAAATGTCAGACTACTAATAGCGGTATAAGTCGTGTCGAAGTGTAGCCCAGAACACCCTGAGAAACTACTGGAATACCTATCAGTAAATCTCGCTTGCCCTGCCCAGGGACTTTGTGTAATGGCTCTCCAAACACAGCGCGATATCACCCCTAATACCGGGAGAGACGAATCCCCTGCCTATCCGCTCACTGCCTCCATATGGATCGAGACTGTACCCAACTAAAACCAGTTTGCATGACTCCTTTGAGCCGTGTTAGGGTAGTGTTCATAACATAATATTGCATTTTGTATTCCCCATTCTTATGCATTTTATAATAAAAACAGGTGCTTTTGACCCATGTCTGCTACATGTTACAGGTTATAGGTTCTTGGAGCAAAAACAGTGAAAAACACAAAAGACGACACAAAAGAAGGATTTTTGACCAACAAATAGGAGGATCTTAGTCAAGCCTAGACGAAGAACGGTTCACAGTCAACAAGGCAACGCAAGGTCCAAATTATCAAGGCAAACGGTTAAAAATCCATTGCAAAGTGTTCACTGAAGATCTGGAATCAATGAAGAAGCCCAAATAGAGAAAAACTGAAGAATTGAAAAGCCCAAAGAAACCTGAAGCAGCCCAGAAAGACCCATCAGAAGAGCTCACTAAAGGGCCGCGGAACCGCGGCCCAAGCCAGCCATTGCCGCGGCCATATTGTGCTCGTACGCAGAGAACTTTTTACCAAAATGTTTAGTGGCGCTGAAAAGTTGACCTAAGGCTATTTTTGTAAATTTAGACATGCGGATCAAAATGTAACCTAGGGTTTCCTATTCTCTATAAATAGGAACTGTAAAGATTGTAATTCTTATGCCTCCTTTTAAATAATAAATTCAGATCTCTTTATGGAGAGCATCAGTGTTTCTTTTCAATTCATGGATTCAGATCTGACAAACCTGTGTTGATGATTGGAGAGATGCATCTGTAAGTAGATTTAATTCCTTGCTCTAGTTTAGATTTCAATTCTTTGCCGTAGGTAGATTTAATTTCTTACCGTAGATAAATTATTTAGAGTTAGCTTTGGGGAAGGATTTTTAGAGATGAGATCTCTCATCCCTTTCTTACCCATAATATATTTTCAATAGGACTCCATGCATACACGCACACACCGCGCCCTACGGCACCCTATCCCTCGAGATAGCGGTGATACCGTAGTATAAAAGCCCGATTGCGCGCGTTTTTCATGGAGGTTAGGGTAAGGATCTCTAAAGGAAGGACAAGAACCTAGAGGAAGGAACACCTTCCCGAATGGATCTAATCCCCTTTATTGATAATTACCATAACTCCTCATATATCTCTAAAGAAAGCGTTGAGATTTACCTGCATTTCCAAACCATCCCTAAACCTAACCCTAGCAAGACTAGATCTAGATAATCGTAGTATAGAATAATTAGGTTTTTAGATTTAATAATTAATCCGAACACCCTTCGGAATTAACTCGTTAGCACGATTAGGAGATTCACAACATCCCTGTGGACTGGCCCGTACTCACCGGCTAGCTGCAAAGCGACGCCGTTCTTGATTGCGGTAAATAGATAGTTTTTGACAGACAAATCAAATGGCGCCGCTGCCGGGGATGGCGTAGAACTTTCCTCTTTGCAATTTCGGGTTAATCTTAAATTAAAAAATCATAAAAATCTAAAAAATCCAAAAATTATAAAATTATATCAATTGTTATTTTTTTGGAAAGGGTACTTTGTTGGTTGATCTTGTAGGAACAATCGAGACGGATCTGGAAATTTCCAGAAAACGAAACAGAAAACGGGATATCGGAACAGAAGAGATTTTAAACAACAGAACAGCTAAAAAAATTTAGAGTCTCGAACAACCCAATTCACCGCCCTTCCGCGGCCAAAACCTACCTTAGGCCGCGGAACTACGGCCGCCTTATCGAATCAGAGCATCAAAAGATTTCTGGGGACTCGTGCTGACTAGACTGCCGCGAAAATGCAGCAGTAACGCGTTTATACCGCGGACACGCGGCCTTTTGGTCTCCTCTGTTCGTGGAATTTGCTCTGTAAGTCTCCTCTGTTCCTCCTCTATAATTTTTGAAATATCTTTTCTGGAAATTCCTGCGGGATTCCGTGAGCTATAAAATATATTCCCTTCCATATAACAATTTTGTGCAGAACTTTTGCGCCCCGCTTAAATTAGAAATAGATTGCAAGTAATATTTTTCTGTTGCATATCTTTTATCAAAATTTTTTTGCAACAATTTCCAAATAAAGAGAAAAAGAAAAAAAAAGGAAATTTTTTTTAGAAATCTTGCAAATTTTTTGCCGCAAATAATTAATCCTTGCACCACCACCACCCATCTTTCTTTCTTTCCCCCTTTCTTCTAACATGGGTACCCCACATAATAAATCACTTGCCGAACTTTGGTATCCCCAACCTAATTTTGCGTCGTACGCCAATTTGTTCGGTCAATTTAAAGACGATCCTTCCTTACCTAAAATATCTTTGAAAGATCAAATAGAAGCGTCTAGGAGAAACAGTTTGACTTTTTAACCCACTTTGTGTCAACCAAGTCAACCTTTACCACATCCATATGTTGATACCACTTTTCGAGTCCTACCGTCTCTCCTAAGCCGATGTCCATTGCTGAGCATATTGCTCAATCTTGCAGCCGATCTTTCACCCCTCTCCACTCATCTAGTTGTAGGGATCCGCACGATTATTCACCTTTTTATCCACTCGTTGACCCTACACCTGCCCTACCACCCACTTCCTACCAGTCCTACCCGACCTTCCCACCTTCACTAGACACTGTTTCTACACAGCCTGTTGGGAGTTTTGCATATCCACACCATTATGAATCTTTTACCGAAACCCCCTCACCACCTAAGTCTAGTTTGGAAGAGTCGTTGGAGACTTATATTGCTGCAACAAATAAAATGACTAGGAACGTGGAAGCGTCCGTGGCCGCCCTTATGCAACCTGCTGAACCGGTAGCTAGTTTCCCGCTAGCTTCAAATTTTTCAATGTATAAGGAGGCGGTTGGACAGAGTGAGAATGTGAGAGGATTTCCAAATCAAACCTATCCCTACACAATTGAATCCGACAACTCCAATTTTCAAACATGTGTCCAAAATGATGAGTTGTGCGACTTTGTAGTGTTTGATTTGGTAACTTGTGAAGAACCCCTTTCGAGTGAAACCGCAGCTAATCTGTTTGACCTTTACACCTCCACTCTAAAACCTAAATTGATAAATATCCATGCTTTTGATGAGGTGTCTATAGAAATTAATTTTCACTTGATTGAGGATATAGACGCCGGGAATATTTCGGATGATGAACCTGTCGATTTGATTGAAATTTTATGTTCAACTCATCATCCCGAGTCATTAGATGTTTCTCCCGAACTTCATATGCGTCTTGATTTTGATGATAATGGCATGGATGAGTTGAATTTTGAGGAGAATTATGATGATAGTATTGAGGAGAGTTTTGAGGATCATATTGAGGTTGAACCATTTTTGTTTGATGTGTCGGATTTTCCAATTCATCCCCTTGAACCTTTAACTGTTATATTACCCTCCCTCCTTTCCATCGTTCCGACCACGCCTAATATCACGCTTGAAGACTGTGAGCTTGAAAATTTTTCCTTTGAATCTGACACAGTTCTCACAGTTGAGTGTTTCACTTTTTCGAACGATGTTGATGACTCACCGCCCGAGTTTGAGTCCTTTACATTTTCAGATGAGTTAGTTGAACCATCAGACTCGGTTGCTTACAGTAGTTTCGAACCATTGATGGAATCTTTTAAGTTCGAGACAATTTACTACGGTGAGAAAGAGACTATCCCTAATTCACTCTCTGTCGTCATTCCTATTGTTCCGACCGTACAAGAGACCGTGACGTTTTCATCTCCAATACCAAGTTCGCCGTACCCATGTTTTCTTGCGAATCTTGAGGGATTTGACCCCATTTCTCGATGGGTTGATAGGTTAGCGCAATCGCTTTTAACACATCGGTCATCACAAATTGCGCTAATTTATTCACTCGATTTACACCCTCAAGATCGTACTCCACTTCTTTCTCCTTTCCGCCATTCTTCTCCCCCACCGAGACCATATTCTACCATTCTTTTTTCCACACGGTCTCGCGTGTTTCTTATTTCTTTCTTCTACACCCCATTATTGCACCAACTATACCATTACCACGATAAGATTTTTGAATGGTTGGTGCTAACCTTTGGCTTGTGTAAGGCCAAGCTTAAGTTTGGGGGGGGGGGAACCTTGTTGTATATATGTATATATATTTTTGTTTTCTTTTTATATAAAATAAAAAAATTAAAAAAAAATAAAATTAAAAAAAAATTATAAATAAATAAACAGGGGAGTGCTGGCATTGTGACTCTTTGGGTGTAGCATGACAGTGAGGACACTGTCAAGTTTAAGTTTGGGGGTATGCTCGGTACGTCTTCTTCCTTCGCATTCATTTGTACATATTTTTGCATTTGCATATTTATTTGAAAACCCATAAAAATTTGAATAATTTCTAAAATTATAAAAATTATTGTATTCAATTTTGGCTTATTTGACTTGAGTTTGACAGATAAGTTAACTGGCTAGGAACAACTAGATCTTAGACTTAGTAAATTAAAAACCCTAAAAATAACCTTCCTTAAAGTTTAACGGTAGAAAGTATATGTTTTTGTAGTTTATTTAGAAATAGGCAAATTTTGGGTTCACTTCTTGGGCTAAGTCGAAACAAGGGAAAAGTATTGATGTTCTTATTAGAGTATAAGTTTGAAAAATAATTCCTAGCTTAAGTCTAGATTCTGAAAACGTATACTCTACAATTTGCACAATCACGCACCTTGAAACTTGGAATAGTAGAAGAGACCTTGAAATGCTCTTGTCTAAAGTCCTTAGTACGAAAAAAATTAAAAGAAAAAAAAAGTGTGAATAAAGAATAAAAAAAAAATGGACACTAGTTTTTGTGATTACTTAAGGCTGCAAAAATAGAAAAATATTTAGCGAGAGTGCTTCATCACCTAGTGCCTTAGACCAACTGGTTTGGGAGTCACTGCTAAAGCCTTGGGTGTTGCAAGACTAGGAATTACGCTTTAAAGTGCAAACGCATCTTGTAATCGGTCGTTGGTACCTCAAGAAATATTAACGGTCGCATGAAGGATGTGTAAGCAAAAATTCAATTAAAAATTCACCAACTAATTAGTACTTTGGACAATGGACAAGGGTATGATTGCTTGATTTGAATTTCCAAGTGTAGGGGTGATTTATACACACACATAGGGGTATGTGATTGGGATTTAGATGAGAGAAAGGAGTGAAGAATAGAACTTGTATCTTGAGTAGAATTGATAAAAATTCCTAAGTGGAGATGGAACCCTAGAAGGAAAACTTAAGAGATGCCGAAAGCTATGTAAGTCTACAGAACATATATAATCTTAAGTTAAATGATGAGGAAGTGTGAAGAATATGGGTGGATAATTTATGGGTCAACGATAATAGAATTCCTTGTTAGAAAACCTATTTGGAAAACAAAAGTCGAAAAACCGAATTGATAGGATTTTGTGGGTGTAATCCGCTGAAAACCCTCAAGAGACAACACTCCTCCTACTAGGGACACCTAGAGGTTTAACGGCTTGTTGCACGTGCTCAGTGCAATCGCATTTCCTTGCGAAAGTGCGGCTAGGTTAGATTTTTATCGAGAATAAAAAAATAAGTTTGCTCGAGGACGAGCAAAAGATAAGTTTGGGGGTATTTGTTCATAACATAATATTGCATTTTGTATTCCCCATTCTTATGCATTTTACAATAAAAACAGGTGCTTTTGACCCATGTCTGCTACATGTTACAGGTTACAGGTTCTTAGAGCAAAAACAGTGAAAAACACAAAAGACGACACAAAAGAAGGATTTTTGACCAACAAATAGGAGGATCTTAGTCAAGCTTAGACGAAGAACGGTTCACAGTCAACAAGGCAACGCAAGGTCCAAATTATCAAGGCAAACGGTTAAAAATCCATTGCAAAGTGTTCACTGAAGATCTGGAATCAATGAAGAAGCCCAAATAGAGAAAAAACTGAAGAAATGAAAAGCCTAAAGAAACCTGAAGCAGCCCAGAAAGACCCATCAGAAGAGCTCACTAAAGGGCCGCGGAACCGCGGCCTAAGCCAGCCATTGCCGCGGCCATATTGTGCCCGTACGCAGAGAACTTTTTACCAAAATGTTTAGCGGCGCTGAAAAGTTGACCTGGGGCTATTTTTGTAAATTTAGACATGCGGATCAAAATGTAACCTAGGGTTTCCTATTCTCTATAAATAGGAACTGTAAAGATTGTAATTCTTATGCCTCCTTTTAAATAATAAATTCAGATCTCTTTATGGAGCGCATCGGTATTTCTTTTCAATTCATGGATTCAGATCTGACAAACCTGCGTTGATGATTAGAGAGATGCATCTGTAAGTAGATTTAATTCCTTGCTCTAGTTTAGATTTCAATTCTTTGCCCTAGGTAGATTTAATTTTTTGCCGTAGATAAATTGTTTAGAGTTAGCTTTGGGGAAGGATTTTTAGAGATGAGATCTCTCATCCCTTTCTTACCCATAATATATTTTCAATAGGACTCCATGCATACACGCACACACCGCGCCCTACGGCACCCTATCCCTCGATGTAGCGGTGATACCGTAGTATAAAAGCCCGGTTGCGCGCGTTTTCCATGGAGGTTAGGGTAAGGATCTCTAAAGGAAGGACAAGAACCTAGAGGAAGGAAAACCTTCCCGAATGGATCTAATCCCCTTTATTGATAATTACCATAACTCCTCATAGATCTTCATTCGGGTATAGAAAGCGTTGAGATTTACCTGCATTTCCAAACCATCCCTAAACCTAACCCTAGCAAGACTAGATCTAGATAATCGTAGTATAGAATAATTAGGTTTTTAGATTTAATAATCAATCCGAACACCCTTCGGAATTAACTCGTTAGCGCGATTAGGAGATTCACAACATCCCTGTGGACCGATCCGTACTCACCGGCTAGCTGCAAAGCGACGCCGTTCTTGATTGCGGTAAATAGATAGTTTTTGATACAAATCATGTAGTAATCAAAGCACAGTGGGAACTCACACGAGACAAATGACGATCTCAGGTCGATAGACTAACCTGTACACATGTCACCAGGGAACTGCTATCCGACGATAGGTGTTCATATCAGAATTTTGCATTATTATTTTGCCCATTCTTAATCACATTACATATAAATAGGTGCTTTTGATCCATGTCTGCTAAATAGTTGCAGGTTACAGGTTCTCAGATCGTTACAGTGAAATTCATGAAAAGTCGCTACAAATGTGAGACTACGACCAACAATAGACGAATCTGTATGATACCGCCTACCAGTTCAAGGAACAAATGAAAATCATTAGACAGTTCAATGCACAAAGCACAAGGGCAGCACAAGATTCAAGACTTCAACGTGAAGCTCAAGACAAAAGTCCACATCATTCTGCACTGTTGGAAATCTGGAAGAAAATAGAAGAGATTCTGAGAAACCAAGTGAAGAAAACAGAAGGTAAAAGCAACATGAAGCAACCCTGAAGAATTGAGCCCAAGATCCCACCAAATGGCCGCGGAACCGCGGTCAAACAGGCCTTTCTGCCGTGGAGCCGCGGCCGTATGGTGTACGTGTCGGTGCACGTGTCGGTACTTTGACCCGGTTTTCTTAGGGTAGTTTTGTAAATTCATGTGTGGATCAGAATGTAACCTAGGGTTTTTCCTATCTATAAATAGGAGAGTTGAAAGCCAAATGAAGGCATGCCTCTCTTTAGTTTTTTACTCCTTTTAATTCTTAGATCTAAATTTTAATTCCAATTGTAATGCATTGTTGAGAGGTTATCAATAAAGCAAGTTTTACTTTTTTTATCTCGCATTCTTTTTATCTGAATTTTAATTCCTGTAATTTTTTATCTGTTCTTTTTATTATCTGCAATTTAGTTCATCTATTAAAATAAAAAAATGAATTTTATTGTTATTTTCCTAATGAGTGAGTAATTCCTCACTTGTTAGGGATAGGAGAGGGATGGTTTGAGAGGAGGAAATCTCTCTCACTTCTTTCTTTGCCCAAATAATTTTAATTAAGAACTCTCTTTAAATCAACCATAATCCGTTCACTACGGCACCCTATCCTACATGATAGCGGTGATTCTCTAGTTAGACCGGTTGTGGTTGAATTAACCGGAAGTTAGGGCTAAGAGCCAAGAACGGACGGACAAGGACCAAAAGGAAGAAACTAAGTTTCTTCATAGTCGTGCTAATCCCCGTTGTTGACTATTACCCTAACACCTATATTCTTAATTAGGGCATTGAAAGAAGTGAGAAGAATCCCTATTTCGAACTAACCTAATCTTAACCCTAATAAGCCTTTATATTAATTTATTCTCATTCTTAGATCTTAAAACCAAACCTACCAAAATTAGGACTTAACTCGTTAGAACTTAAAGAAAAGGACACCATTTCCCTGTGGATCGCTCGTACTCAACCGGCTAGCTACCAAGCGACACCGTCTTGATTACGGTAAATTTAAACACAGAAAAACTCTACCAATCAAATGGCGTCGTTGCCGGGGAGACGGTAGTTATTTTCTTTGTGTAATTTCGGGTTAAAATTTTTTTAAAATTTAAAATATAAAAAATATAAAAAATAAATTAAAATAAATTAAAAAAATCATCTTGTTATTTTTGATTGGTTTTTGTGCGAATTGTGCAGGAAAGGAAGACGGACTGATTCAGATCTGGAGCAAGCTCAGTGAACAAATCCAGAAACAGAGGATCTGAGCAGACAGAGGAGAACCAAATCAGCACAGAGAAATTTTTTAAAGATCTGAACCTACTGTTCCACCGCGGAACCGCGGCAGAAGTAGGCATTTGACCGTGGAACCGGGTCATAAGGTGATGTCAGCAACTGGAAATCTCTGTGAGTATCTTTTTTCTTCTCTCCCACCTTCTGAACTCTACTGAAATAATTTTCCTGCAGGCTTCTTTGCACAGCAACCTTTTCTCCCTCTCCAATAAATCGTTTTGTGCAGGATTCTTTGTGCCGCGAAAAAAAAAATTTGGCAAGTGTTTTAGATTTTGGTGTATTATTGCTTTGCATATTTAAAATGGAATCTAAGGGGCTATAACACCAATTAAGATTGGGTGGGGATTTCATTATCCTTCCTAAGACTCCAGAAATCACTAAAAGCATATGCATCACCCTTGAGTTAATTAATAAATATCTGGACTTAGCCAATTAAGAACTGTCGCGCTCATTAGGACAGAGGAAGGTTGTGGGCATTCTGTCGTTTATCTAAACCCGATTTTGTGGTGCCTAGGCTAGACAAGTGAGAAAGGTAACTTTAAAAGGCCCGTCTCACGGTGATTCGTGAGCGGAACCCTCCTTTCTTCATTTGTGCTTACCTGGCCACAATTGGCGGTGAAGAGGCGATTTGAGGGATATCTCACAACTTGTCACTTTGGAACAGTTAGGAGCAGTCTAGTTGACTTAGGAGACCCTAGCTCTAGGTTTGATTGTGCATGTTTAAACTGTGGTTGTTTGAAATTGTGCCATAGTTCCGTATAAATTTTTGCAAAACTCTTTATAATAAAAAAAACAGCAAAACAAAAAATTTTATAAAAACTTGCCCATTTATCGCTAGAATCCCATTTCACCCACCTTTCATCCACATTTCCCCATTGACGTTTTCTTAACCCCACATTCTACGTTTTGACTACGCTAAAACTCGTTTAGTGTATGTCCGGTTGGACTCGGGACACTAGTGCCCGTTTAGCCCGTGTTTCGTTAGTCGCTACCGACTACGCGATCGACTCCGAAGTCGAAACTCCCTCCACACCTCTTTCATCTTTACCTTTGCCGGCTAACTCCAATGTTGACGGGAATTCTGTCCATTCACCTTCATCTTC